>OY728147.1:640783901-641419839 GCA_963277665.1 Viscum album | reverse complement strand
TCTAGTTCTTAGATTGGATAATTATGCTCAGGAGGCTTTAATTAGTGTTAGTTTAAGGAAATCACCATGAAATTTTTCATGAGGATGCACCTAAGCCATTTAAGAGATGAATTTTTAACAATAAAGAGTCCTTATCTAATAGTGGTTAGAAATAACAATGGTCTAGTGATGAAAATCTTCCTCAGTTGTTGGAATCATTCTTCACACTCCTTTTTCAAGATTACCATAGCTCATTTTTTAGTTAACATAGTTAGAGATTGATAATGTTTTTAAATATTTTTCACAAAACGTCTATAATATCTTATTAAACCAAGAATACTAATTATTTTAGTTTCAATTAAAGAATGAGGCCACTCCTCCAGAACCGATCTCTTGATATGATCAACTAATATTCCTATATTGTTTAAAATGTGCCAAATTAATGAAACATATTATCACCAATTTAAAATTTACTACACTATCCAAAGAGCATATCCTCCCAATTTCTTTTATTATAACCCATAAATGATCTCTATAATCCTCACATATTTTTAAATAAATCAAAATATTGTCAATAAAAACTACCAAAAAATTATCAAGGTAGTCCCTAAATACTATGCTCATCAAATCTAGAAATATGGTAGGATCATTATTCATGTTGAATGGAATAAAAAATTGAAATTCCCATATCTTGATTTAGAGGCAGTTTTTGGAGGATCATCATTCTTTACCCTTATTTGATGAAAACCAGATCAAAGATAAATTATATAGAAGAACCGATTCCCATGGAGAAATTCAAACAAATCATTAATCATTGGAAGAGGTTACTGGTTCTTCATTATGATCCCTTTATGTTCTCTTTAGTAAATGCATATCTTCATTGATCCATCATTCTTAATTAAAAAAAGAATATGTTCTCCCCTAGGAGACACACAATCTCATGAAAAACCATTTTTTAAAAGATCCTGGATTTGTTTATTTAATACCTCCATCTCCACATTTTCCATTCTATATGGTGTATTTGACATTGTCCTGGTTCCCAAAAATAGTTAAAAGGGGAAATATACCTCTGTTTCTGGGGGAGGTTCAAGTAACTCCAAAGGAAATATGTCAATGTATTATTCAATTATGGGGATATTTTTTATTCATATAATTTTATTTACTTCCTCATATTAATTTATCATATCCATAAAAAAGTCTATTGGAGGTTATTCTAGACAAATCACACATTATTATTTCTCTCATTTTCAGAAAAATATAGGTTTTCTATCAATGAATGTAGAGATTTCCTTACATTTGCAGTTGATCTTATCATTATTCCTTTAGTTCTTGCCCATCAATGTTATATTGATGAATTATAGAATGGGAATGACTAGTAGATTTGCAAAGAGGTTTTTCTTTCCAAAGTGAACACTAGAATTTATATAGACTTTTTTTCTTTTATAATCCCTCCTAGAGTCTTGAAAGATAACTCTACTTCCTCCAGATCATGGATTGATTCTATATTCTTTTCAAATAAGAAAGAAATAAAAAATTCATAGAACTAGAATTAAGCAATTTAATTTCTATATCTGAGAAAAACATTAATGTACCGACCACAATATCATTTGGAGATTCAATTTTAGAAGTTGTGATAGAACAGTACCTACCATGTTCCACTGGAATATATTGATGTTGATGGTGAATCCCCTCCATTAAAATTGGAATTGGATAGTGATTGTTAATTTGACCTAGAATTACACACTTGGAGCATTTTAAAATAGGTGGTCCCTAAAACATCTTCTTTTTTTCTTATTGTTTAGAAGTTAAGGCATCACTTCAATATGTCAGTTTTTAAAAATATGTCCATCTCTAACACACAAGTAATATTTCCTACTGTAGAGAAGGTAGTTCCATGAATGATTCTTCCCACATTTATTGCATGTGGGATGTATCACTTTATTTCTTACTTTTACAAGATCAATGTTCATCTCTATTCTTTTCTCCATTGATATCTTCTTTTCATTCAATCTATGGAACCACTACTTCTCATAAAACTATAGTTCAGACTTCATAGAACATTGCACTATCTCCTCATAGATTTCATATTCTCGATTGGCTATATTTTTCAACTAATTGAGTTTTAGTAAAACGAAAAAACTATAAAACTTTACATTAGGATCCTTGAAAATGATAGAGTTGTAATGATAATGTCTTATAATTTTTATCTCATAACTTCACATGGATTTATTTTCCATATAAACCAGTTCTAGGAATTCATTCTCCATTACCATTCTTATTGAATAGGATAAATAATTTTTGAAAAAGTATCCTCAATAATCTTCACACACCTTATATTCAATATCCCATATTTTATATATGATTTTATTTAGTGTCCACCACTAATGAGCTTCACCCTCTAAGTAGAACACATGTAGGGTGAGATTCCCTTGTTTCAAAAAAACAGTGTACTGAAAAGATCATTTCTATAGAGATTATACATTATTCAGGACTCAATGGGTTGGTAGATCCCCTAGACAAAGGTATTCGTTGTTGCAAGATGGACTGAATAGAATTTTATTCCCTTCAAGGTGAATCTAGACTATCAGTTTGATTAAAGGTATTGTTCACAAATCGATTTAGTTTATTCAACATTTAGATGAAGTTTCTTATAATTTCTTCCATAAGAGTGAAGTCAGTGCAAGATCGTTTCACATAACATTCGCGTGGTTCCACCTCTTTCTAGAAATTTTTTAAATTTAGAGAAAATAGTGAGAAACACATTTATTTAAAGAGAATTTTATAATTATAGGAATATTATGTATTAAAACATTATGATTAAATATTTTATTCATTAACAATAATTACATTTTAATGAAATAATTCATATGGGTTGATAAAAATCTATTTTTTACCTAAAAATATCTATTATGAGTTTCCAACAATGTGAAAATTAACTCCAATTCTCTTGTAACATGTTATACTAGGTTAGGTCCAATGATCAATTTTTGTGATTTTACCCCAATCTACATCTATGCTAGAACCACATCCACTTGTTCGTATAAAAAATGATAATTATTATCTCTGAAACCATTTACATAAAACATTTCCAAATTACCAGGATGTTTTCCTATATTTACACTTTTCTATAATGATCATTCTAAAGATTACAAATTGAAATTTCTCATATAATAAGACCTTCCTTCGATACAAACTATCACATCCTTCCATTTAATTATATAACTTTTCATTAAATTGTGAAAAAATAAAATCGTTTATAGTTTAGATTCGTGGAAAGATTTTTAATTGTACATGAAAAAATAAAAAATATTTTACTTCACATGAAAGGATTCATAAAAGGTTCAGCTGAAGTATTTTTATTACATATCTTAACTTGGGAATATACATCAAAGGAAATTGTTAGCATAAGGCCCTATAAGTGAAATTAAATAGAAATGATTTTCATTTTAACTTGTGAAATATCAGTATTAACTTATGGAATATAATTAAGGAATAAGAAATAGATTATATCTTAATTATAATAACATTATTTATAACATGTAAATATGGATAAAAAATTTAACATAGAAATTTATAATCTTATCGCTAGGGTTATTTCATTGAGGTGTCATAAATTTTACAAATGTTATTCAACAAGGTATTGTAAAACATGTCAGATCTATAGATTTCATTATTTACCAAATGCATTAGAGTGTTATTAGAGATAATTCTTTATATATATTTAAAAATAATCTGAGTAATATAGATTATAATAAATATATTAATAAATAACCTACATATAGTAAAATAAAATTGGTTTCATATAAAAATTATGTTGTTTCCAATGTGCGTTAAAAACCTGATCAATATGTCCTTTTAGCTCATAGAAGGTAATTTGGGTTATATGTATATAAATTATAGAATCCAATATATCATTTGTAATTACTTTTTTATTCCCATATAACATAAAATGATTTTGGAATTCAAAATAAAAAAAATAAAATTGAATTTCTTGTTGACAGGAGATAAATTTTGAGACATAAAATCAACAACATATAGGGTATAAAATGTGGTTTTAGAAAGGGGTAAAAATAGAGGGGACATAATTTTAAAACTCATAATATAATATTAAATAGTTATTTGATAAAATAAATTTAATTGAAGAATCTTTTCTGGAAATTTGAATGAAATACCAAATATAGAGGGAACTTGAATGGAGAAGAGAAGTCTATATTTCTCTTACCTTGAAGAGTTGTTCCTAGAACATGAATAATAGAACATAGGGGCTCGAGGATACCTTTTTATAACACATTGGGAGGTGAAACTATCCTAGAATTTTGGATGATGAGTTTGGATTCAATGGAATGTGATAAATGAGTCTGTATATATAGCAGAAATAAAGGATTTGTTTATTAATTTATAACTAAATTACTTGGACGCTTATGTAGTTGTAAATAAAAAAACATGGCCTTTACCATGATATTTTCAAATGGTATTGGAAACTAGGGACAACCATTATATTTTTTAATTCATAATAGTTGACCAAAATTTTAAATAACTTATATCATAATGGAAAATTTATTTTTTCTCAAAAAATACTTTTAAAAGTTAATGTTTCAATTTTTTAATTTAGAAAGGAAATTATATAATTGGAAATTGATTGAAAAAAATAAAAATTCATGATATTAATAAAAGAAAATATTTTAGTTATGTTATTGTTGTTATTTATTTATTATATCATTATGAATTAATTATGATTTCATTAACATACCTAAAAACTCAAACTGTATTTTTTTAATTCCAAAAAAATTAATGTATTTTTGAAAATTATCATAAAATCAGTCTAAACTAATTTCGATATAAATATTTCAAAAATGAAATTTATTTTCACCTAAAAATTATCTTTTTATGATAGTTTTAACATTTAAATAATAAAATTTTCATTTATTAGAAATAAATGTGGAAGAAAATGTATAGGAAAAATTCTTAGAATTGAAAAAACAAATTATTTTATCATTTAAACTTAAATATGTCTGTTTTTAACAAAATATTTAATTAAATTTATTTATGATGAATAATTTCATAGGTTATAATAAATATTTTTAACTTTAATGGAATGCATAAAATTTTATGGAAAATCTATGTGAAAATTCCATCTCAATATTATGTAGCAATAAAATTCTAAAAATCGGATTGATGAAATAATTTTTTTAATAGAATGAAATTACACATTATGTAACATTGGTATAGAAATTTAACCACTTATTAAACACTTATAAAACCTAATATCAAGGAGTGAGATGCTGATAGAATCCTGGTGTGCATCATCTTACATCGGCTATGTGGTGATACCAAATAATTGCAACGTCTCTGATAATCGATTTCGTTAAGGATTCACTTGTTGAATATCACATATGGTTTAGTGACGAGAGAAACCCATTGATGATACCTCCGATCCAAGCTCTGTTTTTTTTCAAATGACATGACTATACATGTTGAGGCCATAGACTCTTATTTTTTGTATTATTTATCCTGTGACGAGTATTACTTATAAACACTTATTATAATGTATAAATTTTTATCAAGATTATAGTTACCAATGTTTATATTTACAAATGATCATAATTTACCAATGATAATATACTGTTAAAAAATATAGGGCCACATTTCCCGTATATTAACTTCATTATATATATATATATATTTACTATAAAATAGTATAACACAATTTTCATGAAATAAATACTTTTCAAAAAGACTATGTTGTTTCAAAACAAATCTGTCCATAACAATATTATAGGTTTTGGATTTTCAAGTTCTTAATTTTGATTTTGAACCAAAAAAATTCTCTCAAAGAATAAAATGGTTTTTTATGTTTCATCGTCTATTTCAAGATGCATATACGAAATTTATGTTTAATACAACAAGATTTAATGGATATTTTTAATCAATAAATTCATCAAAGGTGTTATCTAGTAATGTAATCATGGGAAAAATAATATATATCCAAATATAATTTGGAAAATTTATTAATTTCAATGAAATTGGAAAGGGTATGAGGTACAATATCTAATTTTGTTCCAATATAACAACATGATAAAAGGTTTATATTTTATAAACATCCTTATTCATATTTTAATTTTCAATGTCATAATCATTATATAATGTACAATGATAAAAATTAATATGAAAATCTAATTTTTCATGTTCCCTAATTGTCAGGGTACATCATGGGATTAACATATTTATCTTTAAAATTTCGATCTAATGAAGATAATGTGTCTCTGGAATGAAAATTAAAATTGAAGGTATCCATCATCTATTTCTGCAATGAACAATCATGATATAGATGAATTCCTTTGACCATAATAGAATATAATATTTATAATTGGATGTGATAGAAAAATTTCAAGGATCATTGAAAAAAAAAATTAAATTTTCATACTAAAAATTCATGTATATTATATTTTTATTTAGTAGTTGGGGCCCTTATAATTGTATAATATGTTGCATGAAAATATACCTTTAGTTGTACTTTTTGTTTTGATCCTGTTTTCAGGTTCATTGTAGAAAATATGTATATATAAATAATCATGATTATCATTAATAAATAATTTCTTTCACACTTTTTGTTGTGCCTATGGTATTTCCTCTAAATTTTTTAATTATAATGATTCTTTTTACCATTTATGTGTCTGAAGAAGATAAACATGTTGAATCGGTACATTGTCAATGGATATATCTAATTTATAGGTAAATTTCTATTATAGATTTTTTTTCCATTTATGTTTTCCATTTTATAATATAATTGGGTGAAACTTTTTAATATTATCTTGATATTTGTTTAATAAGGTAAATATGTTAATTGAAACAATTTGTAAATAATTAATCTCAATCAAATGTTCTATTTCTGATGATTAAATTAGAGAAGAGTTTATGGACAATTTTTATTGCTATTTTAATGGTATTAAGACTATATTAAATAATTTTTCATGTGTTTTTTATATATCTAAAAATTATATTTTTGTATAATATGCACTAGTATTTCCTAATATTTGATGACCATTTGGGAATGTGTGAAATTTTAAACTTACTAATTTGTAGTAACTTGAAGCACATGGATATGTTCAAACCTATAACCTTGTTGAAGAAAATTTTATTGATGAAATTATATTTATATTAATTAAATAAAGAATATTTTTATCTTAAAATGGTATGGAATTAATAAAATTAGTTAAAAAGGAGATTGTTAAATGGTTTACTCCTCGGGTTTGTATATACTCATATTCATATTATTAATTTGTAGTTATCACATCTATGATAATATGAATACCATATATTACATTTTAATAGTAATTAATGATGAGAATAAATCTAAAATATTGAATTATTTATTTTTTTTACCACAAGGTACTCTATAGTGGTATATGAAATTTGATGCATGTAATATTCGTGGAATTATCTTTTTATAATTAATTCTAAAAAAATTTAAAAAATTAAAAACATATAAAATTACACAAAGATGAGGTGGGGTATGATGAATTGCGGTTTTATATAATTGAATTACATAGTCCTGGTAAATTTTCAGTGATATTATTCAAATTCAATTGGGGAATCAATAAGATGGGTATAATGAAATATTCATTACATTTTACATCTAACATCTTCTTTTACGAGATCCTTTGTAGGGAAAATCATGATTATGATCTATTTTTATTAGATTCATATGTGAAGATGGTTTATTTTTTGGATTATGATATACATCAAAGATGGAGTGTTGTATACATTTAAAAATGTTAAACATGGACAATATTAGTGATGATGCATAATTAGTACATTTGCACAGTGAGCCTCATGAACAATAAAACATTAAATAGTTTTTCCCTGATAAAAATAAAAAATAAAAATTCTAATATATGGTGAATTAGAATTATTCTTAAATATAGAGGTTGATAAAAATGATGGAAATAAGTATGAAGCTAATTTATTGCATTAATTCATATTTATACTATATTTTAATTTAAAATATGTAAGTGTTTCAAACATAGTATAGTTGTTTTCTTTTTTCATCTATTATGATTATTTTAATTTAGATTTTTTATAAAAATAGAATATATTTGAATCCATTTGAATTATTATAATTTTGAGAATAAAAAATGTAGATCCTAAATGATCAATATCTTAGAATACTATACCTCTACCATTACCTTCACAGGATCTGAGTGACTCCATTATACTAAATACATTAAATGAGAAACTAGTTTTGTAAAGTGTTGTTCGTATCTCATCTTCAATGACACATCAATTGATAGAGTGTTTGGGAACTCCTCTATTTTGGGAATATTGGTGATTTTCCATTTATGGAATGTATGTCATTATAGAATAAAAAAATAATTTTATTCATTAATAATTTTAATTTTTAAAGTGATAATGATTACAATAGAAGATATAAAATATTAATAAAATGAATCTATAAGACTACAATGAACATATACGAACCACTTATTTGATGAGTTATTAGTTCTTACTAGTGATGCTATAATAATCTATGTGCAGATTATTTTGTACCTTTCTGGTGAGGAGCTGATCCCACTAATTAATTGTTTATTTGGATGCATATTCTCATAAAATAAATAAATGATTTCTTCTAAAACATATTAAACATAATACTAATATCATATTAATTTATGAATAATTTTAAATAAATGAATAAATTTATTACTATACATATGATGTGTTTTTTTATTATTTCTAGATGTTTTTTATTTCAATGTACATTTTTAGTTTCATGCCCATGAACATATTTTATTAATAAATTGGGGGAAGATAGTTGAGATTATTGAATGATTTTAAGGAAACATCATTGAGAACTCAGTATATTTATGATAATGTGCCTGAAGGTGTGTCCCTTGAGAATTGAATGATGTTTTTTTATATTAATATAGATACATGTCATGATTTATTTTTATTTATTATTTTATCATAATAATATAAATGTAATATAATTATAATTTCTAGTACTACTTCAATTTTTTAATGATTTATCTAAAAAGTAATATGTATTTTAAAAAATATTCTATTCCATATAATTATAGTCTATATAGTTTTCATAAAAAAGATATATTTTATGAATTTAATCAATTATTAATTATATTTTTTTATTATACCTTAATTGTTTTATCTTGTATATATATTTATATATAGTGGATCAAGATTTAGGTTTCTGTGTTGAAAAAATGGAGATGTGGTTTACTATTAATTGGTAACCTGGTTGAAATAATATGAATGAAATAATCCAAAATGATTTCATAATTAAATATCATTAACATTTACTTTTATTTAATTTTTATAGAAAACTAATAATGGAAAATAATAATATTATAAACTTATAATTTCATTAGAATTTATAAACCAATTGATAATATATTTTAATTAATAGGTTAAAAATAATGAATCATAGGATTTGAATCCTTCAAATTCAAAATCAATTTCCAAGACTGATGAAGTTGCAGTCATATTATGTAAAGAGAAACAAATAATTATCTACGGGGTGGTTTATAGACCCACTCCAGGAGTTTTATTTTGTATTTCATCATTAATATTTACCGGAACACCATTAATTAGTGGTTCAAGAAGTATCATTGATAAGGAATCATATAAGGAAATTTAATGGTTAAAATTAAAAAAGTGTAAGAACATGACTCTTGTAGGACAACCCATGAACAATGGTTCTTGGTAATTGTAATTAGATTAGTTTCTATATTTTTTATGATGACAAGAAGAATCCATTAGAAAATTTCTAGTCTAATTGTGTATCCTATAGATGTAAATTTTGAAAACTGTTCATTTCATTTCAAAAGGACTATTATCATTTTTGATATACTTATTTGAATGAAGTTAGATTTTATTCTATGTGAAGGAGTTGGGTTAATTGGAGATAAGTGTTAACTTTTAATTATATTCTGGTATATTTATCATAAAACATGTGTAAATGAATACATGTAAGATTTGAATCATATAAAAAAAATAGTATACTGATTTTTCTAATGTATGAACTATGAACACATTTATTAATTTTGAGGTTTTTCTAGAAAGAAAGTAAATAAATTCATAGTGTTTTAAAAATAAAAAACAAGTTTATAATGGGGAAAATCATATCCAACAACCTAATATTATTTTGAAATAATACAATATCCATTGATGAATTCCCTTTTATGTGTATGAGTATAATTCACATTAATCTGACTAACATTGTTCCCAGAACGTGTCAATAAGATGTTTCAAATGATAGTAAAGTCATTAGAAATTTTTTTCATGGGGTAAAAACTAATAACATGACCTCATAGTTCTAAAAAATCATAGGAAAATTAAAATATATTTATTTTATAAAATTATGTATTGAAATAACAACAATTCATGTAGTGGTCTACTAAGGATGTCCATAAATTCTTTTTTATACTAAAATCTCAAAATCAATTGGGAAATTATTACAACCATATAATATGAAATTATATTGTAGTGTAATCATAGTAAAATAATTTTATAATCATTTTGGAAATCTATGAGGAGACAGAACATCAGTCTGATGGGGGGTGCGATCAGAATATCTCAATACAACTTTTTTAGAATATAGAAGTCAAAAAAAATCTTTGGTGGCTGAAATAATGAAAACAACCCTTCATTGGAGTGAAATGATATGAAAATTACCATATATTAATATCAAAAATAATCTTACTTATATCAGGTAAATTAGAGTTTTTTCTTTCCTAGGATGTATATAAATTCATATTTCGTGTATAAAAATGATAGAATTAGTTTTAAACAGTAAAACAAATATCAAATGATCATAGATTGCCTTCAAATATTATGAAATACATTTTTCAATAATTGTTTCTATGTAAGAATATGAAACTTTTCAATATGACATGAAATTTTTTTAGAATTACTCACTATGTAGTTTTTAATGAAATAAAAGTATTTAAAAAAATCACTCATGGGGTAAAAAATGAAGAAACATTATGTTTTAAAAATATCAAAGGAAAATGATATTATATTGATTATATGAATTTTAGTAAATGACATCACATCAATCAATATAGATTGTTTCTAAATATGATTTCATACATATTTTTTGTTCTTCAAAATTCAAAAATATATGTGTATTGTTTAAAAGAAAATAAAATTCCCTAATATTGGGATGAAATCAAAGTATAACCACTATTTTATAGATGTTTTAAATATATAATTATATTAAATGTCATTTTGATGCTTGGGGTTCTGGGAAGGACCAATAGACATTTGTAAATGATATCAAAGGACATGCCTTATGGGGTCAAAACCAAGAAAATGTCCTTATATTGGAGTAAAAACATAAGATAACGATTGTAGAATGTTTTTTGAAATTTTAGAATAAAAGAAACATTAATCAAGGTTGTCACATTCAAAGGATTCCATTTTTAGTTATTTAAAACAATATAGTGTGTGTGTGATAGTCAAAATCATGAACAATGACCTGAGATTGGTGTAAAATCATAGATATAGTTTCTTTGAATCATTTTTTTGGTTTGTGATAAATCATAAAATCAATCAAATATGTGGTGTGTTGAAAATTACTTATCAATAAATTTTTAATTATTTGAATTTCTTTAAAAAATGTGTCAAATGTTTAAAACCAAAAAAATTACCTCATTGTGTTGTAATGTAGGAGGTCGAAGACATTATATTTTTGTGAAAAATGTATTAATTGATGGCACATCAATTCAAGGGAATGTTTTATTTAGATGTCTATAAACACAATTATTGTTTTTTGCAGCTCTAAATTATTTGTGTAATGGTCAATACCATAGAAAATGGACACATAATTTCATGAAATCATAGGAAAATACCCCCTAAATCATTATTGACATGTATGAGAACAATTCACATCAATATTATGTTTGTAGATCTTAGGATTACTCAATTATCCTATTTAAAACATATTAAATTCCATAAAAACATGTCTTATGGTCTCACATGAACACTAATAACCATAGTTCTAAAAATTATTTTATTGTTATATACTAACCTATTTTAATATCAAAGATTTTATTTTTTTATTAAATAGGTCAATTTATATTGACAAATTTCACATGATGATATATTTTTGAATTTGTTCTCAAATGTAAAATTCGTTTATTAAAAAAATATTAATTGTTATATAGAAAATTCAGAATATATTATATGCCTATTCTATTTAATGTTCCATTATTGGAATAGCATTTTCTATATTTTAGGTGAATTATAATGGAAGTAGGAATCAAGTTGTTCATTATGGTCTACATCACTCTTCATAAGGTAGTCTTAGTGGGTAAAAATATTTGTGGCATGGTTCGAAATTATCACTGAATATGTTGTTATTGTTATTTATTATGGTCATCTCTAATTTCCATATTTTTTTAATTTAGTACATATTACTATTATGTGGTTAGTTTTTTGTATGATGGGTCTAGGTATGGAGGTATTTGGATACATTAGAGGTGGAATGATGGATGTGATAATCATGGGTGGATGGTTGATGTTGGACCAAATATATATGTAAATATGATTATTGATATTATAACTAATGGATTGAGTATAGATGTATGAATTGTCATTATATATATAAGATGGATGAATGTATGAAAAGTTGTATTGTATATTATTGTTTTAATTAATTTTTATTTATTTCTAATGTATATAAATTCGACAAAAACTATTAATTTTATTGGAAATTTTTTTCATCAGTTTCTATAAAACATTTTTATAGGAAACTATTACTAAAATAAATAACAATGGTTTGTCGATCAATTTTTTTAATTTTTTTATCAATATACTTTTAGGTTGTTCAAATGATCCACCAAAAAATAGAACCACCCCATAAAAATAAAATGGCAGTCAATATATTTTCTACACAATTTGTTAAATATAAAATATAATGAAGAAAACTTCCAAAAAGTGAATAAAAACATCCTATAAATATAAAAAAATGACACATATATAAACCTCAACGAAACAAATTGAAAGTCTCCCAATTAAGATTTTACTATGAAATACATGATAGTTTCAATTACTGTTTAAAATTAATTTCTCAATCATATAATCTATGGTTTATTGAGAAAATATCCAACCCAAATCAATATTTCATTATAGGGAATCAAAACATATTCCACTGGTTCATCAATCCTCATATTTTTGAATCAATTATCCAAAATAAATTTTCATTCTGAACTATGAATTTATAAAAGGAATCATATTTTCAAATATGGTTTTTGGACTAACAAGTGTCTCCCCTGACATCATGATTTTTACCAAAGTTACTACTCTAAAGCACATAAACTCATATCTAAAATAATAATTTATCATTTTCATCATCTTTGGGGCCTCAAATTGACAACTGGAGGGTACCTTCAGGTTATGATTATGAATAAATTTTGGTAAGTCCATAAAAAATTCCAATCTAGGACTTCATATTACCAACACATGAAATTTTTAAAAATTCCCAATATATGCCTATAACAAACTAGAATTCCCTTGAAACATAAAACATCATGATATACATGGAGAAATAAATTGTTCCAAATATCAATTTATTAAAATTGTAGACATGTATGAAAATCTTCTTTTCATCGAAACACAATCGATCAAGAGTAATTTGGGGGGGGGGACCAAGGCCAGTGAAATAGGTTAAAATTGAATATTAGATGTTGGTATTCATTTATGCATCAAGATGTAATGGATAAAACATTATAAATGGTTTATAATTTTGATTTCATATTGAAATGTGGTATACCGTATTGAAAAACATAATTAACAAGAATAATTATATAATAACAATATAACACTCAACCTTAGGTAAAAATCTTAGCCCTAACATTTCTCTCTTTAGAACCACCTTCCTTTATCATCTATTATTAGGGTTACAACCCGATATCTCTTTTATTGTTATATTAAACTCATATAACTAGTCATGGATCATGATACCATTATCTATGAAACAACCTTTATGCCACTTATTCATCATGTGATGTTATTACTTCTAACCATCATTGTGTATCGCTTATGTACTCTATTCAAAACTACTAAGGTAATAAAATTACAAAGGAATTTTATTCATATTAATTAATTACATGTACGTTTTTTACATTACTAGTAGTGTCGATTCCCAAATTATTTCTGACTTGGAAGTTTAGGCTAAGAACACCCAATGATATGGAACTCATGACAACCAAAAATATTCTAAAAATACATCTGGTACACACCATGGCCTTCCATATAAAAGTGCATGCAGACCACCTCCCACTTCTATTTCAATTCAAGCTCTTCTATTCTAACTGGGATTTATGATTTTTTTTGGGATTCCCTTCACTACATCAAGTTTTTTGGTCTTTAGTTATTAGTACTGTTCCTTTTAAAATTTATGTTATTTATTTATTATTATAATTTTGTTACATTTTTTTATATAATTAAAAATATGAATGTGCATATTTTATATTATATATTATGTGGAAGTTGATGATATATTTTTTAAGAAATTTTATAAATTCATAATTTTTTAAATAATTTTAATGTTTCATTTTTATTTTTGAATTTATATATTTAAATAATCTCATTATTTTTTAGTTAATAGTATAATGTTTCATATTAAGAATGTTATTATCATGAATTTTAAATTAAAAAATATAAATAAATTTAATTTTTATTATTATAAATAATGTATTATTATATGTTATGCTAATTTTATCATATTTAAATTATTTGAATAATGTTTTTCATAATTAGTATTTTGTAAATTTTTATAATTAATTGAGATTACATAGGACTATAGATTTATATTAATATCAATAAGGTGTTTTTAATAGGAATTTTACTCAGTTATAATATTTCATCAACTATAATATTACATATGTATTTTTAATTTTCATATTTAATTATTTGTTTAATTTGGATGATAATAGTATAATGTTGTTTCATTCCGTAGGTTATTAAGATTCATGTTCAATTATATAATAATAATAAATTTCATGTTTGGTTACATGATTTCATGTTAGTTATTAACTATTAGTTATTATAATATTTTATAATAATTTCAAAATATTTAATTTATTTGTACAATTTTTTTATAATTAATCAAATTGTTAAGCTTCTAGCTTAATTATAATTACATTGGAATAGAGATTTATATTAAAATTAATGTTTGTTTTTATTTGAAAAAATATATTGATAAATGAACCTTATTAAAATTGGTATCATATGACTGTATAATTATTTAATTGGTCTCGAAAATGTGATTGAAAAACTATTGTGATTTTCTAAAAAATTTAAAAAACATTCTAAAAGTTTATAAAAGTAAGGACTAAAATTTTTATAAAATGACCTAACTACCTGGATACCACATGTTGATGAAATCTATTGAACATATTCACAATGAGGTTGTTATCAATAAAATTTCTTATAGGGTATTTTGTCAATTTTCAGTCGATGCATGAAAAGGAGAAAGATTAAATACCTAGTCTGACACAATCATCTGATATGATTTGGATAGTATTTATTATCATTACGAAAAAAATTACATACTTAAATTTGTAGTTTGAAACATTAGTTCTTCAAGTATGACTATAAAAATAAATAAGAATTCTATCATTTAACTAATGTAAAGACCATGGATTACAATAAATGAAGTATTTTTATATAAACTACAAGTGGTCACAAGATCTAGCATAGATGAACCTAATTGTATTACCGCTGAAGGTGGAATATTTTGTATTAAATCAATAATAAATCATTGTTTGTAATAGTGGCCTTACTAGGTTCCTGTTTTGACACTCTAGGGATATGCTTTGGATAATTCATATAATCATTACAAAACATAATTACTTTTATAATTATGACCAAGAACCATATGTTCTACATGGATGACTCTAATAATGGAGAAAAAATTCAAATATATTTACATACTCTTCATAATAATACACAGTATAATTTTTTTAAAAATAATAAATATAGATTATATTTTAATCGAAGTTATAATTAATAATTTAGTATTTTAATATATAAAAGAAATTTTTATATAAATATATTGCAATAGTTAGATAATATATTCTTCAAAAATAAGCAGTTATGGTAAAAAACTAGAAACTAATGAAATTATTTGAGATTTTATAACCTTTGTTTTCATTCAGAGAGAAAATAATTGAAACATAAAACTAATGTCTAATCATTTAATGTATACCATTTTTTGTATATATACTATTTAATGAAAGGTTGTTGAATATATCCAATCATGTTATAGATGATGCGTACTTGTTATGAATATTTCATTGGTTAAGATTCAATATGAAAAAAATGATGGATATGAATGTCACTAAAGCTACTAAAGAAGATGTTATATATGAATTGGAAGTTGGTCCATCAGAGAATCATGATAAAATTTCATATCATAATGGGGAAACCTCTCATGAAGCTATATCATCAATTGTAGTTGAGTCATTATATCCTCATGATACAATTTCATAACCTCAATTAATATCTTGTCAAAGATAAAATGTAGAATTTATGTATAGTCATTCATATAAATTATATAGTATAGTGGAAAATTTTTAGGATGATGAAAATTTTATAAAAGAAGGTATGGATATAGAACCACAAAAAAAATCTCAAGAACATTCTACAATGAACCTTATGAGGTCTCACTGGACTTCTAATGGTCCCCCTCCATTGGAATTATGATTTTAGAATGGAATGAAACATTAACCACATTTTAATTGTTTATTTATTATTCGAAGTTAAAAAAATTCATGGAATTATTTATAACATGAATTGGATATTAGATAAAGGTGTTATATATGTTGGAATAGAGTTTTATATCAAATAAAATATGAAAATCATGGTAAAACAATATCACATTAAAAAAAATTATTGTTATGATATTGTAAATACCATTTCTGCATCAAACATTTGTTCTTATAGAAATAGACTCGGTGATTGGGGGAGTTAAGTTAGGTAGAATTAGAGCTTCATGTTTTCAATGGATACTAATATTCTACAATTTATGTATGAATAATTATATAACTCTACCATGTTTATTATTCCTATAATTCAAGAAACTATAACTATGTTATTTCCCTAAGTATGAATTTTTTCTTGATTTCTGGTTTAAGCAACTCATTTTTTCATTAATAACAGTGGAATGGAATTATTTTATATATAATAATTAATTTTTTATGGTATTATGAATATAATTAATGTTTTATATTATCTAGTTTTGGGTTATCCAATTTTGATAATTCCAAATATGTATCATATTCTTAATTCTCATCCCAAATATCATTGGAATTACCTCCATCAAGAAACAAATGATAAATGAGCTAATAGACTCCATAAATAGGGATTGTTTTCCGCCTTTGATTATAAATAATTTGATACATGTGAAATGTTTTTTTTGAAAAAATGATTCATTCACTTATTGTGAGAAATTGTGAAATATATAGTGGAATTTCTGATCATATTCATAATAATATATATGGACCAATAGGTACTCATGAATGTTTTGGTTTTAGATACATTTCCACTTTTATCTCTGAATGTAGTCATTCTGGATATTATTTCTAATGTAACACTTGTATGAGACTTTTGAAATATCCATAGAGCTTCATAATGAAGTATATAGTAAACATGAAAAATTTATAATGATTATCTAATAAGATTATGATGGGTAAAAATTGACCTAATAGTTCATAAACCATCTATGTAATTGTATAATTGTTATACAACAAGCTCATCATGAAACATGAAAATGGAATGGTTTGATTGATATTTATAATTATACCATGTGGGAATGATTCGATTAATGATTAGTCTATGTGACATTCATATTACATTATAGGGTTATTTTATTGAAAATGATGTGTTTAAACTAAACTGAATAATATATAAATAATTTATAATGATTCCATATGAGTTTTGGTATTTGAAAAATCCGATTTTATATATTATCGGTAATGGGTTTTTGAATCATTTCCACGATTATTAACTTCCTAAAAAACTACCCCAAAAACTGAAATTCCATTATATATTGAATATAACATGAAAATAATGACATATTATTTATATAATCCCACTAATAATTAATAGGTTTAATACTAGTTGATAGTATTTCATGAGAAATAATTTACCAATAAAGTATATAGTGGGAGAAAAATTGAACCTAGCATTGTTCAAGACCCAGAAATTGGAAGTGTTCATGATATAGAAGTTGATATACTTATGGAAAAAGTTATGGAAGAATATAATAGGCTTGTAAAACAAGAACCTAAATTATATTTTAGGATTTATAAAAAAAATGATATATATATTTCTAATGGTTAAAATTGATAATGTAATATTCCTTGGAGATGAACTTATATTCCATAAAGAGTCTATTCATATTCCTAGATGTAAGAATGGTTAAAATCTATATAATCTAAGAGGGAATCAATATTCAAAAAAAAATTAGATGGTGGTAGATGGACATGATAGAATCATACCCATAGAGAATTAGTGTCATTTATTAGACGCAATCTGGATATGGACTTCATTAAACAATCATTCTCAGAATGGTTCTTATAATTCACTATGAATGTAATATGAATAAATTTAATAATATTTTACCAGTTATCCTCAATTTTATGATGATAGATGAGAAAATCATGAGTGGTTATGTCTCTAGTTCTATCATGATGGTGTAGAAGGATAAGGGTAATAATTTGGAAATAATTATACGGAAATAGATCACGGATACTCCAAAAGGACAGATAATCCCACGAGGAGGAAGGAAGGGATGTGTTTTCATTATATAATTCCTATCCATTGGAAAGAGAACTATCCAAATACATTATGGTTTTCGAAAAACCCCATTTATATTCCGCATCAAGAATAAAAATTACAATACTCAATCCATTGTATTTAAATTGAATATAATAAAAACTATATGATATAAATATGATGTACATATACAAGAGCATAGAAGTAAACGAAGAGATGAAGGTACAATCTTGATGTTTTATTTCAATTAATGGATCAATGATCATATACATTTAGATGTTGGATTAAAATAGAACTTCATGATTGGATGAATTTTTTATATGTTTTTTATTGATAGACTCTATTTTCATCAAAGAAGTGATTCAAAAAATCATTCTTTATGTAAATGATATTATATTTATTGGTACATATAGTATATTATTAATATAAATTATATAACTCGTTTTGAATGTTTATTAGGATAAATTTATTTTAATCTTGGATAATGTGTTTGTTAAAGAATTTAAGGGAGCAACATTAAACTACCAACCATGGAATATTCGATATAGAAATATTTTTAGTAATAATTCAAGAAACATAGAATGACATAATGATATATACATAATAGTTTATTTATTAGTATTTATACAAAATATGATATAGTAGTTATTTTTTAATAATATAAAAATTATCACACCAAAGGAAATCTATAATGTATCATTATTTTACATTATTTAAATATATGTATAAATTGATTAAAATTTCATAAAGTATAATAATAATTATCCAATCAATGGAAAAATTTAATTTATACCTAAATGATTTTCAAGAAAGAATATTATAGGTTATGATGAAATTCTAATCATTTCATAAGTATGATTCGTGTATAAAGAATAAAAAAATGCTCATGGGGAATAATAAGACACATGAGTCAATCTCTAAGGATTCAAACATCTACGTTATTTGTAAAAGTATTTTATTAAATGGAATAACTATATTTATAAAATAGTAGAATATTTATTCTTCATTATATAATGGGTTTATCGTTATTATGATAATGAGGAGTAATAGACGAATACATCCAACCACCATGTTGTTTTCAACAGGTAAATGAATCTTTTATTACTTTCTGAGGACTCACAAATTCTCAACATGGTGCTAGAAACATCACCAATAATTGATAAATACTAATAAATTTTCACAAATGAACCATTATATGGACATTTATAAGTATTGATCATGATAATTACTTTCTCATTTGGTATTACATTGGGAAACTTCCAAGTGGTTTCCCCTCTAATCACTTATAATAGGGAACATTTTAGCCTCTTTTCACAATAGTTATATAAACTTTTTCATAATACATGATCTACTCAAATACTTATCATCGTACCTCACCATACTAGTGGCCTTGGTTTGATCATAAATACAATATATGTAACATTTAGGTAAAATACTAAAGAGATTGTCTGATGAATAGATATCATTCATAACCGAGTGTTTATGTTTTATTTCTTCTTCTACATCCCAAAAAATATTATTCAAATATATTTATAAAATGAAATATGTATCTACAACATAATAATATTAATTTTTTTATTATTTATAACCTTTTTCCATCACCTCTTCTATTAAATTTGAAAAAAACTGCCAATCTTGTGTATGGTAGTTTACCACCTCATGAACAGATTTAATTCATTTTCCATTACCACCACACAATATATGATATAATGGTAAAAAATATTTTCATATTGGATAGTTATTTCATCCTTATAATTGTGGATTTATAATATCAATCCTACCTTCTAACCAACATGATGTTATGAAAATGATAATGTCACTCCTGCATATGTGTGGACTACTACATCCACAATGCAATGTGATACATTTTCCATTTTATTTTGAAAATTTTTTAAATAAAAAATTATTAAATGTCTAAATATGATATATGTGATATTGAAATTGTAACACCCCGAGCTTCCATGATACATTTCTCTTTCAATAATGCAATAGCATGCATTGTACACAAGTTCGAGATTCTAACACACCACAACCAATCAAAATATCCATTATGAATAGTAATACCCACTTTTTGAAATTATATATATATTATATTTCAAAATGGACTTCATTTTTGGATTCAGAATATCTAAATTAGCCTATGTTGAATTTTTTGTATTTTTCTGAGAACTTCCTATTTTTTATGAATAGTGAAAAATACTTAAAAACAACTTTTTTAATAAAAATAATTTATAGTGATAAATTATACTATTGAGTGGTTTTAAAGTATAATTAGAATATATTTTTACCATTTTATCCACTGGTGGTCATTAGAATTAATTTCACTTTGAAATTGGAATAAACAATTGTCAATCTTTTGATATATATTGTTTCTTAAAAACACGCTATTTGTTGTGATAACGGTAATTAATTATAAAATTAATTAATGCAACTTATATTTTATGAATTTTTTAAAATAGACATCATTTTTGAATTCAGAATATCAATTATAGCTTAGGGTGAAATTTCGGCATTGTTCTGAAAAACTTCAATTTTTGATTAATAGTGAAACCACTAAGTGGTAGTTAAAAAATTGATTTTTCATTTAAATGAAACATTGCCACTTTTGTGATTTTATATTAAAAAATCCGACATACATGGTTGTCATCAGGAAGTAAAATGTGGTAAAATGGGATTAAAATAATGTTTTTGTGAATAGTAACTTTTAAGTTTAATTAATCGTGATTAAAGGTAATTAGTGAAATTTAAGGTAAAAATGATGTTATAATAATATGAAATGACATTTACACTTGTACTACCCTTATGTTATGAGTCATTTACGACCAAGAAAATCCATGGGTAAACTTGGGGACCCCCTGGAGCCACTTTGGTAAGAAAATGACATTAAAAACTTTTTATTTAATGTTAAAATAAAAATGTCACAAACATGTGTTGTTTTATTAAAACAATTTTTAAATGGGGTTATACAATTCATATTTTTTACTATAAATATTAATTAGAAATCTAAAAATATTTCCTACATCATTATAATTTTTTTATATTTTTTAGACATTAAAAAAATTAAATTATTTATGACACCATGATGATGCAGCGATTACCTCATTAATTAATGATTTAAATAAAATGAAACGATAATGTAAAATATATGACCTACACATGTCAAAAACCTATTGGATGGGTGGATTTAGAACCCTTAACACCTTAGACTCGAAATATATAATTGTGGGACCTTTAAAATCCTAAAATCATTATATAATAAAGTAACATTTTATTACTTTCCAAGAGTGCCCCTCCTCTGCTCTTATAAAAGGCCCCCACAACTACAACCTAATTCACACATTCCAAAACATTTTGCTCGGCCAAACTCTGCCCAAATACTCTCTAATCTTCCCTATATTACTCCTATAAGCCTCAAATTGGGCATAATTCTACCCGAGGAAGCCTTTGTCTCAAATCAAAAAGAGTTACCTGTTTTGAAGGTAGTGTTTTCTCTTGTGTTCTTATGTTTTATTTTGCTTCTCCAACCCCCTAAGCACTTTTTATTAATTTCTTTTGTAACAAAACCAGTATCCTAAATATACTAGGATGTTTTTATAAGAATTATTCGAGCTACATTTACACACACCTACATCTAATGGTTAATGAACATACTGTTTCTGTGGATGACGAATTTCTACCTCACGAAACATTGATTGTTCAACACTCATATAACACCTCTCATGGTGGCCATTATGATGAAACTATTTTTATATATGATATATATTATGTTTTTGTTTTCCTTATTATTATTTATTTTTCATTTATGGCATACCTTTATGATTTCCATTATGGGTAAACGCGATAATTTCATTTTACGAAGTGCGGACTACCGCCCCCACAAAGTGATTTGAATCGTTAATGTCATATGTGGGATGTATAACGGATGGAGTAAATGGTATTATACATTATATTATACTGTAATTATATTATACCTTTATATAATTATAACTTCATTCCATTAAATATAAAATAGAAATGAATGTAGCGTTCATGCGTACGTACGACTTACAGTCTCCATGAACGGTGCATTTCATTTCTTACCTCTACATGTTATGTAATATTATAAATTCATGTATATACAGTATATATAGGATATATATGATATATACATCATGATTATAATTATGGAGATAATGCATATTCTACCACATAAACAACTTGTAATTATAAGAAGTTTATTGTTGACTCAAGTACCAAAGATCAACAAAACGACCGTTATTAACTTAAGTGACTACATAATTTTTGTAACATTGTAATAAGTGATATAAAACGGATAATGAACTTGAAAAAGGTTCTAAAGCAAGTAGAGATTAACTATAGTTTATTATTCAGGAGGTTAAAGAACGATCGAGTCAAGTGAGACATGAGTTAAGGGAACTTCTTAACCCAATTTCCATTCTTTGGGTTAATATCCTACTTTCAAATTATGTCATGATATTAATATGTCCTATCTTGTATTTATACTTTCTTTTTGTTTAAATATAGTGAATACACATAATAGATCTATTTTATTTAAAAAAATGATCTTTGTAAGGGACTTCATCTCAATCTCCATTCATTGAGGCATATTTTATTTTATACACAATTTTCTTTTAAACGGTGTATAAAACCCTTTGAATTTTACGTTTATTCAAAAGGAATATTTTTAATATGAAGCCTTTTACTAAATGACAAAAGGGAATTTTTTTGTCTTACGTATGCGGCGACAACGACTTCTTTGCCACCATGACCATTATTTGAGGTTTCAGCATCCTGTACAAGCCATAACTTATTTTTAAATGAAAAATAAATACCAAGTTTTAATTTTATTTTATTTTGGTATTGAAAATGGTTTTGAAAGTGTTTGTATCATATTAATGTGTTGTATTGATATCTTGTTATTTAAATGTGGAAATGTTATGTTTCCTTTAGGCATGTTTTATGTGATATGATTATGTTATGGTTTATGATATGTTTAATCCTTTTCATGTGAGGAATGAATTGGACTTAATAAGTAACAGGTGGAGCCCGATATAGCTCCTCGATGCATCGGCAGGTCTCATGAGACAAACTAGTGTCCTGGCACGAGGCCTTGAAAAAATCTTATTTGTATTATTGGCACGAGGCCTTAGCTACGTGGTTATGATAGTCTGGAATCATGCATTCCATCATTATGAAAGTGGTTATTGATATTACATGTGATTATTCGACCAGTAGAATATCTATGTGAATAAGTAAATGGAATTATTTCATTTTATTTTTACATATTATTCTGAAGTTCATGTTGAAAAGTGTTTTGTTTAGTTATACATTTCCTTAAATGTTTATTTTTATTTATGAAAGCTTCCGCTATATGGTTATCCTTACTGAGCATGTGAGCTCACCCCTTCCAATGTATTAATTTTTTCAGGATGTGAAGAAGTATATTATGAATGACCTGTGTGGATAGTATGAGGGGATATAAAGACAAGATGTTGTTGTAGTTTTTTATTTCTTTATGATGTAATGTAAAACTTATGAATGTATCTAGTGTTTCAAGGCTACTAAACTAATCAGTCTTTAGAGACTTGATCTTTTGTGATCATGCCAATGTTACGCAATAATGCACCGACTCTGGGTAACTGGGGTCGGGGTGTTATAG
This sequence comes from Viscum album, assembly GCA_963277665.1. Taxonomy (NCBI): domain Eukaryota; kingdom Viridiplantae; phylum Streptophyta; class Magnoliopsida; order Santalales; family Viscaceae; genus Viscum; species Viscum album. Next base: position 641,395,406 of record OY728147.1, on the reverse strand, counting down.
TTGTTATCAGAGGCAGTTTAGTACAAACCTTGAAAGATAGATTTAGATAAACTCTGATTAGAGCACATAGCAAGAAGATAGAGTTTGAGGATTAGTTTAGAAAAACTTATTAGAAATTCGGTATTATAGAGATTTTGTGAGTTTTTCGAGAAATACATCCCTGTCTGGATACAAGCAGCTAGAGGTGGCTCTGGCACAAATGTGCCTAGCGGTAAAACCCAAAAATACCACTTTGAGCTAGACTCGAACGGGAACTCGTGAATGACAACGGGCCTTGCTGCACTCTTGGTTACGACACTCCTGGGGGATACGCTTAAGATAATTCTCATTTTCTTTACCAACCATTATGAAGGGTTTATGAGTATATACTTCCTCAAAGGAAACATTTTTATGATTATGGATTATATCCATAAATAGTTCAATTTATGTTATGTGTTTTACAAGTATGGAATTATGTATTTTGATTCATAAACTAATCTAGTTTATGACATTGTTTAGAAATGGTGCCTAGTGGGAGGAATGAAAACTGTATCAATGTACGCACTCCTTGTATGGATTTCCCTCCTGCTCAAGATAATTATTGTGGAGCTGGAGATACAACTGGTCCTAATCAACTTAGTACTATACAGGGACAACTCACTCAGGTTATGAATAATAACCGTACTCGTAAGGTGCACCGTGATCCGCAATGTGGAGGATCAATGTTAGATTGTTTCATGATGCAACAACTGCCAACATTTAATGGGGGTATAAATCCATTAGTAGATGAGAAATGGATAAACTCCTTAGAAAAAATATTCCGCGCCTTGGGGAGTAGCGAAAGGGAGAAGTTTCTCATGGCAGTTTACCGGCTCACTGGAGATGCCGATTAATGGTGGTCGCTGATTCAAAACACGAATGAAGATGAAGAAGTATGTAATATGGAATGGTGGGAGTTCAAAGTGCTTTTATTAGAAAAATACTTTCCACATGACCATCGAGCAGATATGGAAAGGCAATTTTTGAGTCTAAGACAAAAGGAGGATGAGAATGTCGCAATGTATGAGGCTAACTTTACAAGGTTAGCGAGGCATGCTTCAGATTATATACATAACCCAAGAAGTAAGATTGACCATTTATTTGATGGGTTAAAACCATTTCTTTGTTGAGCTTTAGTATCACAATATTTCTCAATATACGAAGATATAGTCTCGTGTGCTATCAAGAACGAAAAAGAATTATCTAAGTCTTATGACAACACAGTAAAGCAAGAGAAGAAGAGAATGGTGGAACAAGAGATACATAAAAGGAAAAAAATGGAAAGAAGGATTTTCCATTATGTGATAATTGTGGGAAGAATCACCTCGGTGCTTGCCTAAAAGGAATTGGAGTTTTCTATAAATGTGGAGAAAAAGTTCACCAAGCTCGTGATTGCGAGGGAAAGAAAGAGGCTATCAATGTTGAATGCTACAATTGTAGGGAAATGGGGCATTATGCAAATGAATGTCCTAATCTTCATGGAAACTTACCTCCTAAAAGGACAAGGGATCAAGGACAATCATATGCTATTACTACAGTCGAAGTGGAATAATTAATGTATTGGTGCTTTTTGGACCAAGGATTATATTCGGGTTATAAGAATAATGTGATATATATAAGGATTTTACTGCAGTACATGTTTTTTTTCATTAAGGTTTTAATATGATGAAGGTAATCATATTTTTAGTATGTGATAATAAGAGAAAATTTACTTTGTTTGGGGAATCTGATGTTACAATTGAATTTGGAATTTAGAGACATTTTAGAGAAAGTCTTGACAGAGGTATTTTGGATAACTATAAAGGTTGGAAAGGATTAAGTTGAACCTTGTATAGTATTTTTTAAGGTTAAAATATTTCTGAAGATTACTTTTGGAATATTAAAATACTATATTTTTAGGAAAAGGACAACCTGTAGGTCGAGCGATAACCCGTCGCGTTGGACAAAGCTGCAGGAATCGAACTCACAACCATAGTGCGGCAGGCCTTTAATACCTACCGCTGGCCTACAGGAAGTCTCTAGTTATTACAAAATAGTTTTCCTAATATAAATGGTATGTGTTAATATTTGGAACCTTGTACGATTAGGATAAAAAAAATATTTTTGAGTTCTATTATATTTTCGAGTGAAAGATGGTTTTGTGGTAAAAATTTATTAAAAAATGAATGTCTACATGACAAGTAAGTATATTTCCTTAAGTTCTTAGTAAATCTCCTAAATAAATTCCTCAAATTTATGAAAGGTAACTTAAAACAAAAATGTTGTCAGTTAACTTTTCCAATTGGGGAATCAATGACCGTTTAACCAATCACAAGTTTGTGATTTTCTTGTAGTTAACTTTCTCTTAATAATGTTTTCTATAACTCTCCATCAGACCTTGATGGTTTTTTTTTCCTCCATATCCATATTTTCATAAATCCTAGTATGGGCTATCTTGGGTGACCTTTGTACTTATCTTTCTTTCTTTTAAAGTTATATTTTTATTAACCTTATTTTCGATGTGTGTTTTCCACAAAGGTATTTTCTATTTTCAACCTTTTATTTTCAAATAAAAATTTCAAATTGTGAGGATGCAACTTATTGAAGGAGGGGAGAATATAACACCCCGAGCATCCATGATACACTTCTCTTTCAATAATGAAATAGTTTTCATTGTATGCAAGTTCAAGATTCTAACACACCGCGACCAATCAAAATGGCCATTATGAATAGTAATACCCACTTTTTGAAATAATATATATTTTTTAATTCAAAATTGACTTCATTTTTGGATTCGGAATATCAAAATTTTCCTATGTTGAATTTTTGGTATTTTTTTGAGAAATTCCAATTTTTTATGAATAGTGAAAAATACTTAAAAACAACTTTTTTAATCAAAATAATTTATAGTGATAAATTATACTATTGAGTGGTTTTAAAGTATAATTAGAATATTTTTTTACCAATTTATCCAATGGTGTTCATTAGAATTAATTATAAAATTAATTAATGAAACTTATATGTTTGGAATTTTGTAAAATAGACATCATTTTTGAATTCGGAATATCAATTATAGCTTAGGGTGAAATTTTGGCATTGTTCTGAAAAACTTCAATTTTTGATGAATAGTGAAACCACTAAGTGGTAGTTATAAAATTGATTTTTTGTTTAAATGAAACATTGCCACTTCGTGATTTTATTTTCAAAAATCCAACATACATTGTTGTAATTAGGAAGTAAAATGTGGTTCATTGGGATTAAAATAATTTTATGGTGAATAGTAACTTTTAAGTTTAATTAATCGCGATTATAGATAATTAGTAAAATTTAAGGTAAAAATGATGTTATAATAATATCAAATGACCTTTACACTTTTCCTACTCTTATTGGATGTGTCATGTCCGACCAAGAAAATCCATGGGTCAACTTGGGGACTCAATGGAGCCACTTTGGTAGTAAAATGACATTAAAAACATTTTATTTAATGTTAAAATAAAAATGTCGCAGACATGTGTTGTTTTATTATAACAATTTTTAAACGGGGTTATACAAGTCGTATTTTTGACTATAAATATTAATTAGAAAGATAAAAAGATTTCCTACATCATGATATTTTTTTATAATTTTTAGACATTAAATAAATTTAATTATTTATAACACCATGATGATGAAGCGATTACCTCATTATTTAACGATTTAAATAAAATGATAATATAATGTAAAATCTAAGACCTACACATGTCAAAAACCTATTGGATGGGTGGATTTCGAACCCTTAACACCTTATCCTAGAAATATATAAGTTTGGGACCATTAAAATCCGAAACTCATTATATAATAAAGTAACATTTTATTACGTTCCAAGAGTGCCCCTCCTATCCTCTTATAAAAGGCCCCCACCACTACCACCTTATTCACGCCTTCCAAGAAATTTGACTCGGCCAAACACTGCCCAAATACTCTCTAAACATCCCTCTCTTACTCCTAGAAGCCTGAAATTGGGCAGAATTCGTCCCAAGGAATCCTTTGGCTCAAATCAAAAAGAGTTACCCGTTTTAAAGGTATTTTTTTCTCTTGTGTTCTTATGTTTTATTTTGCTTCTCCAACCCTCTAAACTATTTTTATTCATTTCTTTTGTAAAAAAACCAGTATCCTAAATATACTAGGATGTTTTTATAAGAAGTATTCTATCTACACTTACACACACCTACATCTAATGGTTAAAGAACATACTATTTCTGTGGATGGCGAATTTCTGCCTCACGAAATGATGATTGTTCAACACTCATATAACACCTATCATGGTGGAAATTATGATAAAAGTATTTTTATATATGATATATATTATTTTTTTTTTCTTTATGATTCTTTATTTTTCATTTATGGCATACCTTTACGATTTCCATTATGTGTAAATGCGATAATTTAATTTTAGGAAGTGTGGACTACCACCCCCTCAAAGTGATTTGAATTGATAATGCCATATGTGGGATGTATAAAGGATGGAGTAAATTTTATTATAAATTATATTATACTAGAATTATATTATATATTTATATTATCAAATCTTCATTCCATTAAATATTAAATAGAAATGAATGTAGCGTTCATGCGTACGTACGACTTACCGTCTCCATGAACAATGCATTTCATTTCTTACCTCTAAATGGTATGTAATATTATAAAATCATGTATATACTGGATATATAGTATATATATGATATCTACATCATGAATATAATTCTGGAGATAATGTATATTCTACCACATAAACAACATGTAATTATAAGATGTTTATTGTTGACTCAAGTACCAAAGATCGACAAAACGACCGTTATTAACTTAAATGACTACATAATTTTTGTAACATTGTAATAAGTAATATAAAAGGGATAATGAACTTGAAAAATGTTCTTAAGCAAGTAGAGATTAACTCTAGTTTATTATTCAGCAGGTTAAAGAAAGATCGAGTCAAGTCGGACACGAGGTAAGGGAACTTCTTAACCAAATTTCCATTCTTTGGGTTAATCTCCTACTTTCAAATTATGTCAGGATATTATTATGTCCTATATTGTATTTATACTTTCTTTTTGTTTAAATATAGTGAATACACATTATAGATCTATTTTATTTAAAAAAATGATCTTTTTAAGGGACTTCGTCTCAATCTTAATTCATTGAGTCATATTTTATTTTATACACAAATTTCTTTTTTACGGTGTATAAAACCCTTTGAATTTTACATTTATTCAAAAGGAATCTAATTTATACGAAGCCTTTTACTAAATGACAAAAGGGAATGTTTTTTTCTTACGTATGCGGCGACAACGACTTCTTCGCTGCCGTGACCATTATTTGAGTTTTCGGCTTCCTCTACAAGCCATAAGTTTTTTTAAATGAAAAATAAATACCAAGTTTTAATTTTCTTTTATTTTGGTATTGAAAATGGATTTGAAAGTATTTTTATCATATCAATGTTTTTTATTGATATCTTGTGAGTGAAATGTGGAAATGTTATGTTTACTTTATGCATGTTTTATGTTATAAGATTATGTTATGGTTTATGATATGTTTAAACCTGTTCATATGAAGAATGAATTGGACTTAATAAGTGACGGGTGGAGCTTGCTATAGCTCCTCGATGCATCGGCAGGTCTCATGAGACAAACTAGTGTCTTCGCACGAGGCCTTGACAAAATCTTATTTGTATTCTTGGCATGAGGCCTTGGCTACGTGGTTATGAAAGTCTGGAATTATGCATTCCTTCATTATGAAAGTGGTTATTGATATTGAATGTGATTATTCGACTAGTAGAATATCAATGTGAATATGTAAATGGAATTATTTCATTTTATTTTTCCATATTATACTGAATTTCATGTTTAAAAGGCTTTTGTTTAGTTATAAATTTCCTTAAATATAGATGTTTATTTATGAAAGCTTCCGCTATATGGTCATCCTTACTGAGCATCTGAGCTCACCCCTTCCAATGTTTTAATTTTTCCAGGATGTGAAGAAGTATATTATGAATGACTTGCGTGGATAGTATGAGGGGATATAAAGACAAGATGTTGTTGTAGTTTTTTATTACTTTATTATGTAATGTAAAACTTATGAATGTATCTAGTGTTTCAAGGCTACTAAACTAATCGGTCTTTCGAGACTTGACCTTTTGTGATCATGCCAATTTTACGCAATAATGCACCGACTCTGGGTAACTAGGGTTGAGGCGTTACAAAAATTATTCTAGAAATTTTAATTTTAATTTACCTTTATTTCTTTCTATCCATTAAAAAAATGAAAAAAGAATTCATGCATGCATATGTCATACCATCTCCCTAAATAGTGTAATCCATTTTTATATGTCTACAGTTATGGATGAGTGTAGAAATGTAAACTATGAATATATAATATATTAATATCATTATTAAAAGTATTGTGATAATTAACCATGATTAATATATAAGTACCAAAACTGTCAAACCGAAACATGCACTATAAATGAAGTAGTAATCACCTGAAACATTGATTTAATCAAAGAATTTTTAATGAAAACATGATAAAAGGATATAATTAAATCATAAAAAGTGTTTTATATATGAATATGTCTCAATAATAGATTTATAATAAAAATATATTTATTCTATATAAGTTCCTATTGTGTATGATGACTTTTGAAACACGAGTTATGTGATATTCCTCAAAATTTTATTTCTCTGTGACACATTCAATTTTCCACACATGTTACTTTCATGTGGTGTATATAATGAGAATGATTGTTATTTATTATAATTACTATGTAAATTATTTGTATTTACAAAACCATAATGCTTATTTCTTTCATGGGACTTATGACTAACATGTTTTCGAAGTTGTATGATATTATGTTGTAATATCAACATTTATCAAGATTGTTTATAATTTTGTATTCAATGACGATATGTTATTATATATCTCCCATAAATATCATGTTTTTGGTAGTCATTTGGTTAGATCTTGAAATTAAATGATTATATATCTTTCCACACTCCTTATGAGATAATATTCCTAAGGACTAGTTTTACAAAAATTCATCTATATTTCTCTATTTTGAGGAAAATATATTTTATTCCATGACCAAATTATCAAAAAAATGTTATAGATAATGTTTTACAATTATATTATTATTATTTAATGAAATAATTACCCATGATTTACATTTTTAAAAATGGTTTATAAGCAATCTTATTTTGGTTTTCTTAGTGTCGGTATATTTAAATTATACTAAAAAAGTTAAAAGAATCACTGCTTCTAAATTGAAATTCATGAATGGAATTCTCATCCATTATGACAACTAAATAATATTAATCTGCCATTATAATTATCTATTATAATTTTAATTGAAATTTATTTTTTACGAATTTTTGGGGAATGTTTTTTATAAAATTTATATTGAATGTTGAAGGGATATTTTATTAAACATTATTTTATGATATTTTAATGGTATTTCTATTCATCTACAACAAAAACCTTTTTTGTTACATATTTCTTCCTAAGGATATGATCCAATGGATTATTCCTTATTCTTTATTTGATGGTTTATGATTATTATGAAAAGAGTTTAATGAGCCCCATTTATTTTTCAAGGGATGTTCAAGGATGTATTGACGAAATATTTATGAAACTCTATTTTAGATCCTTATTCATAATATAATGATATGATTAATGTTTTTATGATATTGTGGTAATAAAATATAAGGTTTTAATTATGTTGTTGGAGTTCATGGAATTATATGTTAATCCAATTCATTGGGTAATGTATTATATCTCATGATATAATTATGCGATGCATGTCATTGAATATGATAGAATATGGGATTCAAGTCACATTACATCATTCTTTATGGGTTTTTTTGTGTTTATGATTTATTCAATATGATATGGGAAATTTTATGTTATGCCTGATTCACTATTATTTGATTATATCTACATTTAAAAATGACATTTGAAATTGTTTTTATACATATAGGTTTACCAAAAATTTATAACATTGACCTATAGTTCAAGATTAATTTAGGATGATTTTCACTCTTATAAATAATGTATTTATATTGATAAATAATTATACTAACAATCAATATAATTATCTTTTATAGATCGAGTGGGAACATTTTATGTTATTTCCATGTTCTCAACCCCTTATGTTTATCTTCTGGATTCATATGATCATCAATTGATATATCTTGTGTTCACCCGTATAATTCATCTGAACTCACACTATTTTATGTTTCTTTTCTGCATGTTTGTAAGAATGGTTTTATGTAGGGTATGTCTATAAATATTACTAAATGGGAAGATCATTATGGAATATAATGAAAATATTTACTAAAATATGATGACAATGTTTCTAGTATCCAAAGACAATAATCCTTTATGATCCTTTTATGTATATTTTTGAAATGTTTTAAATATATAGTTAAAAATATGTAATAATTATGTATGAAAATTCTAGGTCACTATAGAGTTTCTAAAGAATGTTGTACTGGTATGTATCATCATTGATATTATATGATGCTATAAGAGTTTTATATCTGATTCCTATCATAATGTGGATCATTATATATCTATCTATAGTAAATATTATTCCTTTATAGGGAAAATAATTATCACGTTGAAATTGAGTATCTAATGGAGTTGTTATTCAGTTCTCATATTCATTATTTTCTATAATATGGGGTTATTTTGAGGTCTAATGTAAAGTATCTCACCTTGGTATTGGATAATTATAATGCAATAGAGGGAAATGATTACCAATGAGTGTTGGAAAGTATATTGTCATGAATATAAATATGAAATCCATGACCTTAAGCCTATGGGGGTTTTTTAACCTTGAAGTTATTGTTGAACTATCTTACAAGATATTTTTTTCAATCATCATAAATCACAAGTACATACCGAATAACTTCCCTATTAATTATTTTAATTAGTTTATGTCATTATAGTTGTTGTTATTGTATGATTATGAATTAAAGATCTCATGAAGATAAGGAAAGGTAAATATTGTAGCTGATATGTTGAGTAATATTTTACATGGAGATATTTCACAAGATTTTAGATATAAAATATGAATGATAGTGGAACAACCGTCTTTTTATCATAATATTGAGGAAATTGTTTGTTGGAATTTCTAGTAACATATAATGAAGTAGTCATCTGTGATGTATTTGATATTGGTTTCTTGAGTGATTCATCTTAATAAAATACCACAAAACTAAAAAATATCACGTAATTATGAGTTTTATAGTAATTATTGCACATATTTTCATTCTCATGATCTTTATGTTTTAGTGTTTTATAGAATTTGAAAAATTATTACTGAAAAAAGTGGACATGTCCACATAATGTACATATTTCACAAAAAGTCAGGTTCTTAAATTTAAATTCATATTTCATTCAAGAAACATTCTTCTTCATTTATGAAGAGTCATCAATGAAATATGTTTGACCTTCCCATAGTTCCTACACATATATAGATCATAGGAAAAACATATGAAAATGGGGGATGTGAAAATAAACACTAAAAGATTTATAAAAATAAGGGAAACCTATTTGTTTATTGAAATACATAGAAACCTATATATATATTTACTACTTTCCAAATAATTTTCCTTATATAAAATAAAACATAATCAATTGTGAAAGAGAAGACATGGTTAGTGTTGGATAATGTACAATATATTTTGAAAGAGGTGGGATTGATGTTGTCAGTATTGGTATGAGGTAATTATGGATTGATTTATTTATATTTAGTGGGTAATGTGTTTTGGTATTACTTTTACTTTAAACTATATAACATTTATAGTACAGAAAAACATTGATGACTGAGAGTAATCGTCCCCCTCTACACCAGATGCTAGTGCCATCCCCATCTACGTTCACCATGAAAAATGGTGACTAAGAGTCAATTTACTCATCCCCATGACTCATCATCATATTCTTCAGACACCACCACTAGATCAAAAAATAATCCATCAGCACCATAGATTCATAAAAATAGAAAAAATATATATAGTCCACTAATACCAAACCAATTCATCCAGATGAAGAAGAAGTGTAAATATAAAATTATGAAATATCCAAACCCAAAAAATCCAAAATTTTCTTGATCTAAATGAATTATAATAACCACCTTTGAATAAGAAATCCATGATTTTGAATCCTCACTATCTGGTCAATGCTGAGCCACTCATCAGTCACCGCATGATGACCCAACTGTGCCGCCTACAACTACCCAGTTAGCTGAGCCCCTTTCCTTTGGCCGAACACCGAATCTCTACTTATGTGCTGCCCCCATCCCCTAATTTCTCTCATCAACATCTGCACTATCCACTTAAATTTCTTTTAAGACAATCTCATTACTTCCACGTAGCCTCTCCCACTATCCGTCAGCACAGCCTTCCGCAAGTCTCTACAACTCGTGACCCCCCTTCACTTTATTTCATTATTTATTATTATATTATATAAAGTATAATATATATATATATATTATAATAATAATAAATATACATTATATACACATGATATTAATTACTCATATTTTGTAATAGTAAATATTACATGTTAAATAGAATAGTTATTATGTATATATATTTATATATATTAGAAATCATTAATACCTTCTACAAGAATAAATATATATACACTTATTTAAAAAAAGTTCTGTTTTAAGTATGTTGTATGTCTTTCTATGTATTGTTGTTTGTAGAATAGGGAGCTGCAGTCGGGACATTGTTTGATCTTAGAAGGTGATTGTAGGGAAATTATGAGGGGATGCTGAGATCATTGATAGATATGGTTTTCACTTATTAGAGTTATCACAGATGGTTGGTGAAGTGCATATTAATGAATTTCACTGGGTTTCTTCTTCTAGTAAATTAGAGTTTTGTTCTTTTTTTGTTATCATTTTTTCTACGAATAAGGGGATCCCAGGATTTTTTCATGATGGGGGGGGTAACAATTCCCAAAACCTCATGGCCAGGGAACTCATATTAGAACTGGATATAGAAAACTGCTCCACCATATTACACTTTCCTTATTATGTGTTTTTATTTTCACTTTATTATAAATATCTCATTGTGCTAAACCTTTCTTCATACAATTATGATGATTTTATATTCAATTTTATTTATCACATTTTTTTATCTTCAATATCCATAAATGGATATCTAATTTAAGAGTCCAGAATCAAGAAATGAATCCTGACGTGACATGGAGATTCAAGAAGTATTGTGATCGTCATCATCTTTCGATCACTCTGAGGAGACTGTGAAGGTAAATGGGGTTTGCAGAAGTGTATTCATTAGTTTTATGAGTTTTATTCTTTATTTTCATTCATCATTTTCCCCCTTCTATTTTTACTTGCTTCATTGAGTTGTTTGGAGAGGTTGAGTGAATTTTTTCCCTTCGAAAATCCCTTCAGTCAAGAACATATTCTTGGTTAGAGGGATATGATTGGGTGAGTTTGTAAATTCTGGGAGAGTACATTTTTGTTGGGATTCATTTTGTACAGGGCCTCAACATTAAACACTACATAATCATGAGTTTTTTTAAGAACTCGCATTGATGATATTTTCAGGTTTAGAGCTTTAAAGAATTATTCCATAACTATTAAAATGAAAAAACATAGAAATACAAAGTGGAAACATCCAACACTATCTACTACATCCATAACATAAAAAAATTTAAAAATAAACATGGGTTCTTTTCAATTTCAGTCATCATAAATTATCCTTGATTCCATCCATAACTATATTCTCCCTTAAATCCTGTGAAAATATATTAAAACATGGGATGAGCACAAAAAATCTCAGTAAGGGACATACCAATAATGAAATACCATTAGACTAGTTAAAACCTGATAACCCATTTAATGTTCTTTCAGAAGATGAAACAAAATATTTTCCCATGAACAACATATATACTTTTTTCTCAATGAAAAAGACTGAAACAAATATAATGAAATTAAAACTCTTTTAGATGACTTAGAGTATCATATACATAACACCATTTAAAACAAATTCCTATTGGAATGACCAAATGGTTGACTTCTAAGTGGGAGATCTATAATGGGGATCACCCTTCGTATAAGATATATCGGGCTCACCTGTGAGCTATAATGGGGCCCAAACCTTCATATAAGTTGTGTTGGGCTCACCTTTGAGCTATAATGGGGATAAACCCATTGAATAAGCTATATTAGGTTCACCCATGAGATATAATAGGGCACAAGCCATTGTATAAGCTATATCAGGCTCACCCATTTAATATATTGATCATGTACTATTTCAGGAATAAATCATGTTCATCACAAAAACCCCCTTTTGAAATCATCTATTAATCCCATAAGAAAAACATTTCCATAAAAATTAGTTTCTTATTTAGGATCCCATTTTCAATACCAAGATACCCAAATAAAGGAATAAGGTATTTATTTTCATTTTATTTGATTTTAAGGTTTTTCGAGGAAGCCAACTAACAAATAATTGTTACAGCGACGTATGAGTCATTATCACTGCAAATGTTAAAAACAATCCATTTTATAATTTTGTAAAACAATTTGGTGAAAAAATACTCTTTGAATGAAATTGAAATTCAATGTGGTTTATTAAAAATTGTATAAAATAAGGTCATGTGTAAATTAAAATATTCACCAATGAAAGCAGACTGAGATGGAGTCCATTACCTTGAGTCTAACTTTTCTCGTTCATTATTTAATTTCATGAATAATTAACATAGATTAATTTATAATTTATTTATAATCTTATTAAATTTTATTTTAATCCTATATAACTTATTACCATGTTATGGAAATTATTTTATTATTTGAGTTCATATCAGATGTTTTACCAATGTTCATTATTTGAGTAAAAAATAAACCCATTTTGTTGCAAATTATCCATGTTTTCATTATTAAATTATAACTAGAATATTATTTAGGTTTTAAATATCATATATATAATTTATATATGTATTTATAATAGTCCATAACATTTTTAGATAAGAGATTAAATGCACCATTCATGGAGACAGAAGATTGTACGTATGCATGGAAGCTATTTTCATATCCTTGTTATATTAATGTAATAAAACATAAAAGATAAATAAGTATATTATAATTCTATTATAACACCTATTCTATATATGTTACATATTTTCATTAAATCCATTCTTTATACCTTACATTCATGGCATGAACGAGTCATATCATATTGAGGGGGTCGTAGTCCACACTTCTTCAAATAAGATTATCATATTTACACACTATGGAAAAAATACAGTTATGTTTTAAATAAATATTATCGAAACATATAGAAAATAAAAATAGAATATATATCATATATAAATAAAATTACATCAAAATTTCTATCATGAGAGGTGGTAATAGAACATTGAAAAATCATTGTTTCATGAAGAAATAGTTCATCGTACATAGAGATATTATGTTCTATATCAATTTGATGGTGGTGTCTATAAGTGTAGGTAGAACCATTAATATATAAAAATACTACTATATTGAGGATAATAGTGTTTTTATTAAATAATATAATTAATATTGGATTGGGGATGGGACAAGGAAAATAAATCCAAGGAGCTTGAGAGAAAATGTTACACCTAAATCAGGTGACTCTTTTTGATTTTAGCCAAAAGGTTTTCTTGAATTTCCTTCATCCCCAGTTAATTCAACTTGAAGAAATGGAGGGATGTTGGGATATTATTTTATCAGAATTTGGATGGGATATGGGGCTTGAGAGGTGTGTGTAAGTGGGTAGAGGTGGTGTCCTTTTATCAGATAGAGGATGGGTACTTTAGGAAAGTCTTGACATATTATTTTATTAGAAATTCATTTTCAAATTATAATAGTTCAAAAGTGATAAATTTAGAGGTTAATATGAGGATGGGTCTAAATCCTATCAACCAATTAGTTTTAGAAAAGTTTATGTCACAAAATTAACCATATCTTTTAGCTTTAACCCTTAGATAAAAACATTAACTCTTAACATGTCTTCTTGTATTTTCATAAAATATGCCTACCATAGTTACTATATTATTCCAAGGGAAATAAAGGTGGACAATTAATGACATTTGTGGCATTATACTAGTCATTTTTCTGAATCATATATTTTTAGGTCCATTGTATCTTTAAATAAAATTGTATTAGTTTTAAAAAATCATTTATGGCAATTTTAATAATATTTTGAAATTTATTTTTTGTGTAAGTTATAACAACACAATACATTAGAAATAGAATCATTAAATCATCCCTCACAGGTTAATTTCAACATAAAATTTTTGGATGTTATCAAAATATTCAAAATATATTTATATTTGTATTTATATAATCATTTAATTGAATATTAAATTTATAATGTTATTGCTGTTTCATTATTCTGTCAACAATATATTTATTTATTTAATATCTAAAAATATAAATAAAATACAATGATTTAGAAAATATTGTTATATTTTTAATGAAAATTTATAGTTTATGTTATCATTTAGATTAACCAAATTAAAATGGTTTTATTTAGGAGATACAGGTTTATGTTATATTTCCATTTTCATTAAATTAAATAATATAAAAAGTCATTATCACAAATAAGTCACTCCATGGGATCCTAAATTCATCCCATGGATTATAATTGTCGGTGATATATAATACAGTCATATTTAGAAACATGTTATGGAAGTTTTATATTATTATAATATTATTTTTTTACCCTTAATTACCAGATTTACCTTTTAACCATGGTAAACAAATAATGACTGAAGTTACTATTCATAATGTCCAAAAACAAAAGGTACCTATATACATAATTTGGAAATTATAATTTAAAATTTGGAATCCACTTTTCCAAATTCAAAACACATTATTGGAAGAAATTAATTAACAATTAATTCCCGTTGTCAAAACCAAAAAAGGGGTTTTAAGTAGTAAAAACTATCAACATATTGACATGTGTGTATGTCCAGTCATCATGTGAAATTACATCCAATGAACATAATTTTATTAAATAATAAATAATTTATCCAATTAAGATTTAAAACCAATTAAAAGGACAATCTAAATTTATTAATAAATTAGATGAAAAGTTAGTCTTGAATTAAAATGTAGTATTTTTCATTATTCATAAAAAAGTGGATTTTATCAAAAAAATATCAAAGTTTCAATAGAAGTAAATTTTGATGTTAGGAATATAAATAAGATGTTTATTTTATCAAGTAGAACATTTAAAATTGACAAAAACTATTTTTAAAAAGTGTTCTCCATCAAAAGGTGGTAAAATGGATTTTTATAAATAATATAGTGTTTAATGCTTAAAATTGGATTAATTATCATTTTATGAATCTAATATTATTTTGATAAATGAAAAAAATTAAAAATATGTAAAATAAAAATATATTTAATTATATTCATTCATTTTAATACAATATCTAGTCGTTAACTACCATTTAAAATAATAATATTGTTGTTGCATTATTTTTCGGTATATCTCATCGTTCTGTAAAACGTATGATTTAAGAGAAACCCATTCTCCTATGTTGGGTATGCTATCATTCCTTGTTTTACCATTAATCTAAAATAAAAATTATATTCAAAAATATTAATAGATATGAAGATTTAAAATTCTATAAATACCTGGGATTTTACATAATTCCCCGTTATGGAAATGCATCCTCACAATTTTAAAATTGTGCTCAAAAACATCATTGAAAATCCCACATTGGAAAAAAGAGTCAATAAAACAATCACTTTAATATAATGGAAGATAACAACATAGGTCACCTGATTTATCATATTCTAGGGTTAATTATATGAAAACATGGACATGGATGATAAAACTAACTATCATAGACTAATATAGAGTGACAAAGAACATAGTCATTAGAAGGCAATCCATCACAAAACCATAATTACGTGATGTTTCAAAAGACCATTGAGAAATATAAAAGAATGATTCTTTTGTTTTCAGATATTTTTGATAGTGTTGAGGAATTAATTTAGTTTATAGAATGAGAACGTAAGGAAACATAATTATGTGATGTATTTATATATTATAATCACAATTTCATCCCCATAATATTCCCAAAATATGATGTACATCTCTAAGAATAAACTAAAGTATATTAGATCTCATAGACCATAAAGGATATCACTATCTTTAAACTGATGTCTAAAAGTATAGACATACTACCAAATTAAAAGAGCACATTCATAAACATTACCCCACATTACATCTCCCTGAAATGTCCTTTATAATTTATTATCACAACAAATAAAAACTCATAATCTTTGTCTAATATCATGAATTTATGGTTATCCTTCGAAAAATAATAGGCTCATTGGAGCTCCCATCACTTTACCAGATACCTCATCATCAATTGTATTTGCAGCACATAATATTTCCAAACCTTCATTTTTTTATCATTCTGATTTCATCCTTGTGTAATTAGCTTCATACACTTATTTGAATAATGCCCCAAATTAATGCAGCTGAATCATTTTACTGTAGACCAGATATCTATTATCCAAATATTGTATTGTTCATGAACCTTTTCATTTAATTCACTAACCTTGTGACCAAACATACGACACTGGTAACCCTTTCCAGATACTGAAAAACATTCCCAAAAATGTATTTTACCACACTTTTATCATGTTTTGGGATTAGCTCTATAATTCTTAGTTTGTTACTTTACAAATTTTTGTAACCTTGAACGTTTCATACACATACCATATCATGGAACATAAGTGTTACCAAACTCCATTTCCAAATTCTTAGTACATCGAACCACTTTTCACAACTTTTAAATTCTCGAGAGGCAAAATCTTTTCATTGATTGCTATTTCATACTAATTAAAATATATTAATTTTATTGTTAATGTATCGAATAATATATGGAAAATACCAGGAAAATCACGAGAAGTTCAATTCATATATGGAAAAAAATTATATTTCTTTTGATTTAATTCCATGAATTGTTTCTCCATCCCAAGACGAACAACCTTAGAGAAATATTTATCAAAGAAAATATACTTAAATTCTTCCCATTCCATGGAATCAAGATCATTTTTTTCAAGTAATCATAACTAATGACCACCATCGATAAGCTTCGCCTTCAAAAAGATTGATGGAAAGTGTTACCATTTGACGTTCTAAATATCCCATGACATCAAATATCGTCACCAGGGTATTGATCAATCCTTCACCTACCACAGAGTCAGATGATCCATTGAATAATGGGTGAATTTTCTTCATAAAATGTTACGCTACTGACATATTCTTCAGTTTTTTATTGGGATGATATCATGAATGGATACCACTACAATTTATAGCCTAAATTAACTACTCCATAACAACAAGAAAATATTCAGTTCCAATTCATACAACCTCATGTTGTTAGTCAGAAATTTTATTTTCCTCTAGATTTCTTCCCATTATAGATTTCCTAGTTCTTCTATAGAAAACCGTTGGGAAGAGGCATAGTTTAGATTAACCAACATGGTAATCTTAAAATTCAAAATCATTTAAAAATAACTATAAAAGAAAATTCTCTAAAATAAAGAAATTAACACCATCATAACCTCTAAAGTAATCTAAAATTACTTCGGATACAAACTTTAAGGCCCAAACCGAAAATGTTATATAATCTCGAGTTATTCAAGAATTCACATAAATGATATTTTCAGGTTTTGAGAATTATAGAGTTAGGAAATAACTATAACATAACAGAAACATAGAAATACAAAGTGGACACATCCAAAAATATATATTCCTTCCACAACATAAAAACATTTAAAATGAATCCTGGTTTCATTAAATGATTAATCATCATAACGTTTCCTTGATTCCATCCTTAAATATATTCTCCCTTAAATACTATAATAATTGTTATAAACATTGGATGAGCACAAAAATCTTTGTAAGGGACATAAAATTCATGAAAAACATTGGTCTAGTTAAAACATTATAACCTATTGAATGTTATTTTATCATAGGAAAAAAAATTCCACGTAACTTACACTCATATTTTTAGCTCATCGAAAAATAGTAAAACCAATCAACACTTATTTAGGTGACCTAGAGCATCATATACATAAAAACATTTCAAAAACCTTTCAATTGTAATAACCCTATGGTTTAATTAAACATTGGAGATCTATAATGGGGATCAACCTTCGTATAAGCTATATTGGGCTCACTCGTGATCAATAATGTTCTTCAACCCCTTGTATAAGCTATGTTGGGATAACCCAAGAGTTATAATGGAAAAAAATTCTTATAATCTATATTGGGATCACTCTAGAGCTATAATGGGGCTCAATCCATCGTATAATCTATATCGGGCTCACCCATTTCATATAATGCTAATGTACCATTTCATGAATAAAACATGTTCATCACAAACATCAGTTTTGGAATGAATCTTATAATCCCATATGGAAAAAAATATCCATATAAAAATAACATTTTCATTTAAAAACACATTATCAATACCAACATACCCAAATAAATTAATAAGGGATTTATTTTCATTTTAAAAGACATTAAGGCTTATCAAGGAATCCAAATATCAAATAATGGTTTCACTAGTAGATGACTTTTTGTCTCCGCATACATTAAAAATATTCCTTTTTTCATTTAGTAAAACAATGCATATAAAAATAATTCCCTTTAAATGAAATAAATAGTAAAATTGGTTTATAATACTCCATATAAAACATGGTCATGTATAAATTAAAATATGCATCAATGAATGGAGATTGAGATGAAGTCTATTACCTTGGGTCTGACATATCTCATTAGTTCATTAATTTCATGAATAATAAAGTTAGGTTAATTTCTACTTTTGTTAGGACCTTTTTAAATTTTATTATAAATTTTATATTAGTTATTACCATGTTATGGAAAATATTTAATTGTTTGAGTTCATAATGGACATTTTGTCAGTGTTCGGTATTTAAGTAAAAAATGAACTTGTTTTGATGCAAAGTATCCATGTGGTAAAAACTCCATTATCTCTAGAATATTATAAATGATTTAAATATAATATATTTATATAGTATTTTTATTTATTTAGAATAGTCCATAACATTTAGTGATCTGAAATGACATTCACTGTTCATGGAGACGGTAGGTTGTACGTACGAACGAACACTACTTTCATTTCGTTGTTATATTAAAAGAATAAAAAATAAAAGATACATTGGAATATTATAATTCTAGTATAATATCAATGTTATATATGTTACATAAACTCATTAATTATATCCTTTATACATTCCATGTATGTCATGAATGATTCACGTCACATTGATTGGGCGGTAGTCCAAACGTTCTCAAATGAAATTATCATATTTACAAACATTTTAAATCCTAAAGGTATGTTGTGAATAAAAATTACATGAGAATAAGGACAAAATAAATATAATATATATCATATATAAATATATATGCATCATAATGGCCACCATGAGAGGTGGTAGGATAAAATTGAATAATCATTATTTCGTGAGGCAGTAGTTCGCCATACACAGAAACATTATGTTCCATATTCATAAAATGGAGGTGTGTTTAACTGTAGGTCAACCCTAAGAATAAAAAATCCTCTTATATTTATTATACAAGAGTTTTTATAAAATAATGTTTTAAATATAGGTTTGGGGTTGTATGATGAAAATAAATGAACGGAGCTTGAGACAAGACATTAACTCTAAATCGGGTAAATTCTTTTGATTTTAGCCATAAAGATTTCTTGAATTGAATTTTTACCAAGGTAAGTAATCTAGGAGTAACAAAGGTATGTTTGTATATTATTTTAGAATAATTTTGAGGATCTTCGAGGCTTTAGTGGAGAGAGTATGTTGGTATAGGTGGTGGCATTTTATAAGAGTGAGGAGGGGCACTATAGGATTGTCTTGAAACATTATAATATTAAAAATTGATTTTAAAATTATAATAGTTAGAATGTTATAAATTTATTGGTTAATATGATGATGGGTTGAAATCCTCTCAACCAATAGTTTTTATACATGTTTAGTTCACAAAATTAACCATATCATTTTTCTTTAACCGTTAGTTAAAAACTTTAACTCTTACCATGTCTTCTAGAATTTTCATAATATATGGTTACTATGGTTAATATAAAATGAAAATACAACCAAAAGTGGATCATTAATGATAATTGTAACATTATATAATTTATTTGTCTAGCTAATTGATTTTTTGTACTATTATGTCATTTAAGGAAATAGTAATTGGTTAAGAAACACATTTTTGTCAATTTTGACACTATTTAGAAAATGATTTTTTAACGTCATAACTACTTGATTCCTTAAATCCAAAGTAATTAACTAGTCCCTCGCATTTAAATGTCATCCATAAAAATATTTTTTGGAATCAAAATGTTGAAATTACATTTATCAAAACATTTATAATATCATTTATTTGAATATTTCATTTATAAGGTAATCGTTGCATCATCATTGTATCACAAATATATTTATTTATATAATATTTAAAAATTATAAATAAAATATCATGTTTTATGAAATATTTTTTTCATTCCAATAACTATTTGGAGTCAAAGATACAATTTATATAAACCAAATAAAAATAGTTCTTGTTAGGAGATACATGTTTATGTTATATCTCTTTTTTCATTAAATGAAATTTTATAAAAGGTCATTATCATGCTAAAGTGGCTCCATGGGGTCCTAAATTTGACCCAAGGATTCTCATGGTCGGAAATATCTCATCCAATAATATTTGGATAGGTGTTAGGGAAGTTTTATATTATGATAATATTATTTTTTTACCCTTATTTACCATATTTACCTATTTACCGCGGTAAATACAAATAATTAATAAAGCTAATTTTCATAATATCCAAAAACAAAAGGTACCTATTTATAAAACATGGAACTTAAGATTCTAAATATGGAATCCACTTTGAAAAATTAAAAAATAATAATTGGAAGAAATTAATTTAAAATTAATTTCTCATTTCAAAACAAGAAAATGTGTTTTTATGATGTAAAAACTATCAAAAGATTTACCTGTGTTGAATTACAGTTAAAATATGAAATCAATTTCAATGAAAATAATTGGATTAAATGATAAATGAATAATATAATTAAAATTTATAACCAATTACAATGACAATGTACGTATATAAATAAAATAGATGAAAAATTAGTTTTGAATTAAAATGTAGTATTTTTCACTTTCCATAAAAAATTGGATTTTATCCAAAATAAATACCAAACGATCAACAAAAGTATATTTTCATGTCCATATTGTAAAAAATAAGTTTTTTTAGAACATAGAAAAGTTCCAAAAACTATTTTTAAAAAGGGTTCTCCATCAAATGGAGTTAAAATGACCTTTTAAAAATAATAAAGTATTTTATTCTTAAAATTCGATTAATTATCATTTTTGTTGAGTCAATAACGTTTCCTTATGAAATTTTGATTCCACTGTGTTTTGAAAATCACAAACACGTTATCTTATGGTAAATTATATTTTCCCTATGAATTATCATAATAAGGAAAATTTTCCTTCCCCAAGGAAATTATACTTACTTATGCTTTCATTGTTATTTTTAATGATTCTATAAATTTAACTCATTTTATTCAAATCAGTTTCACATATAAAAAATTTGAATCATATAAATTCTTAGATATAAGGTATTTTCTTCAGGATTTTATTTTTGACTCCGAATTTTCTAAAATCCAGACTCTGTGTTCTCTAAAATACAAACTCCAAATTCTATAAAATTCAGACTCCGAATTCTCTAAAATTCAGACTCTGAATTATATGAATTTTAGACTAAAAATAATATAAAATTAAAGATCCAAATTCTCTAAAATTCAGATACTGAATTCTCTAAAATTCAGACATCGAATTCTCAGTAATTCATAATCTGAATTATCAAAATTTCAGACTCCGAATTCTCTGAAATTTAGACTCAGAATTCTCAGAAATTCTGAATCTGAATTATCTGTAATTCAGACACTGAATTCCTCAGAATTAAAACTCTGAATTCCTTGAAAAATAGAATCTGAATATCCATGAGTTATAGTCTCTGAATATTTTTTGGTTATATTCCGAAAAATATTTTTTCCTCAGCCTTCGAAAAAATTATATGTGGTTATGCAACATTATTTTTCATACACTTGTTATAGTTATGAAACAATGTCATACATTATGTTTCTAACTAACCTTTGTTTGACTAACACATGTACAGGTCTCTCTGAAATTCACGGGAAAATATGATCGTTGGAAGAGGGAGCTGACCACTGTAGATGTTCCTATAAATATAATCTCATTTGAATAAGATCGATGACTATCGATCACTCTAGATATTGCATGTTGCTGAAGTGATTTCTATAGAGGGAGACTCTCATGCCTTGGGTATGCTGAAAATCTTGTTCAGATTTCTTCGTGTGACACCTATTGTTTTCTATGATCAATCGAGCACTTCCAGGGATAGGAAGACAGAGGTGGTGACTACATAAAAGTTTTAGGGATTGCGAGGATAACAAGACAGATTCCAATATTTCTATCTAGGGATTATCCTGGGGCGGTAAGAGAGACATTCTTGAAAGTATAAATCCAAGACCCTTTATCCAAGGATGTCAGATACCCATCTCTTTGGGTTAAAAGATTTTGTACTTTTTACTTGTTTTCATTAAAGTTTATCTCCATTGTATTTTTATAATATAAGAAATTATAACATTGTTGTACTCTATTATACTTTTTCATACATTGATAAGTAATATTATATAATCTTTGAGGTATAATATTTTCCTTAAAAATTGTTCTTATGTTTCATTTCATGAACAATATTTCCAAAACCTCATAAGTTTGTGGAACTAAATGCTGCCTTCGGAATTCACCTTGTTTAACATTATTATACATAGGTTTTCTTAATGTTAAAAATGAATGTATTTAAACGTACAATTCAACCCCTCCCCTAAAATAATTGAGAATCTACATTCATATTTTGATCCAACAATTGGTATAAGATGAGGTCTCTGAAATACTTATATTCACATACACATTTTTTTGTTCAAGATTTCATTGTTCGAAATATTTTATTTTCTTGGGGATTTTTATCCATGATTAAAAACTTTTTCTATTAACAATTTTATGTGGAAATACATTTTATTTTAGAGGAAAAGAATGAATATCAATTTGATTGGAAATCTAAGTCCTACCAACAAACCTATATTTGATGGGAATGATTATGAATATTGGAGTGATCATATGAAGCCTCTTGGTATTAATACTGGAGTGGAAAAATTTATTATGCTTACCCATGATTACAAGATTTCAGATAAAGAAGTCATAACTTTTACCAATCATGAAAAGTCCTAATATCAACTAAACTACAAGGTATACAATACTTTATTGTGTTCCATGACCTGGAATATATATAGTCATATTTCCTCTCGTGAAGTTTCTAACATTTTTTGGAAGAAAATGGGGGTTACACATTTTTGTAGATCCATATTTATAGAAACTAGAAGAGCTATACATAGAGCACAATATCATGGATTTCTATTTCTTTATGTCATCATATATAATTTTTTATTAAGAAGAAATTTTGAGGATAACCAGTTTGCAAGGCACAATAATGGTTTATGACTATTGGTAACTGTCTACAATCTATGGGTGAACAAAGGTTTCGAAGATGAGGCACTTTTGTACAATAATATAGATATCATGACTAATGCTTGGGAAACTAAGAGAATAGCTATTGTTGAGAATATAAAAGTATCTAAAATAACTCTTGATGAGATTTTTGGAACTCTTCTTGAACATTAGACACGAATGAAAAGAGATGCTGATATGAATAAGAAGACAAATATAAATGAAAGTGTAGACTTTACTACTACTAAATCCAAGACTCCTAAAAGGGTTACAAGATCAAAGTCTAAAAAAGTAACGGTTTAATCTGAATCTATTGAAAGAGAACATAGTGATAATTAACAAGTTAATCATGCTCAAAGGATGAACAAGATAGTTGGAAAGGAGGAAATTTAGTATATATATATATATAAAGAAAGAAAGAAAATACAATAATGACTCAGAAATCACTTGTTATGAATGCAAAAGATCAGGGAAAATTAGGCCAAATTTTACTATTCAAAAGAAGAAGGATAGAAAGGAAAATCATTCTGAGAGGAATATAAAGATGTATTACAAAGCTAAAGATAATAATTTTTTGAAAATCATTGACACCTGGAGTACCAGTGGGGGTGACTCTTCTGATGAATCCTCAGAGTATGAATCTTTTTCTCAGAGGAATCATGGCCTAATAGCGAGACTACCCATTGTAAATAATTGTCTAAAAGACAAGGTACACAATTCTGAATCTATCACAAATGTATCCTTGAATGAAAATTACACTGATGATAAATAATATTGGTTTTCATATAAATAATCTTCTTGTGATGAAGATAATATATTACCTACTTATGAAGAAGTATCTAGGTTTTTCTAAACTTCTTGATAATGATGATTATAAACTCAAGAAAAATCTTGATAAGGAATATTGTAGAATTTATATTTTAATTGAAGAAGTATTTGAAATTTATAAATATCATGATAAGAATTTTCTTTGATTTTAAAAGTTTTTCTATAAAACTAGAGGATGTTAATTTTGTGAAGGATTAACTTTCTAAGGATCTTGAAAATTTAATTTCTGAGAAAAATATTTTAATGACTAACTCAAGTTCTAAAAATAATGTTTTTTAGGATAAAACATGTTGATTAAACTAATTTCAAAAATATTTTCTTTGAGGCAGTGTTTGTCAATATTTAAGTATGCTAAGGAAAACATTAACCAAATGTATTCCCAAATTTGACCTCTAATAAATATTTCTAGATTGGGTTATACTAATTCTAAACCAATTTTTAATAATAACTATATTTTTTCCTTAAAGTGATCCATTCTGTAATAAATTTCTGTGTGGTGGATATTGGGAAAAAAAATTTCCTTAAATAAAACTCAGTCATTACGATTTCATAAATCTTAGTTATTTTCAGAAAATGTGGATTCCTCAAATCTTGATTTTTGAAATTTCTGGATCCACGAAAATTTGGATTCTGAAAGTCTAATACTCTTAAATTAAGTAATATAAAGACATTATAAACAATAATACATGGTACATGGATACTGGATGTTCCTATTATATGATTGTCAACAAAAACAACTTTGAAAATATTGTCAAGACGAAAGAAGGAAAAGTAACTTTCAAAGATAATGATCAGGGAGACATTAATGGTATATGTAACATTGTTCTTGTTGAAAAAACATTGATTTCAAATTTTTCATTTATTAAGGGTCATTAGAACAATCTCACTATCATAAGTAAATTATATGGTGAAGTTTACCTAGTGAATTTTAGGAATGATGAGTTCTTAGTATACAATTCCAAGGAATAGTATATTCTTTCTTCCCTTATGCAAGATAATGTATACAAACTCTACAAATAAGACCATAAGAGCCAAGATATACCTTGATTTAGTGAAATGAATGATCAATTTTGGATATGGCATAGAATTTTAGGACATTTCAACCTTGTTAATGAATGCAAAATCTCAATGAAAAGCATTTTTAAGGAGATACTGAAGCATAGATTTGATTCTTCAAAACATTGTGAACCTTTTCAATATAGAAAAAAACATAAATCAATTTTTAAATCAATCAGTGAAGTCTCAACTACTTATTCATTTTAGCTCGTGCATTTGGATCATTTCGGTCCAACACAAACTTGTAGCATTAGTGTCAAAGATTATGTATTTATCATAGTGTATGATTACACTAGATTTACTTGGGTCTATTTTCTATCAATTAAATCAGATGCTTTTTCTTATTTCAAAATTATTATAACCCATGTTAAAAATTAGAAGAAAAAAATTCAATGAAAACTATTCATAGTGATCAAGGAAGAGAATTTTAAAATTCTGATTTGGAAACATTTTGTAGAAAAAAGGCATTACTCATAACTTTTCATCACCAAGTACACCTCAACAAAATGGTGTTGTTGAAAGAAGAAATATAATTTTTCACGAAATAAATAAGACCATGTTAAGTGATTATTTAATAGATAATCACTTTTGTGTTGAAGCTTTAAGTACTTCTTATTATACTATATATCGAGTTTTGATTAGACAATTTCTAAATAAAACCCCTTAAGAATTGTGGAATGGTAGAAAACCTAAACATTAAAACATTAATGTATTAGGTAGAAAAGTATTCATTTTGAATACTAAAGCTAAATTACATAAATTCGAATGAAAATATGATGAAGGAATGTTCCTAGGATACTCTACAACCTCTAAATATTATATAGATTTTAATAAAAATACTTGTACTGCTGAAGTAATATTACTTGTTACATTTGATGAAAATGATCCTTTTTTAAACATCCTCAACCCACATCCTCATATTTGTTTTAAAAAACTGATTATAAACCCATGATATAAGATCCTTTTGATAAGTAAAATATTCAAGAAAATTTTTCTGAAGCATTTAACCTAGAATATTTCTGATCAATTGTTGATGAATAGGTTTTAGCTAACCCAAATCAGTTGTTTTATAAGAATCATCCCAGTGATAGTATCATTGGTGATTTAAACCAACCTGTATGGACTTAAAGTTCTTTATGAAATAAATTAGAACATTTAGAATTTGTTTCTCAATTATAACAAAAATGAACTAATGACGCTTTATGTGATGACGAATGGATAAAATCCATGAACGACAAGATAAATGATTTCGAAAGGAACAATGTCTGGACCTTGGTTGAAAGACATAAAGAAACTTCTATTATTGGAGTAAAATGGGTCTTTAGAAATAACTGTTATGAAAATGAAATCATAATAATAAATAAGGCTAGATTAGTTTCTAAATGATAAAATAAACAAGAAGGAATGGACTATGAAGAATCCTATGCTCTAGTAGCTAGACTTGGATCTATCCGTATTCTAATTGCATTTGAAGAATTATTTTACTTTAATCTTTTTCAAATGGATGTTAATTGTTCATTCCTAAATGGATATGATCAAGTTGAAGTTTTTTTAAACAACCTTCTATATTTGAAGACAAAGAACATCCTAAACATGTTTTCAAACCTAACGAAGCATTATTTGGACATAAACAACACCAAAGATGTTTGTACGATGGACATAAAATATTTTTATTACAAAATAGTTATGTAAAGGAAAATTATAATCCAATCGTTTTTATAATGAAAGGTAAGAAAAATGTTTTAATTTTTCAAATTTATTTTGATGATATAATAATTGGTTCAACCTAGCAATCATAAACCGATTAGTTTGCAAATAAAATTAAATCTAAGTTTGAAATGATTATAATGTGTGTGTTAACATTTTTACTAGGTTTACAAATATCTAAAAAATCAGAAGCAACTTATATATCTCAGCATAATTATATTAAGGATCTTAATAAAAAGTATGGATAAAACAACACAAAGAGTATTAGTACTCCATTAGTACCTCAAATTCTCTTGATATTGATGATGCTTGGAAACCCGTAGGTCAAACATCATTTAGAGGTATAATAGGAAGATTACTATACTTGATAGCTAGTCTTCGAGATATAATGTTTTTAGTATGCTTATTTACAAGATATCAATACAATGCTAATGAATCTCATTTAAAGGCAGTGAAAATAATTTTTCGCTATTTAAAGGGAACCATGGATATTGAACTTTTTTTTACTCTTGGAAATGATTTCATTTTAAATTTATTTTTCAGATGCTTATTTTAGTGGATGTAGAATGAATAAGAATGTCACATCCAGAACATGTCATTTCTATGGAGATTCGTTATTTTTTTGGCCATGTAAAAAG
The DNA here is from genome assembly GCA_963277665.1 of Viscum album. Lineage (NCBI taxonomy): Eukaryota > Viridiplantae > Streptophyta > Magnoliopsida > Santalales > Viscaceae > Viscum > Viscum album. Next base: position 641,367,484 of record OY728147.1, on the reverse strand, counting down.
CAACACTCAGTGCCACATTCCTCTACTGAAGCAGAATATGTAGTAGTAAAAAGTTGTTTTTCCCAAGTGTTCTGGATGAAACACATGCTCACAGACTATGGAATGGGTTTTACCAAAACCCAGATATTTTTCGATAATAATAGTTCCATTTCCTTAAGTAAAAACCTTTCACATCACTCACTTTCAAAACAAATTAATATTAGACATCATTTTCATTGGAATCACACAAAAAGAGGAGATATCATTATTTAATTTATCAGAACACAAGATCAACTTGCTGATATTTTCAATAAATCCTTACCCTCCGATATATTTGAAAACATTAAAAAATGTTAGGAATGATAACCGTAAGGTAATCTTCCACATTAACTTCTTGTTAAAACCAATATCATTAAAGTAAAAAACTCTTTTTCATAGGGGGGACATTTTTTTTATTAATCAAAATAATATTAATCAAAAGTTTAGTAAATAAAATTTTTGTAATCTAAATTTTTGTAATCAAAATTTTTGTAATCAAAATTTTGTTAAAATTTTTTTTTAATAAAAATTAATGTCTAACGTTCTTCAAGAATAATTTTTCTCATTAAGGATAATTTTCCTAGAAATCCAGAAAGTCTATTTTATTTCTTCAATTTTTTTCACCATATTTTTACTTGTTTATATTTTTATTTTATTAAAAAAAATTAGATTCGCGTTTCATTAAATATGGATTTTATTAATCTTAAAAACCTCAAAAGATCAGATCCTACCAAATTATATCTTCAGATATCATATCAACCATTAGAACTGATCAACAGTATTTCAAACATTGGATCAATCATGGATGTTGAACTTTCACATCTACGTATGTTCGTTCTAAATCGTCAAGTTTTTTTAATTCTAAATGTCTATAAAAAATTATCCGCAGAAACAAAAATCATCTGAAAAGGAAATATTTGAATGGAAGATATATATAATAATGTTTATTCGATCCAAAATTCTTTTCTATTTTAGATTCTATTATTTCAATGAATATCTAGCTGAATAACTAGGAGATCCAATGTGTATCTAAACTGAAGGAACATGATCCAGTTTATCTATAAATTTTCGTTGAATTCTATGAATAAGTATGTTTTTCTTCAATATTTATAGAAATACCTTCTCCCTTTCCTACGGTAAGGCTGCAAGCTTGATTGGAATTCTGTATGAGGGTGAAGAAAAGTTTTGAACCTATAATCTACCTTATGTAGCAGGACCATTTGATAAGAAGAAAGATATAGAATGTCTTTGTCTATCAATATTGAAGACTCTGAAGATTATTCATCTATCTAAAAACCTTCATATTCTTGAGTTATGGGATCAAGGTTTTATAATTCTGAGAAAAGGGGACAATGATACACTAATGAAAAGTGACATCTATATTTTGGATTTCATGGTGATCCTCAGGAAGATAAATTTGGTGAAATATGTCTTGATCGCAATTGACAATATCATGAATGGAACTCCCAAATCTGAAATCGTAATGTATCCATCTATTCGATCCACGATTTTAGTTATTTATCTTGAGTCATTCATAATCACTTATAGTTCTATGCCAAATAATTTCAAAGTAATATTGTTGAGTGATGATTCTATAAGGATAATGAAGGTCGACTTCTCTAGTAAATCTGAAGATTTATACGATTTTTCTGAATCACATATCGAACCTCTTTCAAAGAAAACAGAAGTGGCTTGGACTTCCAAGAAGTGTGGAATTAAGATAAGTCCTATGAACAAGAAGAGAACCAAAAAACTCATGTTGTTCAGGAAATCCAATCTACACCTCCAAAACCGAAGAAGAAAAAGTCTTATCAAGATGGAGTGGTTGGAAAATGGTGAGAAGAAAAGAAGAATAAGAAGGAAGGGGCTCCATGTTTGGGTTGAGACCCTACTAAGGAAAACTCATTTAAATTAAAGGTTATTAAGAACTTTGTGAAGATAAATAATGAAAAAAAGAAGATGAAGAAGAACTCGGAGGGTGAAATTTTTATATCCCTTCTCAAGGATGCTGAGAAGGATTTTGAAAAAATTCAGTTACCAGAATATTTTTCAAAAGAATCACATCATGTGACTCCAAGAAAGAATATAGTGATTTTGGAACCAGAACAAGAAGAAGAAATAGTTCACGAGGATGAAGTGGAAAAAGAAGAAGAAGAAGGAAGTGGTGATACAGATGACTTGATTTGACAAGTGGAGTAACATCATTAGAATGAGATTCCTTATGAGAAACTATCAATCCAAAATTCAAAAGTAGAATCATTAAAACATGCTACTCCATGAAATGAAGAAAATGTTCAGGAAGAAGTGAATATACTATATGAATAAGAGATTATTGACCATGACATTGTTCTGCTAGTGGATCGTGTGGCACGTGCCGAGAAAGAGAATCTTGAGGAAGACAAGATTGTTTAATTATCAGATAGTGAGCATGAATTTCCCAAAGTAGAAGAGATAATTCTAAGAGATGATAAGGAAAAGTAGGTGTTGGTCGATACAACTGGGAAATCATTAGTGAAAATGAAAGATGTTGGTGGTTCATCCATGTGGAAAGATGAAGAGAGAGAAAAAGAATCCACACAACCAAAAATTTTGATTCGTAAATTTCCTCTCTTAGACATGATTTTGTAGTGAAATATTTGAAGAAGTTGGTGGATTCCATCCCGTTATTATTGAGTATAGACTCGAGGTTCAATATGATTCAACACTCGTTTAATCAAAAAGAAGATTGCTTCACCATGCTTATGGATATGTTTGTCAATATTGAAAATGATTTAAAAACATTCTTCATTGAATATGAAGCCCAAAAAAATTCATGCAATGAAATCACTAAGTGGTAAAGGAAGACAATCAAAGAGATGAGTATCCTAGATGATTTTCAAGAAAGTGTAAAAGATGCTTTTGACACCGATGATGGGAAGATTAATGATATTACTAAGAGCTCTGAGAAAAATTTATGTCTTGAACAAATAACTCGGAATCAGGAAGTCCATGATATAAAAGGAAAGCTTAATTCAATGGCTATGAATTGAATGATGGAAAGGGATATTATCATAGAGTTTGAATTAAATCTTTCAAATCAAGAATATATTTTGAAGGATCAGGATGATATTCTTAAGGATTGAGAAGAAAATCTCCAATCCATAGAGAAGAAAAATAAAGATTAAGATCAGCTGCTCATGCGTGTGGAAGATGATCACATGGAGATAAGAATATGAAAACTATCATAATGAAGTTAATGATGAAGGAGAAATAAGGATAATTTTCCCCAATCTATAATTTTGTTGTATTTTCTTCTTTGAATAAATTTTCCCATCAAAATGAATTTTTGGTTGTTCATCATCTGTTTTGTGGTATAGTACTAATTTTTTCATGTACCAAATTTTTTCCATTCTCTTTATTCATTTTTGAAAATCAAAAATGGGGAGAAAAAAAATGATAAATTGAATTCTATGTAAAGAATTTAATTCCCTAAGTAAAGGGGAGTCTATCTAAGGTGGAGTTTCATCAAAGAATGTTTCCCTATATAGGAAAAAGAAAATTTATTTAAGTAAGTCAAGAAAACGTTCCCTAGGGACATCAAAACCTAAGGGGGAGTTAGACTTATTCAATGTAATTCATTTGTAAATGGACATAAGTTTTTATTTTTAAATCCAGAAAGAAAAATTCTATCTCCTTATATTTTTTCCGTAATGATGTTTGTGCTTTCCAAAAATCGGCAGATTGTTGAGTCAATAAGGTTTCATTATGACTTTTCCATTCCTATATGTTTTGAAAATCACAAACCCATTATATTATGGAAAATTATATTTTCCCTAAGAATTATCTTAATAAAGAAATTTTTCCTTCCCAAAGGAAATTTATCCTCACTTATGTTGTCATTGTTTTTTTAAATTTTCTCTAAATATAACTCATTTTATTCAAATCATTTCACATCTTAAACTTTGGAATCTTATAAATTCCTAGATATAGAGGATTTTTTTTCTTGTTCTGATTTTAGACTTCAAATTCTCTAAAATTGACTCTGAATTCCTTGAAATTCAGACTCTTAATTCTCTGATATTCAGACTCCGAATTCTCTAAAAATCATGTTCTAAATTCTCTAAAATTCAGACTCCGAATTCTCAGAAATTAAGTCTCTGAATTATAGGAAATTCAGACTAAAAAATTCTCTAAAATTTAAACTCTAAATTCTATTAAATTAGAACCAGGAATTCCTTTGAATTAAGACTCTGTATTTCTCAAAATTTTGAGTCCGAATTCCTCAGAATTCTGACTTCTAATTCCTCATAATTCATGCAATGAATTATTTAAAAAACAGAATCTGGATATCGATGAGTTATAGTCTCTAAATTTTTATTTGAATATATCCTTAACATTATTTTTCTTTAGACTTTGAAAAATTATATTTGGTTAAGACATCATATTTGTCTTACACATGTTATAGTTATGAGATGATGTCGTTTATTTTGTTTCTAAATAATAGTTGTTTGTGGTACACATGTACAGGTCTCTTTGAAATTCATTGAAAAATATAACTGTTGGAAGAGAGAGCCGACTATTAGAGAAGTTCCTATAAATAGTATCTCATTTGAACGAGCATGATGACTGTTGAACACTCTAGAGATTTCATACTGCTGAAGTAATTTCAAGAGAGAGAGAATCTCATTCCTTGTGTGTACTAAACATCTTGTTCAGATTTCTTCGTGTGAATCGGATTGTTGCTGTGATCAATCATGGACTTACGGGGATAGGAAGACCAAAGCGCCAACTACCATAAATTTTGAGGTCTTGCGGGGATAGAAAGATAGATTCAGGTATTCCTATCGAGGGATTACCCTGGCATGGGTAAGATAGAATTTCTTAAATGTATAAATCATGGGACCTTTATCCATGTTTGTTGGATACCCTTTTCTTTGTGATAAAAAATTTCATACTTGTTAATTGTTTTGTTTCATGTTTATTTTGGCTATATTTTGATAAAGGAAGATCGTATAACATTCTTAAACATTCTTGTAATTTTTTCTACTCTGTTATGTAATATTCTATACACTTTAAGGTAGAATATTTTCCATGTAAACTTTTCTTATGTTTTATTTCTGGGACCATATTTCTGGAACCTAGAAATATTTTAGAAATAAAAGAGGTCTTGTGAATTTACCTTGTTTTACTTTGTTAAACATAGTTTTCCTTATTGTTAAAAATGAATGTTTTTAAAGATATAATTCACCAACCCTCTTGTAATTGAGTATCTATATTCATATTTAGATCCTACAATTTTAATCCTCTAAAACTCATTAGATAAATGTAAAAACTTTTGAAAAATATTTAAATCATAAAATAGTAAATTTTGGCTATTCCTTACAATATAACTCAGTGTTGTGTGCAACGTAATATTATAGAGAAACCCATTGTTTCGTTTTGGGTACACTATTATACATAGTTCTCCCTTAAAAAAATTAATATTAAATTCAAAAATATTAATGCATATGTAAATATGTTATTCAATAATCACCTGGGATGTTACATTAAGTTAATTAGTGCTCATTGTTTTAAGAGATAGAGTGTGTGAATTGGGCCATCGACCATGAAGATTGTGAGATCAGGATTGTTGGTTTATCCTTTGTTGATTTATTATAAGGAGTTGAGGGTTGATTTACTTGAGTATGGCCTTGTTTATGCTGCCTGTTGTGCCTGTGTCTTCGACTTTTTATTTTTCAATGTTTTTTCTCTGTTCTTATTATGTGTTTCTTCAGTCTCCATTCACTATTTCATCTACAACAATGATTGTCATCAGTCTACATAGTTTCTTTCTATTTTTATTGGTTGTTTTCAAAAAATATAAAAAAAATTCATAATATACCACACCGGAATTCGACACTACATCATTGTGAATTACCCAGATGTTAGAAAAAATGCTATATTTTAGGTCTTATATAATTAAATGGGATTGTCCTTTAGATAAGGATGAAATTAAAATTTGGACAACGTTTTCTAGGAAGAAATACTTTTTCTTGGTGGTTTTTATAATTTTTCTTTTATTTCAAAAAAAAAACATATAAAAATTGTTCAAGTACACAGACAGATAATATTAATGAACTATAATTAATTTGATTCTTTATCACTATTTGATCTAGTAAAAAAACATTACGGGGTTCTTCCTAAATTTATATTTTGGAATCATAAATTCTAATATCGAGGCCTTAGTAATGATGATAAAATTTATTAAAATGATATTATGTAGATGATGTAGCAAGCTATAGATAAGGTCAAAGGCAACCAATAAGATAACATAGTACTACCACCACCCAATGAAGTATAAATTTATGGAATGAATTTGAGAGGGCATGAGAAATGAAATAAGAGAAATAAAATGTTATAGTTACCTAACTTTGATATTGATTTTCCCCTAGTGTTAATGATGGAGACTCCAAAACCACATTCTGTGTATGTTTTGAAGGACTATAAAGAAGATGGGATTTTATCAAATTCAAGATCTTTTAAATTAATTTAATTGTAATTATATTATGTTTTTTTATACAAATTTTTTGATTGAATGTACTTTTTTAAGGATTTTACACTGATTTAACAAGTGTCTCTAGTACAAGAAATCCTCCATTTTTTCATGGTTAGATTAGAAAATATGGTGGTGTGTCTTGAAGAGAGGATACATGACATTGAAATACTCACTCTTGAATTGACCATATATATTGGATAATTGTAAGACTGGGAGGAACAAGAATCAATATAAAATGTAGGTGACAATTTTATGGTAGATGTTATATTTTATTATTTGGAGTACATAAATGATTATTTATGTTCTAGTGCTCTCATTACTGGTATAGATGACGTAGTTCATATTTCTGACTTCCTGAAAATTCAAGATGAATATGAGGTTACATATGATAAGTAAATTTAGGAACTGAAAATTCCGGATTAATAATTTAGTTCTAGAGTTACTATTGAAGTGGAACTATTTGAGTCTCCAATAGGGAATAAATTAGATGTAGACAATGTTTTTTTAATAAAATATACTAAATTGAATGAACAAGAAGAAAAGTAATATTTATGATTTCTCACATTAATATATGTGCATCCTCATACCCATGTTGATGAAGAGGGAAAATATCGCTACATTATTTATTCCCCTCCAAAAATTAAAAAGACTTAATAGGATACAAAGGATCAGAACATGATTTAATATGTACATGTGGTACTGAGAAATAGGCAAATCAATGATTTTGGAATGAGAAGACCATTTTTGTTCTTAAGACTGAAGTCCAAACCCCATCAGACAAGGGTTGATCTAGTGACTATCCAACTTTGGAAAGTCAAAATACAGCACCCCTTGTGGGTTATCCCTAGATTACACATGTCATACTTTTCTTTCATTATACCTTATATTTAATTTGTTTTTTATAAGATACAATAAACTAGATGTTGATCCAAGTGGCATACATTCATAACCAAATGGAGCATTATAGTAGAATTTTTGGGTAAGACTCTCTATATTAACCTTAAATCATTTAATTTGGAGCTTTAAATTCATAAATTATAATTATTTTTCAAATATTTTAATGTTCTTGATTAGAGTATCTAGGTTTCTTCTTAAAGCCAAATAAATGGCTGCATTATAAAAATGAGGAGCAAGCACATTTAGGGAAGTGTTATCCTATTTTTTCGGTGTTATGTTTCTTCATTTTTTTTCTTGTTGAAATATTTTGTGTGTGGGGAATCTCCTTGTGTTTATTAGAATTGGTGAATCTATTTTTACTGATAGTGTGTTAGCTTTTTAGAATTTAGTTAGTTAAAACATTTAGTTGAACATAATTGTTAAACCTGATTCACCCTTTATTTTCACTATCGGTATTCTATTGATGACCATATTTGCTTATCATGATACTATTTATTTATATTAAAAAATATATTATTTTATATCAAAATTTTAAATCTCAATCTTTTATAAAAAATTTATTTTGAATTTTTATTGGTCGTGACTGGAGTTTGTTTTTCAGTTTTTTTCATATTTTCTTGTTTTTCTTCTCTTTTTTTTCCCGGGTGAATTTTGATCTTCATTTCTCTCCATTCAATTATTTTCCTCCTATATTTACCATATATTTTTAACTATGGTGTCTCCAACCATGAGGGCCAACAATGGGGACATTTTTGAGTTTTATGTTTGTGGGAGAGGGTTCATTATCTCACATAAAATCGCCCTTTATTTTTTCCAAAAAGGTGTTAATTTTTTTCCAAATTCTGTCGAAAATATTAAAATTTTTGTTTACAGACAAAAGTCTATTTGATTCTATCTGAACACCATTTTAAATTTTTCTAGTGGATTACTAAGTATTAGTGGTTTATGGATTCACTAAATATGAAACTGTTAGGGAGGTATGAATGCTGAAAAGAGAAACCTATTGATTTTATGGATTTTTTGTTTAGTAAATGAGGAAGGGAGTGTGATAGGATATATATTATTTAATTAATATCTTCACATTAGGAACCTGGATATTTGAGAATGATCATATGGAACAAATATTTTATTTAAAAAAATCACATAATTGAGACTATTCAAATGAAAATTATTTATGTCCTCTTTAACTTTAAGAAAATTTTAAAACTTGATCGCATGGTGAGTTTCTAAAATTGGATCACTGTGTTATTTTCTGTAAATAAATAAAATCCATTCCCATTTCATTAACTGGTTTTCATAGTTCTTTCCACATGAAATACTGATGAGAAAAATTAAAATAATGTTCCCTATAAAATATTGTCATTTAGGTTATATGATTTTTGATCCCAAATAAAAAAGGGAATAATTAACTTTTTTCAGTATAATTTCCATTTTATCAATGAATTTATTAAAAAAACATGTAATTTGATTTTTGGAACTTGGGAAAAAGTTGTAATTAATGTATCTTTTGTTAAATATTTTATTCGAAATAACAAAATCGTTTATCACTCCATGAATTAGAACTTGAACTCTACTTGTACTGGTTAGGGAAAGATCATTGGAACTACCCTTCCCTCATACATCTGATTCCCTCTCACTCTTCCACATTTAATGGCACTAAATTATAGGGAAAATATATCAAATGGATTCATCCCTTCTCAGGGAACATGATAAACACATATGGTTCTTGTTGTATTGGATCTATGCATTGTTGTAGAGTGGTCATAGACCACAAAGGATTTATTCTTGTAGCTTTCCCGACATTCATTGATATTTTTTATTCTCATTTAGCGGAAGGCCATGCTATCCACACAGGCATGATGCTATGTAATCAAAGGGACATTTCTATTTGGGATGTTGAGACTGTTTTGATAACAATCAATAATGAAATTTCTTGTAATGGACATATTCCTTGTTTTGTTGAATACTCTTTAAAAAGATGAAAATAGTTATTGGAAAACCACATGACCATTTTTATTAATTGGAATGATGGGAATGTTATGTAAGACTATATTTCTACCTAAAAATCTCTTAATAATAGGTTCCAATTATTTTTGAGCCTCGGTTCCTCCCCCCATGACGATAGAAATATTTATCGGGATAATGCTCTTGGGCCGCATTATTACAGACCCCCGTAATTGTCTCTTATTGGATCTACATCCCTCGAACCATTTAACAAATAAATTATTTTGGTGTGATTCATAGGAGGAATTTAATCCTTGAAAATGAATGAGTATGTGTGCCTTTGATTTCTAGTGGCTGTTCTGAAACTAGGTAAGGCCAATTTTGAGCACCATTGAAAAACATGACTTTGGTTTTGTGCCTCAGTTTTTAAAATCATAACAATCTCATTTTGAACTGAATCAATAAAAACATTCTATTGTTTTAAAAAATTCCAAACCATGCATTTGTTTGAGGAAAAACATATATTGAAGTGTGCGGTTGATTAATGTGGTAGTTGTTCATTACTTTTTGGCCACATCAATTTTCTTTTTCCCTCTCATTCTATTATTAAATTAATTCATTTGTTATAATAATTAATAATTTTTGTATATTGTAGAAGAAATAGTAAAAATGTATTTTTGTGTTAAAATATTATTTTTTAGTGTTTATTTTTTTAGTTCTTCATAAATAAATTTATTTTAGTGTTTCTATGTTCTACTTTCATGTTTTATTCTTTTGTTTTTTTATGTATAATATTTAATTTTAATCCATTATTCATTAATTTTTTTTAAAAAATAATATTTTTATTAATTATTTTACTAATAATTTTGTCTTTTTAAATAAATAAATTTTCACTTATATTATAATTTTATGTTAATTTTAACTTTTTTTTAAAAGGTGCAAATAATCATAATTAATTCAGTTCAATGATTGGGTTTAATAATATTAATATTCTGATTGTTTTTGAAATAGTTAATTTATTTTTTCTATTATTTACGTGTGTAGATTTCACCAAAAGACCTATCAGTATTGAATCTATCACCTAAAAGATTTTCCCTCCACTCCCAGTCACCAACACCCTAATAGAATGATGGATCATAGTCATCATTCTCATCCCACAGTCACCTATAATACCCTTCAAAGAGGTGACTCCATTCTCCACTACCATATAACCATTATATGCTAGTGGTGGCCCAAAAGAGTCACTGCCAACCATCCCTATTTCACCATTTCCTTCTCAAAATAGTGATTCTCGAACTCAGTGCCATTTCATCAACACAAAAATCCACCACCAGACCCATTTTCTTCCACCAAACCCAAAAGTGACACAAATCCACCATTCTCTTCCCCACAAATCACTATCTTATCCTCAAAACTCAATCAATTTAACAAAAAAATAATCCATCAAAAAATAGATGTAGAAAAAATGAATCATGGCAAACAATCCACAAATACAACATCAATTCATCCAGATGAATAATAATTCTAAAAATCAAAAATTGTACTTTAAATCCCCCAAAATTTAAAGATTTCCATATCTATAAAAATTATAATACGCACAATTGAAGAAACCAACCCACCATTTGAACTCACACCATAAAACTGCAACTAATCCACTCACATGTACCAACTCGAAGACCCAGATATGCCACCTACCACGACCCCACATGCTGATCCCCTTTTCTCTACCCGATTATTAACCCTTTGCTTCATAGATACCCACATACCCCTCATTCCTCCCTCCAGTGTCGGTGTTGCCCACTGCCAATTTTCGATGACCTGAGCTCACCACTATCGCACCGCCTCTCCCTCAATCCATCGACACCTCCTCCCCGTCCCCTCTACAAATCATGACACCCCCCTTCTTTTTATCATTTTTATTATTTTTTATATCACATATATAATATATATAATATTAATAAATATACTATTATATATACATGATAAAAATTAATTATATGTTATAATTTTCAATATTATAAGACAAATATAATAGTTATTAAATATATATACATAATTTAGTAATAATAAATTTTTATAATAAGAATATAGATATATATAATTGTTTTGTTTTAAGTATGTTAAAAAAACTGTTCTTAGTTGTTTATAGTACGGGGAGCTGGAGTTGGGATGTTTTTTATCTCATAAAGTGATTATAGATAACTTACAAGGGGATTTTGATATCATTGATAGATATTATTTTCATTTACTGGAGTTCTCATAGATGGTTTCTGACCACTTCCTCAAGGAATTCCACATGAAGTCTACTTCAAGTTACCTAATGTTTTATTATCTTCCAATTTTCATTTTTTCTCTGAATAAGGGGATTCCCAGATCCTTTCTCAAAGAGGGGAGACATAAATTCAACACACCACCTAGACTAGGAACTCATTTTCATCATTGAGATTGTATTATGATCTTCCGTTTTCTGATTTCATTTTTATGTGTTTTCATTTTCTATTTTCCCAAAAAAAAAACTTATTTTCATGCTCTATTTTAAATTCAATAGTGATGATTGCCTATTCATTGTTTTTCCTCATTTTTTCATGTTCTTCAATCTCTAGAAATGGAGATCTAATTTTAGAGGAAATAATTTAGAAGTGAATACTGATGTGACATGGATATTCAAGCTCCACCATGATCATCATCATCTTTTCATCACTATGAGAAAATTGTTAAGGTTAATGGGGGATCACCTGAGTGCATTCTTTCCCTATATAAATTTCCTTCTTTATTTCTCATCTTCATTTTCCCTTAATAACATAACTCACTTGATCGAGAAATTAAAATAGGATGATTAGCTTTTGACCCTTTGGTAGGCACTTCTTTCAAGAAGCAATTCTTGGTTGGAGTGATCTGATTAAGAAATTTCATCAAATTCTGAAGAGTACATGTGTGTTGAAAGAAATTATTCATATGAGTGCTCACTATTTTTGGAATGATAGGTGTCTTCATGAATCCATAGATGATACACTTATTGTGTGGTGACTTTTTAGTTTAATCCTTTTTAGATATATGATTGAGAGTTGAGGGAGGATTTAGCTGAGTCTATCCCTTTTCTTTCTGACCATTGTGTTTCTGTCTTCTATCATTTATTGTTCATCATTTTGTTTTTTTCTCTGCATTTCATCATTTCTTTATCAGTGTCCATTCATTGTTTCCTCCTCCACTGTGAGTTTTATAGAAGTGGATTGTTTCATGGTATTTTTTTCAAATACAACAAAATACAAATAAATTCATGAAAAATACCACATGGAAATTCGACCCCTCTTCATTGAGAGTTAACCTAAAGTTAGATATTGTGTTATAAAATGGTTCTTATAAATGTAAAAATTATTTAACATATGATAAGAATGATGGTAAAGAAAAAAATGAATTTAACACACAAATGGAAGTGGAATCAGTATGGGCTCAAACATTCTTAAATGAGATTAGGTAAATGTATTGATAATTAGAAATTTATAAGATAGTTATCACCATGGTCAAGGGTCTAATAAGTTGTAGATTTAGTGATATGTAATTAGTTTTTAATAACGAAAAAGGGTTATTATGTTGGATTAAAAATGATTTATCATTCATATCACTAGGGACCATGTGATGATATTATAAGCCTAGAGTAATTTTGTGACATCTAATTTGATAGTTGTTTATCTTTTTTGGTCCTTAATTAAGCCTCATATGTATTGTTGTATTCCATAGTGAAATATTGAAGTTTTTTAATATTTTCGTGGGATGTACGATTATCAACATTATTTGGGTAACCATGCAATAGTATCCTCATGATCTTTTATGGTTTGGAAAGTGTCTATCGCATGACTTCCTCTTGTTTTGGTAAACATTTAAAGTAATACATACAACCTACATGGTTGTGGGTATTTTTTTATTTAAAGTGGTATTTATTTTGGGGACCCCACATGTGAATCCCCATTTCTATTTTTCAGCATAATTCGAACCCCCCATTTTCTCTCTTACACATATATGTATTTATATAGTGGATTTGGTGGGATTTATTAGTTGTCACTTCTATAGAATTTGTTTTGGATTTCTCTCTTATTATTATTTTATTTCCTTCTATGTTCTCCCTTTCCTCTAACCCAAATCGACATTTGGGTCAATTTTCCTGGAAAGGATTTTTCTAAAATTATGGATTTTCATTTATAATTATGTAAGGCATATCTTGTGATCTCTTATAGTGAGTTTCATCAATTTTTACATGGTTTTGTCACTTGAGGTTAATGTTTTCGTTCCATTTCCTTCAATTTTTTTAACTCTATGGCCGCTTCATGATTTAATTTGTTGGTTGATCTTTGTTTTGAAGTATTATTAATCAATAAATTCATTTTCATTGGTTTTCCATGTTTTTTTGTTTTCTCTATGAAAAATTGGTTGAATTTAGTAATTCAAGTTAAAATATATTTTGAAGGTAATTTTATTCATTCAATGTGATTAATAAAAAGTAAAATGAAAATTTTCATAATGAAAATTTATTTTTCATTCTGTTTTCTTTCAAAACGACCTTATAATGTGTGTTACCTTTTGGAAAAAATGGTTTTACATGTTCATAAAGAGTGAAATTGATTTACAAAATAGATTATTTTTTTCCATAAATTGTTATGATTTTGTTTTGGTGTTATTGGTTGTTTCCCTTAATTTTACCCAAGGTTTACATGTGGATATAAAAACAAATTTCCAAAAATACATTTATTAAGAATAATGAAATTTTGTGTTTGGAACTTTATGAAATTCCATTTGATTAGATTTTTGATACACCCATCTAGAGCTCCAGGGATATGTATTGTTGATATCTATGTATATCCATGTGATGGATCATTGAATTATGTTTCATTTTTCGTGATTAAAAATAGAGGATCTTATTAAAGGGGACAATAGAGGTGTGGTGGATATGATTATAATGATAGAATTGGTCTTTGTTGTCATCATCTGATGGATATTGTTATAGAATAATTCAACCTACATTATCTATTTCATGAGGAACATTAGGTAACTGATTGCTAAATATGAGGATTTTTTATTTTCTAGTTGAGAGTTTTCATTGGAAAAATTCCCTTTTGTTGTGATTCATCTAGCTATGGGATGTCTCTATGATGAGGTTGGTAGAGATAGATTCAGGTGACATGTGACAGACTATCAGACCTAATAGAAAGGGGTTCCACCTATTCAAAACAAATATTTTTGTATTATTTTATATTGTTTTTCCTCATGATATATGTCACAGGTTACACATTCATTATGAATTACTTAATGTTTAGGTTGTTTAAATATTAAATGGTCATCCTTTGATGTTTCTTTATTTATGATTATGTATAATGGTTACATGGTTTCCCTTAAATAATTATTATTATTATTTTATTTACTATTCAATGTAATCTTATTTCTTATGTCTTTCCAATATTCCATATGATTCATGAAGGGAATCTAGAAGTTTTAATGAAAATGGATGAGTTTTTTTTCAATTGTTTATTGCAAATGATGAAGGGAATTTTAAATTTTGGTTTTCAAAGGAATGCATTTCGAATTGGTATGTTAAGAGTTTTTTTAAACCATCAAAGTTAAATGAATTCTATTTTTCTTTTCATTTTTTCCAAACATTTAAGATTGCTTTTCATTATTAATGGATTAAAAATGACTCATGATGGTATCATATGTTCATATGGATCACACTATACATACTATTGTTGTTGAGTGTAGAGTCTTCGTGTCTTACAAATATTCTCAAGTCTAGAATTTTTTATTGGTTTTCCAATACTCTACCATGGAAATTTTGTAGGGATATTGATTCATGGTGGTTTTCTGTGTATTATATGGATTTTTTAGTTTCTATTTTTTATAAACCTATATGACCTTATACTTTTTTTAGGGAATTTATTTATCGAACATCTATAGAATTTTATATATTATAGGTTATGATTCATCAGTTTTGATAATTTATATTTAATTTTCATTATATTTTATGTTATTAAGGGTGGTATCTTTCTCAAAGGTTTATCTTGGGTACCAAAGGGAATATAAACATCCTGAGGGGATTTGGAATGAGCCTCGAGAGAGTAGTAGGTCATCTTTGGTATAGATTAAGGTGGAAACTCTATTTTTTTGGAACAAATGGTATCAGAGACATTATTTTTTTGGGTTTGATGGGATGTAAGTTTTATATTACTTGAATCTAAAGTGGCGGATGTGGGGGAGTTCTTGTCCAAGTCTTCCTAATGATTTACCTAGATACTATTTTGGTGTTATGAGTATTATATGGAAATCAAGATTTATGGTTGTTTATTTTTTGTATATTTGGATGTTGTTTTCTTATACTCTTAGTTTTCGGGAGGTCCTATGACAATACTTAAGATATTAAAAGTATCATAGTTAAACTAGAGGAAAACTAACCCACATGGTTATGGAGAAATGTATTCTATATGATGAATAGTCTATGAGAACTATTTGGATCACTTTATGTGGCACTCACATGGTTCGTGCATAATGTGACAAATAGTATGTCCTAACCATTAGCTATGGCAGAATAATGTAATTATTTAATTCCAAGCCTTCAATGTATTGGGATTATCTAATGATTTATGATGAATATTTATGAGTGTTCAGTGGGATATTATAGATTAAATCATTATTAGATAATGTTTTAGGGTAATGTTATATGCATTCAAAATTTATCTTATTTGGAAAACAATTTTTTTGGAATGTTTTTAGTTACATTTAGAATGTTTTGAATGTAATCAATAACAATTTTGGGGAAATGATTAATTTCGGGAAATATTATTTTCAAAAGAATGAATTATTTTGTATTAGAGGATATTATTTTTATGTGACTTGTAAGAAATGTGAAATAGGTTTTCAAGTAGTGTATTTCATTATCAATAGGGTTTTAAATTATTTAAATATTAAATAATTTCACAATTTATAGAGTTTAGTAATTTCAAATTAGTTACCTTTGTTTCTTTTGGATCGGTAACTTTAGATGTTTTCAAAGTCTATTTCAAGAGTTATATTTAATTTACTATTCGATTTTGATTTATTTTTATTTTTTTGTTATTATTGTGTTAATATGTAAAGTAGTATGATTGGATTTTCAGTTTTGTAAAATTTTCATATGTGACCATGGAATGGAATCTCCATGTCAGGAATTGAATGATTTAGGAAGTCATCGTAATGAATTAGGATTGTTCTATCTAATCTTTTACTCTTTACAAACACTCATTGGAGTAATAGGGACTTGTTCTTATTAGCTCATGGATCAAGCCTCAGTGAATTTAAATCAACATCCTCTAGTATTTTGTGGTTTTCAACGATCCCATGAGGTGATGGAGTAGCTATAAATAGCGATTGATATTTTATTTTACCATAATTTCCATGATTTTTTTAAATTATATGGGGTTATTTTGAGATCAAGGGCTGAGACTTAGTGAAATTCCAATTACCGGAGTGCTCAGAATTATCCTTCAAAAAATGTTATGTTTTAAATAGCCCATTTGAGAGATTTTTTTAAAAAGTGGAATAACTCTTAAATTGGTGACCAGATTAGAAATCTAAGGGTACTATTGTGTTCATGAATGCAGTTTTACCATAGGCATGACATAAGTTTAGTCAGCGTGGGCTTATAGTGAGAAAACCAGAGTATGGAAGAATCGTAAATAAAATAATAAAATTATTTTATTTTATTATTCATATCCTTATAACTCACAAACAGTGACTTGGATTGAAAAACTGAAGCCATTTTTGAGCTTGTGAGGGTATGGTTTCCTTCAACATAGCCTAACATTGGTCGGTGCGGGGCCAACTGTGAACGTTAACATTTTGCCTTAAATAAATTAATTAACAATTATTTTACTTTTAAATCCTTATAACTCCTAAATGGTAAAAAAATAAGAGTGATGTTAATTATTATTATTATTTTTTGGCAATGACTTGATTAAAATAAATACAAATTCATTAAAATATTAATTAAATTAACAATAATAGTAATAACATGATGATAAATTTATAATGATTTTAATAATTTAATAATATATAACTAATTAAAATATTAAATGAAATAATTCAAAAAATAATAACCCAATTGAAATATTAACTCAAATAATAATAATACTAATAATAAATAAAAAATAATAAAATCAACCACAATAACGACATTCTTTATTAAGGCCGTATAACATGCACAAACATGTACAAGGTTGGATGCCCAAATAATAACACATTTAACAATAAAAAGACATCTAATTAATGTAGAGCACTGCACACGGTCGCACGTATGGTCTTTCACTCGTATAAGATCCCAAAATTCTCTTAAAATAGAATAGGTTCAAACTGCAGCTCAAAATATAGACAAAAGATAATTAAGTTAAATGGATGTGTCAGTCAGGGAGTGAAAATTCTCCCCACCATGTCACTTTCTACCCCCATAATGTCCCAAAAGACAAGAGAAACAAAAGACTACAAGAAAGACCCAAAAGATACCTAAAATAAAAACACTATCACCCGAAGATCAAGCATTCAAAACAACTATGACCGAAAACATCAAAGATCGCAAAACCAGAATTACCATGAATAATAGCCAACAGTAAGTAATTCACCTCCAAACACAAATACTATATGGAACACCCGGACCCCTAGCTTAGGGATCACCGGGGCCACTCGAGATCACCATGAAAATTCATCAAGTTACCAATTATCTGAGCAAAACAATTAGCATGGTCGGGGTGGGGTGGAGCCGAAGTATGTGGTTTCCCTGCCAAGCACACTTTGAATACAGAGTTTTTCTACATGTTCATCCTATGGTGGTCTTCCGACCATATTAGGAATCATTTAAAACATTGGTTCTCCAAACCACAACGACTCACAAACCAAAAAAAACTCTACCAATGGCTTGAACCTCCTAGTTCTATAAGTTAATCCAAACCAACATAGGAGGAGATGCTGGTGAGACCCGCACATGGTTTCCCCACCACTTTAAAATTTTCCTAGCACGATGACCCCCGTGTGGGAATTTCCCAGTTTACATTGACCGATACTGACTGAACTCTTCATCAAGAACCCACCAACATTGGCCCACCTGCATATATGATTCCTAAACTAGCGCATACTCCGCCATAATAGAGGGTTTTTATAGCGGAAACCCCCCCACCAAGAGGCGAATTGGAAAGGTGTGCATCAATTCTACAAATCAATAGCATCTCTGAAATGAGTACAATTTCGATTCCTTACCAACCACAAGAAGGCTCACAGAGCATGCCCACTATCTTTATAAAAATATGGATTATCCGAACCTCTTTAAGGCCCAACATGAGCTCCCATAAATTAAGACCAAAATAAAGATACATGGACATTAGATATGGTATCACAATATGTAAATTTAAGTCATCCCCATCTTGTCACTGTAGACTTAGGTCAACCCAAGCCCATCCCATTTATGAATATTTTTTTACTGTGCGCAAGCTTCACCCTGAGACCTCTGGTTGGGGCCCTAATGTCTAAAGCATCTATCACATCACAGTCATAATTTGACTACCTCTTACTTGAACATCCTCTGCTAGAAATGAAAACTACCTACTTCTCCTCATTTCCCATGTGGCCACTATGTCAATATACCCACTATGAATTTCTCTGAATAACGTAGGGTGCCCAACTGACCACACTATAGAAAGGTTATTGAGCGGTCAGTCAAACACGCAACGCAAACTAACTGAAGGGTAACTCGAAGAAGATGCCCCTTTTGTTCAAAATCCTAATCGGATGAAGAACCAACACTTACCACAATATAAAATACACCAACAACTATTAAAATATTTAAACTAATTCTTCTACACCACCCTTAGGGACCATTAAAATAACTCATACAAAAGGTCAACATACCTCCATCAGCTCCTGTAGATTGTTCGAGCACCTATGAGATACACCATATTCCCTCTCCTTCACTTCCTTAGGTAGATCTACAGAATGAGGATGGTCTTGATGAATTCCCATGACATCCCCATTCGCAACGAAAATGGAACGATCACCATTAGCTGGGGTAGTCTCACTCCTCAAATAATAATCAATAAAAATTACACCTACAATACATTTGGAGTTCCTCAAAAACTAGATACACTCCTAACATTCCCAAAACTATCAATGAAATTCATCCGACCTCAACGCCTAAAAACAACTTTCACAACTGAGAATAACCCATCTTTATCACTCTAAGGAGCATCTAGGCTCATCCAAGAACTAAGAGAGACCTTCTGAAAACTGATGGAATGTTTCTAGGGGCATATCCCGAACAAGAAACACAAAACATCCTTCCAAAAATCCAAACATGTCGAAAAAAAACATTCACATCTCTAACACAATTCCAGTAATTCCAATTTAAATAATTAATTAATTCTTAAAGAAATACACTCACTTGAAAAACTAAACACTACACAACAATGCCCAAAATATCATTGGAAAAATACATCTTCAATCTGATCTCAAAGTCATTTTCCAATTTCCAAAACCATTTTATCACAAAAACACATTTTATAGAAAATCCCACATTCTAGGAAAAAAGAAGCATCCTTTTAAATTATTCAATCACTATTGATATTTCATGTTGCCTCACAAATATTCATTTTTGTTCCACTCGGGAACCCATCCCCATGATCCAACAAATGTCCATTAATCACATCCATATGCACATGCGAGCACCCATAAGATTACCAGTGGAAAAATCATGGCTTTTACACTTTCAGAACAATGCTTTCCGAGTATTCCAAAAATCCCTTTTAAAAAAGGATTTAAAAAAGTCAAGATATATTTTCAAAATGCTTCCCATTTCCAAAATAACCCACTTCGATTTAAAATAACTCAATACATTCTTTTAGAAATTCAAATTCTACAAATCAAATGCCAAATTATGAAATTCAAGGTTCAATATAAACACACCCCATAATCAAGTCAGACTCACAAAAAGAGAAAATAAGATAAACCCCAGGGTCTGTTTTCCCTAAAAATAATTTTCACAAAAACCCAAAACACAAGAAAGACATTGTGAACATTAAAGCCGTTGGATGAGGAATTAGTGGTCATTCCAGACCCAACCACATGGTTTTTCAAACCATTCCCTAGGCAAGCGCCAACCACTAGGAGTGTCGAACCGTACTCTCTGGCATCACATGTGTCAGTACTCCATGTGATACCAAGTTCAATAATGGTTTACACCTATTATTATCCCCCATCTAAAGTAACCAAAGAAAAAAAACATATATCCCGAATGATCCCTGGTTACTCGATGATCTGAATGAGGAAGTGTTCGTAAAACTCTTCCAGCACCTACAACTCGAGTACCAACATTCTTAACACCAATCTACCTAACACACCATATAACAAGAACAAACCTCCACTAATACCATTTTGTCACAATCCAGGCCAGGTCTCTATCCGACCTGGCACCCGACCCAGTGGACAGTAAGGCCCGAAGGGCATTCCCAATTCCCATAGGCTGGTACAAGTGCCCGATTATCAAAAATAAAACTTGGGAATGGTTTGACCGAATTAATAAACATAAAAAATGGAAAGATTAATAAATTACATCTAAAAAAACAACAAACATGCACTTAAACTTGGTCAAAATTATTGTTAACAACCTAAACTAGAAACCCAAAAAAGGAATAACAATAAATGAAAAACTAATAATACTATATCAAATCTCCATGCATCATGATGTGTAACATCCTCAAGCCACGTTCACCAAACCAACACAACAGTGACCCTGAAATCCCGAACAACCCATCTTATGCTAGAGGCCTCAACCTAGATTGCAAAATAAATAGGATCTACATACACCCAATGGTGTATGTAGGGTGTGATCCAGAATCCTAGTAGGATTCCACCGAGAAATGGTTCCATGTATAATTATTAAATGACAAATACAGTTAAAAGTTTATCTAAACGAATGAAATAAATGATTGGGTGGTTTTAGTGGAATTGATTTTTTATAAAAATAATTTTTATGGAACGAAAACTAAAGGAAACTACTCAAATTAAAACACACAAACTGGCCAACACTTACTTTCACGGAATCCCCAATGTCACACCATGTGCGATGGTGAGTGAAAAGTATAGGAGGAGCAGAAAACATTGGAGAGGCCCTAAAGATTCTAGTAAGAAGTGGGACACTATAACATTGAATGTCAATGAGAAATGATATTGGGAAACACTAATATACATTCTCGTGCATGATCCACTAGTAGGGTAACAGGTCCATAACCTAGTAGTCTCCCAACATCATCGAAAAGTTTAGTCAGTGATGTAGTCTTAAATCCAACTATTTGAAACCAGGCCCATGCCACATCTGTATCACTAGATCACTAGTCCAAGTCCTCCCACCTTGTACCCAAGATTATTTTTTGTGATCAAGTATTTTAGAGTTCATTTCCCATGTCATAATCATATACTCAAACCAAACAAGACACTACACACGCAAAAACCACCATTTTACCACACAAAAAGCCATTTCAAACAACATGCACACTAAAAAACATAAAACTAAATTGTCATCACCTACACAACAAATTAAAATGATTTCACCGTCAGATAAATCACTTTCATCATTAGATACACCATTAGAAGAATTTTTTAATCAATTTACACACATGTCGCTTGACTTTAAGAACCAAAACAATTTACACAATTTAACCAAAACAATTTTTCAACATAATTAATTATTTAATAAAACAATTCAAATTTTCAAAAATATATTTTAAAGAGAAAGACACTGCTTCACACACTAGACCGACCCAAACCCCCATACATGACCATAAACACACAACACCACCTCAGGAACACAATTTGCATCACACATGCAATTAAAGAAACCACCTGCATAGTTAAAAATACCATTACTATAATTAAAAGAACTGCCAAAAAAATTCCATACAATTTTGAAATACATCGCATGGCTTTAAATACCACAAACTCATTTAAATGTTCATTTATGGCCAAACACATATAGAAACTAATCCAAAAAACCATTTTCACCCTTTTCACATCCTAACAAATAATCCACACAATTTATAAAACAATATTAAATAGTTAAACATGGGTTTTTTTCAGAAAAATAATTACCCCCATAAAAAATAATCATCTAAAACCAAATAAAATTCACAATATATTTCATCAAATCACAAATTCAAAGAAGGAAAATTAATAAATAAACCTGCTAAATTAATGAAACTCGCAAATTAATTTGTTAGAAAATAAATATACGTGGAACCACCTACCTCAGTGTATACCAACATCACAACATGGTGTGCAATGATCCTTGCACTTCAATCACACTAAAAACAACATAATTAATACTCAAAAGAAAATAATCAGATCAAATACACTCTAAATGAACCAACGCAAAATTGAAACCCCAACTAAAACCCTTTGCAAAATGGGAATAAATTATCAAAGGGAGGTGTGTGAACTGGATGAGGTTGGGTCACCAAAGAGGAGGTAAGACCATCAAAGGGATGCACACAACAGTATCGTAGTGGAAGGGAGGGATGTGCGCGGTGGTCGGGTGGCCGGAGGAGGTCAGGTCAACACTAGTCGAGAACTAGAGGGGCGTAGCTCGAAGGCAGTTAGCCGTGAGACTGGGCATGGGTATCTGGCTGGAAGGAGGATGATGTGCAATGGCGGTGTGCCGAAGGAGGAAAACGAGGTGACAACGCAGCTCGGTGGTAGCTGGTCCGGTGAGGAGGAGAAAAGGGGAGTGGAGTCTGCAAGAAGGTTCATCCAAGAGGGAGGTGATACCAGATGGGAGTAGGAGAAGTGGGTCGATGTCAGACATGAACATGAGTTGTTCGGCGAGGAGGTGAATTATGGGGTAGCATACGGCTAGGGTTAGGGGTGAGGTTGTGTGTGGTAGAAACAGGAGAGGGGGAGTGAGAATAGAGAAAACAAACAAACAAATAAATAAATATAAAGTTAAAATGTAACCTAAAGAAAATATCTAAAAATATTTTGAATAACAATATTGGTTGTAAAAGAAAAATAAATTTTATTTTAGTTGTTATTATTATTAATATTTTAACAATGAACTGGTGAAAATAAATACAAACTCATTTAAATCATAATGATATTAAAAATAATAGTAATAATGCGATGATAATTTTATAACAACTAAAATAATTTAATATTTTCTAACTAATTAAAATACTAACTGAAATAATCCTAAAAATAATAACCCAATTGAAATATGAACTCAGATACTATTAATACAAATAATAAAACTAAAACAATAAAACCAACCACAACAATGAAATTCTTAATTAAGTTCGAAACACGTTCACAGTCATGTACAATGTCGCATGCCGAAATAATAACACATTTAATAATAAAATGGTATCTAATTAAGGTTGGAAACTACATACGGTCGTCTGTATGGTCTCACACCCATATAAGATCCCAAGTTTCTTTATAAATAAAAAAGGTTCAAACCGTAGTTCCAAAGAAATACCAAAAATAATTAAATTAAAATGATGTGTCTTTAGGGGACTGACACTTATAGAATTAAGGGAATTGCAAGTCTATTTAGATTAGTTGTATAGTGAATGGTTCGTTTGACATGACACATATCTGTGGATAAGACTATTTTTTGTGACAATGGATGAGAGAACTCTAAGTATTTTTATATATTATCGTAGCCTTAACCAAATTATAACAACGAATCATTATCCACATCAATCATAGATGATCTATTTGATTAGTTGAGGGGATCCCGTTGGTTTTAAAAAAATATACTTATGTTCGAGATATTACCATCAAATGTTATAGATTAAGGATATTCTAAAGATAGCCTTCAAGAGCTGATATGGACATTATGAGTATGTTGTTATTCCTTTTGATCAAATGAATGCATCATTCATCTTTTAACAGTAGATGAATTTGATAATTTAAATGTGACTATATTTTCCTGGTGGTGTTTGTGGATAAGATACTATTGTAATCTAGAAACATTGTTTAGCTTGAGAAACACTTTGTGATAGTGGTGGTTATCTTATAGCATCATCTTCATTATTCCAATCATTCAATGTGTTATTTAAGATACATGATGTACATTTCATTCGACATGTTACCTCTTAAAAAGGTGTTTCTATTAATCATGAAACAATAGAGGTTGTGATATCATGTAAACCACCAATGAATAAGATTGAGATACAAAGTTTCCGTGGTCAGGATGGTCATTACCAATGTTTTTTTGATAAATTTTCAAGATTATATTAACCAATTATAGATTTTTAAAAGAAAAATGATCCATTCCAAAGAAATGATGAATATTAAAATTCTTTTATAGAGATAAACGTTTGAAATCAATCAGGAATGATATTGATATTTGTAGAATTGTGATATGGCTTTGTGGTGGTTTGTGATTATTTAGTAATTGGGATGAGTTGCATTATCATGAAGGGAGAACATGTTGTGTTTCATCCCCCATAGAAATTAATATCATATTCATATAATTACCTGAAAAATAATTCAGAATTAGATATTATGGTAAATGTTTTGAAGACAATGTATAATTTCCTCGTTAGAGAGAAATCCATAGTGATTATGGATAATAAGATCATAAAGCACTTTTTATCATAAAGATATTTGAGTCTGAGATAATATATAAGAATGTAGTATCCCTAAATGTTTGGCTTTGACATAATGTATACATCAGGTAAATGAAATTCAATGGTGGATATATTAAAAAAAATATGCATAGTCATTTGGAGAAAGAGGCGTCAGATAATTTTAATCCAATGTCGATGAAATATAAAATTCACTTCGATTGTGAATACCAAGGTTGTGTTATAGTTTTCTATTTAGATTTTTTATTTAGATATGGTTGATAATGTCAAATAGGCACAAAAGGTTTATTCAAAATGTGTTTCTACAATGTCAGAACTGAATGGGGGGTGATTATTGCGGGATGAAATCATTATATTAGTATAGTATTGTGATTTCATTGTTTGATGGCAGTAGAACTAGATTCTCAAAAAAAAAGTCTTCATGCTTACCACCATTAAAGATGGGTTGTTCATCCTAGAATACAATATATTTATTAGGCCATGAAATCAAAATTTTGGTGGCCTGACATGAAATAAAAATTCTATGAGATGTTTATAAGATGCCTCATAATTCAGTAGGGTAAGGAAGTGCACCAGATACTAGCTGGTAAGCTATAGTCATTACCAATTCTCATGTTGAAGTGGTAGTAGATAGCTATGTATATTAAAAAATAACTACCAAGGATGGCTTGAAAACATAATTCCATTTATGTGATAGTGGATCGGCTCACAAAGTCAGCCCATTACATCAATATTCATGAATAAAAATACAGTGGAAGAAATGTGAAAAATATATATCTTAGTTGTGGTAAAATGTAATGGTGTAATAGTTTTGATAGTATCAAACCATGATATATTGTTTATATATTGTTTTTGGAGATACTTATATAATTCCCTTGTGAATTAGCTGACTATGCGTAGAACATAGCATCATTAGATAGATGGATAGTCTACGAGGATGATCCAAATTTTGGAGGGAATTCATAGGTAAATTGTAATGGTTTGTTGTGGCATATAGAAGGATCACAACTTTTATAGGAGTTATTATACAAAAAGAAATATTATTCCTCAATAAATATGGAAAACTAGAATGCATTTTATGGGCTCTCTTATTAATCATCACATAGTCGAATGGAAATAATTGAGACTTCTCTAGTTAGACCCAGTCATGTGAAAGAGACTATAGAGAATATAGAATTGATAAAAACTGATGATGCTAGATCAAAATCATCAGAAATCATGTGCGGATCATCTTTTATGTCAATTTTTATTCTAGATGAGTAATAATTTGTTTATTTGAATTTCTCCAAGGCTTGTACATCATCCTTTTAGGCAGCAGTTCATGTAATCTCTAAGATACATAGGCCGTTTTGGGACACTGTAACAAATTTGGTAGGTGGAATATTGGTTGGATTTTCCACAATGGTCCAATTTAGTTCATTTTTTTTATGTATTATAATTGATGATGTATCAACCATATCCTAACTATGTTATTTTATGGGGTCACATTGACCTCGATCGAAATGATACATTGGTTAATGTACCATTGTGAATTGCGGATGGGAATGAGAATATAATATGTGCTAAAATAACCATTATAGTGTGGTTTCTATGCCAACATGGCCAGATTCAAGATGAAACATTGGAGTATTAAAATGAAATGGTTGACAAATGTCCTTAACTCTTTATGAAAAATGGTTTTTTTCACATTTATGGGGATGTAAAGACAAGTGGTGGGGAGAATGTTGAATTTTTTGATTAATGCACATGTATCATTATTTATGTATTTTTAGTATATTCTGTGTTTTTATTATATTATGGTAGGATCAATGGTGTATTTTTCACATCTATGTTCCTTTTCTAGAGGTTCATAGTCTAATATTGGTTCATAGAAAACATGTCACACCTCCCAAAAAATTGTGAAAGAAAAATAGTGGGTACTATCTAGGGACACAATTAAGCATATAGTTTGGCCTAACTGTGTAGATAACTAATAGAAATCGTTCAGAGCATGATAGAGGTGATTATAGTGGGAGGCCCATGTTTTATCTAAAATTTTGAGGGGGATTTGAATATATTTAGTAGGGTGTGATCAAAATAATATTTTCCTAATATTTCCCCCTAACCACACACCATGAGAAATTATATTAAAAAACTATGGATCAAATTAGTTTTACCCCCATAAAACTACTTTCCACTTAATAGGTTATAACGTAAATTTTTCTAACTATTAAGTCCTTGGAGACCATTCCATTCGATCCTGGAGTGATTCCTATGATAATATAGGTGCGTTGGAGGGCATATTTATTGGTAAGTGATATCTCTTCATTGTTATCCATAGTTATCTTCATCCCCACCCATGGAATCATGGATTTAATCTGTTGGGGATAAATCCAATTTTTATGATATCACTCATGGAGAGATATGATTATATTTATTGTAGGGAACATAATCTAATGATTGTTTTAGGTGATTCAAGATTTCTTTTAGATATTTTTTTCTGTTAATTATTTTTTAGAATAATGAGATGAATGTGTATTCACTCTTGACTCCTCCAATTTATAACATGATTTATTTGTTTCAAGTTGATTGAAATAGTTGAATTGAATTTCAAAATTGAAATGTGATTCTTGATGGAAGACATATTTAGTGATTGTTTTTTAGAATTGTATAAATTGGTTTATTTTTTAAAATGTATATTTAGTTCATGAATTTAAAATGATTATTTTAAAATTATAGTTCTGTTTTAATTCATGGAAAAATTTGTGTAATATTTTTCAATAAAATTAATGTTTTATTGAAATAGGTTTCCATGATTTTTCATGGGTTTTTGCATACATGGTTGGAATGGGATCATTTTCATCGATGTGACATTGTGGTAGGGTCATGTGCTGTTTAGGATCTTAATAATGTTTGACTTGTGAAAATTTGAAAGATAGATTAGTGTCCACTCATGAGAATAGAACTGTCACCTTCGAATGCATGAGTTTGTTTATTTGGAGGTCAGTGTTGGGTATGAAGAATGAATTGTGAAATGTTTTAAAGACATGTTTTCTTCTTTCTATGGAAAAATGTTTTCTTGGAAAACTATTTTCGATTTGATATAAAATTCATTAAATTGTTTATAATTATTTTATTTAAATTTTCTAAAATGTTCTATTCTACTAGAGTAAGTTGGGAAGTATTTGGGGAAATCCTACTATGTTTTACACTCACCCCCACATAGGCACTTTGGTTCATTTTCATATATTTTATATCGTGACATAGGTAAACTAAAGGTATATTCATTACTTTGGTGATGTATTTTGACACCATGGGCATGTTATGTGGAGTTGGATCTTAGAGTAGGTTGGTATTTATAAGTTGATGTCTTCCATGACTTTAAGACTTTTTGTTATGGTTTCCATGTTCTACTCTGATATAGTTTTGTTTGGTTCAGTTTTCTGTATGTTATATTCTATAATCACGAATTATATTATTTATGTTTCATTTTGTCATATGATTTTGTTTTTTATCTATAACGGTAAAATCATCAACCAATTATGACTTATAATGTGGGCATTTATTGCCTATATTTTGGGTATTGGGGATGTAACCAAAGGTATTGTAGTATCTCTACCTCTTCCCAAGCCAATGGGTTCTATGTGAGATGTTATAAATACACTTATCTAAATATTTTTTATACATATACATGTTTTTACACACCTAATGATACATGCTAGAAAAATTGATTTAAAGATAGCTACAATGATAAAAACTAAAAACCAAACACCTTAATCTATGGTTTAAACGTTCCCCACACAAACTCCAATTTTTTACCACCACCCAACTCACCCAACATCGAAAATGATGATCAGACCGAAGAAGGTATTCCAAAAATTATCTAGGCACTATATATTTTGTAGTTATGAGCTCAAAATACTAATACATCACCCCAACCAGTAGAAACTATTAAAATTCATTTCATATGGAAATTCATACATTCTATTTTGAAAATAAATCACTAACATACACAATACATAATTATAGTGTGTGGAAATAAAAAAATATCTATAAAACACTTTTAAAACATTTTTCCCAGTATTTTACAAAATCAAATGCACATGTTTGAAAAAATTATTCCATCCTAATACGTTCCAAAACTACACACACCATAATCATTTCGAAAAATAACACCTCCTTATAATATATAAATGAAAACCCTTTATTTTAATGATTTAGTTTCCGAATCTATCTTAAAAAAAATACCATTTTTAGATCCACATTAAATAACATATAAAATGGTCTTTAGAAATTTAAATTTTTTCTTTAAATGTAAACATTTAAAACTAATTATTATAGGAATGAACCCAACTCACACGGCTCAATCATCTCAATAAAGAACCCAATAAATGTATCCAGAAATGTTCAAATGAAATATAAATAAACAAGTTAATGATCTATATTGACACGAACATCGTTGGTGTTCGCACAAAAAATAATATTTATTTAACCATAAATACCACATGATATTTAGTAAAAATGTGGTTATGGGTTCTTATTCCATATATAATCCTATTTATATGTGTAAAGAACCAACAAATGAAAAAAAAGAATCTAGTGAAGAAATGATGATTGTGAAATTAATTTGTGAAACATAATTTATGATGGAAAGGAAAATAACAGACATAAAATAAAAATATTTTATGGAATTAGGGTCCAAATATTATTTTTAAATGATATGTATGGTATTATATGATCCTACATAAATTAAAATTACAATTCAGTTCTTAGAGAAAAAATATTAGGATCACTTAGCTGTCTATTTAGTGAACATTAATAACACGGTTAACCTTATTTGATCTTGATCACTCGATCGTAACTTCTGAAATTATGTGATCATTTTAGAGACGATATTCATTAAAAATTTAATGGTTTTTAATTAGTTCGATGATTGGGTGTGAAATTATTTCACTACAATACCTTATTGATTCATGAGTAGTGTGAATTGATGCTCCTAATTTTATAGATAAGAACATCGAATTAAAAATAGACCAATAAAATATTCTAATAAAATAACAATGTATAAATGTAAAATTTGTTCATCCATTCCAATTTCCATATGAATTGTAGCTAATTATAAAAGCATAAGTAAAAATTAAATGATAATGAAAAAAATGATTAAAAGACATCTCAATAGAGATTACTTCCATTCACAACACTACTATGGGATTTTGATCCGCTCACCCGCTCAAAAAAAATCTATTGTCATTGTACTATGGTGTGATGGATGGATTATAAAAGATTCATCCCCCCACATTCTAAATAAAATGATATTTGTATACCATGAACAAGTATCTTCTCATAGTAACAGTTATGTAGAAAACTCCCTATATTTCATTTGTCATTTATATTATTATATTACCTTATAATAACTTATCAGGGAAAATATCCTAAAACAAATTGCTCCCCTCAGAAAGATTTTGTTAAATATCCACACAACATATATTGAGAATTCACCATAATTGATCATCTTTCATGGGAATTTTCATCAAATTATGTAAACTAATATTGAAAATATCCATTCACATTTCATTGTCAAGTTACATCACCTACGCCTTGGGTCACAGATAGTAAATCAACAATGAAAAATATAGCAATCAGTTATAGAAATTGGTCCTTAGTAGTCAAGCCCACGAGCTCATATCCAAATATAGTTTTCAGCTTAGAAATCACTATTTGATGTCATGTATATTTATAATGATATTAATTTTTTATAAACATTAAAATTAATATATGTAAATATAATAATAATCATATTCATTTTAATAATACATATATATATGCCTATTATAAATATTATCATTATAATTATATTTATTTGGGTTAATATTATTATATTTAATATTATATTATTATATATTTTTTATTTCTTTATTTTTGTCTGCAAGCATTCATCCCAAGCTCAACATAGTAGAGATTATCTAGGAGGTCTTCAGTAAGGAGAATAACTCAAGATGGAATCCTCAAATCCATGTTGTTTCATTGGATTCTTATTCTTCGAAACTAATCCAGTGTTTGGGATGGTAAACATCATTATGTTAATATTCTTCATAGAAATCATGCCTCTTCAGTGCATGCCATGGGCTTCTACTTCTCAAACCATAATGGTCAGATATTTTCAAATTCATGGGTAATCATTCATGTTTCAGGGTGGTGTGGGTGAACTTATATTTGTAAGATTGAGCTGGGTGGCAGCTGAACGCTGTGGTAAATCCGTGGTTTTCATTTTATCAAAGTGGATGATGTAGAGAAAAAATATTTTCTAAAGTGGTAGAATATTTGGGTGTGGTGGAAATAAAATTAGAATGGTTGGAGAGGTGTGTTATTATTGTAGGGTGATGGTGGAAACATGTAAATTAGTAGCAGTATGTGTCCATATAGGTCGTTTTTGACTAAAAGTATCACAATGAATAGTGGATAGTGGTAAATATGTGGTACTAGTAGATTGGTCGGACAGGTGGTAGGTATAGAATTTATTTTCCCCATGATAGATATTTGATGATATGAGTAAGGAAAAAAACTAAAAAAAAAATAATAAATACACAAATTGAAATCAAATAAATATAAAACAAGATAAGTTATTTATTTTTTAAAATAAAAATAATTAATTGTTTGAATTAATGAATTATTTGAATATAGAAACCTTCTCTAAATAAACAAGGATATTACATCATTTTAGATTAATATTTCATACATTGTAAAAATACATGCCCGAGGACCATAATAGTTTAGTGTCTCTGTAAATATGAAATCAAAATATTATATCCTAGTGAAAGATCTTCAATATAATCCATAAAGATCTAAAATATTAGAACTTATTCCTAAAACCGTTCCATGTTACCTATGGATAAGAAACATAAGAAATGGGTAAACACATATGCTCAGTAAAGATAAATAAAAAAATGTTTAATCATAACATGAAAAAGGGTATGAACATGATTATAACAATTGAAGGTTCATACCTAGTATATCAGAGGTCCTAATAAATATTTGAAATTTATTCTAGCTAAATGATAAGAAAATAATCAACATAATCCATGAGATGCTAATATAGTAATTAAACATGGGATTGTTGAGGACACATATAAAAACCTAAGTCCATGTGACCTACCATGTCCCTGAAAACATATTAGGATTGGGTTAATCACCCATGTACCCTCTTGCTTTAGGATATGGATGTCCTCCTGTGTATGCTCTTTTTAGTATTGGGATGCTCTCCCTTATTCTCTCTTGTTGTGGTATTGGGATGTCCTACTGTCTACCCTCTTGTTTCGAGATTGTGATGTTCTCCCCTATTCCTTTGGGGTTTGAGTTTGGGATGTCGTCCCATGTATCATCTTGTTGTGGTCTTGGTATGTCCTCCCTTGTACCCACTTGTTTTAGGATTGGGTTGTTTTCCCCAGTTACCAGTTACTTTAGGATTGAGATGTTATCCCATATTCCCTCTTATTTCGGGATTTGGATGTTCTCCCATATTCCCTCTTATTTTTTGATTAGGATTTCCTCTCATGTACCCTTTTACATTATAAAACATCTATCATTACTTAGTTCATTGTAGGGGGATATTGGTCCCAACCATTACATAATAAAATAAAAAATTATGGTTTCAAAAATCAATTATTATATCATTACCCATTAAAATGGATGGGTTCTATGAAAATCAAATCATAACCCAAGAAATGTAATGGGTATCATTAATATTTCATTAAATACTAACATATAGAAAACCGATAGGTTTAAAAACCATATAATAAAATATTAACCTGTGAAAATAAGTGAGACACATAAACCTAGAACCCATGGAAAATAAATGGATTTCACAAAAATATATCATGTGGAAGAGAAACAGGATTTATAAAGACAGAGACATTATGAACAACCCATTAATTGAAAGGAAATGAATGGAACCTTAAAATAATTTTCTAGAAATACATGAGTGACATCAGATAATGTCATCGTAGATGGAAAATAATTTTGAAAAACATTTCAACAAAAACTATTGAGGAAAATATCGTTTCCAGTTTAAAAATGTTTTTTAATACATAAATATTTTTAAAACTATTTTTATTAGAAAATACCATAAAAACATAAAAATAAGGCAAAAAATCATTTTGAAAATTTGTTTTCTATAAAATTTATATAAGAATAAGTAAATAATTTATATAACCATTTTCTTTAAAAATACATTTTATATACATTTTATTAAATATTAAACCTTATAAAAATGAAAAGGGCTCTTTAAAGAAACGAGACAGGTTAATCCGTAAATATCTTATAATATCAAAAGAACATCCATGTTTCATGTTATAAAGTGGTTAAAAAAGTGCCATGTTCGAAAAGAGACAAAAATATTCCCTTGAAACTTTTGGTATAATAAAAAAGGGTAAACCTGTTTTTTAAAATATTATCGGATAATTGAATAATATTCTTGGAAATAATTTTCTGAAAACATTGATTTCTAACTGAAGAAAGGGTAATTTTGGGCTATACTAAAGAAATTTTCTTTACTCTCTTATGTACCCAAGAGTAGAAAATGGTACCAATACATGTGTATACAATGAAATAATAGAGGATATGGAAACCCATGAATATTATTGAGGTATGGATCATAATATTTCATCCAACAAAGAATAAACATAATCAATTCAAAAAATCAATGGCATTGTCTTAATAAACCCTTATAACTTTGTATCTGGGGATCATTCTATTTAAAAAAGTAAAGGAAATTACATGAGAAATATAATATAATTAAAATACTTATATTCATGATATGGAAGGTAAAATGGAATTATATGCACATAGAAATTGAAATTAGGTGAATAAAAAACATGATTCTCAAAGAAAGAAAATTGAGACAAAAATTTCTTACCAAGTCAATGTCTTTTGAAACATAAATACCATGAAATAAGTAAATAAAATGAAGATTTTAATACCATTAAATATATATATAATATGAATAGAATAAAACCAATGGGAATTATATAAACCATACCAAAGGAAAGAGTGGCGAACATAACATGTATCTCATAGAAATTAAAAGTGAGATGAAATCCTCTTACCTGTTGTATTGACTCTCTCTGTACTCATACATGTTCCTGGTCTAATAAAAATATGTTTTTTTATAAAAATAATAATAAATAATATTATTATACAAATTAATATATATGGTGTTTTATGACCTTATATAACTCTCTTGTTAACAATCCAACATTAAAGTTTCACTTCGTGTAATATTCGCTTTGTTCAATTCATGTGACATTATTTGTTATGTTGTTGGTACTTATAATATTATCATGATTATATAATGTAAATAATTATATATATATCATGTATATATATTATATTTATATTATAATAATCTATATCAAAATGATGTACGAAATAGAATACACTATTCCTACAGACGGTAAGCTATATGTATGCATGAATGTTGTTTCTGTTTTTATTGTAGTATTGAAAGATAGTATGTAAATTACATATGAAGATATATTTATGTGTATATATATCTAATTATTACATAAAAATTAATAATTTATATATATAATATAATTTCATTAAACCCATCCTTAATACATTTCTTATGTTGTATGAACGAATCAAATATCTTTAAGGGGGTGGTTGTCCACACTTCCTCAAACGAGATTATCGAATTAAAACAAACTGGAATGTAAGGATATGTGTGTTGTAGAGGGAATAATGAAGAATATATAAATAATAAATATAATATATAAAATATATTAAAAGTGTTTCCATCCTAATTTACACCATGATTTGTGGTAAGGGAGAAATGAACAATCATAGTTTCCTGATGCAGTAGTTCTCCGTACATAGAAAAAGTATGTTCAACATCCATTAGATTGAGGTTTGTGTATCTGTGGTCTGAAAACTCTTAAAAAAAATTTATAGATTATTTTGGATACAGTTTTTATTTCAAAATAATGAAATAAACTGATTTTAGGGGGTGATTATAGAAAATAATTGAAATGAACTTAAGAGAAGACAATATCTCTGAATCAGGTAACTCCTTTTAGTATATTCCAAAAGGAATACTTGAGAAGATTTCTACAAAAGGGTGGATTTATGATAAAAGAGAGGTTTTTTCAGAGGATACATGGGAAGAACATGGAAAACTTAAAATATTTATATGTGTGGGGAGTGTGTAGAGGTGGTGGCCTTTTATAGGAAACGAAAATGACTCACTTGGAATTTTTCTAAACCAGTTAGGTGTGCACATGTTCTTACTAACCAAAATTCATAATAAACAAACCAAACACAATAAATGAATGATTTTGTATTAACTATTGACATAAAAATGGGTTTGGGAATGTTTCTCAGACATTTGAGATGTTACATTGAAGATTTATTCCCCAATATTTCTTAATTTGGCCTTAACCATTGTGACTAATTTTAACCACTTTTACTAATCATTTTGCTCAAAAATTAACATGGAATTATTAGACTTAAATTATTAGACTGAATATAATGGTGTATTTAGTATTTTTTATGTTCAATTCATATAAGTAGAAAAATTGTGATTAGTGCTAATCTCTGAGATGGGACTAAATAAATAGGTTTTAAAGTAGAGAATCTTCATATATTTGATATGGTTTTATATTATGTTTCATAGTGTAGTTGATTCTGATAAATTAAATTTTATTAATGTATTTAATATTGATATAATATTAAGTTGAAATATAATTATAATATCATTTTGAATTAATAATGAATTAGTGAAAAAGGAAATTTTTAACTAAAAAGAAGTATTTTTCACTATTAATAAAAAAAATAATGTTTCTCAGAAAAACCATAAACTTCACCCTAGTTTAATTTAATCATTAAAAATTAAAAAATGAAGTTTAATTTATAAATTTAAATTTTTAAATGTGTATAAAATTAATTTTATTATTAAAAATTATTCTATTCTATAAAAAGATATTTTTAACATAAAAGGACTTTTTGAGGATTCTCATCATTCATTAACAATATTTTTTATTTATATGTAAGAAAATTATAAAAAATATTTGGAAAGTAATTATTAATATTCCAATAACTATGTTTAATGGTTATGTTATTATTATCTAATTAAATTAATTATATATATATATTTATATTATCATGTTTCATAGAAACTTAGTGATGGGTTCATTGTATGCCAAGTCGGTGTTGTATGTAGCGAAAGAGAGTTGGTATTGCATGTAAGGCAATCCAAGTCAGTATTGTGTGTGAAATGAAATTTTGACATAGAGTTTTAATATATATATATATATATAATGAACTATTTTTAGTGTCACATGAAATAAAAAATATCAAAAAGACAAATTAATTCGAAAAAAAATTAATTCACAAAATCTTGTGGTGTTACAATTATGATAATAAATAACATAATAAATTTTATTTTTTTATAAAATAGTGAAAATAAATAATTAAATTAGTTAAAAGTATTATTTATATAATCTAAAATATCTATATTTTATAAAATAATTAAATGAAGAAAATATGGCATACACTTATTATAACTATTAATTGGGAAAAAATGAAAAAAGAATAAATAAAATTAAATAAATACAGAAATTAGAGAGAATAATTTATATAAAAAATGAAATAAAATTCATTGTTCAAAAAAAATTATTTATCTTTGAATTATTAAAAAAACTAAAATTAAAATTGAAATTAATATTTCAAAACTATAATTATATTTTTAATAATTTAGTAGAAAAATAAAAGCAATCATAAATTATTCTAAAAACATGATATTTTAGAAATAAAAAATAAAATAAATTATTATAATTTATCTAGAAAAATAAAACGAATTAAATGATACATTAAACTCTCTCCTAATAAATAAATTTCACTATCAGTTAATTCTTTGCATTTTATTTATTTGTAAATATTTGAAAAATTAATTGATCTTCCTTCCTATGTTAAAAATTAATCTAGAGTCAATGAACATAAAATATCCCTCAATTTCTTAAATTAATCAAACCACTTATATGTATATCACTCACAACATCACACTCATTTGAAATTTTGTTCCAGTTCTATGAGTGAAATAGGTTACAAATATCTGAAATTAAAAATTTTAAGAAGAGGGATAGTCAATTATAACATTCCCCATTGTTCAAAAAATAAAATTTTCAATTTTCAATAAATTTATATAAGTCTAATGAATTTAAGATAGGTTATTTTTCCCCTTCTTCATCTTGGTTAAAAATTCATCACTGCTTTGTGAACTCATATTTTACTATTTGAAACATTATTTTTTTATAAATTTTTCCCAACCAAGTATGTTCATACCAGTTTCCAAAGATCCTATTTGGTATATAATGATTTCTTACACACACCCATTACCTAAAGTCTCTTATATTAATTATAGGATTCCAATTTCATATTTTACTGTAGATATAATGAAATGAAATGATTATCATTTCAGTTTGATTTGTGATGAGTTTGTTCAAAAAGGGACTGTCACCTAGGATCAAACTCAAATCTCATGTTTTATCAATTTATAATACCAATTTTAGAAAAATATTTCATATCAAAATCCATTACCATGTTACTAATAAAAACAACCATAAAAAATTATGACATAAAAATCATCACACACACTTTTATTGTTATTTCATTTGAAAAATTCAATTAAGAATAAAATTATCAACCAAATGAGACACAATGATGTTATCCCTATTTTTTAAAAAATAACATAGTAAGGAAAAAAATTATAGTCATCCTAAAATCAAGAATGATCTCAAGAAAATTTGAAAAAAAAAATAAATAGCGTTTTATGGGTTCATAAAGAGGCACAATTAGCATGTTTAAGAAATCTCCCCCATATATAAATCTCAGTATTTTCTATAATTATTAGTATCAATGTAAGAGAAATAAATAAAATATATTATTAAAATATATGTTTAATTTATGTACTTGAATGGCTTTGTTTTATGTGGTATTGGGGAAGCACTAAAATATTTTTCCACATTACAATCATAAAAAATCACGCACAACAGAGCCCAAATGACCACTATAAGACAATAAAACAAAGAAAAAAGGTAATTCAAAAAATTTCGTGCTACGAGTGACATAATGAATAGTTTTCAATGAAGTATATGATAAATCATGATTTAGAAATAGAATAGTTCACTTATTTAAAATGATAATGTATTAGTGACCTATATATATCATTTCATAAATTTAAAGTGGTCAATTTGATATAGCCATCACCCGAACTAAATAGAGTAAGAATAATTAAACCAAAAATTACATAGATAAAAATCAGTTTTCCAATTTTTTTGAATTCAAATATATCCTACCTAAAGGAAACATAATTTTTTTCTATTTTCAAGATCAAGTACCTAAAAGATGAAAAAATCAAAATGAGATTCCAGAATGTAATTCTCATAAAAAAAATAACCATATAAAATGAAAAAAATTAATGTTATGTAGTTTGAGATCCAATGTTATTTCCATGAATCTTGAATACAAAAATGAATTCTATGCTAATATGAAATTAACTTAACTAATTGTTCCCTATTTTCTTAGTCACATAATCTTTCACACCACTACTTATGATGGTAACTCCAACTAGAACACATATATAAACATCATGGGTAATTAACAACAACATTTTTAAAAAAATAGAATCGAAACATGAGAAAGTTATTCTAGTAGAAATATAAACAATTTTTTTAAAAAAAACACAGGATTAAAGAAAAATTATCACAAATAATTTATCAAAATATAAATTCAAAGTAGAAAATAAAAATTCATGGGTTACCTATCAAGAAGTTCAAGGTTTAATGACCCTATGATGACTCTACACCCAGAAGTATTTTTACCATGGTCATTTAATGTGTAAGATTCATCATTAATTTGGGCTTAGGTATTCTCTTTTGTTAATTGATCATGTTTACAAAAGTCGTTATAGAAATCAACAACTTGAAAACCTCCACTTAAAAAATCCCAAATAGGAGAAATAAGCCTCCTTCCCTGAAATTCTTAAAATTACAAATTTTTTGTCATGGAATCCTGAAAATAAGAAGTAATTCCTATAGAAACATAAAATTACAAGCCCTGCATTTTAGTTTTGAATAGACATCCCCTTATACATGTGAAATTTAATTTTACAAAAAAAGAAGTGATAATGAAAACTCGTAGCTCATTGTCAATAATAGAATGACTATTCTAGGAAACATCATTGAGTGTGGTGGAGGAAATTTCCTTAGTCTCTTATAGAATCATTTCAATATCATTAATGAAAATATCATTATCAAAGTTATACACAAAAAAAGGAAAAACAAGTTGTCCACATCTTTTATATTGCCAACAAACCCTTCTATCTCACTTATAATTGACTTGGAAAACTCAACTCCAGTATATTGTTAAATAAAAGAGACATAAGACATATCCTTATTCATAGAAAAAATATTTTTAACAAAAAAACATCTATAAACTCTCCCATATCATTTTGGTAAGAATATGAAGAGGATACAATAGTAGGGTTTGATACATGGGAGGGTTGAAAACAATGAAATGATTAAGAAAACATTTTATCATGAAAACAAAACTTCGGTTGAAAAACATCCTTTTCACAACATAATTCCAACATTATCTCTCAATTATTCTTAATTTTTCCAGTTCCATTGTAGACCTGACTTCAAGAAAAAAAATTCGAAAACTTTTCTTACAGACTTAGTGAGATAATCATTAATGGGATGATGATTTAATTTTTTTTAATTTCATGTCCAAAAGAATAATACAAAACAAAAAAATAAACTTTCTTCTCAATAAAATTGTAAACCCTTTTAAAACCTAAAATTCTTCATGGTCCTCATTATCTTTAAGGGTAATCTTACGCTTTGATACATTGATTTTTGGCCCATTAGTAGCTAAGAATTTCATATATAAAATGGTCAGACTAGTGTTATCTCACTTCATGTGAAGAATGAGGATGTATGTGGGAAAATATTGTTCCCTACATCATCTTTTTTTATCTACAACCCATATGTGTTGGTAAGTGACATTTCATCAATTTATAGTGACATTGAAATCATATTACTATCCCTAAGTACCATATTTTAGAACAAGGAATATGAAATATGTTTTTTTCTATGTCCCAAACCAAATAAGAACACAATATCCTCACTTTGACCTTTTTTTTGAAATAAAAAAACATCTAGGGTCTTTCAAATTTGAATGAATATTCATTTGAAAAATAGAAGTACCCTACTCATTCAAAATAAATTTTGATCTCTCTCCCCAATCCATATTTTCATATAAGATCATCTTAAAAAACTGAGAT
This sequence comes from Viscum album, assembly GCA_963277665.1. Lineage (NCBI taxonomy): Eukaryota > Viridiplantae > Streptophyta > Magnoliopsida > Santalales > Viscaceae > Viscum > Viscum album. The sequence goes on along the minus strand of OY728147.1, from coordinate 641,327,151 downwards.
AAGATGGGATTGTGATCAAATATTCCTCAAATGGGATGTTAAAATTGATGCTCCCAACCATTTTTAGAAACATGATGTAATCAGGTTCATTATTCATATTTAACATTACATAGGAATGGAATTGAAGGTGATAATTCTTAAGAAAAGGTGGTTTATTCTTCTCACCCTTAAATTGAAAATTATTTCCTAATATTATCAATTCGCACTCCATTTTTCATTATTTTTTTATTTTATAATGTGATTGGTTGTCATTTTATCAAAATCAATAGATCAATTCAAATTTTCAATTTCAGGATTTCTAATATTTTTATTTCATGTTTTATTTTGAACATAAAATTATTCCTCTATATAATATTATATAATTTATTCCTAAATTTCTAGACATAACATGTTTCATACTATCATAAAATTATGTATTTGGTTTTATTCTATTGTGATGTGAAGATTTCCCCGATATCTTCCTCCTAGATATATACCCATATGACTCATTTGATGTTCTATAGAATGAATCCACATGTATTTTTCCGTTTTAAGGAACCAGTCTCACCATAGAACTTCTGAAATAGGACCTTAATTTCCAATTATGAATTTAAATATTCCACCCTGTATTTATTTTAAATAAATGTTATTATGTGTGATTTTTAATTTGGGGTGGCTGAAAATTTAATCACAGCTTATTCATTCCAAAAAAAATTAATAGGTTCTTTTATCTTTAACTATATTAGTCTGAATATACAACATGAAATCCCTAATTTCAAGGTTTGTAATAAAAAAACTCGGGACTCTCCCTAGGTTATATAGGGATATCAATGGTGGTAAAACATTTTTTTTGTTAACCAAATTTCTCATACTGATCGAATGACTACCTATAAACTTCCTCATTAACAATAGTAGCTTGATTATCAGTTTGAGAATATTGTTTTTTTCTCTTACTAGTTAAATTTTGTTCCTTTTGGACTATTTTATCTAATAGTTTCTTAATCTCATCAACATTAGAATTAGTGAAGTGACCTCCACATGGTTGGCCAACCAGATTCTGGTCGTATGGACTGATGGAATTGTAAAATTTAACTATTATTTGATGGGGAGCTAATGAGAGATTGAGACTCTACCTAAGAATCCTTCTAAACTTATCTTAATACTCATGAAACAATAATATGTCATCCATGAAAAAGACATTGATCTTATGTCATACATATATATAGGTGTTACTATAATATTATTTTAATATAAAATATTTCAAAATATCATCCATGGTTTCAAGAATATCGTCATCCAGTTTCTAATACAATGTCCTTTCCCTTACCTTAAGGTATAATGGGAACTACCTCAACCTCAACACCTCCTCACTCATACCTACAAGAAGAAATTGTTGACCAAAATTATAATAGTATTTCAAAATCTATAAATATTCTTCTAAATAGAAATCGATGATATAGGAAAGTAGTTCGAGAAAAGACTTCTTAATATTTTTTAACGTAAACCTAAGAGAAACCCTTTTGTAGGAGTTATTCCTTTAAACTATTTGAATTGAAAACTCTTTCAGTATATGAATATCATGGCAAGGAATAATGGTTTGTAGTACATTCATTTTTGGATTAGATTCTCCTCCTAAATTAATGCTTTACCTAATTGACATTTATTACATCTTTTTTTAAATATAGAACAGTTTTGATTAATATCATGAATTGGATTTTCATGATCTAATTATGATCACCATGTATGCATGGAGAAAGTGATATTTTTCATTTTTTTGGAATAGTTTTTAAGATTAGTATTTTTTTTATATTTATATATTTATTATATATTTTTATGTTAACTTTTTGATATATAATTTTTTTAATTTTTTTTAGAATTTATTACATGTACTCTCAATGAAATTAGAACCAAAATTTGACATGAACATCATTGAAGTTTGAGAATGTTTATTTATTATAAAACCCTAACTAAAAAAATAAAACTTAGTAAAATGGTGAGTATTTGTGTAGATTATATATTGGTGGATATATGAGTGTGTAAGTGACCAAGATAAATATAATAATCAAATTAAATTAAAAAAACAACTAGGTGGTGAAATAATGTTTGTAAAATTCAATTGTGAAAGGGAATTTGTGATATAAACGAAAAAAACATAGAGTAATGAAAAATAGTGGATGGAATTAGGGTTATTAGACTAATTTGAACTGATAAAAATTATATTATTATTAACTTAGTTTAACTAAAACAGTCATTCAGTACCTCGATATATAGTAGTGGTTCACTAAGTTGTCTCTTTAGTGAAATTCATTATCTCAGTGAACCTTCTTGAGTGTCGGTATATCAATCATATTTTTAAAATTAAAACGATCATTATAAAGAATATTTTCATTTTCCTTTTCTAGTTTTTAGTATGTCAGTAAATAATCAATTGTGAAAATATTTCACTACCATCACATATTGGATATTTAGTAGTGTGAATTGATGCTCATAATTATACCAAAATGAATAATGAAAAAATCACAAAATATTTTTGCTAATAAATTTATAATGGGAAAATGTTAATTAATTTTATCCAGGTATTATTCCACTAAAAATATTCCTTCTCATAAAAGATGAAATAGAAATTCAATGAGAAAGAATAAAAAGATGGGGAGACATCCCTAGCGATATTCCATCTGTTCTCACCATCACCTTTGGATCTGGTATAGATCCCCACGTCACTCTTCTTCTCTCATCTCATTACTATAGTGTGATATATGTATTCTAGAAGAATTATCCCATATATAGAATAAATAGAAATTTCCTCATTATAAAATGTTATGTGGTAAAAGTTAGATCTTTAGAGGAAACTCCTCAGCTTCAATATGGACTAGTTCTTTTTGTATGTCGTCCTAAATAATGATCGAGGAAAAGTTTCCAAAACTAGTCGAACTATTTATGCACATGATGTTAATTCTATGTGTGACTTGTATGAATAATAACAAAGTATTCATCAACATACTTGGGAATGTATATAAAACTATATAGACTTTTAAAGACGATCACCATTAACATTTCAACATTGGTTTCACACACTTGCACATCGAGTATTTGATAATACATTCCCAATGAAAAATATAGAAATAAATTACAGAAATGTGGCATTAGAAGTCGACCCCACATACCCAAATCCAAATATTTATTTAGGCTCAAACCTCACTATATGATGTTGATCGTATTTCGGTATTTCATATCTATAATTATGTTGTTATTATTTATAAAATTTAGGATATATATATATATATGTTATAATATTCATATACATATTATTAATATATATATAGATAGATATTATAAAAAATATTACATATACATATATAATTAAACTTACAATAATAATTATAATTAAAATTATATATATTTATATTATTGTTATTATAATAATTATTATATTAATTATTATTCAATTTACTATTGTTATATTTTTTACTTTAGTTATTTTACATCTCGAGTATATATCCATACCATAGAACATACGATCATTGATGATGATCTTTAATAGGGAGATGGAATCATGGTGATATCATTAAATCTAGAGAGTGTCATTGAAAAAATATTATTCAACACGACTCAATAATTTGAGTGAATAGGTGACATCAAATATATCTTATTTGTGTAAATCATGCCTCTTCAATGTGGGTCTTGGAATTTATATTCTCCATCTATGGTGGTTGGTCTTCATCAAATCTATGATGTGGCATCTTGTGGGTGTGGCATCGTAGGTGAGCTTCATTAGGTATGCATGATCTCGGTTGTAGCTTAACTCGAGAGTGTGGCCATGGTGTTGATGTTATCTTGGTAAAGGATGAATGAAATCAGCTACTGCTAATGTTATAGTAGAATTGGGTCTAGTTTCAGATGGAATTGGAATGATATGAGAGTTGCTCTACCATTTCTAGGTGACATAAGATACGTTTGAAATGCTTGCAGTATGCTATAGTAGATGGTATTTTAGGACCAACAGTATCATAACAAATAGTTGTCAACAGTAGATAGGTTGTACTAGTAGATTGGTCGGACATGTAGCATGTTAAAAACTATTGGTGGTTTTGTAGTCATCATGTTTTCTAAGGATTCCTATTTCATTCATTATAGAATATTTTGGCACCACTCTCTCATTGAAATGACATGAAAATGTTTGTTCAGGGTTGTGACATAAGAGTCATAATTAATCAGTGGTTCATGTTTGGTATCAAACTCTCTATCCTTCATCTTTTTTTTTACAGATTTAAAACCCTTGTATGGAAGAATTTATTTTGTTAGTAATATCTTTTTATAATTTATAATTTCACTTGATTTATATTACTCTTTTTAATTATTATGCATTAAATCATTACCAAATGATAATCTCTGTTATTATAGATATTCCTTCGATCCCATGGTGATCGGGAATGAACCTAGATCTAGTTTTAGGTACACTAATGTATTGGATAAGGTGAAAACTACTGTCAATTCATGACCGATATATCCTTTATATCACCATGATCCATGGGACGAAACCTAACTGTTGATGTTGCATGTCATTAATTATTTATTTAGGATAGTTGGTACGATTCTAGATTTATTCTGATGTATTAGTATTTATCATAATTTATATGGGTTCATAATGAAAACCAAAAGAAATGTGTAATTCGTGATTACAATAGGGAATTGGATAATGAGTTGGACTCAAACAGATATGTTCTAATCACAGTGGTGATGGGGTTTAGAGAAAATGTAATTGTTTAAATAAGCATTGATGATCTAGAGTGATGACCAATAAGATCAATAGAGAATAAGGGGTCATAGAAATTTACTATAAGATACAATTAGTGTTGTATTCTTATAAATGGAAATAATATTTATAAAAATAATCATACTAGTAAAACAATTTTCAGTATATCCTAGAATGGGAATTGATTTTCATAATGGGTTGTGGAAAACCAATGAGAGTATAATGTGCAGCCTCGTAATATTATTTTACATGATATCTACCAAAAACACAATGGGATATATTCATGGGGTTGAGTTTAATTATTTATTTGGTTTTGTATATCTTCTTCTATGGGTTGTGTGAGAGGTACTTTTTATATTTTTTCTTGTTGCACATTCTATTAGTATTTTGGAGGTGTTTTGGTATTACTTCTTATTCATTATTCTAGTGATTCAGAAACAATATCACTATGTTTTATTTATGTTTGTTTCTAGGATTATTTAATTTTCTTATAGTTATATAAGATATATATGTGCACATGGATGATATATATAAAAAATATTACATGTAAAGTTTATATGAACACGTTATATCATTTTCAATCCCTGTTTTTTATATTATATTATAAAAAACATATGGATTAAATCATACTCACCCCTAACTATGTTTCTTGTATTATTTATTCATCAATATATATAATGTTTTTGAATAAAAATTTGTTAAAAGTGGTGTTTAAGATGGAGTTTAGGGTTATGTGAGGTTTTTGGATTAATTTAATCTAATGATTTGAGAGGTTTGACTATATATTCCATTCATAGCCTTTTTATCATTTATATAATGTATCATTAGAAATATCATATATAATAATTTTGGTGAATTTTTTTATGTATTTATTTTATGAATTTAATCACATCACATGGGAAAATATGAAACTTTATTTCATATACTAAGATTTTTGGACAATTATTTGTGGTTATTATTTAATTTTAGCAAAAGGGTAGTCATGTTTGATACAATTAATAGTTTTTTTCGTGTTTTCAAGATAAAAAAGGAGTGTACTGAGAGGTTTAAAAAGAGGTAAATTATTATAGAGATATTATATAAATCCATTATACTGATGACGTATTTCATGCCACAACATATTGTAGTTTATTTGTATGTTTAGTGTAAGGAATTCATTGAAATGACATGTTTAATCCCTTTGGGTATATCATTTTGAATAATATAGTGATTTTCTATTTTTCTACCAGCTAATCAAAAGGTACAAAATTCATATACCATATACCATGATGAATCATATTGTAAAATTCATAGTGGACCCTAGGATTGATCATGCCAGTCAACCGTGAAGAGGTTAATGTCTATATATCCTTTATATTCTCTTTTATTAATACTCCTAATGAATGGGAGAATTAAAAACAAATATATAACATAAATGATGGAGTTTTTAAAGGATTCATGTTTTGTTGATGTTTTCATTTACTCATCTGATTCATGATATAAGAGTAAATGAATGTAATGTATTGGGTGTGTCATGCGACCTATATAAATAATGACATGAGTGTTTTTTTATGCACGTGATCCTTTCTGAGTCTCCCTCTTACTAATTATTCCTTATACTCTCATTATCCTCTATCCATCTCAAACCATTTCACTAGCATGTCAGGGTTGTATGGAGGACCCATCATGGGAAATGGGTGATTCAGATTGGAGCATAGATACACCACAAGGGAGAGTATATAAGTAGTTCATAGTTGTTGTCATAAATCACTGATCAAGGTCACCAGCGAACATCCTCATTGTATGTAGCATAATAAATCCATATATAGGTTACATGGTTTCTATTTCAATGCATAATGTTCTTGGTATTTTTTTTATAATGACTTATTTTGTTTAGATCATGTTTTATTTTTTCTATAAAAATCATTCAGTTGTATCAAATAATTTCCATGCTTATTTATTCCTAAAATCATATTTAAAATTAATATGATGCATATCATATTAAAGTTCAAAATGGATTTCATAGAAAATGTAACAGAATTTAATCTATGGAATGAATTGTTAAATATATTTTCATAAGAAATTATTAACATTATTTCTATGAAAATATTTATGGTATATGATATCACAATAAATTATTATGTTATACCATACCATATAGGATATCACAACAAATGAATTATTGTAATTTTATTGGTTTAAACCCACTAATGTCTAATATGTGAAGTTTCATAGATGATGATAATGCAGAATTACACATTATTAATTCCATAAAACATATCCTTGAATCCTACATGAGGTGTTGGATATATCCTAGTACATGGTAACTAGGCACCAAGGGTTAATCCTAAATGAGTCACTATGTGTTGTGTGATTCTTATGCATTTTAAAATTGAAATAGATATTTCGTAAATCATTTTAAATATATGTACATATATAATATATATTTCAAAAAAATTACGACTTCTGGTTTAGGTATATAATTTCAAGAAAATTAAATAATAAATTATTATGATATATTATTATTTGATTTTATCTATAATTTTTCATTAAAATTAATTTGATAAAATGTTTTAGATGACTTTCATTCATATATATGATACATGTTTTGGCCATGGAAATTAGTCATGTGTTATGAATGTTTGAGTAAATGTAACTACCCAAGGAGATTCCTTCTAGTTTATTTATATCAATTTCATATTATGGTAATAAATTTGTGGATTCAGATCCTTAGGTTTTCAAAAAACTCTTTAAGAGATAAATGTCCCCTTTTCCTACCACCTTCGAACCCTATGATTATAGAACACCATAGAGGAGGGAGACTCCCTCATGTACGACACATGATTAGTATTATACTACAGATACATACTAAGGTGGAATACATTTTCTTTACACAATAGAGAACATTACAAAACTCATCAGATGAAAGTCAAATGTTTTAGTGGATCATAGGTAAATGAGAAACAATGATTTATAGAAGTGATTCATTTCTTATTTTTATGTAGTATTCAAATTTGATTCATGAAGTTACTTTAAAAAGATCATTAATTGATTTTTCTTGGTCCAATAGATGTTATTATACTCTAAAAACCCATTAAATAGAATCAAAGTTCTCCACGGTAATATATTATGAAATCATGTGTAGAAATGGAGAATAAATTTAAAAATAGATCAACATTTCATTTTATAAAAAACATTGCGATAAAAAGGTTTTACACTTACTTAGTTGGGAAATATAATTGAAATCAGTTCCTTAAACTTAAATAACTAAAATTTATCAGGGTGACCAAGGATTTATCATTACATGGACTGGTCTTCATAAGGGAGAAATCTCCTTTAAATTATGTAGATTAGTCTATATAAGAAACATTTGAACATACCCTTGTGTGATACGCTACTATGTATGTTTAATCATGTTTATTTCTAATGTGGTGTGATGTTATCCATCATATTAACCATACAAAAAATCGGGCTTATTAATGGTCATCACCTTACATTAGCTGGTTCTGTAAAGGTAGTTTTCTTACACGACGATACTATAAGGATGCATAAAGATAAATTGTGTCATATAATTAAGTGAACAATTTATTAAAAGGAAATATCCTCTATACCCATTTTTAAAATGATACATGTAAATGTTATCATCACTTTAACTTCACCCAATGCAACATTCTTAATTCTCAAAATGGTATGTAGTGACTTAATTTTACACAGAGCCTTCCAGAGAGTCTTTGTAAGGGTATAAGGTGTTACCCTTATACAAGAATACCACTATGTTTATGTGTAATCATAATTATTTAAAAAATTGTTAGTTTTTTTTAAATTTCAAATGATTACATTGATTTATAAAATGTATATACATAATAATGAAAGGTATTTAAGGGATATTAAATTATTTAAGTTATTATAAAGTAATTAATTGTTTATCAATGGTTTATATTTAAATAATGAAATGTTTAAGAAACATTAATTAATATTAGATATTAAATGTTAATATTTTAATTAACTTTTAGAATATGATATTTAATTTTTTCTATTTACAAATCATACGAAATAATTTATAAAGGGTTACAATTTATAAAATAAGGAATGAATATAAAAATATAATATTTAAATTATGAACAGTTTAAAAATAATTAATTTAAATTATTTGAAATAAAATGGATCCTTATATGGATATTATTTAAAACACATCAAAAAAGTTAGGATTGATATAATCTTGGTTTAAATAATGAATTAATATAAGATATTTAGACATTGTAAAATGATTACATAATAGAAATTAGATTATAAGTTGCTTATATTTCATAAAATGTCATAAATTTAAAATTGAGATTCCATATAAATATAAAAATTAATTTTTATTTATTTTAATAAAAATAAATTTTTTATATTCATAATTAAGAAATATTTATAATGTATGAGAAAAAATTATATAATTATCTTCTATTTATAAATTTCTCAAAAATCTATATATAATGATTTAATTTTTTAATTATTCAACTATTGGAAGGGTATCAAATATTTTATTCATATTTTTATGTTTTTTGTTTTATGAAGGTCAATATTCCAAAAAATTATTTGATAAATTACTTATAGGATAGAAAATATTGTTTTTATACATGCAATGACATCATAATGTGTTTAGTTTTTCATATACATTACCATCATTTTGTAATTGAATTCATTAGATTAAATTATGTATTTAAATACAGTTTGTTCATATTAGGTATCAGAGTTATGGTGAATTGGATTCTCTCATGAGTAAGTCATCCCATGGTAGTGGGACGTGGGTCTGAACTGCGTGCTTACCTAGTGGCCTATGCCTTATCTTGGAAAGAGAATGAGGTTATATATCTATATCTCTTGGATTATTCTGGTGGATATTGTCAATTACATATAATTATATGCCTTAAAAAGAATTTTTCATATATCATATTCATTTGATGAATCGTGAAATTTATTAATATATTCTGCTTCTATTTTTCGGTGATTAACACAAATTTGTTTTTTGTGTAAATAGTTACAAATAAATATGGTTCAAACAATTTGATTTGGGGTATGGAATAAGATTCCAAAATATTATAATATAAATGTTCATAAATAAAATATAATAATTTTATGTAATATGGCGATATTAAAATACCATTCAAATACTAAGTGTCATATTACTTATAAAGTGTATTTTTTGAAGACATTAATCACCCAACTAGGTAGGTCATGATAATGTTGTGTGACCCTAGAATATCTTATATAATTAATGAATGTAATAAGTTAATCTATATTTTTCATATTGGGTAGGTCAGAACAAAGTTGGGTTCCCCTGGATTGTTCCTTGTCAACTTTTATTCAATTTTCCTATGGGTTATTATAGTTGGGAGACCCTAACAAGGTTAGTTTACTTGGGTAATGGAGAATATTTTATCTATATGATGTATTGGACAAAGGGTTTTCCACTCAACTATATAGGATTCAAATATGATCTGATTAGGATGATTTCCTTCCTAAATAGATTTTTTTTATAGAAATGTTAACGTGCCATGGAGATCAGTGAAATATAGATCATGGCCCATTATTGGATAGGATGTATTTTAATAGAGGGTTATAAATTTAGTGGGAGTAAATTTAATTAAATAACTCATCAAATGGTTAATCATATAGGATACTCATAAGATAAACAGTTTTTTTGTAGATAATTTCATCATCATTGTTGTCAAGAAGACAAATTTTTTATTTATCTATTAAATTGATAGACATAATTTTATTCATTATTAGACTAGTAAACATAATAATGAGTTATATTAAAAATTAGATATTTACTAAAATTCATCTGTAAAATAATATGTGTTAGAGTTATTCCTTCATAAGTAACAAGAGTGCTGAAATTATTAAGCATGTGAATATAGACACTTTTTCAAGTATAGAGCAGTTAATTTATAGTTTTAATGGAATTATAAGAAAACAAACTATTGTAATCTTATTCTCAACTCATATACTCAATAATACTGGGTACATAAATGATTTTGGACTCATATAATCACTATTATTCAGAATGTCAAATGATATTCAATGTGAGTGAATATGTTAATTGACTTGGTTATACAAAAGGTTTCATTATAGTTTTACATTCTATAATTTCATTTTTTTTATTCTAATAGATATACAATACCAACTATTTGTTTTACGAAGTTTTATATTTACATAAGGTCAAAATATGAATGTAATTTAAAAATGAATTTTTTCAAGAATTGTGGTAAAGGGGTTGTTGTATTGATGACATGGATACTCTATGCTTTGTTAAACATAAAATATTATGTATATTGTTTCACATTTAGATCCATGGAAGAGAAAGTAAAAAATAGTTTTTTAAAATATATGAGATGTTTATTTTAATGCACATAGTTAGGATTTTATCAGTTCTATAACATGCTTTTAAGATAGATTAAAATTGATTATTCTAATAAGGGAATTTATATAATTTGAATTTTTTGAATGTTTCGACAAAATTACTGATTTAAAGAAAATATTACCCAATATTTCTAATGTTATGAGAATAAATTATCTGGGTATATGATTTCTAGATTTCTTTTCTTTATGGATAGTACAAGTGGGAAAATTTTGAAACTAAAAGAAGTAAATTTTGTTGAAATGTTCAATAATGTTACTTAAATAATCCAATAATAGTCATTGATTCCTAGGTTTATCAAGAATGAAGACTAATAATTCAATATTATTGTATTAACAAATATATACATGATATAATATTTTGACTCTATGGATTGTACATGTTTGGTATGGATGTTATAAAAATTAATTCTTCAGTTTTTTAAAAGTATATGATATCAAAAGAATATTTTTTAATGTGTCTAAAATGTAGAGGACTTCAAAATCTTAGTATGAATTCATTAATACTGTAATTCATATTAACAAGATGAAATAAATTGTAACTTTATCAAGGATATGAATGTAATGGATTTTATCAAGCTTAAATAAAACATAGTAATATTTTTTCAGCATCAACCCATTTCATTTATATGAAAAGTGAATCTATTTTATAACAAAATATTATTTTTGACAAGTATGGGATGATTAATTGTATCGATATTTTTTTAACGATTCAGCAATTTCTATAAAAAAAATTGAGATGAATGTTTTGATAGAATTTTTTTTCCCAGAAAAAATGATCACCAAATATTTTTTAAAAGATAAAAAAAAATTTCCCACCACCCATTATTGTTTTATTTTGATAATTTCATACAATAAAATTAAAATGTTACAAACACATATAATACTATAAATGATATAGAAATTATATTTTATTAGTAAAATATTCTTACTAATAGGAAACAAATGTTATGTTATAAAAAAGTGGGGTTTTGTATCTTTGAAAGATATTCTAAAAATAACATGTTGTCTAATATACTTGTGAGAGTATTTATGGACTTAAAAAATATATAAATTAACTTATACTAGAAATAACCAATCATATGTAATAATTATTTCCACTTGTTATCAAAAAATATTTATTATATTTGATAATAAAAAAATATATAGTTTTACATTTAGTAGTAATATTTAAATGATACAAAAGGGGTAGTAGTTGTGGTTCTTTAGTGGTATATAAGTGGTTAATACCATCGCTTATTAGTATTAATAAAGTTATAAAAACATCCGCATAATGCACGGTCTATATTAGTTTAGTGGTGGATTCATTAATTTTATTATGGTTTTTCTAGGTGTCATTTTGTGAGTATTTAGAAGTGGTTTCTTTTTTATTTAGTTGAGTTTTTAAAAAAATATTCTAGATAAATATTTAAAAAATTAAAATAATTACTTCTAATATTATTAGTGGTAGTTTTTTAGGAGGAGTTAATCCTAACTATATCTAAACATATTATATATAATATATTTAGAGGTGGTTTGTAAAAACTATCAATAAATAATTTTAAAAAATATTAATAAAAATTTGGGAATATAAAAGAGTGACATGTACTAAACTAAAACATGAATATATGATAGATAATAAGACATACATAATAAATCCATAATCAATATGAAAATATCTATAGCCATTATAACATTAATCTCAGTCAACCCATACATCTTTCAACCAATAACTAGATCATCAATATATATTTATAAAATATATCCAAAAACAAAACATGCCCAATATGCATCTACATGATGACCTCCACTGCATCTTTCTACCTCCACTTCATCCCATCAAATGAAACTATCCACATTATCTCATCAAATTTAACAAGAATGAAAACATAAATTAAAACTAAACATAACAATCCAAATTATTATAGAATAATTGATTAAATATTAATATAATATGGAAACTAAGAACCATAACGACTTCCTTATGAAGAATATCTTGGATCTTAATTGTGAGCCTCCTACCTACTACAGATATCTACAACCGAAAATGAAAACCAAAATATTTACGAAATGAAATGCAAAAAATAAAAGACACAAAATATATTCAGAATACTTCACATAAAATCTGTTATTTTTTAATTAAATAGAATAAATTCTAACGTAGATCAAATAATATGTAATTTAAAAAACATTGAAAACATTAGAAAAGATATTTAATAAAATATTATTCACTAGAAACTGAAATAGGAATAGTAAATATTTTAATTTATTTTTCAAGAGATGTGTGGTGTGCTTGAATGTTACATAAAAACAAAATTTTAAAAACCTTGATGTCACAACATGTAATATATTTAAAAAATAACTTAGCGCTGATTGTCCAGTGCATTGACATTAATATGTTTTTTTCTTATATTTTTTTGACCTTTCCATGCATGTTTATGTGTTATAAAACTCTAAAAAAGTCATTATGACCATAATTGGAGAGACATCATTCAGAATGACAAGTCATCATTTTCTACATTTAACAATAATATATACAGTCTTTTCCCTCTAATTTTATGGAATTATGATGTTGTTTTCTAGGTTATTAACCCAACACTTGTTTTTGTAAGTTTGTATACATTTAAGAAGTGTTTACTGAGTCATTTTGACAACACTGCACTTCAGATTGGTTTTTTTCTATGTATACATGTCAAAAATAACATAGTTGTGGTTGTCTAATAGTTTTATGTCAATATGTGGTCGTGTTATATGGTTTTCTCCACTCTACACATGTTTTAGTGTTTTCAAACAAAAAAAAGTTGTTTACTACCATAATGGGATAACCATTATTTAGAATGATGTGTCATCAGTTTCTACAATTCAAAATTAAATATATGGTTTGTCTCCACATTTTCCAGGGAAATATGACATTGATTTGTCAGTTTTTACCCTTCAACACTTGTTTGTAATGGTTTATATACCTTTAAAAAGTAGTTACCGAGTTATTCCTACCACACCTCATGTAATATGGATGTGATCTCAATAATTAAACTAAAAAATTTACATAATTGGGGTTTCTCAATTATTTAATGTTAATATGTTATGGTTTCTTTATTTTTCTTGTTCCATTAATTTTTTAGTGTTTTAAAACACTAAAAATTCATTTATAGCCATAACGGGAAAACCGAAATTTAGAATGATGTGACATCATTTCCTACATTTCACAATTAAATATCTAGTCATCATACTTTAAATTATGGGGAATCTCGTATCTTTTTATGGTTTTGACCATCGAAACATGTTTTTATGGTTTTAGTTTCATTATGATGTGTTTACTGAGTCATTTTGAAAACACCACACATCAGATAGATGTGTTTCTATATATAAATGTCAAATATAACACAACAGTGCTTTGAAAATGATTTCATGTCAATATATTGTCATTTAATATGGTTTTGTCTGTTCTATGCATGTTTTTGTGATTTGAAAAACCAAAGATCGGTATATAGCCATAACAGAATAGCTTCCATTTAGAATGATGTGTCATTGTTTCTAAATTTATCATTTAACTATACCGTCTTTTTTCTACGATTTAAGGGAAATACAATTTTGTTTTCCTTGTTTTGACTCATTGACTTTTGTTTGTAATGGTTTTTTGTACCTTTAAGAAGAGGGTTTTGATTCATTCCAACCACACTGCACATCATATTAACATGTTGACTATGTTTACACCTCAAAAAAACTTAGCAGTGGTTATAAGAAGATTTGACATAAATATTGGGTATTTTCTATGGTTTTCATAGTTCCACACATGTTTTAGTGTTTTAAAACACATAAAACATGCATATAGGAATAATGGGAAAACCGCCTATCAGAATGACATGCCATCTGTTCATACATTTCAAAATTAAATATAAGGTCATTTTACTCTAATATCAGTGTAATGTGATGTCATTTTCCTAGTTTTGACACCATCAACACTTGTTTTTAAAGGATTATTTACCATTAAGAAGTTGTTAATGAGTTATATTGACAACACCACATATCATATTGATGTATTGTCTATTCATAGACATCAAAAATAACTCAATTATGGTTATCCACTTATTTCACTTCAATATATTGTCATTTTCTATGGTATTTACCATTCTATGTAGGTCTAATTATTTTAAAACACTAAAAACACATTTATAACCATAATGAGAATATTTTCATTCTGAATGAAGTTTCATTCATTCATACATTTCAAAATTTTATATATGATCATTCTCCCATGTTTTTTGGGAAATTCAACATCATTTATATAGTTTTGACCCCCCTTACAATGGTTTTTAATTTTTTTTGTAAATTTAATAATAGGTTACTCGGAAATTTCAACCACACCTCTTATCAGACTGACATGTTGTTTGCACATAGATGTTAAAAAAATATCATTGATTTTTTCCAATGATTTCAAGTTAATCGGAGGTTTTTTTCTATGGTTTTGACTTTTCCATTAATGTTTTAGTGTTTTGAAACTCTAGATACTTTATTAACACAATAACAAGAAAACCATCATTCGTAATGACATGTTATCAGATCCTATATCTAAAAATTAAATATACAGTCGTTTCCCTTGATTTCAATGTAATCTGACATCATTTTTAGGTGTTGACCCCCTGACATTTGTTTTTAAAAGTTTTTGTACCTTTCATAAGTGGTTATTGAGAAATTCCGACCACACCACACATCGAGTTGATGTGTTTTATGTGAATCATATAAAAATTAATATAGTGGAGATTTTCTAATGATTTCATGTCAATATGAGGTTATTTTTTATGGTTTTGATGATTCCACACATGTTTTAGTGTCTCAAAACACTAAAAATTCATTTACAACAATAATAGGAGAACTATCATTCAAAATGACATGTAGTCGGTTTATAAATTTCACAATTAAATGTAAGGAATTTTTCCATTGATTTTTGGCCAATATGATGTTGATTTTTCTTATATTGAACACCCCCACCCCAAACATTATTTTTACAGTTTTTTATACCCTTAAGAAGCAGTTACATAGTTATTCAATACACATCACATGTTGATTGAATATGTTTATTACATGTAAATTTCAGAAAAAAACACAATGGTGGTTTTCCCATGATTTCACATCAATACAAAATCATTTTTTATTATTTTTATAATTAAATGTTCGTTTTAGTGTTTTAAACCACAAGAAAGGTATTTACATGAATCACATGAAAACTATAATTAAGATTGACATGGTGTTGATCTTACATTTACAATAAAATGTGGCTATTTCCCCATGATCACATTAAAATAATTAAATATTTTGTAAAAATTATAATTATATCATTACTATATTTTTTTAAAAAATTATTATTTCATGCACCTTGTACAATGATGTATTTTTTCACACCCAATCTAGCCACACTGCCAGTGAGTTTTGTTATTTCAATTTTTTTTAGAAAAAAATGTTCAATGTTTTTTGGTTGATGATGATCAATTTCACAAATAACCAATTGAACTTCCTCACCCATGCCATATATTAATCTCTTCTTTAAGTGGACAACAACACTCCAACCTTCATGTATTTAATCATCCCCATAAAGAACCATATTCTCTTATGAATCCAAGATAAATGGATCATGTTTCGGATGCTCACCAGTATCCATAATACTAGATAAGTTGATAGTAGTAAAATGTAACAAATGTTTTATAATAACCAAAAAAAAATTGACCTATTATAATTTGAATATGGCTACTGAAACTGGCCATGATAGTTCAATTCAACTATATGATTCGGCTTCCGAGATTATACCTCCTCAGAAAAAGGAAATATTCTACTATTTTGAGTTTTGAAGTCCTCTTCATGATAAAGTGTACAAAATCAAAAGCCATTAATATTATATGAAATAAATATATTATCCTTCCTCATAGGACCTTGAGCTAAATGAATAAAGTAATTTCATATTTCATCTAGATTTTCAATATTGATTATCCATCAAAAAAATATACAAGGTGTAACTTTTAACATAGAAAAAATAACTACATGTCCGTAATTTGAATATGGGAATACACATATATGATTGGTGAACTTTTAGAAAATATATTTTTTAATATCTTTTCGTAATTCGACCTCATTTAAATCTTGACCCCTTAGACTAATATTGGTTTATAGGTGCAGTTATTTAATTAATGGATCTAAAATAACTCTATTGAGTTGCATATATGTATGCTTGTATATCAACTCCAATTAAGTCAGTATAAAATTTGACCCCTTTTCAATTTTTCATCCAAACATTGGAAATACTGATGACTTATTTTTAGAATGATAATTAGTGCACATATCATCATAATTTCTCACACAGTTGAATCTAGTATTTATAACATCAAAAAAACAAGAATAGAATGACAATCACTCCATGACTATGTAACTTTAATCAAAAAGCCTTTTAGTTGACATTTATTAATCACATATGATCTCCAACAACCTAATTAAAACGTGAAAAAATAAAATAAAAATTTAAAACATTAATCAATTATTGGATAAAATCTAATTCCCCAATGAAAATTAAAAAAAAATCAGTGTACCACTCAATTGGATACATCCATAGATAGTGAAAATTCCCACAAAGATTATCTTCTTTAACCAAAATATTAGTAAAATGAATCCTGACTATAAATAATAAAGGGTAAAAGAACATATTGAAATTAATTTGTGTCAAAAAAGTATTTCTTGATATTTATCAATCTTTGTTGTATTTACAGTATTTCAAAAAATCACTATGAAAATGGAACATATGTCAACTAGAATGACAATTACTTCATAATATAAGGTATTATGTAAATCTAAAAGAAAGAAAATATCCATAAAAATATTTGATTCATGTTGTTTCAATAAATTTGTTGTTCAATTTTTTATTCCAACACACCCTAATATGTTACTTGAATATCCCACTAACACATTTATATTCTTTAAATATTGAAGGAATGAATCTTTCTAATGATTTTCCATTTTTAAATTAATAAATGTTCACATTTCATTCTATTTTTCCCATGAACCATTGTTTATATTCGTTGAATCCAAATACTTATGATCATTTAGGTAATCCATCAATTTTCCATGCTCATTAAGTATAGTAAAAAATAAATTTTTAGAGTAATTAATCACAGTACTCATTATGTTAAGATTATGATGTGTTAAATTAAACTACAAATAGAAAAGATTGAAAAATATACACTTTTTATTTCAATTTTCTATTATAGCTTTATAAAATATGGTACACTGTACACTTTTATCCTTTCCTTAAATTGATGATGTTTTCTAAATTCCTCAGTGACATTCATTATTGCTTATATAATTTCTGAACAAGATAACACATTATACGACATTCTCATATCAATATCTACATTGAATCATGTATTGTTAAAATTAAATTTATGAGAAGCATCAAGAAATAAAAAAATACACATAAAACACAATTTTCATCTATGAGGTAATCATTGTTGTTTAAAATAAAAATTACAAACTCAAAAAACCAAATCAGTATGAGTGTTCCGAAAAGATAAATTTTCAAGTCTAGGAATGTCACTAGTTGTACAAATTAAAGTAGAATAAATTTTGAATAGCTTTATCATAGAATTAAAGTTTTTTTTCATGCCATCATCCCATAATTGTTGTATTACATTGATTAGATATTGATGGTATCCATCAATGTAATTTCTAGGGATAATCATTCAAAGAAAACTAATTAAAATAATGAAATAAGACTTCTTCCGGAAAATACATAGGGTTATTATAGGGGATCACAAAAACTATCCAAATGTGATAATTATAACATCAAGTACTGATGGGTTTAAAACCATTATAATCCAATCCAAACATATATTCCTAGGATTTTAAGAAAAAATCAAGATATATAAAATCAATTATCTTCCTTTTTGTGGAATATTTATGGATGTGTCATCAAGCCATCGTTATTATCCTGAGCCTTCCAATTCATATCATATGTAGTCTTTGATGACTTGAATAATATTTCCATGCATGGTTTCAGAGGAAAGTAATTCAATACCTTTCAATTGTTTATCTTCTTTTGTTTATTCCCAGGGATTAATTGATATATACTCTATTTTTTTCATTGAAATCCATATGCTTGAATGAAATCTTTTTCATTCTTAATTATTAAACACATCTCCCTAGAAAAGAATTCAATCAATAGGGAATCCATGTATCTTTTTATAATCGTGTTCAATGTGGTTTATGACTTTCTCCATCTCATAATATTATGCATGGATCGTAACTTCACTAAATACGCCATGAAGAAATTCTAAAATCAATGAAATTTCATTTCGATTAATTCCACTAAGATACTTCATATGATACAACATCAGTAAAGAAGACAACTTCAAATACATGGCACACCCTTTAAACAATACTAGTTGTTCATGATCAAATAATTCATAAATTTTTTATCACACTAATGTTATGAGAAAGATTAACCATCTCATAATCAACTGATGTTTCTGTTGATCTATAAAAATCATTGACACTGTAGTCTATAAATATAAATGGTCCTTTAATAAATATAGAGATGAATTCTCCTCTACCGGGTCACTATGTATTTGGTTGATAGTATTTTCATTCCTTTTAGTTTCCATAAAATATGATTCTTCATGTGAAATACAATATACATATCCAATAAAAAACAATTTCAATATCAAATCCACATATACGTTGTTTATATTAATCGATATCATGGGTTTAAAACTATGAAAGTGAAATTTTATTCTATCATTTAGTGATCGATTTGCAGTTGCATAATCTAAAAACCCTTTCAATCCCTTGGCATAACAAGGTGTGTTTCAAGGTAAATTAATCCTACATTTATTCATAGGTATTGGATTGTATTATACCTATAAATTAAAATATAAATATATAAATTTTTTATTAAATAGGGCACAATAAAAATTAATTAAGGATATATATGGGTTAGAATAAGACTCAAGATAATGGTATTTGAATTCAAATACATGCTTGTAACAATTAATATTTAATGATGGATGTGTGGAAAAAATATCTCTATTAATGATGATAAATATGTATCAATTTTTAATATTTTATATATAGATGATATTAATTTATGGGATAAAAAGATAATGGTGTATTCTACCACCAATGTTTTAACTAAGGATGTATCATTCCATTGAAAAATTAGATACGTTGATCAATTTCTGAACCATTTCCCTTGGCTTAACTAAGTCCAAGAGGCACCCCATTAAAAATATGAAAGAAAAGTATACATTATTTGGATATCACAATGTATTGGATTGATAAAACTGATAAAGACAAAAAAATTAAGTGGTTATGTATTCTTATAATTCATTATTCCATTTAAGGTCATTTTATATATACACCTAAATTTACTATAAAACTTTCTATCACTTACGATGCTATAAAATAGTTTTCAAGAAAAAATTACCAAACAAGAATCTAGTAAAGCATTCAAAAGTTAAGCTCACCCCACCCCTATAATCATATTTAGATACATCCCTTATACTTTCATTGTGAAAAATAAAAAATATGAAAACTACCTATCAAAAATCAACTCACCATAGCATTTTAGTTTCCAAAATATGTCAAGGGGCATATTATATTGATAATGTTAGTGAATATTTATGAAATTTTATAACCATAAATTTGAATTATCTTTTAGATACCTATTTATAATATTTCCTTTCCAAAAAATATTAATTCATTATAAAGTCACTATATTTAAGAAAACCCATCATTGGTTCTTAAAATCCATACACATCCTTGTAATTCATCATTTTCAATAAAAAAAATATTTAATAACCACAAATAGTTTCAAAGTATTGAAATCATGTATTAAAATAATTTCTTTTATTTTATCAACTGTTATGTGTACATGGTAGTTGAAAAATAAATTTAAAAAACATTTTTTCTTATAAAAATACATCAAATTCAATGGAAAATAAGTGAAAATTTAATCCGTTTAAAATAAATTTTTATAAAAATATAATAATTTCATTATAAATCTAAAACATTTCTTAGGAGGTATGAAATTAGTGTTTATTAATTTAATGAACTATAAAAATGATAAAGTAAACCTCCAATATTCCACATCCATAATATGTGACACTAAATCACTACAAGAAGGCCAAAGAAGGGGATAAGAACCTAGGAGAGCGGGTCAGAGCATATGGGTTCACAACATAGTCTAGGAGGTGTACATCTATGGAGAGGAAGGTTTGAGGGGGTAGTGGGGGTAAGGGTCACTTCATAGGATAGATGAGTGAGGTAGTATGGGGGGTTTTCAGGGTCGAGGTCATGATGGGAAGTTGAAAGGAAGAAGTCATTAGAGTGGGTGGATAAGGGTTAGGGTCATGCAGAGGGAGTGAGGGAGGTGGAGGAAATAATGTTTTAAATTTTTTTTGGTGGTTCAATGGAATTAACAGTTAATTAATAAAAAAAATATGGCAGTTGTTTGAATGAACCTCTATGATATTGTATTTTTAACATAATTTATTTAGTAGTGGTTACTAGAACCACCGCTAATAAACTAATTCTAACCAATTCATATTATTTATTTAATGTGAATAAAACTATTATACAAGAATAATATATGGTTTTTTAGCTCAGTATTCTAATATTTTTTAGGACATGTCATCATAATTAAAAATTTAAAGAGAAACATATAGTTTTTATGAAAATTGAAGGCACTGTTTCCTAAAAGATAGTAATATTCAAAATGAAATTTGAATTACACATGATATACTAAAATATTTTATGCTGTTGAGGGAATGATAAATTGGATAACTAGTATTTAGTTATTAAAAAAAAATATTTTCCTTTATCGTAAATTAGTTTAGCAGGATTGGTATAAAATAATATCTGTAATTACATTATATCCAAGAAATAATTTTATATAATAGGTTTCCAAATATAATGATGATAAACATATATAGTATTCTGAGTATAGAATAATAGTTGACATCAAGAAATTTTATGTTGTAATGTTATGAAGTGTGAATATGTTCATGAAGCAGAATTGTCAGTAATATCATTCCTAAATCACAGTATTACATAAACTAGATTACATCATTGATATTTCCCACTAATTAATTTTTTGGGAAGGATTTATGTAACACCCCATGTAAATAAAGAATATTACATTTTTATATTTATCCTTATTTGGGAATAAAATGTCAATAATAATTTGAAGGTAATGCTATGCACGATGGCTTATCCAATACTCAATAACGAGTTCCTTTGAAATCATACGTTGCACTCTAATAATAAAATAATATTATTTTAAATGGTAGTTAACACATAGCCGTTGTATTGACAGGAATGAATAGAAATAACTAAAATATGATTATATATGTTTGTTAAATGTTTTTACTTTTATCCAATAAATTTTAGAGGCTTAAAATACAAATGAATCAAATCTTAAGCAATGAATACACTAGTATTTTTAAAAGATTGTTTTACTACCTTTTGATGGAAAACCATTCTTTTAAATCAAACTTTTGACAATTTTATAAGCTCTGTTTTTCAAAATAAACATATTATTTATGATTGGGACATTGAAATTTACCTTGTGTTAATTTTTGGTATTTTTCTAACAATGTTCATTTTTCAATGAATAGTGAAAAAATACTACATTTTACATCAAAACTACTTTTTCATTTAATTTAATTATATGGTTATATTATTTTTTTAATTTGTTTTAAGTGTAATTTTAATATATTTTTACCATGTAATTCAATGTTGGTCATAGGTATTAATTTCACTTTGGAATTAGGCATAAACAAGTGTCAAACTTTTCATAAATATTGTTTCTAAAAAACCCGCTATTTGTTTTGACAACGGAAAGTTTTTTTAAATTGATTTTTGAAATTTATGTGTTTGGAATTTGGTAAAATGGATTACATATTTGGAATAAGATGGTCCAAACTATGTAATTAAGACTCTTTTATTTTTGGACATTATGAATAGTAACAACGGTAATTATCTTTAATTATCTTGATTAATGAGTAATCAGGTAGTTAAAGATAATAAAATAATAACATAATAATAACAAATGACCACAAAATGTGTAATAAGGCTACTGGTTCTCTCATGGAAGACCATGGGATGCCTTGTGCCAAACTTGGGGGGCTCATGATATTACGTTTGTGAGAAAGTGACTTTTTATCTTATTATTTTTTAAGAATGTTAAATTTAACAAAGAATGTATCACCTAAGTAAAATATTTTTAATTTTGTCTAAATAAATGATCATTTGAACTATAAATATTCATTAGAAAGCTAAAAAGATTTTCTACATCACAATATTTGTTTTATAATTTTTATACATTAAATAAATTAAATTATTTATGACATCATGATGATGCAGCGATGACCTCGTTATTTAACGATTTAAATAAAATGGAATGATAATGTAAAATCTTAGAACTAAACATGTCCAAAACCAATTGGATAGGTGGATTTAGATACCTTATCACCTTATCCTCGAATTTTATCAATTTGGGACCTTTTAAATCCGAAACTCATTTTCAAATAAAGTAACATTTCTTTACGTTCCAAGAGTGCCCCTCCTCTCCTCTTATAAAAGGCCCCCACCTCTACCTCCTTACCCACACTTCCAAAGCCTTCGACTCGGCCAAACCCTGCCCATTTTTCCTCTCCAAATCCCTCTCTAACTCTTTGAAGCCTCAATTTGGGCAGAAGCCTTCCCAAGGAAGCCTTTGAGCCCAAACCGAAGGGAGTTACCCAATTTTAAGGTAATGTCTTCACTTAAGTCCTTTTGTTTTATTTTGCTTCTCCAACCCCCTAAACTCTTTCTATTAATTTATTTTGTGAAAAATACAGTATCTTAAATATACTACGATGTTTTTATAAGAATTATTCGAGCTACACTTACACACATCTAAATCCAATGGTTAATGAAGATACTGTTTCTGTGGATGGTGAATTTCTGCCTCACGAAACGATGATTGTTCAACATTCTTCTAACACCTTCAAAGGTGGCCATTAAGATGACAATATATTCATATATGATATATAATATTTTTATGTTTTACTTAATCATCTGTATTTTTCATTTATGGCATACCTTTATGGTTTCCATTATGGGTAAACGCGATATAATCATTTAAGGAAGTGCGGACTACCGCCCCCTCAAAGTGATTTGATTCGTTAATACCATATGTGGTACGTATAAAGGATATATTTAATGATATTATATATGATACCATACTGGAATTAAAATAATATTATGTATCATTATGTTTTAATTCCATTAAATATGAAATAGAAATGGAAGTAGCGTTCATGCGTACGTACGGCTTACTGTCTCCATGAACGGTACATTTAATTTCTTATCTCAAAATGTTATGTACTATTATAAGTACATATATATAATGGATATATATGTAATATATTACATCTAAATGGTGGATATCATTCTGGAATTATAATATATATGTATATCTCTTATTTTGTTTTAATTCCATTAATATAACAAAAAAATGAAAGTAGCGTTCATGCGTACGTACGGCCTACCGTCTCCATGAACGGTGCTTTTAATTTTTATCTCCAAATGCTATGGAATAGTATAAAATGAATATATAATGGATATATATGATATTTAAAACATCAATACTATTTTGGATATGATGTACCTATAACTACATGGAAAATTATTTTCCAACAAGTTCAATTTTTGACTCATCTACCAAACATCGACAAAAACGTCTGATATGAACTCATATTATTAACCAATTATTATATCATTAAAATATGTGATATTAACTGAATAAAAATATTTATAAGAGGTCCTTAAGAAATTATAAATTGAACAAAGTTTATTATTCATGAATATAAAGAAACGAACAAGACAAGTTGGACTTGAGGTAAGGAATCCTACTCATCTCATTCTTTTTAAGTACACTCCATTATGTCATTCCTTTTAAAGATCATATTTATTGTTATTGGGATATTATTTTATATTACTATTACTGTAATTTTTATGTTAATATGATGAGAGACCCTATTCTCTCTCATCAATCCATTTTGGAAGTTTTGAGTGGCCCCGTTAGGCTGCCAAATTTTCATAAGAGTTCTAACCTCTCTCTTTATTTTTAAGTACTCTCTTTTATGTCATTTCATTTAAGCTCATAATTCTTATGTTTGGGGGTATTGTTTTATATTCATCATACTGTAATTATTATGGTAATATTATGATAGACCCTATTTGATCTCATAAATCCATTTTTGGAAGTTATAAGTGGCGTTGTTTGGCTGCCGAGTTTTCGTAAGGTATTTTTCATCTCACTTTTATTCTCGTGAGATTTATGCAACATTTTCCACAATTTCCTTTGAGTGGTGTATGTTATGCTCATTATTCTACTCTTTGTGTAATATAATTCTGTTTATGAGTATTTACATCAATGATGTATTGTCTTTCTTTTATGGGGTGTATGTTTCGAAAGATACCCAAGTCTGTAAGGGAACCTTTCACCCTCCTCTATTTAAAAGACTTCTTTTGTTGGGTATTTTAATTTACATATTGTTATGTTGGGATTTTTTATCCTATATCCTTCATGATGTAAATTTTATGTCCATGTGATGAGATACCCTTTTTATCTCTCATCAACTCATTTTGATGTGACGTCGTTAGGCTGTCAAATTTTACCAAGGGAACTTTTTAACCCAATTTCAATTTCTTTGGGTTCAACAAGTAGTTATTGTATATTTCATCCTTTGAATATGTGTGAATGACCTTTTATTGTTTTACACTTAATATCCACTTATATTGGGTGTATTTATATCTATCACACATAATTTTGAGATTGATTTATCCTTAATTCAACGATATCTTCTTTATAAGGGATTTATCACATTTTAAATTTCTATTGAGACTTCATTGTTGTTATGCACCAATTCAGTCTTATATGGTGTATATACTGTCCTTTGGAATATTATATCATGAATCCATTTATTCTCATGATTTTATAATGTTCTGATTAAATGTTATTCCTCAATTATTGTATTCAAGTGTCTCAAATTTTGGTAAAAACCCTTTTACCAAAATATCGCTTTAAATGTTTTAATGATATTTTTTACTAATATCCATGTTTTTAAAATGGTTTTAATGATTTATTTATATGGATATTAATGTTTTAAAATTTTAAAAGCTTCAAGGTGGTATTGGACACTTTGATTCAAAAATCTCTTTATTAAATGTTTTAAATGGTTTTGAAAATGGGTTTTTTGAATGGATTCATTATATCAAAATCATAAAATGTTATATTGTTTTTGAAATGTGGGAATGTTATATTTCCTTTATGCTTAATTTATGTTCTATGATTATGTTATGATTCTTGGGAATTGTTATGAAGACGGGTGGTTCCATGATAAACTAAGGGCAGGTGAGCCCGATATAACTCTCCAATGCATTGGGTAACGCGAAGGAGTGAAATGTTAAGGTTTATCTGAAGAGATTTGTGGAATATACTGTAGTGGGTATTCCAAACGTAACCAAGAGGGTTACTACCTACGTAATAATGTTATGAATGCCTCAATATACCTTTATGTCTTATGATTTCTATGATTTATTCATGATTTTATGAGGTATGTTAAAGTGCCTATGTTTTATGGGTAAAGTATGATTTCATTCTTATGTATATATGAACTTGTGTATCTTTTCCATATTTTTATAACCCTTACCGAGCTTTTTATGACCACCCAAAGTTTTTTTGAAATGTTTTTCATAGGTCAAGGGAAAGGTACATGTTATGATGATAGTGTCAAGGAAGTGTCAAGAAGGAATCCACGCTTTATTTTTTTAAATATGTTTCCATTGATTGGAAAAATGAATACTATCTTTATGTAACCACTTTGTTTAAATGTGGAATATAATGCAAGTTTTATGATCTAATTCTCTAAAACTCTAAACCTGAAAAGATCCTCATTGTGTAATCTTGTAACAACTCAAGATTAAGTAAGGTTTAAGGCTGGGGCCTTATAGTTGGTATCAAAGGTCGGTTTAGATAACTTTAGAGGTTAGGATATTCTTAAAGCATAAGTGAAATTACCTTTTTGGCTAGGATTTTAGAAAGTGTCATAGCTTTTAGATAAAGTGAATGAATAAATATATCTTAGTGGTTATCTTCCTCATTAGTACATGATGGTTTTCTTGATATAATCACACTGACAGTTCTATTTTTAGTGAATGGATGGATCTAGCAGGAACCAAAGTGACAATAGGTTTGAAGGAAACTGTGGTAGTTCTCTGATTAAAAGACTGGATGAAATGGGGTATTCAATGAGGAAACTCGTGGTTGTTCTAAACCAACTATCAAGGAGTCATGATCATCCACTTGAACCTTTGTATGTTCTGTAATGCATCATGTACGAGATGACCAATTGATGTGGAAGTTCAGGTAATAATTATAATGGTAACCATTAGGGTTTATATGATCCTTACTTTTGAGGTAATTATGGGTTATTATATGTTATTATGGAAAATGAAAGGCATGAGATAAACATGAGGTTAAAATATGTTATGTTTATTTTTGAAGAGTTTATCTCGTTTTGAGAAATGATTTGAGAATTATATAGTTTTGGAAAAAGGAAAACACGCAGACCGTGTGACAACCCGTCGCGTCGGACAAAGCTGCGGGAATCAAACCCACAACCAAAGTGCGACTGATATTTATAGCCTACCACTGGACTAAGTGAAGTCCCTGGATAGTTTGACTGATTCTTTTTTAGTTGGATGATTTTATTAATTATGAGTAAGTTGATTTTGGGTTATCTATGGAAATTTATTAACCTATCATGGAGGATATGTGATTTGGTTAATTACTTTTCAATACGAGACATTAAGAGCAACTGATGTTGTTTGGAGATAAATTCTACGATTTAACTTGGAAGACTATGTGACTAAATCCTTCAAATATTTGGGATTCAATCTTAGTTTGGTTTACTTTGAATAATTTTATGGACAAATTGTTTATCGAATTGTCCTCGTTGAACTTTGGGTTGCGTTGGACAATTTTTGGAGATTAGGAATAGATTTTATTTTTATAAAGGGTTATCCTTTTCTGGATTATCTGATCTTGTACTATCCTTTTTGGTTTTGGTTTTGGTTAAAACCTAAAGACATGGAAAGTATATAGTTCTCTTTTGTGAATTAGGTGATTCTCTAGAAGCTGATTATAATACTCTTAATGTGAAAAAATTCTTCCTAAATACTCGTCTTTTGGAGAAAATATGAAATTGTGTAAGGAATCTAATAAAAGTTGAAAGTCAACATGATAAGTGATTATGTTTCCTTATGAATAAATTCCTCAATAAAAAGTAACTTAAAACAAAAATGTAGTCTATTAACTTTTCCTACTGGGGAATCGAATACCGTTTAACCCATCACAAGTTTATTATTTTCTTGTGGTTAACATTCTCCTAGACATGTTTACTATCACTCTCCTTCTGAACATGACCCTTTGTTTTTTCCTCCATGTCCATATTTTCATACTTGGAATCCTAGTATGGGTTAACTCGGGTGACCTTTGTACTTATCTTCATTTATTTTAAAGTGATTGTTTAACCGACTCTTGTTCCTATTTGTGAAGAAAATGTCAATATTAATTTAAAGGGAGCGCTATGCTCGATGGCTTACCCAATACTCAACAATGAGTTCCTTTGAAATCATACGTTGCACTCTAATAATAAAATAATATTATTTTAAATTGTAGTTAACACATAGTCGTTGTATTGACACGAATGAATAGAAATAACTAAAATATGATTATATATGTTTTTTAAATGTTTTTACTTTTATCCAATAAATTTTAGAGGCTTAAAATACAATTGAATCCAATCTTAAGCATTGAATACACTAGTATTTTTAAAAGATTGTTTTACTAACATTTGATGGGAAAACATTTTTTTAAATCATACTTTTGACAATTTTATAAGCTCTATTTTTCAAAATAAACATATTATTTATGATTGGGACATTGAAATTTACCTTGGGATAATTTTGATATTTTTCTGACAATGTTCATTTTTCAATGAATAGTGAAAAAATACTGCATTTTACATCAAAACTGCTTTTTCATATAATTTAATTATATGGTTATATTATCTATTTAATTTTTTTTAAAGGGTAATTAGAATATATTTTTACCATGTAATTCAATGATGTTCATTGGGATTAATTTCACTTTGGAATTAGGCATAAACAAGTGTCAAACTTTTCATAAATATTGTTTCTAAAAACCCCGCTATTGGTTTTGACAACGGAAAGTTTTTTTAAATTAATTTTTGAAATTTATGAGTTTGTAATTTGGTAAAATGGATTAAATATCTGGAATAATAAGGTCAAAACTATGTAATTAAGACTCTTTTATTTTTGGACATTATGAATAGTAACGACGGTAATTATCTTTAATTATCTTCATTAATGAGTAATCAGGTAGTTAAAGATAATAAAATAATATCATAATAATACAAAATGACCACAACATGTGTCCCAAAGATACTGGTTGTCTCATGACAGACCATGGGATGCCTTGTGCCAAACATGGGGGCCCCATGTAATCCCTTTTGTGAGAAAGTGACTTTTTATCTTTTTATTTTTAAAGAATGTTAAATGCAACAAAGAATTTATCATCTAAGTAAAATATTTTTAATTTTGTGTAAATTAATGATCTTTTGGACTATAAATATTAATTAGTAAGCTAAAAATATTTTCTACATCATAGAAATTTTTTATAATTTTTAGACATTAAATAAATTAAATTATTTATGACATCATGATGATGCAGCGATGACCTCATTATTTAACGATTTAAATAAAATGGAAAGATAATGTAAAATATAAGAACTACACATGTCCAAAATCTATTGGATAGGTGGATTTCTAAACCTTATCACATTATCCTCGAATTATATCAATGTGGGACCTTTTAAATCTGAAACCCATTTTCAAATAAAGTAACATTTCTTTACTTTCCAAGAGTGCCCCTCCTCTCCTCTTATAAAATGCCCCCACCTATACCTCCTTACCCACACTTCCAAAGCCTTTGGCTCGGCCAACCCCTGCCCATTTTGCCTCTCCACATCCCTATATAACTCCTTGAAGCCTCACTTTGGTCAGAAGCCTTCCCAAGGAAGCCTTTGATCCCAAACCAAAGGGAGTTACCCTATTTTAATTAATGTCTTCACTTGAGTCCTTTTGTTTTATTTTGCTTCTCCAACCCCCTAAACTCTTTTTATTAATTTATTTTGTGACAAATACATTATCATCAATATACTAGTATGTTGTTATAATAAGGATTCTAGCTACACATACACACACCTACATCTAATGGTTAAAGAACATACTGTTTCTGTGGATGACGAATTTCTGCCTCACGAAACGATGATTGTTCAACATTCTTCTAACACCTTCAAAGGTGGCCATTAAGATGACACTATATTCATATATGATATATAATATATTTATTTTTTACTTATGCTTTTTTATTTTTCATTTATGGCATACCTTTATGATTTCCATTATGGGTAAACGCGATATCTTCATTTAAGGAAGTGCGGACTACCACCCCCTCAAAGTGATTTGATTCGTTAATACCATATGTGGTACGTATAAAGGATATATTTAATGATATTATATATGATACCATACTGGAACTAATATACTATTATGTATAATTATGTTTTAATTCCATTAAATATGAAATAGAAATGGAAGTAGCGTTCATGCGTACATACGGCTTACCGTCTCCATGAACGGTACATTTCATTTCTTATCTCAAAATGTTATGTACTATTATAAGTACATATATATAATGGATATATATGTAATATATTACATCTAAATGGTGGATATCATTCTGGAATTATAACATATATGTATATCTCTCATTTTGTTTTAATTCCATTAATAAAACAAAAAAATGAAAGTAGCGTTCATGCATACATACGGCCTACCGTCTCCATGAACGGTTCTTTTAATTTTTATCTCCAAGTGATATGGAATAGTATAAAATGAATATATACAGGATATATATGATATTTAAAACATCAATACTATTCTGGATATGATGTACCTATAACTACATGGAAAATTATTTTCCAACAAGTTCAATTTTTGACTCATGTACCAAACATCGACAAAAACGTCTGATATAAACTCATATTATTAACCAATTATAATAACATTAAAATATGTGATATGAACAGAATAAAAATATTTATATGAGGTACTTAAAAATTTATAAATTGGCCAAATTTTATTATTCAGGAATATAATGAAACGACCAAGACAAGTTGGACTTGAGGTAAGGGATCCTACTCCTCTCTTTCTTTTTGAGTACACTCCTTTATGTAATTCCTTTTAAAGATCATATTTCTTGTTATTGGGATATTATTTTATATTACTCATACTTTAATTTTTATGTTAATATGATGAGATACCCTATTCTCTCTCATCAATCCATTTTGAAAGTTTTGAGTGGCGCCGTTAGGCTGCCGAATTTTCGTAAGAGATCTAACCTCTATCTTTATTTGTAAGTACTCCCTTTTATGTCATTTCATTTAATATCATATTTCTTATGTTTGGGGATATTGTTTTATATTGATCATACTGTAATTATTATGGTCATATTATGAGAGACCCTATTTGATCTCATAAATCCATTTTTGGAAGTTTTAAGTGGCGCTGTTAGGCTGCCGAGTTTTCGTAAGGGATTTTTCATCTCACTTTTATTACCATGAGATTTATGCAACATTTGCCACAATTTCCTTTGAGTGGTTTATGTTCTTCCCATTATTATACTATTTGTGTAATATAATTCCAATTAATGATTATTTACATCAATGATGTATTTCCTTTATTTCATGGGGTGTATGTTTCGAAAGATACCCAAGTCGGTAAGAGAACCTTTCACCCTCCTCTTTTTAAAATACTTATTTTGTTGGGTCTTTTAATTTACATATTGTTATGTTGGGATATGTTCTCATATATCCTTATTGATGAAAATTTTATGTACAAGTGATGAGATACCCTTTTTTATCTCTCATAAACTCATTTTGATGTGACACCGTTAGGCTGTCGAATTTTACCAAGGGAACTTTTTAACCCAATTTCTATTTCTTTGGGTTCAACATGTAGTTATTGAATATTTCATCCTTTGAATATGTGTGAATGACTTTTTATTGTTTTACACTTAATATCCACTTATATTTGGTGAATTTTTATTTGTCACACATAATTTTGAGATTGATTTATCCTTAATTCAAGGATACATTCTTTATAAGGTATTTCATTACATTTTACATTTCTATTGAGACTTCACTGTTGTTATGCACCAATTCACTCTTATATGGTGTATATACTGTCCTTTGGAATATTATATCATGAATCCATTTATTCTCATGATATTATAAGGTTCTTATTAAATGTTAGTCCTCAATTATTGTATTCAAGTGTCTAAAATTTTGGTAAAAACCATTTTACCAAAATATCGCTTTAAATGTTTAATGATTTATTTTACTAATATCCATTTATTCAAAATGGTTTTAAGGATTTATTTATATGGATATTAATGTTTTAAAATGTTAAAAGTTTCAAGGTGGTATGGGAGACTTTGATTCAAAAATATCTTTATTAAATGTTTTAAATGGTTTTGAAAATGGTTTTTTTTGAATGGATTCATTATATCATAATCCTAAAATGTTATACTGTTTTTGTAACGTGGGAATGTTAACTTTCCTTTATGCTTAATTTATGAGTTATGATTATGTTATGTTCTTGGGAATTTTTATGAAGACAGGTGGTTCCGTGATAAACTAAGGGCGGGTGAGCCCGATATAGCTCTCCAATGCATTAGGTAACGCGAAGGAGTGAAACGTTAAGGTTTCTCTGAAGAGATTTAGGGAATATGTTGTGGTGGGTATTCCAAATGTAACCAAGAGGGTTACTCCCTACGTAAGAATGTTATGAATGCCTCAAGATACCTTTATGTCTTATAATTTCTATTATTTATTCATGATTTTATGAGGTATGTTAAAGTGCCTATGTTTTATGGGTAAAGTATGATTTCATTCTTATGTATATATGAACTCATGTTTCCTTTCCATATTTTTATAACCCTTACTGAGCTTTTTATGCTCACCCAATGTTTTTTTGAAATGTTTTTCACAAGTCAAGGGAAAAGTACATGTTATGATGATAATGTCAAGGAAGTGTCAAGAAGGAATCCATGCTTTATTTTTTTTAAATATGTTTCCATTGATAGGAAAAATGAATACTATCTTTATGTAACCACTTTGTTGAAATGTGGAATATAATGCAAGTTTTATGATCTAATTCTCTAAAACTCTAAACCTGAAAAGATCCTCATTGTGTAATCTTGTAACAACTCAAGATTAAGTAAGGTTTAAGGCTGGGGACTTATAATTTATTTGATGGTAACACAGATATGTGAAATGTATTATAGGTGATTTAATGTGTTATACAATCCTTTAAGGTAAGGAAAACATATGTTTGATCTTACAGATTTAGATATATTTTATATAAAATTGTTTATTATTTTAGTTTTGTTAAATAATCCTATAGATTTCAACAATATAAAAATGTATCAAATAAAAGGATACATGAATTTTATAATTATTTCACATTGTCTACACACACATAGATATATATATACACACACATTTTGTGTAGACTAATTATAATTGACATGTTGGTGAATATATTTGGGTTTATCCCTAACCAATGTTCATCATATAGTGTTATAAGTTATGTTGAAATGTTAAGGTTAGCAATAGAATGATTGTAGTATATAGGTACTGAATAGTCTCGTGATAAAAAATACAAAAATTAGTATTCGTTGTTCGTGAAAAATGAACTTGTAAGTATAACACATGGAGTTTATTAAAGAGATGAATTTGGTATAATATGGGTGTATAGATCATATTTGATTTTACATTACCTAAATGTTAGAATGATAAATATCATGAAAACATTCATACATTGATACCCTACGTATGTATATCTATCTATTTAATTAGCTAATATAGGGTTGTTGGGAATTTTCATGATCATTCCATCGGTTAAATTTTAACCAAGATAGTATTTTTCCTCTTATATGATGAGTATGTCATCTAGTCAATTGATAGATACAGATTATTGTAGTGTGAAACTATACCAAAATAGTATATATCTATTTATATAAGGTACATGTCAGATGTTTCTCCGTAAGGATGAATTACAAGTGTCATTTTTATAGATTCGTTAATTCTAGACTCATATAATCATGAATGTTGATGTTTTCAATACGTGAATAACATTTTTCATGTCCCATGGTCACATGATGAATTGGATAATGTGTATATATGAGAAATCCAATTTTTATATGATTTTTACAAGAAAACATTGGTTTTGGGATACATTCCGTTGATTGAGATCAAACCAATTCCATTTATATATTATGTAGAATTTATGATATTCTAGTGGATAATATTCTCTTAAATATATGAATCTATATATTTGTAATTTTTTAATTCTATAGAATCATGTTGGGTCACACTATTTTGTTGGTAGAAACTGTATCTAGTTTGGATTAGAGAGATACTTTAAAATTTTATTACAAGTAATCCAATAGTTATTTGAATGGGTGTTCACAAGGTATTATATATAATGTGATAGGAGGTAAAGTTAATGGTATACATAGAAAAACATTTAATGATATTCAAAAGTATTTTTGGATATGTTTTGAAAAGTTATTGTATACAATACAATATAAGGTGAAATGGTTCAAAGCCTTTTTGTATTTATTGTTCATGAGTGAATAAATGAGGTATTCTGTAAACCTTATTATATATATATATATGATATATATATATATATTATGAAAATTATTATTTCAATGAATGGTATATCATTTAATGAAATTTAAATAATAAAATTTTGTCAATTATTATTCTCTTATATTTGCTATCATTTATCATACCATTTCATTCGTTGAATGTTTTGGGAAGAAATGTATTCATATAAATTATAAATGAACTGACAGGGGAATTTAATCACGTATTATGAATGAATGAATAAATGATGTGTCCTAATGATCACCCTTATGGATTTCTAATATCACTTCCATATAATGGAAGTAACTATGTTGATTGAGATCCCCATGTTTGGCCAAAACACCATGAGGTGCAATTTTTTCTTTCTCCAACGTCTTTCACATCCTGAGATGATAGAACATAAGGGACGATAGGAAGTTCCATGTGTAAGAAATTTGATACCGATTATCCATTAGATACATATGAAGGTGGGATGAATATTTTATTCCACATTATTGATAATATGAAAATCATCAGATGAGGAAAATAGGTTCTAGTGGAATTTTAGTGTATGGTACTCTTTTGGTTAGATTTGTTCTTAATTTTGTGTTTTTACACACTTTTCATATTTCATTCACAAAGATCCTTAGAAAATGGATTTAATAACTTCCCTTGATCCTATTAATGCTATTAGACACTGAAAACCCATTATAGATATTATTCAATAGGATTGATAATGCCTGTATTATATATTATAATCTCATAAGAGTGAATCATATGATGAAATGTTCATTTTGAACTACCTCTCAAATTAGGATATAAATATATTCAAATATGATATATGGAGAACGTTTTTATTTATATTATTTTCAATTATATATTTAATGATATAATGTATATGAAATTTATGAATTATAGACAAAAATATTTTGGGGTATTGATTAAAATTTTTAAATGCTCGTGAATTTATAAATTATAAAGTGTTTATAAATTAATTAATTATAACATGCTTCTAATATTTTGAGAAATTCTGAAATGTTTTTGAAAAATTTATAAAATAAATATCTATAATATTGAACTTTAATAATAAATTACTTTTGAACATAGAGGTAATTACATTTAATTTGGATATAGATGTCTATAATGATAGTAAGAGGGTCATTTATGAGGTGATTATTAAATTAAATAGATTGAAAAAATTTATATTCATTCTATTCAATAATAAAAAAATTTATCATTAATTAGAATGGATCAAACTAATTGTAATATTTGAAATATTAATTGAATCATTCAACTGTATTTTTTTAATTGATATGAAATGTTTAAACAATATTAAATATATGATATTTTTATTATTAAAATAAATTATTTAATAGATTTAGAATATAAAATGATTATATTTCATTTAATATTAGACACTTAAGTAAAAATAGATATAAACGGATAAAATAGAAGAGTATATATTTTAAAAAATAAAATGTGTTTATAATTATTTGATTATTAAATTCTAATACGTCAAATCCAAATTATAACATACATATAATTTATCTACTCATAAATAACTCATAAGTTTATATTTCATGTTTAAATTTAAATATATTTCTTTTATTAAGTTTATTATTTATATTATTCAAGAATATAAATGTTTTATTAGAAATTGTGACTTATTCATTAGTTTTAAGAGTTAAAATAATTCCATTAATTCTCACAAATGAATTTTAGTAATTAAATGAATCATAAGATAATTTATTTTTATTTCATTTATTGTGAAATTAGATTATATTAGGTCTGGAACATTAATTTATAATTTGATTATAATATAGACATTTTAGGTGTTAGAATTGTGATGGAATTGATGTCTCACTTGACTAAATAATCCTTCTATAGAGGGAATCTGTGTGAGTTTTTTCACTATCTTAGAGGTTTATTCCATATTAAAAAGC
The DNA here is from genome assembly GCA_963277665.1 of Viscum album. Lineage (NCBI taxonomy): Eukaryota > Viridiplantae > Streptophyta > Magnoliopsida > Santalales > Viscaceae > Viscum > Viscum album. The sequence goes on along the minus strand of OY728147.1, from coordinate 641,290,246 downwards.
ACTGGTTTTCCATAATTCTATCTAATATTAATAATGTGGTCATTGTTTATTTAATGGAGTTATAATACATTAAATAAAATTGTTAAATTTTCATAATACATAAGAATTATTTATATGCATACAAATTTAGATGGTGTTTTATATGGTTTAGTAACATAATCTATGAGTTCTCCAAAGAGTTAGAAATCAATATTTTTAGAAAATTTTGACATGGTTTAAGGAATATGATTCCAGAAAAATTGTATGAAGAATACATACATATAAAGGTATACATGAGAAATGATTCTAAGATTAAGTCTCGTTAAAATAGTACTAAGTATCAAATTCGTTTTACAACAAACACTTATCAAGGCCATAATCATGCAATCGAGTAGGTCATGTTAAAGATATGTACCATTTGATTATATTATATAAATAAATGCGAACACAAATATGATTACATTCCTAAATTTAGTAATTAATTTGGGTTTCAATTAGTTGGGGGAGCCTTATAGGTTTATATTACACGATGAATAATTATTTGTTTTTCCAAATAATGGACCATGTAATATGTTTCCCACTCCACTATCAGATGATTATATATTGTATAATTTCCATGATTTTAATACCTAAATACGTAAATTCTATGAGAAATTATATTGAAACATTAATCTTAGTAAATTATAAAATAATCTTGATTAATTTATGTGATATATTTTCTAATAGGTCATCAATTTATTGGGGACACATTTATTAATGTCCATTATCAAATGAATGTAAAACATGATAATAATTATAAATAATATTTTATTATAAATTAATAAAAATTATCATCATAAGTGTTATAATTTTGGTAAATCCTACATTATAGAATATGTTATGTAATAATCCCCTTATACAAGTTTAGGAACATAAATATTATTATTTTTAAAGGGATAAAATTTTACTTATAATATTAAATCCTTCCCGGGTATTTAAATATTGATGTTACTCAAAAATTGATTCCATATTTTCTATAGATGAATATATATATATATATCCACATACGGTTTAAAAGGAGTTATTTAAATAATTACATAAGGAACATTAGTATTCATTCATATACTCAATTTTATTGAATTTGCTGATGACATGGTTTCACTTCATATATTATTAATGTTAACTTTGAAATTTATTTTATATTCATCATTTCCAATGTTATAAAAATAATAATGTTCTCATGATATGTTTACCTTATTTTTTAAAGGTATTAAGGAAGATAAACTAGGGCATGTGTTGTCTTGGTTCATATATTGTATTGATAGTCTAAACAACATATATTTAAATAAAGTAGTGGAAAATTTAGTTATAATTTTTAACAAGGTTTATTAAATTATATATTCAAGGTCATTGAAATCAAAACATAGTTTCATGAGAGGGGAAATTTTTATACAGTATTGAATAAGTATGAGGTACCTATTATGGTTTTATAAATTCCATTCAATATCCATGACTTTTATTTGTGTTACTGAACTAATTATTCTATTTTAAAGAGTAATGAACTTTAAATGTATATTTTAATTATTTTTTGAAATATAAATAATATCATCACTGAGGAAATTATTAAATAGGATTTTAGTTAAAATTTAATTAATTAAAAAAATAGATGTTTACAATCATGATTCAGAGGGTTTTTAGATCATAAATTTAAATGTAAATGAAAATAGAAGTCCCGGACAGAGCAATTTAAATTATGTGTGATTCAAATTATTTCTATTATTTGATATGAGAATTTTTTTAGACAGAATTTTAATGAAAAAGATTAGGTGTTTATTTGGATAAATATAGTTTAAAATTTATTATATTCTGTAAATTTCATGAAGAACGATATGCATAAAAACCACTTTATCCAATATAATAGTGTTTATCCAATATATTTTTAAAAATATGTATAATATTACACCACCCTTTAGTGGAATATTTTAAAGAATAAAATAATATTTTTATAATACTTATACATAAACATAGAATACAATATATAATATTGTTGTTAGTAGTTTATTGGTTGTATTTTTTCACTAAATTAAATAAAAATTATTTCCCAAGAAAAATCCTTTTATGTATCTTAGTATGATACTTTAGAGAGGAAATTGTTTTTAGAAGCCAGGGGAGTACACTTTAACTTAGTGAAATTTTAATTTGAATTGTAAATGATTATTCTGGTCAATATTAAATATAAGTTTCACATAATATCATTACAGTGTTTAGGTTATGTCATTAAATAAAATTATAAATGTTTAATTTAGTTATTTCACTTTATATCATATAATCCATAGGTTTTGTTGGTAAATGATAATATAAGTAGATATATAATTTATCACAGTTATATCGGGGATGTATTTTAATGGAAAAGGTTGTATGAATGATGATTATTATAAAAAACATAATGAGTTATAAGTAGATATAAAATATTATGAACATTATAACAATTAATGTAATTATGTTACAGATTTATAATACATGTTGAAGGAGTTGAGCACTAGGCGCATCATTCAATTGTATTACCATTATACAAAAAACATTCATCATAATATTTACCTACTAAAGTATTTTAGTGGGTGAGTTTTATAAAATGGTCACATATAGATGTGGTAAGTATTAAATTGAGATGTAATTAGTTTAGAAAAACTCTAAATGTATAAAACAATTAAGGCCTCACTAGTTCTCTATCATATAAGATATGTTAAGATTGATTCTTATTTATGATTTGTCTGTTTTCATACAATAGATTAAGATTATAAAATTTATCATTTTATATAAAAAATAATTCTCTAATTTATCATTTATTCATGTTGACTATGGATACTAAGGAAGTTAAATGATAATTAAATGCACAATTTATTACTTTGAGTCATCCTTAATAGATGATAGTCATGGATTATAATATGTTTCATGGAAATATAGAGTTTATAGTTGGTAGGATTTTGTATAGATATATGAAATATAATCATGAGGTATAAAATATTTTTCTATGAGTATGACTCCCATTTATATCATATAGAATGTCATATACTATGTATTTGGTAAAATAGGGGTGCATATTTTATATTCAAATTTCCCGATAACTATGGTTGGAAAGATAAATATTACATCATTCTTATGAAATCCATGAGGCTTAGCTAATCGTTGGGTTGTTTGGTATGTTTTTGGTCGTGTTATTGGTTAATACATACACACGATAAGAATTTCCTTTTCAAATAACATGTATGAAATGTGGTCCCAAGATTTAGATAGGACAAAAGAGCATATGTTCATACCTAGATATAAAATTTGATGTTTTTCCTATTGTATGAGGGTAATGTGATGTTATTATCCATATGGTTTAATGAAATGTGATATATTCTTCCAGATGGATAGTATATACATGGTGATTTAGATTGGTATAAGAAGGTTATATGGGAATGAAATACCATATCCACATGGTTAATCTATGACTTAGGATATGGGATCATACAAAAAATACATTCTTGTATTAGTTAGAGTGGGTGGACCTTAATATTTATATACATTTAATTAAGGGAGATGATGGATTATAAATTTAAAAATTATGTTACACAAACACTTTCCTAGAGGATACACTATACCTACCTTTATGAATTATTGAATTCATATTATTTTTATAAATTCTACAAAGGCTCATTGGGTGACATGTTATTTTTTTAGTAAATATATATTTAGTTTCAAGAAACTCAAAGAGATGCACTAAAATGGTTTAGAGTTAATCTAAAATATGTTTTGCATGGATATTCAAAAACTGTGGCATATGTTATGGAAAAATTTTAGGATAATGATAAAATCATAAAAGAGTATTTGATGATGTCAAAAAGTAGTCTTTTCATACGATTTCACAATTTATGATTCATCATATTATATATGTTGAAATGATTCAATGTCTATAATACATTATTAAAAGAGGGTGATTTAATGTTATACACATGAATGCCAATATACAACATATGTATTTTGGGAAATATTGTGTGTTGAGATATTGGAATGCAATATGATATGAAATTCTTATTGAACTGAAATGTTTTATGCCATTGGGTTTATCATTTAATAAGACATAGTCAATTTTTCTTGTTACCATCAATGACATTCATATATTATGACATTAAATATCATTAAAAATGAAGAAATACATTATTAAATTCATTATAAAATGTATAATTGATTATGGGAGTCAATAATTATGATACTAACATTAAAATATATCCAATATTAGTTTTCATTAATAATTATAATGTGTGGGAGTTTTTAAATATCATATATAACATAAAGATTGGATTGATGTATAGTTTCAAGGGTTCTGATCGTATCCATTTACTTTTATATTTCACAATTTCTTATTAAATTAATTTTGATGCACAAGAGCTTTCAATATATCCCCAATTACAAAACTCTTATTTACCGATTGATATAGTATAGTGAAAAACCTAGTGGTTAAAACTCAAGAAGGAAGCTCAGAAACACTATATTCCTATTAGTGCTATTTATAAACTAAAATATACATTTTAATGAAATTAATAATATAGTTGGGTATTAAATATTCATATCACATAAATTTATATATAAATATATAGATTTAAAATTAAAAAACGAATACAAGACCCAAATAAGTTAGTAATAACGAAAGATAATATTATTGGAATTTATAATAATGTAATCATTGTTCATTAAAATATATTTTTCAATATTTTATTTAATGTAGAGATAAGAACCTAACATTATAAACCCTTATGTTTAAATTATTAATACCTTATATTTATACCTTTGAATGAAATATACTAATCTTTTTAAAATCATGTAGCATATCACTACCTTGATCCGCACTATATAAAACGGACTCCTTCTATTGAATTAATTATTTAGTTATGGGAAAGAATATATATTAATGAGGAACATGAATACAATATTATGGAATGTTAGGTGACCACACACTATAATTGGTTTAACCATTAATATATTCTTATAATTAAATAAATACAAACAATCAAGAATGGAAAACATAATGAAAAAATACACTCTAACACAAATAAAAAATGAAGTCATCTACCCAAAAATTATTTATTTGAGAATCAATGTCTGAGAATCAAAAGATAGAGAATAAAACTAGGAAAATAGGAATCTAATTTATATTTAAAATGTAAATTTTTTTACATAATACCCTATGTATTAATGAAACCCCCTCTAGTAAGAGAGTGTTTGAATAATTTACTATTGAAGGTAAATAATTTAAATTTCAGTGATATTTATAGCATATGACTACCAAAGGGTTCTCGATATAAGGGAACACTATTAGGATTTCATGAGTTTATAGCAGTAAATACCATGCATGGAACAATATTTTATTCATTTTCAATTTAATCCAAATATTATCACTAGAGGTCGAGGTTTTTTTTAATCCACATTGAATTCCTCCCATGGAATTTAATTATCTAACTTATCATTTTGGTTTATAATGAATGAATTTAAAAAATATTGAATGTTATAAAATAATATTGGGGACTCTTTTTGGGATAAATGATATCACTATTGGTGTAGTGTCTTATGCTTATTCAATAATGATGCAACAGAAATAACATAGGCATGAGAACCACTAAAATAGAAAAAATCTAAAATTTATCTAAAACTATTCATGTTATAAAAAATATCGTTGTTTTGTAAGGATTTTATTTTTTCAATAGATTGGCCCACATTTTCTTGAGAAAAAATTATTATTCATCATATCTACTAATTTAAAAATATTATACACCAACATGGATAATATTTCACGATATATAAAATCATTAACTTTCCGCTTCTATTTCGAAAAATTATATAACATATGTTGTAACATCAAGTAATAAAACAAATTTATCACCTAGATGTTTATAAAAAACATAGGAATCCTTAAAAAAATTATACAAAATCCCCCTTTGTGAGGTAAAGAACAATATATTACATGAGGTAGGTGGAAAATGACTATATATTTATAAAATAATAATACCCATCCATGGGGGGATTCAAAATTCATTCTCAAGGAAAAAAGGAAAAAATATTGTGTATTAAAAAATATTACTTATACTCCTTTCTGATTCATAATATTTTTCATATCACTTGTAAAGACCAATTTTTTTTTATTTTTAACCTTTAGATTCTCGAAAAATATGATGTATCAAGAATAAAACATTATTCATGATAGAACATATTAAATTTAATATTATTTATCTTAATAATATCATATAAATGGATAAAAAATGTTATGAAACTAATTTGTTATCCAAATAATTGATCTGTATCCTAGAATATATTTTTTATTAGCATAATTTCATATGCTAGTAAACATATAAACATATTTCTTCACAACTAATTCACTATGACCCCTTCACCAAAATACAATAAAAACATAAATTTAAATCATAAATCTTTTGTATAATTCCCAACTAAAATATTAAATTTATTACCCAATAATTATTCCATTTTCATAATAAAGTATAAATTTTTCCGATAAATTAAAAATGTGGGTATTAGTCTTAAAATAATAAAATAGAATGAATAAGAACAATTTTTCCTTACATTTCATTCTACCTATATGTATATTAAAACACTTTCCCCTCACAATTCATAAAAATCAATACAATCTCATATTAAACCAAATTTTCATTTTATAAATAAATACCCAAAACTGGGTCTAACTATTAAATCAATGATTTAAATATGGATATTTTATCATTCATAATAAAATTAAATATTTCAATAGTTTTGATTCCTTCCTAAAATCTCATATCATAAATTCTCAATGTGTGTTAATCATGCTGAATTTTTATTTTTTACTCTATAGCTATATGATTTGTAGTTTTTAAATTTTAAAACATCCAAGATATAATGTGGAATGTATCACTCTAAATCGTGAAATTTCATAATAATATTTCTCTTCAAATATAGTTTGTTCCCCATTATCTCAGGGAAATGATTCTTCACCAAAAATTTCATGATTTTAATATGGCAGTTTATACCCTTTAATATTTCGGTTGAAACACTATTTCTTTTCACCTCCCTTATTTTACATCATCACTATTATAATTATTTATGATCTACATCTCATCATAGATTATAAATTTTAAATTAAATAGATGCATATTTATTGTAAAAATATAGTGTTAACACACTTACCCATCTCTATTAATTATATTTTAAACCTCCCTGTATTTTTATATATTGAATGTTCTCCTATAAATAGTAGTAAATGTTGAAATTGATTTATATATCAATGAACGAAAATATTATTCAAGATATTTATAGAAAAAAAATCCATCTCTATTCCCCACCCTAAAGCATAACAATAAGAATTCATTAGCTTCCATAAAATGTTTGGGGAGGAATTGTTTTCTTGTAATGTTGCTACCGAATAAAATAATTCACGTAAACAATGTATTAATGAATGTTCGAATTCAATGGTAGAAAAATAGAGCTTATATTTATAAAAGGGTATTTAAAAAGGGTTATTTAATTTTACCTGAAACAATTAATGAACTAATATATATTTCAAAAAGGTAACAAAAATAAGTTCTAGATATCAAATAATGACTAAAATCTCTCAAAAAACATTAAATTTAAACAATATGTGGAATAGTTTTTGAGAAATATTTGGTTGGGGAACATTATATTATAGACCACACTAGTGAAAATATGTTTCAAATTAAAAAAAATTATATCAACAATCTTCTTTAATGTAGAGAAATGAAATCTATATTAGCAATTATTTAAATCCATAGATATTTAAATGAATAAATGTGCTAAAAATATAATTTATTTTTGAATTTTATGAAGTATTTATGTTAAGGTGATAGTTCCTAAAAACTCTAAAAAATTAAAAAAAAGTAAGATTATTTCAATCTAAATAGGTTAATATTACCTCGTATTATCTAATATATTACCTTTGAGTTCAATCATAGTCAATATTTATTATCGATGTTTAATAAAATGAAAGGAAGAAAAAAAATTGTATTAATAAAATGGTATTATTTTGTTTATCATAATATTTATGGAACTTTAAATATATAATTAATAAATAACAAAATATAGGAAATTTAATATAAAATAAATGAAATAAAAATTAAATATTTATAATGAAATTAATCGTTGATTAAACCCCTTAGATGGGTTATGTATTTTGAACTATCCAAATATAGATTTTTTTTTTCATTTTATCCTTGTTCCAAATTTGGTTTTTAATTTTCTACATAAGAAGAACTAAAACCTCTTATTTATAGTGTTATCAAACATTCACTGGGTTTTTAAATTCTCATTTAAAGATATATTCGTATCCAATTCCTTCTTAGTTGAGTATATATTTCACCGTGGGAGGAGGAAAACTTTCTCAGTAATCCACTTCAATTATCACTACATTTGTGGACATGTATATCTTAATTGAGGGATTACACATATAAAGACATTATACAAAATAAAAATGGTAATGTAAATGAAAAGTTAATTTTTAATGGAATTAAAATAACATAAATGAATATAATTGTTTTCTCCTTTATGTGGGGAATATTTTAACATTATATTATAGGAAATTACACTCGGAACTCTGTCACGGATGGTGCGTCTTCTTTCTGTTTATCAGCCTCAAAGTAAATCCAATAATTTGATAAATTTTAAAATTCTAAAAATTGGCAGGTAATACCCACTGTAGTTTTAATTATATATAATAGTAATGAGTCCATTGTTATATTATCTCATTGTGTAGTCATGTGTTGAATTTAATTCTCGCACAATGTCACATTGATTTATGTTTCTAGGGATACGGGTAGGTACTCAATTTTCTCCATTTATTACTCAAATTTTAGTGCTTTAGTGGAGTATTATTGAATGTAATTAGAGAGTTTGAGAGGGGTTTATTTTTCATTATACTATATGGGAATATAACATTGTATTTTATTTTCTATAAAATGAGAAATATATCCAACAAAATCATCTTGATCACTCACATGTAGATATATTTTCTTTTATTCCAAGGAAAACCTACTAGAAATTATTGTGTTTGATTGGATAATATATACTCATATGGTTCCCTCAGTACATCCTCAGGTTCATCAAATTGAAATATAGGTGAAATAATATTTACATGTTATTTAACTAGTTTTTGTTGTTTTCCCTACCTCAATGATTTAATTTACATAAGGGATATGGAAAGGATCACCATTTTCTTGCTCACTTCAACCAGAATTATAAAATAAATGTACACATGAATCCCTAATAAATATTACAAAATAAGTTTATAGAAATGGTTAATAATATTCAAATATGAATAATCACACTGAAAATCATACATTAATATAAAAAAATGAAATATATTTAGTAAAGTAGTTATTTTAACATTTGAACATTATGTTTTTATAGATATTTTATTAATAACATTTTATAACGGCTATTAACAACCTTGAAAATGGTGCCAAATTTATTTTTGGGATCATTTCATGTATATCTAGTGAATAATTCCTTATTTACCTATTCTTGAGTTATTGTGAATGATGGGAGGGTGATATCTCATGGATTCCACTCTAATATAATAAATTTCTATTATCACTATTTATAAACATAAATATGATAGAAATTATAAATTAAAATATTTTATGGATTTTCAAAAATCATGTGATAAATAATAATTATAAATAAATATATTAATGAAAAACATAATGAAGAAAATAATATAAATAGGTTTAAGTAATAATGATAGATATTATTCTCAGGAGTTCACGGTGATGAAATAATTGTTCTTTAAAATATAATTCTCAACATTATATTAAATATAGGGATAAAAACCTATCATTCTAAAAATATAATTTTAATTATTATTACCTTCCACTAATAAATTTTCATGTCGGAACATACTCTTATTAAATTCATCTAGGAGACTTATTTACTGATTAATGCTATCTAATAAAACCACCAAAATTGTAATGAATTTAATATTAAAGGGGGAATAAGTATGAATTATTAAGAATAACACAATAGAACAATAATTTATGGTGAGGGTTCATTGCAATTGATATTACCAATTCAATTTTCCGAGAAAAAAATGAGAAATATTAACGTGCAGAAAACTCAAAGTAATATTTCTCCCTATATTGAATAAGAAACATGGTTATTTCTCTGTAAATGAAGTGGATGAGAATCATATAGAGGTAAGACCAAAACATAAAATAGTACAAGGAAATGAGAAAATAATATGTACTAAAAATATAAATACTATTATAAAACTTCATAACTCTAATCATAACTACCCTCTAGTTTGTGAGTGATTGATTACTTTTATAGTTCAAAAAAATTATATAAATAGAGGTTCGATTGGTAATAATTTTCTCTAGTAGGGTTCCTTAATGCGTAGTAATTTTTTCACAAATGTACGACTCGACATTAGTATTTTTCATGCTTGTAGTGATATTTTAATCATAATTAAATTCTTCTAAAAATATGTATCTTGGCTGAATGTATTTCTAATCCCAATTTTATTCATCTTATAGTCTATAATTATATACAACATCGTTTACACTTTGGATTATTCTTCATATCCACAGTATGAAAGTGGATGAAATAATACTATAGACACTTTTACTATAGGATATAATTTCTACCAGCATGATGACTTTGTAATCATTATACATTGCATAACTAAAATCGCCATGGTGAGATAACCTTTAAAATTTCAATGGATATTAAATCTTTCCAACCCTCTTTATTAGCAAGAATATATATATTCAGGGAACAAGATATTTATTTTTTCAATAACACGGTTTAAATATTCTACTTGAAAAAAATAATATGCATTTACTCAGATTCTCTTAATAAAATTATGCATCAAAATACCAAAAAACATTTCATGTAATAAATCATAATTGTTCCCTTTTAATTACCACCAAATATATTACATATATTACAGTTAAAGTAGTAAAAAAACATAATTATCACTTGGAAAATCAAAAACCTTTTTTACACATGTGAAAAAACATATGAAAATTTCCCAATGGATAATTACAAACATATATGTATCAATTTCATCATCGATATAAACCGGTAATTTTTTCTATGAAAAACATAAAAAGAATAGGGGATATTTTTCATTAAATCTATGGTGTAAAAATAAAGAATGTTACAAATCATAGAAAAATTAGGTATAAACCATATAAATATATAATAAATTATGTATCACGAGAAATGATAAGACATTTCTTTTTTCCCAATATAGGTTATTAGAAAAATATATTGAATCAAGAAAAAAACCATACACAATAAAATAAAAATTCAATTATTTTGACTTTCTCCACAAAAATATCTTATGCATGGTTATGAAATTATATGAAACTCCAAACATATCCTAATTCCTGATATTCATCCATGATTATATTATGTATAGAAATAATTTGATACATATCTCAAAAAATTGAATTTTATTTCAAAGTTTATTCAACCTGACCCCTTTAATTGAAAAATAATAAAATTATAAATTAATTACGATATTATTATTATGAATTCCTAAAATTAAACTCATGAAATATTCAATTTTCAGAAATAAATCCTAATCATTCCTAAAATATTAAAATGTTAAATTTTATCATAAAATGTTTATATCGTAAAAATTATTGAATTTTAACTTTAAAGTAATAAACTATTACACTAATAAAATATAAAAGATCATGATTTTACAAAGGACTATAAAATGAATTCCTTGAGTGTTCACTTATGTGTGTGATCTGTTCCTGAGATCTATCCTCTCAGTTCTCCCATAAGTTTTTTTTCTCATCCCTAATATTCCACATGAGGTATTATCAGGTCATGGTTATAAAGAGAGCCCCACCCAATCTCTAGGTGATTCAGAACAACTAATGTATTATCCATTAACGAAATTGTGTGTTTTCTATTAATAATGATAATCATACAGAATTTATTAAAGACAATAACAACCATTATATATGAAATGTGCACAGTTTCTTCATTAATATTTTACCTGGATTTGGTTTTAATGTACAGTGTTCTTAGAACATTTGGTACCAAATATATTCTATAACATTAAACATGTTTTGTTTAATCAATTGAAACCATTAAAATTATCCAATAGTAATATTTAATTACATACAATTATTTTCTAATATATTCAATAACTATGAAATGATTTTGAGTTTAAAATTAATCCAGCATGAATTAATGATATATAACTCCCACAAATTTTTAAAAAAAATCATTTCAATGCATAGCTTATGTGACACAAAATACCGATTTCAAATTACCCATGAAATATATTTCTTTAAATTTTAAAACAGTAATAGCTTGAGGAACCTGAAACCCCAAAAATAAAAAAAAATTATAATATATTATACCATTATAATTTATCCATTAAATTCGATGGAATGAATAATAAAGACAAAAACAAAATTATTATTTTTATATATGGATTAGAGATTAAATTGGATTCCTTTAATAGAAAACGATATTTTTATAAAAGATGGGTTAGTCTCCCTTTATGGATTTCATTTGAAAATAATTTTTTAAAATTTTTTTAAAAATTATTTGAAACTTTTATTTTTGAAATTCAGAATATCAAAATTATATTAAGGTGAGTTTTTTGGATTTCTATGAAATGTTTCATTTTTAAATAAATAGTGAAAAATAAAAAATTATCATTGAAATCTACATTTTCATTAAAATTATTTATAAATTTCAATTATACTTATAAATGTTTTTAAGATGTAATTAGTGAACTTATATATAAATTAATCCAATTTAATTAATTATAATCATTTTCATATTGAATTTTGATATTAAAACATGGTAATATTTTGAACTTTTTCTATTTAAATATCATCCTTTATATTGTGTCTATCAGATTAATTATAAATAAAAAATTGCAACTTATTTGAGTGGAATATTGAGAAGTATATTCCATATTTAGAATAATTATATGTTTTATTATTTAATAATGTAATCGTAATTATTGAACAAATTGAATATTGAAAATAGTTATAAATTTATTGTAATTAAGGAAGGAATAGGTTTACCAGGTGATAAACTAATAAGAAAGGGTTTTAAATGATCTTCTAACATGAGTAAACTACATATTTGGGCCATATTTACACCATTAAAATATTAGGTTATATTTTTATATGTTCACGGGTTACATATCCATGAAATTTTCTTATATAATAAGTTATGTAAATAAAATAAAAAAGAAACCTTCCTTTATTTTAATTCGTATGATGATTTATGATAAGGAAAAAACAAAATATGATCAGTTATAAAGATTATATTGAAATATAAATTAGTTTCTACTCATGAAAATTTATTTTTAATATTTTTAGATAAAATAATTACATAAAATGCTTTTGAAGAAAAAAAATAGTAATAACTTAGTTAACAGTTAATCAAAACCAAGGATACATAAATTATTAAAAGTAATGTAAATTAAATTTATTATTGTATTCCACTACATTTTTTTATTAGTATATCAGGTTATATAGGGAATAACAAATTATAAACACTTTCCTTCATTATTGTGATATTCTTTAAATTCAAATTAAATTAATAATGTAAATATTTAAATTAATGTTATTTTATAAAAAATGGTTTTTATTACAAGATTTAAAATTAATAATTACTATGTTTATTAAATTGAATTTTAAATGGTTAAAAAAACTATCATAAATTAATGGGCCAATTATTATTTTATGATTAATATATTGAACCCTTAATTGAAAAAAACATCGGATAACACTGTTAAGGTTAAAATGATGTTTTTCCATGTCAATTTAACTTAGGTTATAATTAATTTTCAACATGTATCAGATTTTTATTTGATAAAATGGAAATAATATTTAGATTAAAATTTTCCAAATTACCTAATATGTCACATTTAATTAAAATATTAATGGATAAGTTACCTAGGTTAATAAGGCTAGTTACCCATTGTGAAAACATAAATGGTAAAAGTAAGGTGATATATATGTTTAGAAACAACACATTTAAAAATGTTATTTTTTGTGTGTTTGAGGTGTTTCTAGGCCATGTAATCCCTCTGTAAAATTAGTCATCATTTCTTTTTCAACATAGGGTGATAAATAAATCCCCTTATAAAATAGTTTTTGGAATGTACCAAAACCCACCCCACATAAATTATAAAATGAACTCACTCCCCTCACTTATTGACACCTCTAAATGAATTTTAATGACTAAATATTTCCCAAATATCTTCCTCAAATCCATAATTTCATCATTACTTTCTTAGTTTGGGAAAATCCAACAAAGTATTGTTTTGTTGAAAACATTAAGAGAATACCAGATGAAGAGGTAATATTCCTCAACGACCATTTTTAGATTATTTCTTCATGAACATCATTTAATTATTATTAAACAAATATTATTTAATAAAATTAGTATAATAATTATATATAGACATTTTTATGTTATTTAGATGACCTACATCAATCCCGACTTCCATTAAATGGGTTATGAAATAATCATTCGTGTCTTCCATGGACTACCGTCATGCAAACTTATGTCAATAATTAGTACAATTAAACCTCTCATTATTGGATATACTGATTGATATGAAGTATTTATATGTTTTTTATAACATAAATATAACTATAGAGTCATTATATCATACATAAAATTATAATTCCCATTTTCTAAGAGACATGATAACAACACTAATGTGTACTGCAGATTACCAACCCATGAAGCAATGTGAATAGTTTTTCAATAATTCATTGCATGGAATGTGACAAGGATAAATTTTATTATTATAATTGATATAAGTTAAATTATTTTGATATTAAGTAAATATTTATCATTTTTTAAATGAAAATATTTCATTTTATTTCTTTCCTTTTCACATACAGAAATATGATAACATCATTCTTGTAGATGTGGACTATCATCATCCCGAAATGATGTGACTCTATTTCCATCACCAAAACACATGGATGATGTTTATATGTACATTTCAATAAATAATATGATATTTATATAATTATTTAAATGTAAAATAATTCATACATCATATAATTATCATGGAAAATTGATATATAACTTATGCCACTGCATGACTCACCATATTCATGATCGTAAAAAACCTCATTTCTCCAATAAATCATTCATGGTTTGTCTTAAAATAATAATTTTTGTCTAAATATTATATTTTTTTCATTATTAGTATTATTTATATCGTGAAACAATATAATATCCATAAGAATAATAACCATCATAATAAAACATAAATGTGACGATAAGGGAATTAATGTATGAAGCAATGAAAATAATGAAATTTTATTATTGATAGGGTTATAAGATATTATAAATGAATCAGAAATGATATTATAAATTTTAAAATATTTCTTCTGTATGTTAATAACATGATTAAAACCAATATATATGAGGTTAAATCAAGATCAACCCAAAGGAAATATTTCATCCCAATGTAAATTCCACATAGACTTAATTGTTATTATAAACCCATTCACAATTATTTGGTTCATATACTTACACTTTGACTTTAATACATCCCCTTGAATCATTAATACATAATGGTATTTTTAGTTTCACTTTTAATTATTTTAACCTCAATCATTTTACATAGAGATTAACAAGTGCTAAATGTTATTGTAAAACCACACTTTTTTGTGGTTATTAAATTTCTATTGAAACCATCACATATTTATAATGATTTTTCATTAAAAATTGGATTTCTTCTAAATATCCATATTCTTAAATGATGGATATAATTAATTCCTAAAACATATATAATGTTTAAATATGGTGTTTACATTGAATGTTATATGTTTATATGTGGAAATATTGATAAATTTGTATCCTTTACTCAATACAGATATATTATGATAAAAAATTAATCATGAATTAAATTGTTTATTCAGTAAATGTGGAATTCCTTATAAATTAATATATGGGTTGGGAAAAATTATATATTTCCCCTTGATGCATCGATAGGTCTCCTTAGAACAATCAGTTGTCCAAATCTGATGGGTTTTACCCAATAGTTTTAAATTTTTTGAGGAGCGATATTAACAATAGATGTATCATGTTCCTAAGACATTATGTACAATAATTAATCATTTCTATTATTGAGAATTTAGTTATTATTACTATCCATTATATTTTCTCTATGATAACACATATGGCCCCTTCCTTAAACATTAAATAATCATGAGTTAATTTAACAATTTTACTTTCATTGACCTTAAGGATCTTTTTGGTTTAGATATTTAGATAACAATTCCATATCCCATACATAAAAACATAAATATTAAAAAGTATCCACTTTTACTCACTATCTATTTTATATCATAAAACAAAATCATTAAAAATAAATAAGGTTTCATTTCAAATTTAAACATCATAACTTTTCTAGATCCCATTCATGACTATATTTTCCATTAAATCTTGTGAAAATTATTTCAAAACATGGGATGGGAATAAAATTATCAGTGAGGGATACAAAAAAAGGAAAAATATTATCCTTTCAAAACATGTTAACCATGAAAACCTTATCATGTAATAATAATTTTCACATTTAAGGAGTACTAAATAAACATCACCGAATATAATCTCATTTCATACCATTTTTTAATAAAAATATCACTTTAAACCCATATAAATTACACATAACAATTAAAGGTAACATGGGAAATAATAATAAATAAATGGAATAACCACATAGTCAACTTACACATATATCAGTTTTACAAATGGAATAGCCATACAACTGATTTTCATACCAAATGCATTGGTGGTTATAATCTAACCACCATTCCTTGGATTATAATATAACCACCCATCATTGGTTTATCTAGTAATCACATGTCTTTGGTATATCACCTAACCACCCATCCAATGTACAAGTAAAATTATATAAACATAACATGTAAAATATTTTAGTAATCAACATTTCACTCATAAAATTTCATTTTCATTCACAATAAGCCATTTCAAGATATTGAAATAGTCAATACACATTAAAACCCATTTTAAATACAAAAATATCCAAAAAGGAATATGTGGTTTATTTATTTTTAAACCTTTTTGGATTTTAGAGTAAGAAAAATACAAAATAATGGTCATAACGGCGGTGAATTTATTATCATTTCACATGTTAAAAAAATAATACATATTTTATAAAAAATTAATGAATTTATAAAATATATTTTCGAATCAAAGTGTCCCATATCACATACAAACATTTAAAAAATATATATAATTAACATATTTAAACAATTAAGTACAAATAAATAAATCCCTAAATCCATATTGAAAACATTGAAATTAATGAGAAATATTTAAAATAAAAAATCTTTAAATCATTTGAAATGATGTTATAGTTAAATTATCTTACAACTTGTGAAACACTAGAATAAAAAATATTTAATGAAAAACATAAAAAAAATTGATTATCATGAAAATAGATTGATTCATGATATAATTTGTCAAATTGGTCGTATATACACTTTAAGGTATAATAATGGTTCACAATATCACTATATTCCTCAGTGAAGAGGAGGATGAGAAAAATTTCCTTGAAAGAATCGTATCCTTAGATTAAGGATAAATCAATGACATAAATATATTTTGTAATTCCCCGAACCTAGATGCCAAGATTGAGTGCATAATTTTAATACATTGGTATGATTACAATGAATAAAGTATCGAAATACTATTATTTTAGCAGTCTTGGAAAATAAATTACACACAAGAATGTTACATTACACATTAAATATAAAAAGCAACATAAATGATCCTTTGAGAATGCCATTAACCACCTTGGTTAACCCTCTTAATCAACCATAATACACTTCTTGGAATCTTGGGATAATAAAACTTCAGAAAGGGGTGAGATTAAATGATCAAAAGGGTAAGCAATACAGTGGAAGATAACATAAACATTAGGCTTGGTCAATAATTTAAAACACATGCCTTTAAAAATAAAAAAATGAACACTTTATGGTAGAAATATGTGATGAGTAAATAATACCTTAAAAAAACATAGCCCTAGGTATAATACTAGTCAAATAACCACATGAACCATCAACAATATTTCCATAATGAGGGAATGTATAATTCCGGGCATTCGGAAACATTTTTTCAAGGACTTGGCCATCACGTCTAAAAATGATTAATGCCTCGGCCAAACTCAAATGTCAAATTTGGGAAAGACCTCGGCTAATTCCACGTCTAATAATCTCATGTGGCCTATCTATTCCTAGAGTAGCTATATCCGGCTCTACACATCACTTAATATTTCCAATGCATTTCTCATATGAAATGGTGAAACATAATCTAAACATTCATATTTAAACTAGCATATGAAATGTCTATACATTAACCATAAACCATGAATGGTATAAAAATAGCACATACAATGTCAAACATAAATAATTCAATTAAAAATGGGAGGTATTATTATCATAAATTAACCTCAGTTGAGAATAATGAATAATATTTACATAGTTGAAAATATTCATCAAAACTATTTGAGAGAAATATCCCCTTTATCTTGAAAACATTTAAAAGTATCAGTATTTATCAAGAAGCTGTTTAAAATAGATTTTTGAATCAAAGTGTCCCATAAAACTTTGAAACTTTTGAAATGAATTTTAATTATAAAATAGTAATTTCCATATATATCAATCCGTAAAACCATTTTTAAAACATGGAAATTAATGGGACTGATTTAGAAGAATAAATGTTTAAAACATTTAAAATGATGTTTTAGTTATATTTTATAATCAAATGAGAGACGATTGAATACAAAAAATTGAGGTCATCCAAAATTAAAAATATCATGAGAAAAATGTGATTCATGATATATTATGTCAAAGTACATTATATACACCAAATAAAAGTGAATTGGTTCTTAACAACAATGAAGTCTCTATGGAATGTAAGTTGAGATGAAATCTCTTATAAAGACCATGTCCTTAGGTTAAGGATAAATCAATGACGTATTTTTCTGTGAAAAAATATAAATATGAAAAGTATTACTGGATATTATGTGTAAAACAATCAGAGTACATTCAAAAATATTCTTTTAACAACAAAACCATTGATTTGGATGTTTAACTCTAGGAATGCAAATTGAGTTAAGATTACTCTTATCAAGTTCATATCAATGACTTGAGAATTTATCAACGGAGTCATTATGTGTATCAAAAGAATAACCACACAAACGGGAGTGGAAATTTCTACATGAATAAATAAATAGTTATTTTACTCATAATTTTGGGGTAAAATAATCAATGATGCTTGCGTAAAACCCAGTGAGTGGAAATCGAAATTAGAAAGTCCCTTACCGATTTGGAGAATTATGAAAAATTCACCCCATGAAAGAAGTATCATACAATGAAGATGTAAATACCCATAAATTAAATTATATTACATAAGGAATACAATGATGGGAATTATATAAACCATGCCAATGGAAATAGTGGAAATATAGCATGAATCTCATTGAAATAATAAGTGAGATGAAAACCCCTTACCATGTTGTAATCAACCGATTCGTATGACCAAAAGTTAATAAACACCAAATCAATCACAGAATAAAATTAATATAAAGAGAATAATGATAATATATATCAAATGGAAGTACCCAATACACCAAAATCAATAAATAAGGGGCGAATAGTGGAAATCACATGGAATTAAAAGTGAGATAAGAAACCCCTTAACATGCACTTTCCTTTGGTCATTGGTACATTTAACCTCCTATATAATGACCCTAGTATGTTATTAAATTATAAAAGAACAATATTTATATTTATTATATCATACATTATTAATTCATGACTTTATACTAACCATTTTATAATGATTTCCATGTTAAATTATCATTTCGGGTAATAATCCCTTTCTTTAGCGTACGTGTTTTAAATTCTTATTCTTGATCGTATCATTTAGATCATGATTTAAATATTTAAAGAATATAAAAAATTATATATATGTATATATATATATATAATTTATATTTTTAATATAAACATTTATAGTAGATTGATATCTGAAATGGGAGGCACTGTTTATGGAGATGGTAGGTCGTACGTACGTATAAATGTTGTTTCCGTTTTCATATCGTATTTAATGGAAGTATGTGAATAAGATATATTTAAGTATATATATATATATATCCATTAGCATTATTATTTCATATATTACATACTTATTAATAATATATATTTTTATAATCATCGTTTAATTTTGAATGAGGAAATGAATTTCATCACGTCGTAGAGAAGGAAATCCCTACGTATGCACGAGTGAAAATATCATTATATTGATGGTAAAATAATATTTAATTGGATGTTATATCATATATATTGAATAATTAACATGTTATATTTATTATTTAGATTAGTCATATTCATTATTATACCCATCCAAATAATGATGTGTTTGAATAACAAACTACTCCACGACATGGAGACGGTAAATCGTAGGTACACACGTATGGTGAGTTTGTCATTATAGGATGGATAAAATAAAAAATATTATTGTACAATATTTATAATAACAAAATTTTATATATAATTTAATGTATATGTTATTTTAGTATGGAAACAACAAATAAAGAAGAAGTGGAAGAAGAAATAAACTTGAAAGTCGGTGGTGAAATTATTTCCTCTTCTTTGGGTGTTTCCTTTTGAGTTGATCAAAAGGCTCCCTAGGTTGGATTTATGATAAATTAATGGATTTTATGTTTATTTTATCATAGTTTTGAACGTATTTGGTAAGGTTTTGACCGAGAAAAATGTCTTTGGATGTGTGATATTAAGGGAAGTAGAAGTGCCCTTTTATAAGGGGGGTGATGGTCACGTTAGGTAAAGAATAAAATATTAATTTACTATACAATCATATTTGATTTATAATGGTTAAAAAATATTCGAGCCTTAGAAGGTTACAGTATGAAATACTTTAAACCAATAGGTTTCATACAAGTTTTGGTTACCATTTTAACCTTGTATTTTTGATTTGCCTCTTAGTTAATAATTTATATTTTATTGTGTCTTCTTGTATTCTTACACTATATGGTTAATAAGAAAAATTTAAACATCCAAGATAACCAAAAGTGGTTTATTAATGACATATATAACATGATTTATTCCTATTTTCCAAACCATAGATTTTTTGGAATATTATATCAAGCAATAATATAGTATTTGTTTTAAAAACTAATTTATGTTAATTTTTAAACTATTTAGTATTTGGTTTTTTTGAGAGTCATAACAAATATATTACTTTTAAAAAATAAATTAAATCAATACCAACATGTCATATTCACCTAGAAAATTTTTGGATGGAATTAAAACGTTTAAATTATATTTATGTTAATATTTACAATATCAGATATTAAATTCTTTTATTAATAAAGAAAATTCTGCATCATTATTGGGTCATAAATAAATATATTTATTTTAGGTATAAAAGTTATAAATAAAATATAATCATGTAGTAAATCATCTTATCTTTCAAATTAATATTTACTGTCGAAGTGATCCATTACCTAACAACATATATAAATGATATACTAAAAGATACATGCTTTTGTAATTTTTGTCTTTACTTTAAGTTAATTAATATAAAATGTCATTATCACTCCCATGTGTCTCTATGGGGACCTAAAATAGACCCAAAGATAACCATGGTCGGAAATGTATCATCCAATAGGTTTATGAGACATGTTATGGTAATTTAGTTTTATTTTAATATTATTTCATTACCCATATTTACCGGAATTACCCTTTAACGAGAGTAAATAAAATATTTAACGAAGTAATTATTCATAATGTATAAAAATAAAAGTAACCTATTTACACAATTTTTAACTCCTGATTCAAAATATGGAATCCATTTTTCAAATTCAAACCATCAAACTGGCAGAAATTAATTTTAAATTATTTCTATTGTCAAAACAAAAAGCGTGTTTTTAAAAAATAATAAATATCAAAAGATTGACACTTTTTTTATGTTCAATTTAAATTTGAAATTACCACTGATGACCTAAATTATAATAAATGATAAAAATATAATCTAATTATTATTAAAAACCATTAAAATTTTAATTTAACATGATAAATTATTTCAAAAAAAAGTTTTTTTAATTGAAATTTAATATTTTTTTCATTATTCATCAAAATATGAAAGTTATCAGAAAAGTAAAAAAAAATTATCCAAACTAAATTATTATGTCCCATTCTAAAGATGAATTTAATTTCACTAAATTGAATATATAAAAGTGTCAAATATTATATTTAAAATGAATTCTTCATTAAAAGGCATAGAACTTCCTTTTTTGAAAAGTACATCTTTTATCTTAAAAATTGAATTTTTCTAATTTTATGTCTAATAATCACAAACGATGAATGTCAAAATTATATATGATATATAAAATTTAAAATTTGTTTAATACTATTCATATAATCTTTATTTAATGGCTATTTTCGTAAGTTGTGGTGCACTCGAACTCGGTGTTGCGTGTAGCGCAAGTTGTGGAAATTTTTTGATGAGATGACATACTATAAAATATTATGGTGTAACATTCTCCCCTCCTTCAAAAAATTACGTCCACTCATTTTGAAATTGTTTTTTGAAAATAAAGGTTAAAATAGAAATATACCTTTGTGGAAAACCCACTTCAGAAACTAGGTTAATACAATTTTGTCTTAATAATAGGGAATGGGAAATGAAATAGTCACCACCGAATTATGATCTCGATTAGGATAACATTGGTCACCCGAACTCCGAGTTGAAATTTTTATAATAATCCAAAAATATTATTATGAAATTATTTATCCTTAATAATATTATCCAATTTCAATATTAATATATTCCAAAATTTAGACTTATCCAAAAAAGGCCTGTCAAATTTCAAAGTCCAAATTTTATATAGATGGTTAACACGATGAAAATTCTTTTTTCCACATAATAACATGTCAATACATTCATCATATATTCGTTTAAAAAATTGCAACAACTGGAATTACCATAAAACCATATTGATTACATTCATTCTACCATATTCCTTATTGAATATTGGATATACTCCTTATATCAAAAAATCTTGTAAACTCCAACAATGATGGAATATACAAATCATTAATCAGTTTCAAGGTAGTCAATAATATCAAATATAATTTAACCATATCAATAATTTATTATTCCAAAATCACTACCTCATTTTCAGAACCATATTATGGATTATCATTGTCTCCACCATATATTTTTCAAAAAATTAACCTACTATTGAGTCACTTTTATTGGTTCCACACAATCTCAAGTCCTTAATGAAATAGTACTGTAGTACAATCATTTTATACTCAATAATTCTTTTAACATGTACATCATTAATAAAATACGCAAATTATGCAATAATTTAATAACAACATAAGAAATCTAATCATTCCCCTTCATCTTCAATAGTATCGTAACTTGATTATTATCCAATAGCAGTATTTGGGGTATATTTTGATGATTTGTACATTGATTCGCATAGTGTCCCAACCCCTTGTAGATGAAGCATAGTACATTTTAATCCTTTTTCTTACCCTTTCAATTACGTACTTGGTGTCCTTTTTCACTACACTTATAACAAACTCGCATTCCCTTCTATCATTTACCAAGGTGATTCTTTCTAAAGTTATCACATATGGGAAAATCGTTTTTCCCCTCTTCCCTTCATCCATCATTCTCCCTTCTATCCTTTTATTCACTTACATCCCTCCGAATTCATAGGACTCAGATAATTCTTTACATATATTATTAACACATGATATTATTTCTTCATATGATGAGAATACATGGGAGACAATTTCCCTTTTAAATGTTGGCTTAATACCAGGAAAGATATGATCCTTCTTAATATTTCGATCATTCGTATTTCTTTAAATTTCATCACATATTCTAGGCACCATTTCTAAAAAATGGCATGCACTAGGTTAGTTTATGAATCCCAATTAATAATTCAAAATGTGTAAAATACCCAACATAAATTTAAATTATTATGCATATAATCTATAATCATAAAAATTTTCCATTGAGAAAGTATTTACATCTAAATCCTTCATAATAGATTGTAATGAAAATTTGAATTATCATAAGTATATCCCCTAGTAGATTCATAACCAAGAGTGCAGCAAGGCCCACTATCGTGTTACAGGATACCCCAGGTCTAGCCCAAAACTCATTGTCGGAGTTTTCACTCCAAGGTACATCTTTGCTAGAGCCGCCTCTACCTTCCCATATCCAGAAAAAAAATGTATTTCTTGGAAAATACACAAAATCACTACATTACCAAAAATCTTGGATATTATTCTATACTAATCATCAATGTCTATATTAGGATAATGTTCTTTAATCATAGTTTATCTAAATCTACTTCTCTGGTTGTTGCTAAACTTCCTCGGATGCTATCTGTAATGCCCCGACCCCAGAAGCCCAGAGTCAGTGCATTATTTTAATACATTGGTATGATTATAATGAATCAAGTCCTGAAAGACTGATATTTTAGGAGTCTTGGAAAATAGATTACATACATGAACATTTCATTACACATTAAAAATAAAAAACAATATATATGTAACTTTGAGAATGCCATTAATTCCCTAGATTAATTGTGCCTATCAATCGTAATAAAATTCCTAGAATCCTGGGAAAATAAAACATTAGAAAGGGAGGAGATCAAATGCTCAAATATGGTATGAAATATAGCAAATGATAACATAAACATTAGGCATGGTGAATAATTTAAAACACATGCCTTTAAAAAGAATAAAAATGAACAATTTTGGAAGGAATATGAGATGTGTAAATAATTCCAAAATAAAACATATCCATCAATATTCTACTGATCTGATAAACACATGAACCATCAAAATTATTTTCATAATAAGGGAATGTATAATGTCAGACATTTTGAAACATTTTTTCAAGGTCTCGGAGAATACATCTAAAAAAGATTAAGGCCTCATCCAAACCCATATATGAAATTTGGGAAAGGCATCGGCCAATTCCACATCTAATTGACTCATGAGACCTACCGATTCCTCAAAGAGATATAGAGGGCTCCACCCATCACTTAATAATTCTAATGCATTCCTCATCTGAAAGGGTGAAACATAATCTAAACGTTCATATTCAAATTAGAATATGATATGACATTACTTTAAAAATAAACCATGAATGGTATAAAAATAGCACATCCACAATCAAACATAAATCATTCAATACAATATAGATGATTTTGTTATAAAAAATTTTCCTCAATTGATAATAATGAAGGATATTGACATAGATGAAAATAATCATCAAAAACTTTTCAGATAAATATCCCCCTTTTATGGAAAACGTTTAAAAGTATAACTATTTGTCAAGACGCTGTTTAAAATAGATTTTTGAATCAAACTGTCCCATAAAAAATTAAACTTTTAAACAAAATTGTAATTTTAAAACATTAATGTCCATATATATAAATCCTTAAAACTAATTTTAAAATATATACATTAATGAGAAAGATTTAGACGAATTTTTTTAAAATTGAGTAAAGATTACTCTTATCAAGTTCATATCGATGACTTGAGAATTTATCAATGAAGTGATTATTTGTATCAAAATAATAACCACAAAAAGAGGAGTGGAAATTAGTAGAAAACTAAATAAATAGTGATTTGACACATAATCATGGGGTAAAATAATCAATGAATTTTGCGTGAAACCCAATGAGTGGAAATCGAAATTAGAAATTCCCTTACCAATATGGTGACTTATGAAACATACACCCCATGAAAGAATAATCATACAATGAAAATGGAAATCCCATAAATTAACATATATTACATAAGGAATATAATCACGGGTATTACCTACACCACACAAATTGAAATAGTGCTAAAATAGCATGAATCTCGTGTAAATAAGAAGTGAGATGATAACCCCGTACCATGTTGTAATCAATCGAGTCGCATGACCAAAAGTTAATAACTACAAAATGAATTGCAGAATACCATGAATATAACGAGATTCATGATAATATATATCAAACATAACTACATAATACACCACATGCAATAAATAAGGGGTGAATAGTGGAAATCTCACGGAATTAAAAGTGAGATAAGAAACCCCTTACCTTGCAGTTTTCATTGGTCAAGGGTGCATTTATCCTCTGGTGTAATGTACATAGTATGTTATTAAATTATAATAGAACCGTATACATATTTATAATATCATAAATTATTAATTTATGACTTCATATTACCCATTTAATAATAATTTTCATGTTAAATTAACATTTTGGGTAATAATCGCTTTCTTTATTGTACATGTTTTAACTTGTTATTCTAAATCTTATCATTTAGATCATTATTTAAATACTTACAGAATATAAAAATTAATTTATATATCCTATATATTTAGAATATAAATATTTATAATAGTTGGATATATGAAATGGGATGCACCATTTATGGAGATGGTAGGTCGTGCATACACAAAAACACTGTTTCCGTTTTCATATCGTTTTGAACGGAAGTAAGTGAATAGGATATATGTAACTATATACATATAAATATGGATATATATATATATCCAGTATAATTATTATTTCATATATTACATACTTATTAATAACATATTTTTTCTAATCATCATTGAATGGTGAACGTCGAAATGAATCTCATCGCGTCTTGGAGACGGTAATCCATACTTATGCATGAGTGACAATATCAATATATTTATGTTCAAGTAGTATGTAATTGGATGGTATATCATATATAAATAATAATTAACATGTTATATTTATTATTTACATCAGTTATTCTGATTATTATACTCATCCAAATAATGATGTGTTTGAATAACAAACTACACCACGGCGTGGAGACGGTAAGTCGTACGTACCCATGTATGGTGACATTGAGATTATAGGATGGATATAATATCGAATATGGTTGTACCCTATTTATAATAACATAATAGCATATATAAGGTAATGTATTCATTATTTTATTATAGAAACAATAAGGAAAGAGGAAGTGGAAGAAAAAATGATCTTGGAAGAGGGTGGTGAAATTATTACCTCTTCTTCTGGAGTTTTCTTTTGAGTTGATCCAAATTTCTCCATTAGATGGATTTATGAAAAATTTAAGGCCTCTAGGGTGAATTAAGATTTTTAATAAGGTATTTTGAAATGTTTGGTGTGAGAAAAATGGATTTCGATGTTGGAAATTAAGAGATGGGGATGTGCCCTTTTATAAGGGGGGGTGAGGTTCACTTTTGGAAAAGATTAAAATATAAATTTATTATACAATTATATTCGGTTTATAATAGCTCAATGTAAATTTATTTAGATTATAAGGTGTTTGTCGGTCGAAATCCTTTAAAATGATATGTTTTAGACATGTTTAGGTTACCATTTTAACCTAATCTTTTAGATTTCACTCAAATTTAAATAGTTTAACTTTTACTGTGTCTTCTTGTATTATTACACTATATGGTTAACAATCTTAGTCTAAACGTCCAATATAACCTAAATTGGTTCATTAAAGACATATATAATATTATTTAAGCCCTTTGGATGATCCTTATATTTTAAGGAATATTATATCAACCCATAATATAGAATTTGGTTTCAAAACTAATTTAGGTAAATTTTAACACTATTTTTTAATTGGTTTTGGTGAAAGCCATTACAACGTGATTAAATTGGAAAAAATACATTTAATAAATAATAAAATGTCATATTAACCTATAAAGTGTGTGGATTTCATATAAATATTCAAATTATATTTATTTTAATATTTACAATATCACTTATTTGATTCTTTTATTAATAAAGAAAATATTGCTTCATTATTATGTCATAAATAAATATATTTATTTTTTGTCTAAAAATTATAAATAAAATATCGCCATATATTAAATAATTTTATATTTAAGATGAATATTTATAGTCTAAGAGATAAATTATATTAACCCATATAAAAATGTTTTACTAAAAGATACATGATTTTGTTATTTTTTTCTTTACTTTAGATTAATTAATATAAAATGTCATTATCACATCAAAGTGGCTACATGGGGTCCTAAAATCTACCCAAGGAATCCCATGGACGTACATGTATCAAAAAATAGGGTAAAAACACATTTTAGGGTATTTTAATATTATTTTATTATCATTTATTTACCCATATTTACCAGATTTACACTTTAACCATGGTAAATCAAATACTTACCGAAGTAATTATTCATAATGCCTAAAATTAAAAGTTACCTATTTACACAATTTGTACCTGATGATTCCAAATATGGAATCCATTTTTAAAAATTAAAAACGTCGAATTGGCAGATATTAATTTAAAAATAATTCTCATTCCCAAAACAAAAATCGTATTTTTAAAAAATAATAACTATCAAAAGATTGACACGTGTTTATGTCCAATTTAAATGTGAAATTACATCCAATTACCAAAATTATATTATATTAAAAAACTTTAATCTGATTTTTCTTATAAACCACTTTAATGTATAAATTAACTCTATAAATTACGTAAAAAAATTATGTTTTTAATTAAAATTTTGTTTTTTCACTATTCATCAAAATATGAAAGTTATCAGAAAAGTACCAAATATTTTTCCAAACTAAATTTTTATTTCCCTCCTATATTTATTATTTTAATTTCACTATTTTTAATATATAAAATTGTCAAATATTGGACTTAAAAAGGGTTCACCATTAAAAGGCGAAAAACAGCATTTCTTGAAAATTAACTCTTTTATCTAAAATATATAATTTTTATTATATTATATCTACGAAACAC
Organism: Viscum album; assembly: GCA_963277665.1. NCBI lineage: Eukaryota > Viridiplantae > Streptophyta > Magnoliopsida > Santalales > Viscaceae > Viscum > Viscum album. The sequence goes on along the minus strand of OY728147.1, from coordinate 641,261,375 downwards.
AAATATATTAATTTTAAAATTACATAGTATATATAAAATTTAATTTTTGGTTAATAATATTCATAACCTTTTTTTTGAATGGCTAGAATGGTAAGTTGTGGTACGCTCGAACTCGGTGTTGAATGTAGAGCAAGTTACTAAAATACATTGAAGAGACATAATAATATGAATACTTGGGGTGTTAAATTTTCCCCCTTCAATAAATTGTGTCCTAAAAATTTGGAATTTTTTTTGAAAATAATGGTTAAAATAGAAAAATACCTTTGTGGAAAACCATCATCGGAAATTGGGTTAATAAAATTAAGACTTAATAAGAAATAAAGGGAAATGAAAAAGTCACTGCCAAATTATGATCTTGATTAGGAATACATTGGTGGAAATTAGAGACATATAATTGGATTAAAACATAATTATTTATAGGGTGTGATTGAGGTCATCAATCACAAACAAGTGTAAAATTGAGGGCCTCAATGCCATCAATCTATGATGATTTAAATTATCATTGGATCGACTAAACATAAGGTATTAGGATATCACATTATTGTTTTATAACCCCTTCCCTAATGTTTATGAATTAATTTATTCATAGAATAAGAGGGAAAAAATAAACTTGACAAGAAGACTTTCATCCTTCAATTAATTCCTACCACAAACTCATCTTTCACTTTAAAAGATATTTGAATTCAAAAATATTCTATTTCTTCTAATAGTATAGGGTTCCATAAATAATGAATTTATAATTCATATATCATACTATTTAAGAAACTACATTATACAAACTAAGACTTCACATATGCCAGTGGTAGGTGATCTAGCCTTGTCACCCTTTAGTTTCGGGTTCAAGTCCGGTAGCCTTTCCGGACGTGAGGGGTTGTCGCCCGACATCTGAGTTTCCCTTTTTATAATAATCCAAAAAAAATTTAAGAAATTATTTAACCATAATTAAAGTATTCAATGTCAAAAATAATCCATTTCAACCATTATACTTACCCAAAGTACTTTTTTTCCAAATTTACAGTAAAAAATTTATATGGAAGGTTAACACAATGAAGATTCTTTTTGTCTCGTAAAAACTTGTGAATAACTTCATCATGTATTCTTTTAAAACCAGGAAACACCCTAAATTACTATAAAACCATATTTATGACATTCTTTCGGCCTTCTTTATTATTTATTACTGTATATACTCATTATATCCAAAAAAATTGTAAACTCCAACAATGATGGAATATAAAAAATCATTAATCAGTTTCATAGTAGTCCAGAATATGCAATATAATTTATCCAAATAAATCATATATTATTTCAAAATCACTACCTCAATATCAGAACCATATTATGGTTTATCTTTGTCTCTACCATATATTTTCTAAAAAATTTAACCGATTATTGAGTCATGGTTCTAGGTTCCACACAATCTCAAGTCCTTAATGAAATATTACTACTATAAAATCCTTTTATACTCTATAATTCTTATAACATGTACATCATTAAAAAAATACAAAAAAGACACAATATATTAATAACAAGATATTAAATCTAATCATTCCTCTTTATATGTAGTAGTATCATAACTTGATTATTATCCAATAGCAGCATTTGGGGTATACTCAGATGATTTGGACATTGATTCGTGCAACGTCCCAACTCCTTGTAGATGAATCATTGTACATTTTAAACATTTTTTTATACCCTTGAAATCCCATACATAGTGTCATTTTTATCCACACTTATAACAAACTCACATTCCTTTTAAGAATTTACCAAGGTGATTCTTTCCACAGTTATCACATATGATAAATTCCTTCATTCCCCTCTTCTTTTTATCCATATTTCTCTCCCACACCCTTTTCTTTTTATACTTCTCTTCAAATCCATAGGACTCAAGGAATTAGTTACGTATCTTATTAACATGTGATATTATTTCATCATATTATGAGAATACGTGGGAGACTATTTTCTTTTAAAATGTTGGCTTAATTCCATGAATGACATGATCCTTCAAAATATTTCGATCAGGCATATTGGAGGAATTCTCATTCCTTATACTAGGAACCATTTCTAAACAATGTTATGCACTAGTTTAGTTTGTGAATAACAATTCATAATTCCAAACTTGTAAAATAACTAATGTAAATTGAAAAAATTGTGCATATAATCTATAATCATAATTTTTTTCATTGAGGATGTATTTACTTCTAAAACCTTCATAATGGCTTGTAAGGTAAATGTGAATTATCATAATCATATCCCCTAGGAGAGTCATAAACAAGAGTGCATCATGGACCGTTGTCATGTAACAGAATAACCCTGGTCAAGCCAGAAACATATTGTCAGAGTTTTCACTCCTAGGTACATCTATTCCAGAGCCTCCTCTACCTGCTCATATCCAGACAGGGATGTATTTCTTGGAAAATACACCAATCTCTACATTAAAAAAATTCTAGGAAGTTATTCTATACTAATCCTCAATGTCTATCTTTGTATAAAATTCTCTAATCAGAGTTTATCTAAATCTATTTCCATGTTTGTTTCTAAACTTCCTCTGATACCAAAAGTAAGGCCCCAACCCCAAAAGCTTAGAGTTTGTGCATTATTTTAATACATTGGTATGATTTCCAGGGATAAAGTCCCAAAAGACCGATACTTTTGCAGTCTTGGAAAATAGATTATATTCAAGAGCGATACCTTACACATTGAAAATGAAACACAAGATAAATGATCCTTTTAGAACACCATTAATCTCAAAGAATAACCCTTATTATCAATCATAATACACTTCATAGAATCCTGAGAAAATATAACATAAGAAAGGGGTGAGCACAAATGCTCAGTAAGGGTAGGAAATATAGTGGCAGATAACATAAACATTAGGCATGGTGAATAATTTAAAATTCATGCCTTTACAAATAATAAAAATGAACATGTTATGGCAGGAATATGAGTTGTGTAAATAATTTTATAATAAAACATACTCATGGGTATTCTACTTGTATAATAACTACCTGAAACATCAATAATATTTTAATAATGAGGGAATGCATAATGACCGAAATTATGAATCATTTTGTCAATGCCTCGTCCAAGACATCTAAAAATGATTAAGGTCTCAGGCAAACCCATATATCAAATTTGGAAAAGGCCTCAGTCAATTCCTTGTCAAATTGTATCATGAGACCTACCGGTGCATCGAGAAGATATAGAGGGCTCCACCCATCACTTTCTAATTCCAATGAATTCCACATATGAAAGGGTGAAACATATTCTAATCGTTCGTATTAAAACTAGCATACGAAATGTGAATACTTTTACCATAAACCATGAATGGTATAAAAATAGAACATCCATAGTCAAACATTACTCATTCAATAAAATATGGAAGATTTTATTATAATAAATTAACCTCAATCGAGAATAATGAAGAATATTGACATAGATGAAAATAATCATCAAAACTATTTGAGAGAAATATCCTCCATTTTCTTGAAAATATTTAAATGTATCAATATTTATCAAGAAATTGTTTAAAATAGATTTTGGAATAAAAGTATCCCATAAAAAATTGAGACTTTTAAAAGGAAGTTTATTTTTAAAACATTAATTTCCATATATAAAAATCCTTAAAACCATTTTTAAGACATGGACATTAATGAGAATGATTTAGAAGAATAAATTTTTAAAACATTTAAAACGGTATTTTAGATAGTGTTCTTAACCAAATGAGATATACTTGAATTAAAATAATTGAGGTAATTTAAACGTAATAATATCATGTGAATATAGGTATTCATGATATATAATGTCAAAGTACACTGTATACAGCAAATACAAGTGAATTGGTGTATAACAACAAAGAAGTCTCAACGGAATGTATGTTAAGATGAAATCCCCTATTAAGACCATATCCTTAGGATAAGGATAAATAAATGAAATAATTATGTGTGAAAAAATATAAATACACTATGTATGATTGGATATTCAGTGTAAAACAATAATAGTGCATTCACACATATTCTTGTAACAACAAATCCAAGGACTTGGATGTCTAACTCAATGATTTAAAGTTGAGTTAATATTACTCTAATGATGTTCATATCGATGACTTGAGAATTTATAAATAGAGTGATTATGTGTATTAAAAGAATAAAAAAATTGGGGATTGTAAATTACTAGAAAAATAAATAAATAGTGATTTCACACATAATATTGGGGTAATATAATCAATAAAGTTTTCGTAAAACCCAATGACTGGAAATGGAAATTAGAAATTCCCTAACCGATTTGGTGACTTATGGAACATACACCCCATGAAAGAAGGACCATTCAATGAAGATTTGAATACCCATAAGTTAAATTATATTACATAAGTAATACAATTATGTGCAGTACATACACAACCCAAAAGGAAATAGTGGAAATATTGCATGAATCTCACGGAAATAATAAGTGAGATGAAAACCCCTTAACATGTTGTAATCAATCGAGTCGTGTGACGAAAAGTTAATAAAAATTGAATGAATCATAGAATACCATGAATATAAATATATTAATGATAATATATATTAAATGGTATTACCCAATACACCACATTCAATAAATAAGTGGAAAATAGTTAAAATCTCACGGAATTAAAAGTGAGATAAGAAACTCCTTACCTTGCAAATTGCTTTGGTTGAGGGTACATTTAACCTCCTGTATAATGACCATAGAATGATATTAAATTATACCAGAACCCTATTAATATTTATTATAACATAAAAGATTCATTTATGACTTTATAATAGCAATTTAATAATGATATCAATGTTAAATTAACTTTTCTGGTAATAATCGCATTCTTTATCGTATATGTTTTAGAATGATATTCTTGATCGTATCATTTAGATTAGGATTTAAATTCTTCCAGAATATAAAATTTTAACTATATATCATATATATTGATAATATAAATATTTAAAATAGATATATATATATATATATAATGGGAGGCACTGTTTAGGGAGACAGTAGGTCGTACGTACGCATAAACGTTGTTTCCGTTTCATATCGTACTGAATGGAAGTAAGTGAATTTGATATATGTAAGTATATATATATACATAAATATATATCTCTATCCAGTACCATTATTATGTAATATATTAAATACTTATTAATAATATATATTTTTATAATCATCGTTGAATGGTGAACGTGGAAATAAATCTCATCACGTCGTGGAGACGGTAATCTGTACGTACACACGAGCGAAAGTATCATTATATTGATGGTGAAATCATACATATTTGGATGGTATATCAAATAAACAGAAACATAAAAAAATATAAATTTATTATTTACATCAGTTATAATCATTATTATACCCATCCAAATAATTAAGTGTTTGAATAACAAACTACACCACGACGTGGAGAGGGTAAGCTGTATGTATGCATGTATGGTGACTTTATCATTATAGGATGGATAGAATAATTAATATGGTTTTACCATATTTATAATAACATCATATTATATAGAAGGTAAATTATTTATTATTTTATTATGGAAACAACAAAGAAGGAGGAAGTGTAAGAAGAAAAGAACTTGAAAGAGAGTGGTGAAATTATTACATATTCTTCGGGTATTTCCATTTTTGGTGATCAAAAAAGATCCATAGGATGGATTTCTAATCAATTAAAGGCCTCTAGGTTTAAGGGAGGATATTTTAGAATTTATAGTTCAGGTTTTCTATAAGCCAAATGGCTTTGAATATGTAAAATTAAGAGAAGGGGATGTGACCTTTTATAAGGAGGGTGAGGGCCACATTAGGAAAAGATTAAAATATTAATTTATTATACAACCATATTCAGTTTATAATGGCTCAAAAAGAATTTATTTCAAGACTTAGGTGATTATTTGTTGAAATAATATCAATAAATAGGTCTTAGAATAGTTTATGGTACCATTTTAAACTTATCTTTTAGATTTAACTCTTAGTCTAATAGTTTAACTTTTATAATGTCTTCTTATATTCATACACTATATGGTTAATAAACATACTCTAAACATCCAAGAGAACCTAAAGTGGTTAATAAATGACATATATAATATTATTTAATCCCCTTTTTTGAACCTTAGAGTGTTTGGAATATTATATCAACCAATGATATAGTATATTTCAAAACTAATTTATGTCAATTTTTACACTATTTAGTATTTGGTTTTGGTGAAAGTCATTACAACTTGATTAATTTCAACCAAATAAATTAAATCAATACTAACATGTAATATTAACCTATAAAATTAGTGGATGGAATCAAAACATTTAAGTTTTATTTATTTTAATATTTACAATATCATTTCATTTATTCTTTTATTAGTAAGGAAAATACAACATCATTATTGTGTAATAAATAAATATTTTTCTTTAATGTATAAAAATTATAAATAAAATATCATCATTAAGAAATATTTTTAGATTTCAAATTAATATTTATATTCTTATAGATAAATTATATAACCACGTATGATTATGTTTTACTAAAAGACATTAGTTTTTTTATTTTCGCCTTTACTTCAGATTAATTAATATAAAATATCATTATCCCGACTAACTGCCTTCATAGGGTCCTACTATCGGCCCAAGGATGCCCACGGTCTGAAATTTACCTATAAATAGGGTTATGACATGTGTTAGGGTAATTTAATATTATTTTAATATTATTTGTTTACCCATATTTACCGGATTTACCCTTTAACCATTGTAAATAAAATATTTACTGATTTAAATATTCATAATGTCTAAAAATAAAATTTACCTATTTTCCCAAATTGGACCTCATGATTCCAAATATGGAATCCATTTTTTCAAATTCAAAATATAGAATTGGCTGAAAATAATTTAAAATTAATTCTCGTTGTCAAAACAAAAATTGTGATTTTAAGAAAAATAATAACTATCAAAAGATTGACAGTTGTTGATGTGAAATTTAAAAGTGAAATTACATCCAATGACCTGAATTATATTAACTAATAAAAATATAATCTAATGACACTTTAAAACCATTAAAATGTATGATTTAACAGTAAAATTATTTCCAAAAAATGTTTTTTTTATTAAATTTTTTTATTTTTCCACTATTCATCAAAATATGAATGTTATAATAAAAGTACCAAAAATTTGTCCAATATATATTTTTATGCCCCTCTTCTAAATATTAATTTAATTTTACTAAATTAAATATATTAAAGTTTCAAATATTATAATTATAAAGTGTTATCCCTTAAAAGGCATGAAACTGTATTTTTAAGTAGTTTTTAAAAATACCTCTTTACTCGAAAAAAATATAAGTTTTCTTATATTATGTATAAGAAACACAAAATATGATTATTAAAATTATATAGCATATATAAAAATAAAAATGTGTTTAATACTATTCCTATCCTCTTTTTTAATTGGGTAGTTTGGTAAGTCGTGGTGCGCTTAAACTTGGTGTTGCATGTAGCGTATGTTATTTATATACATTGAAGAGATAAAGTACTATGAAATATTGGGGTGTTAAAAGTGTGATAAATATAAATAAAAAATATATAAGTGGATATTCAGTGTCAACCAATAATGTTAATTCACACAAATTGTTGAAAAAAATCCAAAGACATTGATATTTAACATAATGAATGGAAATTGAGTTAATATTTCCCTTTAATGAGTCTGACTCATCATGTACAATCGTTATATTCCTCTTCATCAGTTGATCACCATTGAAGAAAACATTAACACCACTAATAAGGGTGTAATACAAAAAAAGGACTCAAGAATAGGTGAGGTATTAATAGAAGAGGTTTGTATTTATATTGGATGAATCAAAAGGATTGGTAATTTTAAGTGTTAAACAAGAGTGGGGACCTTCTTATAGCAGAGGGGAGGGGTACCCTTGGAAACACTTTAATGTATTATGTTAATATAAAATCAAGTTCGATACCAAAATATCCAAAACTAAATTATTTTGAAGATAAGATAATTATAGTTCTAAATCCCCTCATACAATAATTTTTATACATGTTTGAGTTTATTTTAAACCTTATCTTTTCGGTTTCCCCTCAAATATTCTCTTTAAATTTTAATTATGGTAAAAATATTTTAATTTTAAAGAGGATATTCATTTTTTCTTATATGGGGTAAATTTACTAAATTTGGACTCTTAATTAATTTTTAGACCTTATCATAGTCACTTTATTATTATAAAATATTTTTACGAATTTGAAATAATTTTTTAATTTACTATTATTTTAAAAATCAATTATGTCAATTTTTACACTCTTCATTTTATTGGATTTAAATAAATTCTAAAAAGAGAGATAACATCAATCAAAACCATTTAATAATATCATAACATGTAATATTCACCAATAATTTTTTTTGGATAACATACATTATATCAAATAAAATAAAATTTAATATTAATAATATAATTTATTTGATTCCTTTATTAATAAGGCAATCACTTCTTCATCATTGTGTCACAATTTAATTTAATTATTTAATGACTTAAATTTATAAACAAAATTAAATGACATAATAAGTATTTTTATATTTCAAAATAATATTTATAGTTGAAGATATCACATAAATAATCCAATAATAATTTTTTTATTAAGAATATATATGTTTATAACATATTTTCCCGTACATTAAATTAAAATTTATATGTGTCGTAATCACACTTAATTAGCATCCAATGGCTAAATTTTCATCCAAAAATATTTCAAGGTTGGAGATATGTAATAAAATTTGATTATTACAAGTGTTAGGGTTGTTTTATATTATTATAATATTATTGTAATATTTATTTACCGGATTTACAATTAAATTGTAATAAATAAAAATAATTACTAAAGTATGTATTCATCATGTTTAAAAATAAATGGACTTATTTACATAATTTGGGACTTTTGATTCCAAATATTTAATCTATTTATCTATATTCAAAACCCATAATTTGAATTAATTAATTGAAAATCAGATCTTGTTTCCAAAATGACAATATATGGTTTTTAAAAGTAAAATAAATCAAATGATTGACTTGTCTTTGTATCAAATATAAATGTCAAAATACCTCCAATGAACAAAATTGGATTAAATTAAAAAAAATAACCCAATTAAAATTTAAAACCATTTAAAAAGAAAATATAACTATATAAAAATATTATATGCAATGGCAACATTGAATTAAAATATAGTATTTTTAACTATTCATTAAAATATGAATTTTTTTAGAAAAATACCGAAATATCAACCAAAGAAAATTTTAAATGTACCAATTCTAAATAATAATTTAATTTTTTAAAATATAACTTATAAAACTATCAAAATATTTAAAGGGATTATCTATTTAAAGGTTGTAGAAATGGAATTTTTGAAAAATACATCTTTAAAGCATAAAATTAATTTTGTTCTTATATATTGTATTTAAAATATGTAATATGAATTTTAAACATGAAAATGAAATTATATTTCATTTTTATAGTAAAAAAATAGTGATATTATTATATAAACACAATTATTATCATTTAAATATGTTTTCATAAAATCACATCATTTATATTAAATTGGTTTTTATTTCCATTTAAAATTAATTCGTTAACCAATGAGTAATTATATAAAAATGACTCAACAATATTTTTATAATTCAGTTAATAATTTTCATTAAATACATTCTAACGACTAAGTTATAACTGTTAAATTTAAATAATAACATTTAGTTATTCATTTAAGCTCGATATAGAGTATCTTGTACGCTATTGAACATAGTATTTCTTTCTTAAAACTAGGGATGTTACATCCTCCCTATTTAATAAATTAGATCATAAAAATTTGAATTTAGAACTAGTAACAAGGGTATGGATTTTCAAAATACCTTTATTATAAACCCCTATCAGATAAAGGGTTAATAAAACTACCACATTAAAATAATGAAATAGATGTATAAAAGGACTCCAGACATAACACAAACAAGGATTCCACGTTGAAAAACATGAATATGGAATAAAAAGTAGTTGTCATGTTCTGATGGAGAGTGATATAAAACATGATCGGGATAAATTTAACCATAAACATTCAATGGGTTAAACAGTTTTTGATTTTACATTATAAAAATAAAATGGAAAACATGTTTTTTTAAAGTTCCTTTCAATAAATAAGAGAACTTTGTTAAGGATATTGACTAATAAAATAATGAAACATACTAACATTTCAAGTAGACTTTCATTATTTAATACATTACTAACAGAAATTCATGAGTATTCAAGATGACTTGGTCACACCACAAGTACTAAGATCAAATTAGATAATCACATAGTCCAAAAAAGACTAACTACATATTCATCGTGTCTTTAAATATGAACAAAAACAAAAAAGAATGGATAAAATAAGATAATTCTCCAAAAATAATAAACCATTGAATGATTAAAACCTACATTTAATCTCCAAAATTTTCTAGTAATATCGAAACATCAAAAATGACCATTTGATAAATAATTTTCATTAAAAATCCTCAAAATAATCAAAACTATGATTGAAACATGAAAATTATAAGTATTTGATAACAAAGTCTTCCAAGATAAGTTGAAAATTTTATCTCCAAATAGTCTCAAACACCTTCAATGTCTCATACCAAAATGTTACTCACCTAATCATATATTCTCAAAAAATGGTTAATCACTTCCATAAATAACCTGAATCACCATAAGTCCTTTATAAAAACATAGATTATTTCAAAATAAAATTAAACCATTACTCCTCAAATAAAATACCATTGTATTCTATTTTCTCTAGTCATATAGGGTTCCCAAAATAGTGAATGTATTCTAAAATATCATGTATCACTCAATCCATCTATATTTTTATAATACCAAGGACACCCATTTGATAAAATTTATGTCTCCTAAATTGACTAATTCGAAATCCATAAAATCTATTCAGTAAAAAAAATAAGTCATACTAACTACAGACATCATGTTGGATAGTGGTATGAGATAAAGTCCTATCACACATCAGTTGTGGGTTCGATTCCCATTACTTTGCTGGATGCGATGGGTTGTTTCCCACCATACAGGTTTACCTTTTTCTAAAACTAAATATTTATTCTAATATTCCAAAAATATTTAAAAGTCCTTAAAAGTTACCATAACATTTTAACCTCAAAGTATATTTTGTACCTCACTTTTATTATCCCAAAAACTAAAAACACATAATTACCTCAAACCTAAATGGATCCAAAAATACCATTAGCCACTTTAATATTTTACAAAAAAATTACTCAAAACTGGTTTCTATGATATTGATCTCATGATGAAATAGAAAATTATAAATTCATAATGACATCTCTAACTCTTAAGAAAACATCCCAATATCCAATGTTTTATAAACCATCCTCTAATACCAACTATACCACATCGGCCTTAAACATTACATAATCACAATTTATGTCAATAATTTGAATTTCATTCACATTGAGGATCATTCCAGGGTTATCATTTTAGATAATTATTCTATATATCATATATAACAACAAAAATATTCAAAAGCAGACACTTATACTCACTATAAATTTTATTTCATAAAAAAAACCATTAAAAAATCATGTTTTTGTTTCATTTTAAACATATTAATATTTCTTGTATCCCATCCATTAATCTATTTTTCATTAAATATTTTGAAAAACATTTGAAAACTTGGGAAGAGCATAAAAAGATCTGTTAGAGATACACAAAAAATAAAAATTATTAGCTATGAAAAAACATGTAAACCCAGAAATCATTATCACGATGTAATGAATTTCACCTTTAAGATGTAGTAAATACACTTCTATGAATATAAGCTCATTTATTTCCATTTCTGTAATCAAAAGATCCCCATAAAACCATATAAATTATGCATAATATATAAAGGTAAGTTAGGACATAATCATACATGAATGAAAAAACCAAATGGTTTAATTCCTCACATATCACTCTGAAAAATGGAATAACAATATTTGTGACTTCCATACCTAAGGCATTGGAGGTTATAACATAACCACATGTCCTTACATTATCAAAAAACCACCGCTCATTGGTTTATCACGTAACCACCTGTGTTTGGATTATCACATTACAACATGTCAAGTGTCCATGTACAATTATATAATCAAAACGAATAGATGATTGCAATTATCATAATTTAATTCACAAAATTGCATTTTAAATCACAATAAATCATTTCAAGATATTTAAATATTCAACCAATATTAAAAACCTTTTTCAATACAAAAATACCCAAAAACGGGAACAAGGGATTTATTTTTCTCTTAAAAAATGTTACTTACATGGGAATCCAAATTCCAAATAATGGTAATGACTGTGGATAATTCATTGTCATAGAATAAGATAAAAAATAACCATTTTAAAAAACCAATTTAATATATTTATTAAAGTGATTTTTAATCAAACTGTTATGTACCACATTAGAACATCAAAATGAAATAATAGAATTAAAATATTAAAACATTTATGTCTATACGAATAAATCAGTAAGTCCATTTTTAAAACATGGATATTAATTAGAAGGAATTATAATAATAAATCATTAAAACATTTAAAATTAATTTCTATTTAATGGGTCCCTTACCACTTGAGAATCACTAAAATAAAAATCATAAAATAATAATACTAAACAAAAAATTTACTATGATGAGAATATAGTAAATCATGATATAACATGTTAAAATGGTTGTATAAACATTTTAGTGGATAACAAAGGTTTACAATATAATTAAATTACTCAATTTGAGGATATTGAGAAGAAGTCCCTTACAATTATTGTATTGTTAAATTAAAGATAAATTCATGACATAAATATGGGTGAAAAATATAAATAGACCCAATGTATGCTGAAATTTAGTGTAAAAAAATCTAAATTAATTCACACATATTCTTGTAAAAAACCCAATGAAATTGATATTTAACTGATTTATTGGAAATTGAGTTACGATTTCCTTTACCTTGAGTCTTACTTGTCAAGTACAATCGTTATATTCCTCTCATTCAGTTGATCATCTTTGAAGATCACATGAAAACCTCTAAGAAGGGTGTTATGACTAAAAAAGATCTCAACAATGTATTAAGGTATTCTAGGAAGAGGTTTGGTTAGATAATAGAATAAAAAAAGGATATAGAAGTTTTTTTATTAAAGAAAAGTGGGTACCTTTTATTGGAGATGGGAGGGGCACACTTGGAAAATCTTAAAAGTATTTAATTAATATAAAAAATAAATTTTAATTAAAAATGTTCCAAAACTCATTTATTTATATGATAAGACGAGGATAGTTCGAAATCCTCTCATCCAATAATTTTTAGACATGTATTGAGTATATTTTAAACCTTATATTTTTTATTAACCTTAATTATTCTCTTTTAATTTGCATTTTGGTAATAATATTTTATTTATTTGGTGGATATTAATATTACTTATATAGATTCAACACAACTAAATTGAAATATTAATGAGTGCATCAACCTTATCATATTCACTGGGTAATTTTAAAATATTTTTACGATTTATAAATAATTTAATATTTAAATATTTTTATAAAACGTCATTCATGTAAATTTTTACTCTATACATTTATTGAATTTAAATAAAATATAAAAAAATAGATAACATAAAAAACATTTAATAGTATTATAACATGTAATATTCAAAAATACAATCATGTTTGACATATATTTTGTCGTATAATATATATTTTGATATTTATAATATCATTTATTTGATTAATTTAATAGTACGACAATCACTATATCATCATTGGGTCATAGTTAAATTTATTTATGTAAAATATAAAAATTATAAAAAAAATCCATGATATTTTAAATCGTTTTATATTTCTAATTAATATGTATCATTCAAGATATCACTTATATAAACCCATATTAAAATTGTTTTTGTATGATGATATATGTTTATAACATATTTTTCATTTCATTAAATTAAAAGTTATAAGTGTCATACTCAGACCAAAGTGGAATAAAATGCTAAATTTTTCCCAATGTTTTATTAGTAATCCATATCATTAAAAAAGGATTATGAAAAGTGTTAGGGTAGTTTTATATTATTATAATAATATTTTTACAAAATTTACTGGATTATGCATTAAACATGGTAAATAAAAATAATTTCTAATGTTATTATGCATCATGTACAAAAATAAAAGGAAACTATTTACATAATCTGGAACATATTATTCTAAATATGAAATCCATTTTTCCAAATTCAAAACACAAAAGATTCAGTAAATAATTTGAAATCAATTCCTATTATTAAAATGAGAAAACATGTTTTTTAAAAGTAAAACCCATCAAAATATTGACATCTGATTATATCATATTTTAATGTGAAATTACTTCCAATGATGAAAATTGGATTAAATTATAAAAACATAATCCAATTACACATTAAAACATATTAAAAGGATAATAAAAATATATAAAAAATTAGTTGAAAATACAACATTGAATTCAAATGCAGTATTTTTCACTACTCATTAAAATATAATTTTTCTTAAAAAAATAACAAAATTTCAACAAAATTATATTTTTATGTCATTATTACAAAGAAGTTTATTTTTTCACATAAAATATATAAAATTGGGATAAACTATATTTAAAATGTGTTCCCTATCAAACTGAGTTAAAAATGCCTTTTTTGATAAATATTTTTTTCCATAAAATTGATTTTTTTATTATATATATTATAGAAAACATTGAATATTAATTTCAAACATGAAATTGAGTTTATATTTCATTAATTAAATCCAAAAATAGTGATATTATTTTATAAAAGCAATTACTCTCAATTAAAATATTTTTTACAATACCATATCTTTTATATTAAATTGGTTTTTATTTCTAGTAAAATTAAATTTTTTTACCAATAAATAATTATATAAACATATGTGAATCATATTTTCATATTTCAGTTAACAATATTAATTCCAAAAATTCAAACTATTGGTATTTAATGGTACCATTTAAAAACAATAATATTTAGTTGTTCGTTTAAGCTCGATGCAGCGTATCATGTACGTTTTTGAAATAGTGTTTCTTTCTTAAAACATGGGATGTTACATATAATATCAAGATTCATTTCATTCATATATTATTATATAAATGGAATGTTCTTTCAATTATTTATCTTTTTTTAAGTTGAGTATGCTTATATATTAATGATAGGTTCCTTTATACTTACCCCTAACTGAGAATTTGACTTTACCATTATTTTTTTCCTTTCCTCATGATATGAAGAAGAATTATAAAAATGAGCGTTCAAGGATGCATATCAATTTATTTTATTTTGTGTTATTTTTTATTTTATTTTCCTAATTTAAAAAGGGTGTCAGGTATTTGTGAGGTTCTCCAAAATTACTAAGTCGATCATTCTGTCTGGATTTGACCCATTTTATTTTTGTGAATGTAATGAAGTAAGTCACTGGATCTGGGTTACTTGGATTCAGGTTATTACTTTTGGTATCAATTTATTTTTAGTAGAATATTTATGAACTAGATTTAGTAAAACATTAGTTATGAAAATTCATTTTTTATTTCCAATCAATTGTGAAGGATAAAAAATACAATATCCCTAAAGAAATGATTTTTTGTTTTGAGATTAGAAGTGAATAAAATTTAATTTTTTCTAAGTTATATTCCATATTTTAAATTATACATTATGAATAACAATTTATAAATTCATGAGCTAATATTGTATATTCCATTTTATAGAAATGTTTCCTATAATGAATTTGTTTATCAATACTTGGGTTCAATGTAGTGATTTACCTATTTAGAAAACCTATATAAAAAGTATTAGAAGAATGAAAATTAGGTAAATATTATGGAAAAATAATCATGCTATGATAAATAAGCATTCCTTGATGGATTAACCTGTTTTAGATCATGATTCTATTATGTTTGATTATATCATTTGATAGAAACCCCCATCATTTGGTGGGACTACTAATCCAGTGGTAGCCTTGAAAGTGATTATCTCTTTATATAAGATATTTATGGAATTGGGATGTGGTGAAAAGGAAAAAACATACAGTTATATTATATTTTATCAATTGGGATGTTCAAAAATGGTGGTCATTGATCAAGAATACATCGGAGAATTACTAAATAGAACTCATGGAATTGAAATATTTTAAGGCGGAATAATTTGAAAATATTTCACTAAAGAGAAAAAAAATAAAATCAAGTGAATATTTTTTAGATTAAATCAAAATGAATGAGAAATTGTTACTGACTATGAGGATACCCTTACTGGGTAAGCTAAATATGACATGGATTACAAACGCAAGACAGAGGGAAACATTGACAACTTATTTGAAGGGATTAATATTTTCGTCTTAAGGGAACTGGTATCTCAAATAATTTAATAATATGATGAAATAGTTTTATATTCTATTAGTTAAATAAATAGTTCACCATGTTTTATCACTTAGAAGGAAATAAAGATAATTAGAGGGAATTTTAGAAGAAATATAAATGGAATAAGGGAGAGAAGGATTTTACCACATGTGATAATTGCAGAATGAATCATCTAAGGAGATGGATGAAGGGTTTGGGAGTTTACTATAAGTCTGGAGATAAGGGACATAAATCTATAAAATGGAAATGGATGAAATAAATTCATGTTATTATCTATTTCTGCTATAGGGAGATGATGATATATGCAAATAAATAACTCAATCCTGGAGAGAATATACCTCAGAAGAAGCTAAGTGATCAAGGACATGAATACATTGTCGAAAAAACCAAAGTGTAATGATTAATTTTCATGTGTATTTGGGTTGATGAAATATTTTTTAAATCTATTTTATTGATTATATTTTTATTAAATGAATACTGAAATGTAAAAAAACAATAAATTTGTAATTTTTTATTATGGATTTAAAAGTGTGTGTTGAATGGTATGTATGGCCAAGAATAATGACTTAGTAGAACCTTTTACATATTGGAATAATGTTTTATGGAAATATAACCCCTAAATTATTACTTTTATTGAGATAATGGTGTTGATATAATGATATAATTTATATTAATAAAGTAAATTTGAAATTATTGACTACCTTGGAACTAATTAATAATTTGTTGATAACGTGGTCAGAACTATTATTGATGGAGATAATATAATTTTTTGATTTAAGGAAATTATCCAATAATATAGGTTTTAACCATAGAATATGAAAACACACATGTTTCCAATATGTTTTTTTGATAATTATTGTTATTAACCAATTTCATGATAATACCTGATGAAGGTATTCACATGTTTTATATGTGACATTTAAGACCAACTTCGTAATGTTTGGGGTATTAATGATAATTTTATTTTGGAAATATTGCGACCTTTTTTTATAAATTTTTGGATGCTATGATTTTGAATGGGGCATAAGGTGAACCATTTCTCAAATTATTTATGTTAAATATTATGGGATATTTTAAAGACTAATGTATTAGTTCACGATATGAGGATTTGTGCATCTTAGATTACCTGTACAAACCATTAACATATAAAAATAAAAATATATGAAAGGAAGGGCTTATCAGGCTTTTATGAATCTTACCATCTATTAATAGTGAATTTCAGTGAATGAAGATAAAAAATCATTTGTGGTAATTGGATTCCTAGAGTAAGTGTTAAATTTGAAATTAGTCAAAGAATAACCGAAGGATAGAATTTTTCAAAGGAAATAAATTTCTATCATGTAACTATATTTCAATATATTATTAATGAGTCGATTAATTCATAAAATCTAGAAAATGGCCTGGAATAGAAACTTTTTCCCAATTAACTTCATTTTTATGATATCAATGACCTTTTTCACAGCTCCGGTTTATGGATTTACGGTCTCGAATATCCTCCTAGCCATGTACTCTATCACTGTCCATCAGTATATGGGTGCTAGTTTAGTATTATATTTCTTAAAGTCCCACCTATGTTTTGCTACATGGAAACCTAGTAATGGGATTATTCCATGATAAATTTTTTTACATTCCATTCTCTCCTACTTGGGGGATGCTTTATTAAAACTTTTTATCATGTGTGGTTCTCAACAATGGTACTTCCAAATACCAATCCCATAATTAATACAATTGAGTATAAGTTTCTAGGATAGAATTTATTTATGCTGAGTAGAAGATGACACAATAAAACTATAAAATTATAAAATTTTATTCGATATCATATGTGATATAAAATAGTTGTCATAAGCTATACATGAAACAAATTCAAATAAATTTAATATCTTCGATATCTTACAGAACACGCAAACCCAAGTCAAAATGATCCATAATATTTGACACCACAATAAACGATGTATTAAATTAGATGGCATTAATAATACTAAATAAATTATTAAAATTAGTGTTACATATTTTATAGAGATAAAATAGGACTCATTTGAAATGTTATTTTAACTGTATATTCCTAAAATATGCTTTAGTCTTTCTTTTTGAACATATTTTAAATTAACTTATAACCCTTTTATAAATTTCATTTGAAATAAAATTTTATTTTTTAAATCATAAAATGAAAATTATCCTATGGATATTTTTTTGGATTGTTTGAATTGATTCATTTTTTGATTAATAGTTAGGAATACTAAATTTTAATCCAAAAAACCCTTATCATTAAAAATATATCTAATATAACATTATATTTTAATTTTTTTAAATGTATAATTAGTTAAATATATATCTAGTAATAAAATTTAGTTCAATTTAAAAAACATTCATGTGAGTTTTTATAGAAGAACTCTATAAATTTTGGAACATATTTTTTTTTAAAAACTAACTTTCTCATTGTGTCTGTGGGATTAATTTCATATTAAATGTTTTATAATTCTTTTGAATTTAATTTTAAAAAATGGATTCCATATTTTGAATCAGAATAAATTTTATTCTCTAATAATGTGAACATACGTTTTGATCAAAATAAATATTGAAAATAGTAAAAATTATTTACCAGAATCGAGGAAAAAAAATATCTCGGTTGTTACAATAAGAGGATAAGTGACAAAATTACATAATAAAATTTTAAAAATAAATTGTTCATCCATATTTTGAAAATTTTCAAAATTGAATCAATTATTACGTGTTTTTGGGACATTTTTCCCTGGATGTGAGCAGTATAATAAGTTAACTAATGAAAATCTCAAAAAGTAACCATCCTTTCTCCTAATATCTATAAATATTTGGGATAGATATAAAAAAATATGTTCCATTGTAGAAATTTATTCTAAAGATACATTATATATTTACATGGTAATTAATTTTCTTTATTTAGAGGAGAAATAATTACGTAAAATTCATAATAAATTCCTACAATGTAATTATTTTTTAATTGTAAAAAAAAGTATACAAAAATTTTCAAAAGTTAAGTAAGTTAAATTAATTATTGTGTTATATTGGGTTTTTTATGATAAAACTTCATATTATAATTATTTTAACATAATACATTATAATTAAATAATTTTATTGATATTTTGTAATTTGAGATTAAATAAATAATGTCAGAATTGGTGTTATTTTTATTTTACAAAAACCAATATTGTTTATATAATTTAAAACTATTAAAATTCAATCTTCGAAAAAGTGTTTTTTATTTTTTTTTAAATAATCCCAATATGGAAAATTCATGGTTAAGGATAAAAAGTTGTTTTTTCGTGTTACATGTACTTGGGTTTAAATTAATTTTATACACACAAAGGATTTATATTTTATAAGTCATATTTTATATATTGAATCAGTGGGTCAAAATTTCCTAATAACTATAATTTTATCTTATTCTTGAAAGATAAATTAAATTGATTATAATTTCTAGTAACTATAGTGAAAAAACAAAATGGTAAAAGTAATGAAATTTTGATGTTAAAAAATAACATCTATAAAATTGGTTTGGGGGGGGGGTGGTTTTTCTCCACTATATAATCCTTCCGACCCATTAATAATATATTTGGGATCAACATGGGCCGGCCAGGGGTGACATCCCATTAATGAATAATATAAAAATTTACAAAAAATCCACTCATCAATTATAAAAGGGAACTCTCTCCCCTCACTCCCATCACTTCTGCACACATCTCAAGACTTTTAGATTGAAAAATACATTCCCAATAACTTCCAAAAATCCCTCATTACATTATATAAAACTTATTTTTTGTGATAAATTCTACTAATGAATCTCATTTTCAAAACCTAACTAGGATACCTTAATAATAGGTAATGTTCATCTTTGATTGTTTCTAAATTATTTCTTCATACACATCATTAAATTATTATTAAACCATGTATATATAAAAAAATCAATATATTAGATATAATTAATTTTTTATTAGTTTAATTACCTATAACCGTGTCCACATTCATTAAAACAATCATTTATGTGTGTGACGGGCTATCTTTTTATGAACTGATATTACACTTTTTCAGTTAAAACGTCTCAGAGTTGGTTATGATAATGTATACAAATTAAATATGTTATATTAATAGCACAATAATAAAAATTGTGTCATTATAATATATATATTTGTGTGTGTGTGTGTGTGTGTCTGTATATGTATCTTTTTAATGTCTATTCCGTAGTATATATGATAATGTCAGTCATGTGTACGGTGGACTACCATGTTGAGAATCTATGTGGTTCTTCAATCAATTACAATTTTCATAGAAGGTGATAAGGATGAAATTAATTATAATATGTGATATAAATTACATGATATTGATATTTAGTAAATATTTATTTTGATTAATATATAATATATCATTTTATTTCTTATGTTTTCACTCACTATAAGATGATATCATCGTTAATGTGTGTGCGGACTATGGTCTTCACGATGTGATGTGACTCTATTTTAATCAAAAAACCACATGGATGTTATGTATTATATTTCATTAAATAATCTGAAAATTTTAATTTTACTTAAATAAAAATTAATACTTACCAACATTCCCTAATTATTTTTGAAAAAGGAAATGTTACTCATCCGTATGTATGGCCTATCATCTCTATGATCATAATTTAGTTCATTTTTCCAAACCATCATTAGTGATTTATATTAAAAGTATAATTGATGTTTTAATAAGATAATTATGTCATTATTAATATTTTTTATAATATGAAAATATATAGTATTTAAAATAATTGAAACTATCATAATGAAGAACAAATTATAAAACATAGAAAGTAACACCAGAAACAATGAAAGAAATGGAATATTATTAACGAATGTGTGATAAGATGATATACAATTATCTTATATTACATTATAAATATAATTATGTTTATGGTATAAGTTAACTAAATGTTTAAAACTATAAGACGTGATTTTTAATAATGTTCAACCAATAAGAAGTTGGAGGTAAGGAATTTCATCGAAATTTATAATCCATTGACACTTATTTTTAATTACACGCCAATTTGTTTTTTCAAGGTTTATATACTATCCCTTTGACTTGTAATATCATGATACATTTATACATCATGATATCATATGTTTAAATTTTAATTATTTCACCTTAGGAAATTTGACTTGAAAATTCCTATGTGATAAAAGTTATTGTACAACCTAACTTCTTATTAGGATTGTTAATATTATTTGGAAACAATAGATTATTTTGTAATAATTTTTCATTGGAAAATGAATTTCTCTTAAATATACATGCGTAATGAATAATATTATTTCCTAAAATTTTTATAATTTTTACATATCTAGTTTACATTTCATATTATTGTTTTATATATGGAATTATTTGAAAATTTGTCTCTTTTACTCAATTTGGTAATTTGATGATAAGGAACATTGTCCATGAATTAAATCATTTATTTGATATATGAGGAATGGATTTGATATGGAGGTATGGGGGAGACCTGGCTATAAATATCCCCTCAATGCATCAAAATGTCTCATGAGACTACCCATTGGGAAAATCATATGATTTTTTACCCAACACATTTAAATATTCTTAAAGATATACCTTTCCAGTAAAGGTATCATGTGCCAGATATAGGATGTCCAATAATTAATAATTTCCTTCATAGTGAATTAAAATATTACTATAATCCATTTCATTTCTCAATGATATTATATATGGATTCATTTTATTTTTAATATATTAATAAAATGGGGTTTTTGATTAGTTATTTACATTTCTATATTTCTTATTTGTAGTGAGTCCTAATATCTTATGATGTACATAAATATTACTGATAATTTGAGCTCACTATTTTTTCCATTCCAACGAATCCACCAAGTGTACTTGGATTAATATAAAAGAATATTCGAGAGGGAATAATCATATTCATTGAATAAATATGTTGTTATTTATGTTTTCAAATATAATTCATGAATCAATCATAAATCTATTTTACCCATACTAATTAACTATTAGATCCATCAACATGTTATTCCTTTTATATTATTCCATTGTAATATGGTATAAATTGGCTCCATGGATCTGGGTTTAGGGTTTCAACATGATATTAAAGTATGAATCCTTAATTTGTACCTATTATTTATTTCTCCATCAGGATTTGATATTACTTATTCAAACTATTGGTTCCATTATACCATCATTACTAGTTAGGTTTTCATCATTTGAGTCTATAGATTACTTTGATTTAGAATTTTGACTATTTCTACATGATAATATATTATGATATCTTATTTTATTCCGTTATTATAGATCATATGTGATGGTTTTAGCTTATAAGTTTTCTATATATAGACATGGAAAACATTATACACATAAAAATAGTCTGGAGAATAGATAATTGAATTTATGTGGCCTATGATCTTTTCAATGTTCAATAGGGGGAATTATACAAATTTATAAATATTTCCTTTCATTGAAATTTCATGATGTATTTTTAAGTGGATATATTCAAGGATAAATAATCACTAACAGAAAGCATCATGTCACTATATATGTTTTTTCATGAAGATATTGTTTTTATGCCTTAGTAAATATTTATGAATTATTACATTTATTTTTCCATCATTATTATAAATTGAATACAATATAATTGTGTAAATTCAAAATTACCAACTCCATCCCAATGGTATGTCATTTACAATTTTATCCCATATAAAGCCTCATATGGTGGCCTATGGATGGATGAATGATATTTATTATTATATAAGAACTAAAACTGCATATGTTATTAATACAAAAAAAATTATAAATCAAACAATAAATACTTTATCATATCTTATTACATTTGGAAAGTTAAATATGACTCACCATAAATTTGGGGTTATAAATAATGAAAATGTGTTGCTCTCTGATTAAATAAAACTAAAAAATCTTTCAAATTTTAAATGTTAACCTTGAATCATAATCTGATAACATTAATTGAGATTCATTTTCATTTACTTCAAATTACTTTATATAAATACGTGAAATTGTATGAAGGGATATATTTTTCCAAATTCATAATAATATGATAACATTTTTATTTTTTCAACCACTATAAAGATATCATTTTTTTCATTTTATGAACTTTTTTCCCATGAAAAACTTCATTGAAATATGTTTACACATATTTTATTGACTAAATAGTGATCATATCACACTCTGTGGACAATATCTACTCAAATCCAACTTTTTTATGCACAAAAGATAAATAGGTACAGTCTAGAATTTCCAACTGCATTCGGTCACTCTAAATGATTTTTTAAATATACTTGTAAATCTAAATAATATGAAAATGTATAGAAGAATATAAAAAATTAGATTCATATAATAACTCATTCATTGTATCCAAATTTGATGGAAAACATAATCTTTTCCCAAACTCAATATTTGATCTTTGTAAATGGAAAAATCATGTTACTTACCATATCAAATGGGTTTAATTTTCTAATAACATTATGGTTTATCCTTCCAATTCCTCTTGATATTCATTAAAAGTGAGAGTTTTTCAATGTAATGGGACAGAAATGATATTATAATTATCATGACCCAATCACTTCAGTGACACTATTTTAGGCTGACACATGTCCTTGTTCATATATCCCAATCCAAAATTGATGGAGACTAGCGATGTTAGTTTGGAAACACAATTGTTGAGGTATTTACTAACATTGAATTATATAATATTTAATAAAAAATATATTAATATATTAATGAAATTTACATAATGAAATAGAAGTTCACACCCATGGTAAAAATTAGAAAATCAAAATATGTATCTAATACGTATGGATAACAGCTAAACACAACCTCCTTTCACCAGATCCAACACCTAATGAACATTGTCCAGAAACACCCATTTACATCCATATATCTACTAGTAATTTCATGTACATTAAATGTAATCCTTGGTATAATATGTCCATAAATTTACACATATAGAGTGTGATCATAGAATACATAGTAAGAAAATAAAGAAATTCTGAAATATAACGAATATATATGTGTGTGATTTAAATCAATATAATAATTGAGAATATATGTAATAATGACCTCACTATGGTTATCAATCATGATATAAACAAATAGATAATTAATCACATCATAAATCAATTTCATATATAAATGTCGACTCTTTATAGTAGAAGGGTCCATACATATCATATCAATATGAGAAAAAGATAGGGATACGAGATGATCAATAATAAAAATACAGGTGTGACACATGTCCCATATATGGTAAGGTAATAATGTATAAGATATTATATATAGTCAAGATATCTACTCCATTAAATGTTATTTAAGGGGTATATAAGATTTAGGGTGTTTTAATCTCGTCCCATATTTTATAATATATATATAAACATTATTAAAATTAATACAATAGAGAAATACGCTTTCTATCCTACCCATTTATCACTAATGTAGTATCCTTTCTCAAGAAGACATTAATATTTATAAAAGTCATCATTTTTTTATAATAAGTCACAACATTATCAACAAATCAATGTTCCAATCATGATCAAGATGTAATTTCTTCAAAAATAATATAATTCAAGTAAGAAAAAAATAAAAACATGATTTCACTAGAAACCTTAGCTATCATATTAGAAAGAAATATTTCCATGTTACATAAGAAAAAAAATTTATGATTAACTCATAAATAAAATATAATGGAAACCAAGAATGCTTAAAAATATTTTATCAATAATTTCCATGGGTATTATGATTAAATAATATTTATAACACTCTATATAAAAATTATACTAACTCGAACCTGTTTATTTAGGTGAAATTCATGGATTACTAGAATATATCTAAAAATAGATATAAATCTATAATGAGTTGTAACTAATCTAAATTAGTAAAATTATATGTAAGAGTTAGATAATTTTATGAGGAATAGCTAATACATACTCATAATTAACAAGTATGTGAATAAAATGAAAAATGTATATTGAATGATTTTTTAAAAAATAATTTCCAAAATATGTTCTCATATAGAACTAATTTTTATGAATACATAAATTTATGTAAATTATTCAAAATTAAAAGATGTTTTACCGTGAAATATATACATTGTAAAATCACGCAGTCAAATTTGTTTCAAAGAAAAAATAATTTTATGTATCAAGGTCATTGTTTAATGATATCGTCGAAATATAATATCATGTTTAATAATATCTATAAAAATAGAATTTGAATTCCAAGTAAATATAAAACTAAATCAATGAATATGAGAGAGTTTATAGACCACATCATTTCATCCTACTAAACTAACTATGTTTTTACCATGATAATAATGAAACCTTTTAACTGATGTTATGTGTGAATAATCAATTTATAAATCTTATAGAATAATGTGTAAAAAATATTATTTAACAGTATTTATAATAATACTTAAGGAAGAATGATTATAAACAATTAGTGTAAACGTGGCCATGCCGCTCAAATAAATCCAATCTATTGATATTATTATCATATCTCTTGTGAGTCTATATGTGTTAAAGATGGATGCATTAAAGATATTAAATAATGTATAGTCTCTTCATAAAGATTGGTATACAACATATAATAAGTAAATTATTCATTTTTTTGGGCATACAAAATACCCTTCCCAAACAATTTATTATCTAAATAAATAAGTGGTTTATAAAGTATGATGTACCTTAAAATAATATTTAATAAAATAGATTTGAACAGTTTACTTCACCAATTTCAATAAATAATAATGAATGTGTTTTATTATTCATTTTAGATTTGTTGAACAGTGAAAATTTTTCTCCACTCCCCTTTTATGATTATATCATTGAAAAATATGTATATAAAGTTCAGATATAAAACATGTATGAAAAATATAAACAAGATAAAGAGGATATCAACATCAAAAATTTTCATGTAGTACACAATTCAGAAACTAATATTATTCGATCATTCACATACTATTTCAAACAATAATTTAAATTATTTATTTTTTTATTTTAATAAATAGATCTATGTATATAAAAATATTCTCTTAGAAAATTACATTGACACATCAACCAATTTATTAATCCATAAATTATAAATTCATATTTTCATAGAATAACATAATATTATTGGTTGATTTAAATAAAATCTCATTAGAAACTTCGTATGATCATCTAAATGGATTCAATATATTTCCAAACCACCTACCACTAAATGATTCATGAAAACCCATTATTTATGCTCTAATAATAATATCAAAGACACTAAAATGAATTATGAAAGAGTATATAGTCAATTTTCATGGAAAATACTATAATTAAATACAGAATAAATCGTAACCAAAACCATAGCAGTGTATTAAAAAAATCTACAAAATAAAAATAATGAAAAAAACAATAATTAAAACCAGAAAAATAATCATATTATTTTATAAAATATTCATTCTATGATGGAAATTTGTCAAATATTGAGAAAAACTGTAGAAAAAATCATCAATGTTTCCATTAATTAAGACCATAAAAGTTTAAGTCATACATGTTGATTACACAATTAAATCAATGAAATCCAACCCCTTGAATACAAATTAAAAAATTAAATAGAATCATTAATCATATATATAAGACAGGAAAGGGTTAGGAGTGTCCTATGATAGATTTGGTAACAATTAATTCCATGAATCCACATTCTATCAAGGGGAAATAGGAGGTAATAATAGAATCGATGAAAAACTATAATAGATCCTCATGGATAGTAGGTGAAAAATGAATCCATCATAGGAAAAAATATAGTTCAAAAAATTAAGGTGTAAGTATGAAAATTCATCTTCAACAAATCATATCTAGAAGAATAGTGCGTCTGTTAGAGGACCACCAGATACTAGGTGGAAGCTATATGGATTCCACCCATGTACATCACACCCAAAGTATTAGGTGTGTCCTATACTTAAATATTATTTCTTTCAACCAACAGAAGACTTCTTGAATACGTACTTCTTCCATATATACCTGAACTACATGCCAAAACACAAAATAATCATTCCTAAAATAGCCAAATTTAATGATAAATTATAAAAAGAATTTTTCATTCATCCAAAATAAAAAACTAAAATGGGCTTACAGTGTTAGCACCCAAACTTATCATGGCTGACCAAAAGTATAATAACAAGGACTAAGACTATTAAAAATATAATTCTCCCACATTCCATTCTGAAGTAAAATATTACAATAACATTGATTAATTTCTTATACTCTATCGTTATTATATTTAGATCCCAATAATCATTCCATTTTTAGGCATCATCAAACATATTAATCATCCTGTAATAATAGTGGATGGTTTATTCTTTAACCATTAGAAGCTCTTGCTATCAACTATGTCTTATATTTACCTCATTCAATGTTAATATATAACAAAAAATATATTTCTCTATATTACATAATTTTCTGAATTGTGTAAATCACATCATGTCATTATGTAAAATATTAATTTTTTTTTGAACTACAAATCATGGGTAAGATAATTATGTTGATGATTATTTAAATATAATAATTTTTATGATATCTCTTTCACGTTTTTTACAGAGGTATATCTATGTCACTTTTTTAATGTATCCCAACAAATGATGAACCATTCCCTATTATAACATAAGGTATGTACTTGTCCACTAACCTACATTCCGTCCAACTTGTAGTGGGTTTCCACTCACCAATTTTCCTAAATAAATTTAAAACCCATCATGTTAATTTGTTTTTATGTTAAAATTTTAATTAAATAATTTGATCTACTAATTATAAAATCTTACCAGCCTATGGAAATAAAGGATCTCCATTATATTTTTTAATATGATTAAACATTATCATATTTAAATTTTTTATGTGCATGTCATAATTTCATTCCAATAGAATTAATGTCCCAACATATCACTTTCAGTAAGAAATTGCCCTTTTTAAACTCTTTATATAACTTTAATCTTATTTATTTTTATAGGATAATCCTTATGTGTACATTGTTATCTTATTGAATATCATAATAGATAACAGTAACTTCTATAATGACCACCAAAAACATTCAATTTTAGAAATTATAAATTTAATTTTTAAAATAAATTAAATGAGTATATTTCATTATAAAACTAGAACACATTAAAAATACATAGTTATTAACACGTTCTCAAACTGAATTCCTTCTGGTATCCTCATTCGTCACGTCTAATTGATGATATCTAATTCCATGAACAATATTTTAAAATAATTATGAACATATTACAAATTAATCAATTCCTAATTTTTTTATAAATGTTATTCAATTTTAGTCAAAATATTATTAAAATAGTTATCAATAAATAATATTATAGATCTATCCTTCATCTTTAAAATAAGAATAAGATCCCCACAATGTGATTTAGTAATATAAATGATCAACTTTTCTATGAAATCATATTTGTTATTATTTGGTTCCTCTAGTAAGATCAAAACAATTATATATGTGTCCTTTAATATAGATTAGTATTTAGGAATTGTTTCAATATAGATCAACAGTACTCATTTTTTGAGTTTAATTAAACTCTACTTATTATTTTGGTAATATTTTCATCAAATAAGAATGGGTAATTTTTTATCTATTAGGGAAAACATGTTAGATTATTCTATGTTTGTATAGATATATCTAATATATTTTTTAATACATAAAAAAATATAAACAAAACGTATAATAATGAACTCAAATACTTAGATCTTGATATTAGAGATTTCGATGAAATAAAATAAAAATGAAGAACATGCCATTTATATTGTTCCAAATACATTTCTTCTATGTATTTGGTAAAGATACCCATGAAACAGCCACATGAATCTTTCCATGTGGGGTAATCCGCTTGTAATATGAGTCATATATAAAATATTTACAACCCTTCTTCTATCGTGATATGATATTACTTGTAGTTTAAGAATAATAGATATAAAAATAGATTCAACCAGGGAAAATCACATTGAGTTTATAATCAATAAATGATGAAACCCTTTTTATAAATTTCTTAACACAAATATATGAATATCTATGGATTAATCATGAGTTGAGTGTTTAAAAAATCGAATTAATAATCAGTATTATGTTATAACATTTTTAGTGTAGACTAAAATTTTTATTTAGTATCTTCAATGATCATATATTGTTTAAATAATTATTGCAATATGTATTTACTCATATTAGATCAATTCATAGTTAGTTAACCTAATATTTTTGATAGATTACATAGATATATATGATGGTAGTGGGGTGACATATTCTTTATCTATAACATCTCATTATCATTTTTATGCTAGTTTAAGACTTTTTTTATCCCTTTGTTTGGATCTGGTTTCAAGCCATTTTTTGGAATATGATTTTTTTTAAATCTAGGGTTGTTCATGATCATAATATGGTTAGGTTAACTCATGTGTAATTTCCCAAGAAATCATGTTCCACAACATGGTTCTCTCAAGGGGTTATCCCTATTAGTTGAATCTCCGTGGATTCCCGTTCAAAATATTTTCTCTTTAACAAGGGGGTTTCCTTGGTTGACACGAGGTTTGTTATATCATGGGGGCCAATCATGCACCCTTTCCTATTTCCAAGATAGGGATACAATTTTTTTTATAATCATTCGGGAAAACACTATGGTTCATATAGTAGCCTAGTGTGGGCGTATGGTTAAGTGAATAGTTAGTACTAACCATTTATACTAACCTAATAAACCATGTGATTAGTTTTTTAACCTAGAATATATTTAATTAAATTCATGAAAAATATTTTTATGATTCAAAACATCCCTTAAGAAATTTAAATTTTATCCATTGGTTATTTGAGGCTCTCTTCAGGAATCATTAGATACATGAATCACTATTCTCATGGATAAATGTAAAAGTGGACATGATTGATCTCTATTTGGTAATTTAATTCTCTCTTGATTTTGGAATCCTTTTTTCATTCCATATCTCCCATGTTGAGAGTGATGAATCCATGTGATTGATGCTGAATTGGATAATTTATTTGATGAATTTTGATTTTAGTAAATCTTAACTGATTTCCTCTCCTCTCCTCTCTCCACTATTAGTTTATTAATGGGTATTCATTTAATTAGGTGATTAAAGGTTGACGGTTCCATAAAGAATTTCTATATAATTTAAACCAATATTTTCTAGATTGAATTGAATTTTTTTTTCAAATAGATTTCTAAAACCTGATTTTATTTGATATGATATTTTATTTTACAAATGGCATGGAATTTTGGAAAACCCATAATGTCAAAGACATTAAATTTTTTTTATTAAACTTTATTAATTATATATTGAAATGAAAACTAATTAGATAAAATGATTTGATGTTGATTCTTGAGAACATTGGATTCAGATAACATGATTGTGAAATAATGAATTTTAAAAAACACTATGATTTTGATTTGAAATTTAAAAATAATGTTAAAGAGTAAAATTGGGATTTTGAATAGTTAATGATTAATTCCACTGAAATTTTTGATTTTCCCTTGATTTAATTACTGATTTAATGATTGAAACAAATGTTATCCCATGTAGTTAGTGGGTGATTTGGATAAGAATTCCTAGACACTGACCCCCAAAGTTATATATTGATGATGTCATCATTAACTAAACCATGTTCAACATGATTTCCCGTGATGGGGTAATATTTGATTTATTCTGATTTCATGGGGAATAAGGATGTGTTCACACATTGAACTGTGACCGATGGATTGAGTAGGGTTAGGATCCTTGTCCCTAAAACTAATGTGCTTCTGATCACATGTCCATGGATCTTGTTTTAATTGATTATTTCATTCTAGTATTTATTAAACATCATTATTAATGGCTCTTTTAAATTTTTTGAAAAATGTATTTTAGGAAAAAAATCATTATATGTCTAACATGTACATGAAATCCAATAAATTTTTTATTAAAATATGAACTTGACTTCAAAGCCTTTTTTTACCTGATCTTGATCAATAAATGGTAAAATTGATATAGGGCTGCTTATGGATCATTTAATGATATCCAACTAATATTTTAATGGCCATGACCTAACTTTTCCTTCAGGTGATTGTAGATCTTCTTATACCAGGTCTAGGAAAAGTGAAATCACCAATTATATGTTACATGTGTGATAGAATATAAAAGAATTAGTGTTTATGGGAAAGAAAAGATCTTTGATCAACTCATTTAATTTAGATTTGAGTCATTTCATTAGTCCATTTGTTTCATTTTCTTAGTGATGTATTTTATTAAGATCATTATTAAACTACTTGTGTTAATTTTACCCATACTTATTGTTTGGAATACCAATTTATCAAAAAAAATTATACATTGTTTTATAATGATCATGTGTTTTTGTATTGAAAATTTTCCCATTACCCTTTTAACAATACACATGTACTTATTTATAGCCCATGGGGTTTGGGAAAACACCATTTCTTTCCATGTAATCATTGACCCTGGTATTGGTGTTTGAGGGTATATATGATAGTTTGTGACAAATTGGTATCATTAGTGTGATGTGTTTCATGTCTTTTCTATATTTTTAGGTTATCTTGGATTCCATGGTATATAAGAGGTATGATTTTTGGGACTTAACGGGATGTTTTGAGTGATTTCATGGCTATATATCATCATAGAAATCCTTGAGTCACAATGGGTTATTGGGGAGTGTGTCATGGGGAATAAATTGATCTAATTATAATCATCTCCCAAAATTGATCAAATTATATTGAAAAAATTCCCAATACTTGAATTCTATCAAATATAATTGATATTCATGTATCTTATCATTGAGTTAATGATTTTAGAAACGTTTATGATGTTTTATTGTTTCTTCTTGATGTTGGGTAGTACCCCCCCCATAAGAATAAAGTTTGATAGACCTTGGGAGAAAGATACTTGTAAACAAAAAAAATGAATCCTTTAGATATCAAGATCCACATTTAAATTGTGGTTTATAAATTTCATTTTCTAAGGCCATTAGTAGTTCTCATTCTTATTCCAGATCCAATAGAGGAAACATGATGTGGTGAAACTGTGGATAACTCTTACGAGTTTTTTCAGCAAAAACCACCACATTTTTATTTTAAATATGACCCCCAAGAGGTATAAGTTTCTAAAACAAATTGGAATTCTTTCAAATTTGTTACATATCTCTGATTCAATAATGGTTAGATGTGTATCCTTCAGTATAGAATGACATATAAAGAGATTCTGTGATACAATGGTAATAATGGTAAAACACGAGGTATTAGAGTTGAATTATTTCTACTCCATTTTTACTGTGTATTTCTATCCCATATCTGGGGTAATAGTAAATTTTATAAAGTATCTCATCCTCAAGTAGGGTTACAGGTATCTGACATGGTATGAAAACCAATTTGTTAAACATTCTATAATTTATCTTATTGTATTATAAAATTAAAACATAAGTCTCAAGGATTTTAGATGGCTCTTCTAACTAATATTAGATCACATTTTTCATGATAAAGCTAACCTCATAAATAGACTTGTTGGATTTTGATTTAACAATTAATCGTGACCTAGCTAGTATGTTAGGGTTTATTAGAGTTCTTCTTACTTCAAGAATTTTTTATGTTCCCTTCAATGGAATGAGCAAGAAGGATGAGTCTCAAAGAGGATCTAAATTGTATAATAATCCATTCCTTCTAAATAACTTGTAACAGTCCTATTAATTATCGTTTAGTGTGGAAATATATCATGAATTCCAAGGGGGTTTATACTAAACCACCAAAAATCAATTGTTTTAGTTTTTTATTAGTCCACCATTAGATATTTTACCATGTATTTTCTTACCCCTCATAGTGACACATGCTCTCCAACATCTAAAGTCATTGGTTTTTTATCATAAAAATCATGATATAAGTGTTTATATGCATTTTAATCTAGAAATAATTTTATTCACGTAGTCAATGATTCTCCAAAGGAAGTTGAATAATGTCAAGTGATAATGAGATGTACCATAAATATATCGTAATATGTAGTGACTACTCTATTTGGTTGAATCTCATTCATTCATGTTGACTCACATTGAGAATTGTTTAAAGATTCCTATACAGAGATCTTCTTATGTGACAGATATTTATATGCCCCTCAAAATAAATAGTGATTCATGTCACTAATACCCCTCCTTTTCCTTTTATTTATTGAAGATTTATCTTGTATGGAATTTTATGGTTCTCAACATGAATCCTATTGATGTAAATCATTTATTGTATTATTTTATTTTCTGTATATCTTGGATTGACTATTATATTCATTGGTCCCCCATTCCGGTTCCTAATGTGGTGTGTCATTTTTCGTGGGAGTGTGGGACCTAGTGTTGAGAATACCTAGACCTCCTTTTTGGATTTGGTAAGGGTAATATATATCTAACGCCCTAAACCTAGATACCCAGATTTGATGCATTATTACATAACTTTGGCATGATCACAAATAAAATATATCAAGTCTCGAAAGGCCTATTAGTTTAGTAGCCTTGGAAACACTAGATATATTCATAAAGTTTACATTACATCAATAAGTGAAAAACTACAACAAAATATTTTCTTCATATACTCTCACTCTATCCCTGCAGGTCATTCATAAAATACTTCTTCACATCCTGGGAAAAATAAAATATTAAAAGGGGTGAGCTCAGATACTCAGTAAGGATAACAATATAGCGGAAACTTTCATAAATAAACATAAAAATTTAAGGCAATGTATAACTAAAACAAAATCCTTTTAAAATTGAACTCCATTATAATATGGCAATGATAAAATTAATAATTCCATTTACTTATTCACATTGATATTCTACTAGTCGAATAATCACATGAAAATATTAATAACCACTTTCATAATGACAGAATGCATAATGCCAGACTATCATAACCACGTAGCCACGGCCTCGTGCCAAGACTAAAAATGAGATTTTATCAAGGCCTCGTTCCAAGACACTATTTTGTCTCATGAGACCTATCGATGCATCGAGGAGCTATAGCAGGCTCCACCCGTCACTTACTAAGTCCAATGCATTTCTCATATGAAAATCTTTAAACATAACATAATCATTCGTATTAAAACTAGCATACGAAATGTCAATACATTATCCACAAACCATGAATGATTTAAAAATAGCACATCCACAGTGAAATAAAACTCATTCGATACAATATGGAAGATTGTATTGTATCATATTAACCTCAATCGATAATGATGAACGATATTGACATAGATGAAAATAATCATCAAAACAATTAGAGTGAAATATCCCCCTTTTTATTGAAATCATTTAAATGTCACACTATTTGTCAAGAATCCATTTAAAATAGATTTTAGAATCAAAGTGTCCCATACCACATTGAAACTTTTAAAAGGAATTTTGATTTGAAAACAGTAATGTCCATATAGATAAATCCTTAAAACCGTTTTTAAAACATGGACATTAATGAGAAAGATTTAGAATAATCAATCTTTAAAACATTTTAAAAAGTCATTTTAGTTAGAGGGATTCATGATATATTATGTCAAAGTACATTATATACACCATATAAAAGTGATTTGGTGTATAACAATAAAAGAGTCTCAATGGAATGTAAATTGAGATGAAATCTCTAACAAAGGTCGTATCCTTAGGTTAAGGATAATTCAATGACATAATTATGAGTGAAAAATATAAATACACTCAATATGATTGTATATTCATTGTAAAACAATCAAAGGACATTCACACATATTCCTGTAAAAACAACACCAATGAATTGGATGTTTAACTCAACAAATCGAGATTGAGTAAAAATTACTCTTATCAAGTTCATACTGATGACCTGATAATTTATCAATGGAGTAATTATGTGAATAAAAATTATATCCATAGAAAGGGGTGGGGAATATATGACATAATCAAATGATTAGTGATTCTACACATAATATTGGAGTAAAATAATCAATGAAGTATGCGTAAAGACGAATGAGTGGAAATTGAAATTTCAAATTCCCTTATTGATTTGGTAACATACAAAACATACACCCATGAAATAAGGATCATACAATGATGATTTAAATATACATGAATTAATGTATATTACACACAAACATGGTCAATACACACACCACATGTAATAAATAAGTGGTGAACAATGGAATTCTCACGGAATTAAAAGTGAGATAAGAAACCCCTTACATTGTACATTTTCCTTGGTCGACGGTAGGTTAACCTCCTGTATAATGGTGAAATAATTGTTATTGAATTATACAAGAATCATTTACATTAATATGATATAATATATGATCTTTTAACATTGATTTGTTAATAATATCTTAGTATTATCATCATTTCAGGTGTTAACTTACTCGTTTTCCTTTTTATTCTTTGTTACGTAAGCCGTGTTTGTTATGGATAGGTTGTATCTTATTCATATCCAGAATTATATAAAGTTCTTAAACATTATTTTTAATCATAAAATTAGAATTATACTTGAATGGATACGATGGAGAATGAATCTCATCGCGTTCGTGGAGACGGTAGTCCGTACGTACGCACGAGCGACAATATCATTCTTTTGATGTTAAAATAATATATAATTGGATGGTATATAATATATAAAAAATAATTATCATGTTATATTTTTTATTTACATGAATTACACATCATTAGTATACCCATCCAAAGAATAATTCATTGAATGACAATTCCACCACGACTTGGAGACGGTAAGCCTACGTACGCACGTATAGTGACATGCCATTCAAAGGATGGATATAATACTGAATATGGTTGTACCATATTTATAGTAACATCCCAGCATATAGAAGATACTGGAGTTATTATTTTATAATAAAAATAACAAAGAATGAATAATTTGAAGAAGAAAGGAACATGAAAGAGGGTGGTGAAAACATTACCTCATCTACGGGTTCTTCCTTTTGATTTGATCAAAAGGGATCCATAGGTTGGCTTTCTGATCAAACTAAGGCCTATAGGTTGTATTTAGGGCAGTTTAGAGTGTATTTGGGCAGGGTTTGGCCGAGGCAAAAGGCTTGTAATGTGTGAATTAGTGAGAAGGTGGAGTTCCCTTTTATAAGAGGGGTAAGCGGCACCTTTGGAAAAGCTAAAAATATTATTTTATAATAAATTCATATTCGGTTTCTAATGGATAAAAAGTGGATTATTTAATGTTTAAGGTGGGTATGGGTCAAAACCCACTCAACCAATATAATTTAGACAGGTTTGGGTCATTATATTAACCTTATAATTAAGTATTAAATCTTTGTTAATTAGTTTCACTTTTACAATGTCTCTTTGTATATTTATATTATATGGTTAATAAACATACTATATACAGCCGAGCGACCCCCAAGTGGTCCATTAATGATACACTTATCATGATATAAGTATCTTGGGCGAACCATTAATTTTTAGGAATTGAATAAAAATTAATAATATAATATTTGTTTTAAAAACTCTTTTATGTCAATTTTGACACTATTGGGTATTTTGTTTTTGTTAAATTCATAACAGCATTATTACATCGAAAAAAATTTATATAATCAATACTAATATGTCATATTAAACTCTAAAATTAGTAGAATTCATAAAAAGTCTCAAATTACATTTATTTTGGTATTTATAAAATAAATTATTTTAATATTTCATTAATTAGGTAATTACTGCATCACCATTGTGTCATAAATAAATTAAATTATTTAATGTCTAAAAATTATAAATAAAATACGACTATGTAGGAAATCTTTTTAGATTTCTAATTAATATTTTCAATCTAATTTATCTTATGTATAACCTTATATTACAAATGTTTTAGTAAATAACCTTTGATTTAAACTCTTTTAACTCTTCTTGGAATTAAATAATAATAAATGTCCTAATCTAATAAAAACGGACATAATGATAATATTTTACTCCTAAGGTTGTTTTTGGTCTACATAAACTTGTCCAATAGAATTAGGACATGTGTTAGGGTAATATTAATATCATATTTAACCTTAATTACCCAATTTACTTTTAACCGAGGTAAATAAAAGTAAAAAGTTACTATTCACCAAAAATTATTGTCATCTCATTGAACCACATTTTAATTCTTGATATTAACCGTGTCTCTCGGATTTTTGAAATTCCACTCACAGAAGCGATAAAATTATGTTTTATGAAAAATTCAGTATTTTAACTTCAACTTAGTGGTTTCACTATTCATCAAAAAATGAAAGTTTCCAGAAAAAACCAAAAATTAGGCCTAAGATATATTTGATATTATGAATTCAAAAATGATGTCTATTTTACCAAATTCAAAACATAGAATTGGTAGATATTAATTTAAAAATTAATTCCTGTCGTCAAAACAAATAGAGTGTTTTTAAGAGATAAAAACTATCAAAAGATTGTCACTTGATTATGTTTGGTTTAAATGTGAAATTACATCCAATGACCAAAATTGTATTAAATGGTAAAAGTATATTCTAAATATACTTTAAATCCACTCAAATTAATAATTTATCACTATTATTTATTTCTATTAAAAATTTTGTTTTTAATTAAAATTTAGTAATTTTCACTATTCATCAAAATATGAAAGTTATCAGAAAAGTACCAAAATTTCACCCTAAGATAATTTCGATATTACAAATCCAAAAATGAAGTCCATTTAGAATGTTAAAATTTATAAAATTTCAAAACGTAGGTATTACTATTTATAACGGCTCGTTTGATTGATTGTGGTGTGTTAGAATCTCGAAGTTGCGTACAATGCACACCATTGCATTATTCAAAGGGAAATGTACCGTGGAAGCTTGGGGTGTTACATTCTCCCCTCCTTCAATAAATTGTGTCCTCGTAATTTTTTTTAAATTTTTCTTGAGAATATAATGGAAATTCCCACATCGGAATAGAGTCAATAAAACTATCACTTTAAAATAAAGGAAGAGCGGTATTAATGTCACACAAGATAACCCATACTAGGATTGCATGTAAGAAAACATGGATGTGGACGATAAAATAAGTGTTATGTTCTGATTGAGAGCGATAGAAAACAAGATCAGGAGAAGGTTAACAATAAAAAAATCACAAACTTGTGTTGGGACAAACTATCATTAGTCTCCCAGTAGGAAAAGTAAATGGAAAACAGTTTTTTTTAAGTTAGATTACATAAGGATGAGGAATTAATTAATGATATTGACTAAGAACATAAGGAGATATAGTTACTTTTTAAGTAGAGTTTCATTATTTAATAAATGTTTACCACTAACTCATTTTTTTTAACAATGAGTATTCAAGAAGACATGGTCACAATGGAAGAGCTAGAATAATCTTCCATAGAAATACATGATCCACGTAGGATAAACTATATATTTACCTTGTCATTAGAGATTAATCAAAACCAAAATGGTTAGTATAATATCTAAAAATCCCCCAAATGTATATTCCATTAGAGAAAAAAAACATTAATCTTAATTTCTAAAATTAAACCATCAATACCCCAAAGTTAAAAAAATACCATTAAATAATCAATTTTCCTTAAAATCCTTCAATATAATCCAAACTAATATTGAAACCCAAAACAAATAATAATGTAGTCTTCCACGTTAAATTGTATCTCCAAATGACATTAATTACTCTTAAGGTCACATACTTAAAAGTAATTAACCTAATCATTTCCATAAATAACCCAAATCACTATAAATCCACAATAAAAACATAGATAAAATCCACCATTACTCCTCAAATGAAATCCCATACTATTCAATTTTCCATGGGTATATAGTGTTCACAACAAAGTGAATAACTTCCAAAATAACATTTATCACATAATCACCAAATCATTTTCCTATACTAAGGGTATTAATTTGATAAGACATAAGATCCCAAATCAAATTATTATTGATCAATAAAATCATTTAACTAAAAATAATAGTCACACTAACTAGGTACTTCACGTAGTCCAATGATAGGCGATAAATCCCAATCGCACTTTGGTTGTGGGTTCGATTCCCACATATTTGTCCA
This sequence comes from Viscum album, assembly GCA_963277665.1. Classification (NCBI taxonomy): domain Eukaryota; kingdom Viridiplantae; phylum Streptophyta; class Magnoliopsida; order Santalales; family Viscaceae; genus Viscum; species Viscum album. The sequence goes on along the minus strand of OY728147.1, from coordinate 641,221,869 downwards.
ATGCGATGGGTTGTCACACGGTCTGTGTGTTGTCCTTTTTCAAAAACTATATTTTATAACATTACCAAAATGAGATAAATTCCACAAAATAACCATAACATAATTTAACCACAAATCTTATCTAATACCTTGCATTTTCATCCCAAATTATAATAACTTATAATTTTCTCAAACCCAATGATCATATAAAACCAAATGGTTATTTATAACTATATCCACAAGAGAAAAGATAATTCTTCCTCAAATATCGTTCTCACATGGAAAAATACAGGGTTAAAAATACAAGAGAAAATTATTCCAAAGTAAACCCATCAACAAGGAGCACTAATACTTTTTAAACATTTCTCCAACCATTTATTCCCACATAGCTTCTTCTTTGACCAAGAAAATATCCTATAGAATAGGTCATTCACTCGGTTAATGTCTAGGTCCCCTACATGTACGGAAAATGACTGTAAATGGATTCTTGGGACCATTTTTATCTTCTTCCATAGTACACTTCATTTTTCTTCGGCAATTATTCACTTTATGTCCTTCCTTCCCGCACGTAAAACTTTTATTTGTCCCATTGAGACACTTTCTTGGGCGTCTCCTTCCACATTTCCTGCATGATGGAAATTGAGGATTCCTTTCCCCATGGTCTCCACTATTGGAGGTCTAATCATTCATCAGATTTCTCTTCTTTGTTGAGTCCTGGAATTGGTTAATATATATATTGTTGATCATATTTTTGAAAAATTGATTTGGAACAAAGACAATATCTTTTACGACTATCAACATTCCATTTTGTTGCTCATTTCCACTACCATTCCCACCATGTACATCATTCTCAAAGTCACTATGACTTCCATGGAATCCATCCATTGACTAAAACCATACAGCATTGTGTGTGTAACAGTAGTCATAAAATCATTTAGAGATTAACATGTCACCATATTCCCAATTTGAATCACATTCGGATTAACAAAGGTCATTTACTCTCATCTTATATATATAATACTTCAAATCAGTTTGTAAAGAAAATGTATATTATTCTAAGCATATCCCCCGAAAGTGTCGTAACCAAGAGTGCAGCAAGGCTCGTTGTCGTGCACCAGTTCTCGTTTGAGTCTAGCTCAAAGAGGTATTTTCAGGTTTTACCCCTAGGTAAATTGGTTCCAGAGCCACCTCTACCTTCTCGTAACCAGACAGGGATGTATTTCTCAGAAAACTCACAAAATCTCTACTATACCAAAATTCTAGGAAGTTCTTCTATACTAATCCTCAATGTTCATCATAGGTCTACGTGTTCTAATCAGAGTTTATCCAAATATAGCTTCCAAGGATTGTACTAAACTTCCTATGATACCAACTGTAACGCCCCTACCCTAGATACCCAGATTCAGTTCATTATTACAGAACTTTGTCATGATCACAAGAAAGATCATGTCTCGAAAGCCTGATTAGTTTAGTAGCCTTGGAAATACTAGATATATTCATAAATTTTACATTACATAAATAAGTGAAAACTACAAAAACGTATTGTCTTCATATCCCCTAATACTATCCCTTGAGGTCAGTCATACTATACTTGTTCACATTCTGGGAAAAATTAATCATTGAAAGGGGTGAGCTCAGATGCTCAGTAAGGATAACAATATAGCAGAAACTTTCATAAATAAACATAAAAATTTAAGACATTGTATAACTAATACAAAAGAATTTTAAACTTGAACTTCAGCATAATGTGGTAAGGATAAAATGAAATAATTTCATTTACTTATTCACATGGATATTATACAAGTCGAATAATCACATGAAAATATTAATAACCACTTTCATAATGACGGAATTCATAATTCCAAACTATCATAACCATGTAGCCAAGGGCTCGTTCCATGACTCCAAACCAATGGACATAGGCGTGACCCTATGTGGTCATGGATAGACACATATAGTGTAATAAAACATTTCTAGGGTACATGACAAAAAACCAATGGACATGGGCATGACTCTGTGTGGCTAGACACACCATGTACTGATGTACACAAGCACATGCAAGTTTTACAATGACAAGGAAAATAGCACAGGTAAGATGTCTTCTGGCTGAGGCATGCCATGTAGTCCCCTAGCATTCCATGTACAGATTCATGAGTATAAAAAATATACTTGAAGGGACACATCCATGCATTGATGTGGGACTACACACAATGTGAGACCCCATACACATCACTTACCCCTTCCTCCTTTTTAAGGGCACCTCTACCTCTCATATCCCCATCATTTATATTGGGATTTTTCCTGTGAAAATCATATCCTATGTTTTTTGCACATAGAACTTGATGGAGCCCATTATATTGGATATATAAATAATATGTGAGGTTTTCCAAGTGTGACTCTCCATTACATGGTTCTCAATGATTGTAGTGTTCAGGTAGGATCATTATAGTTGTACCGCCTAATGTATTTTGGTGTGGGTACTCTATCTATGGATTGGTTCCCCCCATATATAATTGGCTTTCATGTCCCAAACAATTGGGTGGTACCCACATATGGATTCATTATTCCATTCCTATATCAATTTACAATTACCCTTATCAGATATATTGTAGATCATCTATCTACAAAGTCATACAACATTATCGAGTTAGGGTGTTGGTCATATATCTAATATGTGGTACGCCTATGGTTTTTATAGTATAGGCTCTCCATCTTTTGAGTGGAACCCACAATTGGATAGTGATTTGGTTCTCTATCATAAGATTGGTACCACCCCCATGGAGTTAGGGTACAGTCCCTCTATATACTGATTTGTACCTCATGGAATAATATGTAAAAGTCATCTATCCACTGAGTGGTACCCCATTTGGAATTTGGGTGTTCTTCCTCCATATAGTGAGTGGTTCCCCTAATGTGATAGGGCTCTAAACATCCTTATATTTAGTGGAGCCCCCAAACTTATTAAGGATTGATCACTCTACATTGAGATTATCCCCAACTGACTATGAAGGTTAGTTGAATGGCATGGTCCACCACCCGATTACATCTTGAAGAAAACATGTGAGATTCAAGGAATCATTGGTGGGCCTTTTAGAACTGAAGTTAATATTTTCCTAGGATGGTCTGTGATATGGAGATCCTATTTCTATATCATATGGGATTGTTTTATTTGAGAATATATATATTTCTATCCATGTCATTATATTTTGTTACTCTTTTAGTTTGGGTAAAGCTGCCTATTTACATTTTTTCTCTTAGTGCTCCCCCTTTTCAATTTGGGGTGTCATTCTAGATATGTATATACTGAACACTACATGGGAATTACCCAGATGTGTGATTTCTTATAAAAATGACTGATAGTTCTATGGAGATTATAATGTAACATAGGGATACCTAGTTGATTTGATCACATATGGTGTTTAGAGCTTGGAGATTTCAAGCTGGGATCTCTCAACCTTTAGTTTTGCAATATTTTAGGCCCGTATAGAATTTTGGATGTTCTTGTCTTATTTCCATTTTAATTTTTAGTTCACAACACTGTACTCTTAGACAATATATTTGTTTTACAAGAATGGATTTCTATCTAGTTATCAGGTCTTTTTATAACCATACAAATTCACTTTTGGATAGAGATGGTTGGGTGTGTTAATATAGGTTCATTAGAAAAAGGCCACCCATATTTTTTATTCATTTAAACACCAATTTCTAGCTCCTAGTCTATGAATGCGAGAATGGAGTAGTCGCGTGTCGAGCCCCATTTGGTCAGGTTGTGAAATATTTTTATTAGATCATATCATTCAATACGAATATTTTTTGTAGTACTCCCATACAAGGATTTGGATGGGACTTTGGTAAACATAGTAAAATTTTCTCATGTGTAGATTTCAGGCCAGGGACCCCATTTTTTTTACGCAGTTGACAGTTACATCCAATATAACCTTGACTACCTGCTTTTTGTAACATTATATTGTGACCTTAGTTTTAGGATCAACAATAAATGAATCATATAAAATTTATTATTTTGACTGTCATTCTTATATCAACTCCCCATTATATATATATATGTTCTTTTGAACATTGTATGTATTGATTAAATATTTAGTATTCCTCCATGATAATAGCCTACCATGTTACTGATTCCATATTCGGATGATGATCCATTAAGGGATGAGGCCTTTTAGGGTCCATTTCATGATGTTCGTTTTCTCGGTGGACAGGTATCAGAACCTCCACCATTCAAGTAGAAGATAATACTAGCAGTGTAGGATGAGGATCCACACAAGATTAATGAACTCTATGAGTTATAGTGCCAGTGGATGATGAGGTTTTGTGGAATGACAGATCCCTTATAAGTGGATGACTTTATATAGGCGTGGATTTGTGTCGCTAACCTCATTCAAACACTGATTAATCATTTTGTTTCATTGGAACCCATCCATCATCATAATAGTGGAGTACTGTTGCAGTTTAGGTAAGATGATGTATGATGAGTTCACAGTCTCATGTACTGAATTCCAATATTTTTTCCACGATGAGTACAACCCCTTCATCTTGTTATTAGTTTGGATTAATGATATTTTCGAGCTGTATTGAGGAGGGATAAATATGGATGGGCATTTCATAAGTTTCACAAAACATACTCAATACTCTATTGAAATAATTTGAGATGGATACATTAGGGAATGGATGTTTGAGATTGGTATCTATAGAGAAACTCTTACCAATTTAGTTACCCTGTTAATTCCAACCTATGATGAGGTTTTGGATTGGGAACTAGTAAAAGAGAGATTCCATTCAGTGGTACATCATGTAGTTAGAGCTGTCCATGTGAATTTTTGGGTTGAGTCATGTACAATAGATAGAAAACACTAGTTGAAAAAAACTTGGAAAAAAGACCACCCCATGACCAGACTCTAGCACATGGTTATGCATCACAGGGAACACAAATAAGAATAGGTCAGCCAATGTGGGAAAGTGATTTTCATGTGTTATCAAAGGTCACATCACACATTATTTCTCGAACAAATGTGATGAGGAGGGAAGGAAGATAGAGAATAGAAAACCATAGAGGAGTTAGCTCCGTATCAGGGATCTCCCATGATAGGGAGAGATGTCTCCAAGGGAGGTTGTTCTAGAAGAACCACATGGGGAGCTATAGGATGAGTATTTTTAGTGGCAGATGATGTTATAAAATCCTTATAAAACCACCAGCATGTTTAACATGTCAGGATCAAGGAGCTGGTGGTCAGGGTCCGGGGAATCAACAAGTTCTGGAGGGAAATCACCATGTGGCATCAAATAAAATTATAGGTATGATCTCAGATTATTCTACTATTTCTTTAGAATTAGTAGACATAGGTGTGAGTGATTCCTTCATCTCTTTATTAATGGTGTAATAGGTGTAGATCTCAATTGAGTCTTTATCCCAATAGTTTTATCTTGTGATTGCTATGCGGAACACTATTTCTATATCTATTATCTACCAATAGAGTGAGGTATATCTTAGTGGAGATAGGTTATCAGGAGACCTTTTGGTCATCCCAATGGGAACATATAATGTCATCTTGGGAATGGATTGTTTGCCTATGGATCGATCCATGATTTATTATCTATATAGGCATGTTAGATACATTCATGATAATAGGATGATTCTCCTTTATGGTAGAGAGAGATATCAAGATAGGATGATTGGGGTTTTCAAGAATGAGGTTTTATCCCATCACCCAATAGTTGGCGAATGTGGAACATACTAAACCAGGAACTGTAACAAACTGGATTCCATCAATTGTGGAGGATTTTATGGATGTTTTCCTTAAGGATACTCTAGGACTGCCTCTGAGGAAAGAGAGGGATTGTTTTCATCGACAAAAACCCTATTAATGATCCAATATCATCTACATCAAATCAAACATCCCTTACTGAGATTCGAGAGCTATAGTTATAGTTGGAGGACCATTGAAATATGTGTTTTACTAAACCCAGTGTGTCCCTCAAGGTAACTCTTATGTTTTTCGTGAAAAATCAAAATAGTATATTTCAGATTTGTGTGGATTTTCATTTCCTAAACTAGGCCATGATAAATAAAAAATAACCATTTCGGAGGAATGAAGAATTCGTTGCAAAGTTGTGAGGCCTTAGATAGTTCTCAATGATTGATCTTAGTTTTGGATACAACTATTTGAATTTTCTCAAGGATTATATTATTAATTTAGAATTTTATTTTCACTTTGGATACTATGAGTTCTTGGGGATGCCCTTTAGTTTGTTGAACTCCCCCACCATAATTATGTATTTAATGAAGCATATATTGCAGGTTTTCTCGAACTGATTTGTTATTTTTTTATCAGCTATATAATCTTATACAATGTTTTAGAGAAGGATCATGTATAAGTCTTGAGGATTATCCTATATATATTCACTAGAAGACCCGAATTTATTATAAACTCTTGATGATATAGTTTTATATTACTAAGAATCAATTCCTAGGACATTCCATTTCTGAAAATGGATTATTTGTAGACACGTCGAAGATCAATGATGTGATTTCTTAGGACCCAACAATGTGTGTGTTGAAGGGAAAGAGTTTTCATAACCTGGTGGGGTACTATCATGAGGTTTTTGGTAGAATCGTATTATATTAAATACCCTTTGACTAACTTGACAAGGAAATCATATCCTTTTACCTGAAAGTAGTAGTTATAGAGAGCCTTTGAGGAAATGAGGATGAGTTTTACGACTGCTCCAATTTTCCGACTCTAGAAGGATGTTATGGAGTAGTAATGTATTTTGATTCATATATAGATGGTATTGGCTCTATTTTGGTGTACAAATATCCAATTATCACATATTGGTTGAGGTAGTTGAGACCCCGTTAGTAGAAATATGAAACTCATGACCTAGTACTAGCTGTGGGGGTCATATCACTAAGGTTATGAGGTAATCTAATTTAGGAGAGTGATTTTTTTATACTTTGTATGTCTTTAAAATGATAAACATGAACCTGAGGTAGAGATTATTCTTTGAGTTCCTACTGAACTATAAATTTTAGATAGTTTTTACTATATGGAAGAGAAATGTGGTAGCAATTTCCCATAGTAGGAATTCCCAAACTCATTTGTTGTAGGAGTCATTTAAGAATTTTTATTTCCTTTAGTAGAACATTTTTAGGAATGAAGGTACAACATTTCAGAAGTACATGGTGTTAACTCCACCACTCCATCAAAATGTGAGATATTCCCATTTGATAGAGATTGACTATGAGGTTTTATATATCAAAATATCCCTATTAAATTAACTTGATGGAATTTATGAAGGAAGGAATTGCATCATCCTTTTCTAGGGATGGAAGGTGGTCCCAATCATTACGTAAGAGGTGGTGGTGAGAGAGTTTCACACATATCCTTTGGATGTACATCTCGATGTAGAGAATATGTATGGACCCCTTCAATGATTGTTTTGGTGTGACGAAATGAGATGAAGAATGGTTGAGTTCAACTCACAGATCCTCCCATTTCAATAGGTGAAGGATGAGTTTTTGGTTCTATAAAGTGTTTTAAAACCCATTGAGATCCTAATGCTAAAAAGGTATTCCATTTCTGTGTACATCATGGTAGGGATTCCATGGACTAATATAGGTAATGATGTCATTTGGGTGATAATTGATTGACTCACAATGTCAACACACTTCATTTCTATCAGGGAGCGTAGTTCCATAGAGTGTTTGGTGTAGTTTTATGTACTAGTGATTGTTCACTCTAAGGGGGTTCCCTAGACTATTTTTTGAATGTGATGAATGGTGGAAGTCCTGGTTTTTAAGGTACCTACAAGAGGAATTCCAAACACATATGAGGATCAATATTACCTTCCACCCCCATAGAGAGGGGAAGAAAAGAACACTATCTAGGTACTAGTGGATATAATGAGTTATTAGGTGATAGACTTTGGCTACATCTAAAAATATCACTTTTATATGGTACTGTATTCATTAAACAATTCTGTCTACTCTATAATCAGCGTGGAAAATTTTTAGGCCCTATATGGGACACCCTAGGTGTCGGCCTCATGCAGAACATTGATTTGTGAGGCACCTAAATTTGTGCCAGATATAGTTTATTTTATGATGGAGAAGGTCTAGGTAATCTTTGAGAGGATTAATTATTCCAAGAGAAGAAAGAAAACTCAATAAAATCAATGTCAATGGACCTTGGAGGTCGATTAGGGAGACAACATTTTCCAGAGAGTCCCACCATGATGATGATTGTGGAGATTTGGTAGGGGAGGCAAGATATCCCTAAGGATGATTAGGCAGTTTAAGATTATATAGATGGTGGGTGAGGACTCTAACCACCTCTCCCTACACCCACAATTGGAGAAGGTGCGTGGCATTTTCCATGTGTGAGAGATGAGAAGATATGTTCATGATGCCACACATGTTATCGACCGGGGAGTGATGGACATCGGGGATGGCTCCACATTTGTAGATCACCTCATGAGAATAGATGATTTCTTAGAGGTGACCATTCATTTATGGGATATCTCTTCGTTTTATCTTTTGTGGAAACATCGAAGCATGAAAAAGAGCTTCTAGAAGCATTATATCCAGAAATAGGCTCAGTATCGTGATATTTTTATTTTGTTTTTTATTTCCAGCGATGAAAAAATTGAACAGGAAATGATTTGGAGACCCATTTTTTAACATATAAGTTATTTTTAAATATTTAAAAATATTTTTAGTGCCATCCTATTAGATGATTTATGATTTTGAGACCCAGTGTGCCCAAAATTAATTTCCTAAAAAATATTCTATGTATCTAATATTATGAGCAAAAAATTTCATAATGAAAGTGGGATAATTCCTAAATGACGTCTATGATTAAAAATATGACACCATAGTTGAATCCAAAAGATTGGGATCACCCTAGTCAAAACTGAAAAATTATTCGGGATTTGGTGTTCTGATAAATGCAGTAGTTAGTGCTTACAATTAGTAAAATAGAAAAATAAATATTTTATTTATTTAAAAAAAATAACCTAATTTAATCTATAAATACATTGTTATGGTGGATATATATTTTTATAATCATAAAACTAGGATTCTTGAGAGGAGTTCATTTCACCCTTTCAATGGATAAATGAAAGAATTTGATGAGGATACAACAAATATAGGTGAATCAAGGCAATGTGAATGCAATGACCTATCTCTCATTCATTGATCAGCACATTATTCATTGGAAAATGATCCGATATCTAGGTAGAACTCATTAATATTTTAATTTTTCCCAAACTGATTAAATAGTTTGATTATGATCAAATCAATATCTTGATATGTGTTAAATCAAGCATTTGAATGAACCTATGTACCAATTATATATTTTTATTGCATTTTCTCATCCCCCTTACATAAAATTTATATATTATGTCTATGAATTATTAGATAATGAATGTTTAACTTTTTTCCTGTGTATTTCATCTAATAATTATTTGTGCTTTTTATTTATTGTCTTCCAGGGTCACGTTTCAACATTATTGCGAAGGATCAAGCATGACCCGACCACCAGATATTCATTGGATTCACGTGTGATGAATGGATCAATGATCAGAGGAACATTTGGATTAATTTTCCTGATGTGAGTGATTCAAAATTAGTTCGGGACTCCAGTGAGGTGCTACGGGTGACGAAAGACGAGTGTAGTGCATGCAAGAGTTGAATAAACCAATCTAAATTAATTTTTTTCAACTAAGTAGCTGGAAATAATAGTTATAGGAAAGATAAAAAAACATTGGCCATTATGGAGGTAATATTAGTGGGGTCAAGTCCGGATTTGGAAAATCAAGGCATGGATATAGCCTCATGTAGGCATCCTGACTATACACCATATATTTTTGAAAAACACATGTAGTGTGGACTCCTAGCTGTAGTGGAAAGGGATTCGGGTGAAATAAATATTAAACGTTGTGTGGGACCACCACATGTCATGTGAATTACTACTATAGACCCAGTATTTAATCCAAGAGTACATATGCACTCTCTCAACCAAGTATATGCCATGTACCTTCACACAACTAGGGTACACGAACATTTCCAAAAGGACACTGGTGGGACCCTATGTGGGAATACACGATGTTAAAAGATGTACCTAGACATGGGAATTTTTTATATAGACAAAACTAGTGGCATGGGAATAACAATGGGTGGATGAGGCATGTCATGTAGCCCCCACACAAACCATTTAAGGCTACATGATAAGTGCTTCATGTGTTGGAAGGGACACAACCAAGCATTGGAGTAGGACCACACACCATGTGGGTCCCCTTACATGTCATATACCCCTTCTTCCTTTTTGATAAACCTTCTATCACTCATATGTCCTTCATTTGGACCCGTATTATGGCCCGCAAGTATCCTCTCCGGAATGGTTTCCATTTATAATGTGATGGTTCCCTTCATAGTAGATTCCAAGATATAATGAGTGCTGTTACAATTTTGATGCTTCTTTATTTGATGTTCAATGATTGCAGTGATCAAGAAATATCATTAGAGTATTAGCCTTGACCAATTAGTGTGTGATTCCTCTATCAACTGAGTGGTACCCCCAATGGAATTAGGGCCAGGTTCCTATATCTAATTAGTGGTATCCCATAGAGAATAAGGGTGTGTATAGATATCTTGGATTATCATACATAGTTTTTACATAAAATTATATAAATATTAATCAAATTATGAAATCATATGCCCAAGGACCATAATATTTTAGTGTATTTGGATTCTGGGAAACATAATATTCTATCCCGGTGAAATATCTTCAACATCCCCCCAACATATTTTCCCCTATTTTACTCTTACACAAAACATTTCTTTATAACATAGAGAAAGTAAATATACTAAAGGGGTGATCCCAAATCTTCAATAAGGATAAAAATGGGATATATATAAATATATAATGAGCATAAGGTTATGAGAACAAGATCATATCATCATATGATCCTAACCCTCCAATCAGAGATAAATAACCAATAGTAATTTGAAAATTATTGTAAGTTCATAAGACATGAATCAAAAGGTAATCGATAGCACAATCCCTAAAATCATATCCTTGGAAGAATACATGGTATTTGTGGGATAAAAATAAGCATGTAAATTCATTCCATGTAATTCAATGCTCATTTAAAAAAATTATTAGAGCACATCATTGGTACTACATCTATTGGGAGGGAAACAACATAATCCCCAGTCAGAGGCTTTTCAATATACTGGAACAAGTTATACCGTCTTCCCATAGTGGATCATTCTCATTGACTTGTTCCCATAATAATCTTAGGAGAAATAAATATTTACCTAATTAATTGATGTTATATATTGTCCACATCATCATATTAGATATAATGGAATTACCCATCTCTATTTGGGACATACCATCATATAAACTATAAAGAGACTACTGAGGCCTATCCGGGACACCCTCATTATAAAATCTATAACATGATCACACCATTCAATATATACCACAACATCATATATGTTATAATTGTCTTACCAAACACTATCTATGCACCCCATCATATAATATTTAATAGGATTACCTGGCATTTTTCGGGTTTCCCCATTGTATAAGCTATAATCGGTACAACCAACACAATATATTACATCCCATCATATAAGATATAATGGACTTACCTGGAGTTATCTGGACACACCATCATATATGAAATAACAGGATTACCCAATTCTATTTGGGCCACCACATTATATAATAAATGACTATGAACCAAACATGAATAAAGTACAATGATCTTTCATATCATCATAAGAACACACAAAAATAATTATACATTCATAACTTGATCAACACATAGAAAATATAATTTTTTCATTTCATTCAATTTTAATCGTGATTAACCCATGGAAAATAAATGGGTTTCATAACCATCAAGATATCAAAACATAACGAATTTAGAAAAATAATACGAATGGTATACATTGAACATATCTCTAGCAAAAAATAATATATTTAAAAGGATGTAATATGTGATGGATACAGTTTAATAAAGTTCACTCAGAACATGTCCTAATGAATGTAACAACTATTTTAAGATCATAAAATATTTTCAAAATACTTTTCATGGAAAAGCACATTGAAAAAAATGATGTAATCATTAAAAATAAATTAATACATTTACTGGGGAAAATATCCTTTCCACATAAAAAACGACTCTAAAACATAAATGTTTGGAAATTTTATTATTTGAAAATAACCTTAAAATCTTATAAAATAAGATTCAAAAAAAACTATGGTCATGATTTGAGATAAATTTGTTTAAGATGGAAATTCATTTTCCTCCATGAAAAGTTTAGGAACTACCCTGATTGGAATATGAAAAGTTGATTAATTTTTAGAAAACAATTTTTATAAAAATGTAAAACATTGTTAAATTTGTTTATTTATCATAGGATAATGTTAGAATATTTTTCAAAACATTTTTAGAGAACATTGTTTTGGAATAACATATATTTTTGACCAAAGAGAGAGGTAAAGATGGATTTTCTTAAAAACATGATCTTGGTTATTTTAAGTAATAGAAAGTGGGAACACGGTAAAATTAATTGAATATATCATGAATAGAAAGTGGATAAAAAAATTAATGAGTTTATTTTAGAGATGGATAATATGATTTCATCAATGGAAGCATAATAATAAAAAAAACCTGATAAATGATGAGATTGTATCAATATAATATTACCACATTGGTCACAATGAATCATAATTCCTATGAAATAATAACATTTCATGATACATAAAATATCAGTAAAATAATTATATTCATGCTATAAAATGTCAACAGTTAGTATATACACCATGTAGAGGAATATAGTTGATTCACATGTCATGTGTCTCAAAGAAAAAAAATTGGGAACAAATTACCTTGCTGATTTGGTAACTATTGAACCATAAACCCCATGAATGAGAGATCATAAAATTCATATCTAAATAACCATAAATTTAATAATAATAATCATATAATACATTAATGTTTAATATATACACCACATAAAATATACACGTGGTGAATAGAGCATAAGTCTCAAAGAAATAAAAGTTAGACTAGAAATCCCCTTACTACATGAGTAACATTTCAATCATTAGACCCTTGATTGAATAAACTAAATTGAAACATTAAATTTATTTAAGTAAATTAAATTCATGATATAAAATTTAAGAGGACAATATACACCCCATACAATAATAATAATTTTTGAATATAGAATATATCTCATAGAATTAAATTTGAGACAAAAAACCTCATACCTTATGTGAAGAAATTATTCATACACATTCAATCCTCAAGTATAATAAGTCTGAGTTTATTATATATCTACCAAAAAACATATTTTTAAATATAATACCATATATAAAATTATTATGACTTTATATTAACAATTTATTAACAATTTCTTGTTAATTTTGGTTTCTGGTAATAACCACTTTATTTTAATATATGTTTTAAATTGTTATTCTTAATCAAACTACTTATAAAATGATTTACTTATTTTTATAATGTAAAAAATGATATTAATATCATATATTTCACTATATAATTGTTTATAATAGTTTATAAAAGATGGATATATGAAGTGAAATACACCATTTTTGGAGATTACAAAATGTACGTACGCATCAACGTTGTTTCAATTTTCTTGTCATGTTTTTAAATAAAAAAAGTAAATGATATGTAGATATATATAATATTTATATAATAATTATTATTACAAATATGTTACAAATATTTATAAATCCCACCATCAATATCATCCATGTAAAAAGGGAATGAATCACATCACTTTGACGTGGCATAGTCCACACTTCCACAAACAACGTTATTATATTCCCACAAAATGAAAATAATGATGAAATGTGTTATATAATAACTCAATAACCATGTATACATTATAAATATCATATATATAATATAAAAATATTATTTTCATCATTATTATAAACTATGATATGTGTAAATGGATGAAATAATGACATTGGTTTGCAAGATGGTAGTATGTCGTACACACGAATGAGGATTGCATATCCCATTTGACGGAATTGTGAGAAGGTGTAGGTCATAAACATAACATAACAACATATAATTATATTAATGATACTATTTTCATTATATAATCATATAATTAAAATAATTTAAGGGGTGCATAAAGAGATTAAACAAATGTTCTTATTGAACAATGTCACCTCTTCATCGGGTGATTCTTGTCAGTTTTTACCAAAAAGCAAACATGGTTTGTTTTGTGATAAAATTGAGGATTATAGGATGATATTAGGGATGTTAGGAGACTATTTAAGTAGATAGGGGACATGAAAAATGTATTTATAGGTTTAAAAAATTAATCGTGTGAGTGCCCTTTTATAAGTGGGGGAGAAGACACACTTCATATCTTTGAAAATAATTATGGGCTCCGCATATTTTCACCTACCAAGATGCTTCCATAACACAAAAAAATTATATAAATCAATTTTTAAGTTCTATTAGTGGCCATAAAATTGGTATATTAACATATTATGGTAATTTTTACCCCATATTATCTATGTTTAACACCTAAGTAAACCTCTTTTTACCTTAATCACTATAATTAACTTCAATTGCATTCACTAATAATTAGTGTTAAAAATTAAGATGAAATTATTAGATATTATAAATTAATAAAATTAAAAATATGGAATCCATTTTTTAAAATTCATATCATAAAATTTGTAGAAATTAATTTAAAAATAATCCCAAAGACGAGACGAAACAATGAGTTTTTAAAGCCAAAATGTTCAAATCCATGAAATGTTTATATATATATATATATATATATAATTTTTTAGTTATTTCCAATGAAATTAATTGAATTACTATACATTTAATGTTTCTAAATTTACATCGAAAACCAATTAAAATAATATTTATGTATATAAAATTTAGGGAAAATGTTGTTTTAAATTATTATTTAGTGGTTTTCACTATTCATCATCAAATGAAACATCTTAAAAAAATTTCAAATATTTCACAATATAATATATTTATGTTATTATTTCAAAATTTAAGCTTATTTGTTTCATATAAAAATTATAAAATTGTCAAACATTATATTTAAAACAGGTTCTTTACTAAAAAGGGGTAAATTTACCTTTATGAAAAATATGGCTTTTTATTGATAAAATTAGAATTATTTTTATCTTATGATAATAAATTATAATTGATGATTATCTATGATATCCCAAACATGGGTTTCACTCAATGGTTCCATGATCATGTTTGGCCACATGGCCTCAAGCGCATCTTCTTGAATGTTAGGGGATGGCGACTAGCTATTGGCAGACTAATCCCTCCTTACTAAAGGGTAGAACATCAGATAAATGAGATAATATGTAAAATGAGGAATAAATATAACCAAATGAAAAATAACAATAATAATGGATTAATAAATAACTAAAAAAATTGATATTAATACTAAAAAATCTGATTATGATATATGTTATGTACCTGATAAAATAGAAAGTATGGACACAATGAAAAAGATAATAAATCTATACAGTAGTAGATAAAAAAACCAAAAACAATCCTTCATCCAATTCACGAGACCAATCATCTTTTTCCAAGATTCATCCTAATTCATGGAATAATTAAGGATTCGGAGGTGATATGCTTCCATTTGTGAGCACCAACATACATTTAATCTATCTGGATACCAGTAATAGACCAGATAGGGTGTGAGATAACTCTAAATAGGAAAACACTAATGGAATATATAATTTCTAATACATTAAAAATAAAATAAAATTTTGTTCAATCATGCATATATAAAAGTAAATATTTACTGTAATGTAAATACCAATCCACTTTTTTTATCCTTAACTTTTCTATGAACATGTGACTAGTTCACTTATTAATTAATTTAGTTTATATAGGTAGGTCATTTGAGATATAATATACACTAACATCCTAAAATGATAAGAATAATGAAGGATCCAATATATAACAATGAATCCTAAAATGATGCTAATAGAGGATCCAAGGTATTAATCAAGGCAGCCTTAACCAAAATGGTCAATCCAACTCCAGTAATAAACTATAGCCTGGGTATAGAGGTAATTGTGTAATCTAAGGGGCATCACCCAATGTATTCTTCAATAATGCAATTCTAACAGAGTCTAAAGAATTCATCCAAGGTAAATTGGGATAATCAGTTAACATTCCCAAGGGTCTATCCATGGGACCTCATTCCATTAGACATCACGCTAGATCTATGGAGTGTATCTAAGGAATCCTATAATAATAATTTATGGATCCTATAATGTTATACCAGACATCCAAATGTAGACAAAGATCATGTTCCATGGTGGGTCTCACTCTTGTAAACTAGTATCCCTATGTCGGAATATGTTCTATGAGTTCTCATGTCATTCCATTGGGAATATGAGTATTTCTCATGTTTTAAAACTCCTATAATACTTTCATGGCCTTTATATAATGTGAAACATTTGATTAATTCAATAATTAAATATTTCCATGTAATATTAATGTTTTTTAATAAATCACTTGGTCTATTTTGTTACCTTTCATATAAGTGATAATGAAATAGGGATATTAAACCACCCATTGGTTTATTTCCATTATAATCTATTAACTAGTTTCATTATGATTCCATTAATTTTACATGGAAAGCGATAGAATGAACTTGAAACTGACATTAATATAATTTTAGAAAGGCTGATTCATATACATATATAATATACTTTGAAATTCCATTGAAGATTGATTTCTCAATTAGATTAACTTAAAATAGGAGTTCAAGTGATACTAATACTCATTATTGTAATTTAAAATCTATTAATTTAATTAAACACTAAACTTTATCAAGTTCAAGTCAAAACACACATGAACGGTGGCTCAGATAGGATCACTATATTAATAAAAGCATAAATATGGAAAATATCAAACATTGGGTGGTGAGTGATAAGTAAATAACCTCGAGTGATAGAAAAATTTATAATAAGTGAATTAGAGAACAATTGTAATTTCTATAATAAGGAAACAGGAATTTAGTAGGTGATACTTGATGATAACGTCACACAAAAATTAAAATTTTTAACGACATAAATCTTGAGGGATGAGTTACAATGAACATTCATTACCATCATATTACTCTCCTCATCCAGTTTTATCCTCAAGTATGGGTTGTATTAGAATATATATAATGAATGGATCAGTGCCCTGAAAATAAGTCATAAGACACTACATCTAATTTTCATCATCGATGGAAATAATAGTGAAGAATGGAAAAATTAATTGACATCATATTGGGGGAAATACAATAAGATGAATGGGACTCAATATGTAGTCCAGATGGCGATACATGATTAAATTATTTCAAAAATCTTCATAGGAACAAATATTGGAAGGGGATAGATTCTTGGGATGTAAATAACAAATAATTAAGGAGGAGATTGATAAATCATATCATTAAGGGGAAACATGTCATTTTACCCAAAAACGTGTCTTTCATGGTTTGGATGCATTATTTACTAAACCATACATTAATTATGTACTATCTACTTTATGGAGGGGCACTTCTCTTTTTTTGGACACATGGGTTGAGAAACCATGTGCCGCCTGTGAAAAAACTTATCCAACAATGTATGCATTTTTTCATAGGCGTGCGGCCACATCGAACATGTTTATGGAAATGTATTCTCCTTAATTAACCCCACTATATGGCCATGCATTGTTAGGAGAGATCATGTGGGTTGGGTCCCATAATTTCTACTATTTGGAAGACATGTGATTTTCTCCATTGGTCGTTGTTCAAATCTCTGAGTATTCCCCTTACTCTGTAAAAACCATTACAACCACCTTAAGAATCCATATTCTGTCAATAATAAATAATTAGATCAAATTAAAAAGGATCCATACCTATGTGAAAAATTGGGTTCCTACATTCTTCCCCCTATAAAGTAACTCATCCACATGTTAACCTTTCAAGGGTGGTGAAAAACATTCATAGAACAACTCTGGCCATTTGGAACATACATTAGACTTCCTCCCCCGAATCTCTTCATGTGCATAGTTTTTCCACCATATCAACCATACTAACAGGATCGACCAGCATCAGAGAGCTTTTGTGCTTTGGTCATCAATGCATATTGGATAATCATAAAATTATTCTTAGACATATAACTCAACTTCCTCGTGATCAAAAGTAAGAGATGGGTTGAAAGGACACCAACAAAGTTGTGAAATGTAGAAGACATTGGGCATGGATTGTTACCTATATAGTAGTAACAACCAATAAGATACTAGACTAAGACTCTCTAAAATATGAAATTACCATACATAATGGGGGTATATCTTACCATTCCCCTGAATCCATCCATTCCCTAGAACGAGAGATACTCATAGAAAAACATGACCTCCAAAAATGAATTCCATTGGTCATTGATGGAAATCAGTATAATATTTCTATCTTGAATATGTGATATTCATACATTCCTAACTATATTGACCTTCTCCAAAGTCTCTTTAATGAGATTAGATCCTAGTAGTGGTGAATCACTCAGTGTGAATGAAACATCCATCCTTAGAAATCCTCAAAATGATCCATCAGAATGATCACATGAAATATATTATTATATCCAAACTCGATAAGGGTGATAAATTTCACTTATAAACCACTAAAATCAAGGACACAAGCCCAGATCATGTACTCTACAACATGTATCATCCATTCCAACCTAACTTTGGTCATATGGTGGAAATATGTGCTCAAAACACTTGTGTACCCTTGTCTTTCTACAACCCCTTCCTAAATCATGACCTAAAATGATAATCTATATCTGATTTATAGTACAAGGGACCCCATGTTCTTAAATTATCCCAATCACATATAGTCTTACAAGACTAACAATTGAGAAAATCTCTTTAATAGGGGGGAATTGGGCCGCATTCATTAATTTGTCAATGATAACCCAATCAATGTCTCTACCTCAAGGAGACCTTGGTAAACTGACTACAATGTCTATCAAGTAATCCATAGAATTCCATTCCAAGATAGAAATTGACTATAAAAATATATAAGGTCTCTAGTGCCCTACCTTCACCTTCTGATAACTGTAACAACTAGTGATAATTCATAATATCAAAAAATTTCTTCCAAGACACTAATACTAGTGTCACAAATCTTTATACAACATTGAGATTCCGAGATAAACTGCCCATTTAGAAGAATGGTAACCCTACATCACTTCTACATTCACATGTGTAAGAAACCAAAAATTCCCATGTATACATAGGATGTATTCTTTGTCTGTCGATGAACCCAAAGGTGGGTCATCTCCTAAAATACTCACACAAGGAACCAAGCCTTTAGGATCTGAAGACATCATACTCTTCACTTTCTCATGGAGGGAAGAATTAACTATCAAGAATGATAGGTATGACATATCATGACAATCAATAAAATCTAGATGTATTATAGAAAAGAGGTCCATCATTTTTAATTCATCACT
Organism: Viscum album; assembly: GCA_963277665.1. Lineage (NCBI taxonomy): Eukaryota > Viridiplantae > Streptophyta > Magnoliopsida > Santalales > Viscaceae > Viscum > Viscum album. Next base: position 641,202,337 of record OY728147.1, on the reverse strand, counting down.
TGCTTCCCATATAGCCAATACCTATGTTTTCAAACATAGTGGATCCGTTATCACAGTTTCTTTTCTATCCGTATAGGCAAGATCACGATTGAAGGATTGATGATATTCAACCAATATTCATTGTATAATATTTTAGTAACTATGTGTAATGAAATATTTAGGATCTTATGGTATTTATACACCATAATGTGCTCAACCAATATATAATTTCATTTTAAACATAAGGAGTGGACAACTGTATAAAAATCATTGTCATGTTCCATTTAATTTCCTTCATGATTCCTCAAATGTCAAGATCTATAAGCAACTTCTATATCATATATCATAATCATTACACATGGGATGATTTCTGATGCATAACATAACATTGTATAACACCGTAATGTATTTGGAAGAATCATTATATATTCTTAGACAAGTCTATCTTTCAGCAAAATATACGATTTCACGAATGCTTATGAGCACAAAAAATAACATAATTCTTCATATGATAATCAAAAGGTGTAGAATGGTGTGATAAGTACATGATAAAATTATTTCAATGTCCAACCTTCCCGAAGAAACACAATATATAGAACATGTTCTTAGGACTCCCCAACAAAACTATAGCACTTACCTTCTCTAGGTCGACTGATACCCCTAATTCTGAGATATAATGACTAAAGAAGTCAACTTTGATGATCTAGAATTGTCAGTTATCAAGACTAGAATAAATATGGTTCCGTATAAATGTACCCATAATGATCTCATGGATATTATCAAGATACCTATGAGTGTTAAAATACTCCAAGGTGTAATCAACAAATACTACAAAAAAAGATCCCAAATAGGGTTGAAAAAACATATTCCTCAAGGCCATGAAAACAACATCTGCATTCATAAGAACAAATATAATAACAAGGTACTCTTATATAACATATCTTCTACAAAAATTTGTATGGTGTATGTCATATGTCCTAACATACGCCTAATGAAATCATGTTCTCAAGTTAATCATTGAGAACACCCCATCTCCTCAAATCCAGTCAAAAGGAAAATCGTTATGAGGAAGTGGACAAGAGTTATAGAATGTAATATGGTTCAAAAATATTTCATCAATCCATCGATGAAGGGGTCCATCCACCTTTTTGGCGAAATGACTAGGTGAACCCCATGAGGAAGTGTTATGAATTATAAAACATTTGGACTCTATATACTCTAACGGTCTCATTAGATATTGGTGCTCAATATGTCACATATTATTTAACTTGGAATGATGTCCCTCAAATGATCTATGACTATCATGAATTCAAATTGATATAAATACTAACCCCCCACCATCCCAGGAAGAAATTATCAATATCGGAAGTCACTCAACCTATTCCATAATGCATTAATTCATCTTTACTTTCCATAACATCCCACTCAACATTTTGGAGATAAAACATTACCCTCTGTTGATGATAACGATACTCTATACTGATATCATTCTAAAGAGTCAAGATATGGGACCAAAAAATCCATATCAAGAATGAAATTGAATCTTGTCATCTTAATAAATAGAGATCCAATAAGGAAAGGAAATTTCCTAACTCAATGGGTAGTCCCGACATTTGTTTTATTCCCTATAACCATGATCCCAATAGTTTATCTTGGTCATTACACCATAGAAATTATATATTACCCGCCTGAGTCTTTCAATAATAGATAATGAGATGGAGTAGGAATCACATCTATAAAACAAAGAAGACAATATAGTAGAGGCCAATAGAATAGTACCTCGTACTATAGTTGTTCATGTGATGTGATCATTTTTTGTTGGCTATAGAGCATGAAACTGGCCTGATGCATGAACCTATGTATTAGTTTTACTAACCTGAGTATAGCCGCTCTACTAGAGTTGATTATATAGAGTCTTGATACCCTGGTCACAACCTCCTCCTTGTCTAGTCTTATCGATGTTACTCCAACACTACACCTGACATAGTGTAAAAGAACCTTCCATGAAGGTGGATCTAGTGTGGATCCTATACTATTATAAAATAATGGGATGGCGTAAAGACCCATAAATTTCAAGGAATTCTTTTTTCTTAATTTTTTTTTGGAATTTTACAAGAACGCAGTTTCTGACGGTGCCTGATTCCGAGGCCCGGTGTACCCAGAATCATTTTCCGAAGTTTGGCTCGGGTACGTTCAGTGAACGGACGAGCGGGTTTTTCTAACTTTTGAACCGGTGCCCGGAATCGAATTCTGAGGGCACCGATGAAATCGTAGTGCCGATATTCGCTTAGAAACGCCTCTTTCGGAGTTGCGTTTGCTCGGGTGTGGTTTTTAATTTTCGGGCTTAAAGTTAAGAAATAAAATAATTTTGCGACAACTTTATTTTATTTCAGTTAAACCGCTTGGAAGCCAGTTGAAGCCACTTAAAGGCGGCTTGAACTGAGTTGAACTGGATAGGGTGCTATCCAGGAATATCCTCCCCCCTTGGTAGGATATTTGTGAGGTGGGGCCCGCATGAGCCCCACTGTTTCTTTTCTTCTTAAGTAACGCACCGCACCCCCCCCCCCCATATTAAAAGAAGTCAACCATGCCTTTTTCTGGTTAAGAAACGCCCCATTTAATTGGGCTGTTAATTTGTTACAATTAATTTTTTGAGATTAATTGATCGTATCTTTTCTTTTGAAGTTCAATTTCTTATCTTGTGTTAATAAAATAAGACTTGGGCTTATATTATTTTTTTTGAGTCTTGTCACATTGGGAGGATTTGGGAGGCTTGAAGAACATCTTCTTCAACGACGAAGAACGTGAAGAACGAATCGGTCTCCGACAAAGAACGTCATCACGTCCTTCTTCCGAAGAACGACGACGTGCCATCCCTCGTTCTTCTTTCCACATCAAAGGAAGGGAGACTCCGTTCCACCTCGGACAACCTCCGTCTTCATCTATGAATCCTCTTCTGCGACGACGTGATGCCTTTCCGGGACGACGCGACGATCCCCCTCTTCCGCGATGAGCCTTTCCGCGAAGAACGCCTGCGCGCGACGATCAACGAGGTAGGGATTTTATAATTTTGGAATACCCCTCTTTATATTCCCATGGACGTTCTTTAAAAACTTAAGAGCCTGTTTGAAATGAACAATTTTATTTTATTAAAATTGTCGGTTCATGTGTTGAACAATTTCTCCCGTTTTTTTATCTAACGCGGAGGGTGCGGGTCAAACGAACACGGCCCGGCAACCCTCCGATGTTCTTCGTGTTTTGCGGATTTGGCGGGCGATGACGGAACGTGCCGCAACGGGTGTTTGATGATCCCGCAGTAAAGAACGGAACCCGGGAGGAACAACGGCGCAGACGGGAAGGAAAACGGGCCACCGGAGCAACTCCAGCGGCCCGCAGACGCCGGTGGTGGCGCGGGTCGCCGGCGCGGCGGTGCCGGCGGCCGGAGGCGGCGGCACCCTCGGGTGCCGCGGGTGTCCAGCGCGACACCCAGCGGGTACCGCGGGGTTGTCACGCGGCACCCCGCTGGTGTCCAGCGCGACACCCCGCGGGTGCCGCGGGGTTGTCACGCGGCACCCCGTGGGTGTCTAGGGCGACACCCCGCGGGTGCCGCGGGGTTGTCACGCGGCACCCCGCGGGTGTCTGGCCGACACCCCGCGGGTGCCGCGGGGGTGTCACGCGCGGCGGCGGCTTTCCCCCGCGTCGGCCGCTCGGCCGAGCCGAGCCGGACCGGCCCTGGCCGGGCCAACCGCGTCGGACCCGACCCGGTTCGGGGCAACCAGGGGGGGTCGGGCCGGGTCGGCCCGGGCCCGGACCCCCCGTCTTCGGACGGACTTCGTTCAAATGGCCGTATCTTGAGCTCCGGGCCTCCAAACGACTCGCCGTCAGCGGCAACGCAATCCTTGGAGCGAGTCGGTCGTTTCGGTTTATCGCACTCAATGTTTCGGAATACTTTGGGTTCAGCCGGGTTGGTTCGTACACGAAACCAACCGGGCCCTCGGAGCGGAAACGCTCATATCTTGAGCTACGGACGTCCGATTGACGTGCTGTCAGCTTTGTTAGTATCCTCTTAGTGAGACGGATCTTTTGGCTCACTCCGCCCGAGGTTTGGACGCAAGTGGAGTACGGTCGGGTTGGTTTTGCCTTAAAACCCAACCGTGCCCCTAGGACGAAAAAACCAATAACTCTCAGACCGGGCGTCCGATTGACGAGCCGTCTATTGCGTTGAGTTCCTCTTGATGAGACAGAACTTTTGGCATCCTCCGCCCGAGTTTTGGATGTAGATGGATAATGGCCGGGTTGGATCGCACTGAAATCCAACCGGGCCCCTAGAACGGAAAAGCTGATATCTTTCTGACCAGACGTCCGTTTGACGAACCGTCAGCGGCATTGGTGATCACGTTGAAAAACGGTCCCTATGAGTATACCCTGTGAGTGTTCGGGGTATAGTTGAGTTACGGCCGGATTGGTTCGCTCATGAAACCAACCGGGCCACTGGGACGAAAAGGATAATAACTCACAGATCGGGCGTCCGATTGACGCGCCGTCTGTTGCGTTGAGACCCCTATAACGAGGGGTTCCTTTGAGATACTTCCTTGAGGGACATTGTGATACTTGGAGTATCGACCAGTAGCTCGTGGAGCGGACCCTCCCGGAGACGAGCGGGCGGAGCACGGAGTCCGTGTAGCTGACTGAGACCCGATGACTGCTGATCGAACGACTCGGTGTGTGACAGAGGTGCGCTTGGTTGTAGCGGCACAGGGGAGTGCTTGGTTGTAGCGGCAGACCCACGAAAGAGGTTCGCTTGGTTGTAGCGGCACAGGGGAGCGCTTGGTTGTAGCGGCAGACCCACGACAGAGGTGCGCTTGATTGTAGCGGCATAGGGGAGTGCTTGGTTTGAGCGGCAGACCCACGACAGAGGTGCGCTTGGTTGTAGCGGCACAGAGGTGCGCTTGGTTGTAGCGGCACATGAGAGCGCTTGGTTGTAGAGGCAGACCCACCACAGTGGTGCGCTTGGTTGTAGCGGCACATGGGAGCGCTTGGTGGTAGCGGCTGGCCCGCAATACTCGATAGGTGGAGTACTACAATAGTCTTAAGTTAGTGAGCAGTACCTCGGAGTTGTGACAGGACCACTGTACACTCCAGAGACGGAGCTCTCCAGCAGTTACGGTTTCGATGATGAAAATCCTGGTTTGAGCTGAGACTTTTGACCTTGTGTTTGCCTCATGATTGAGATGGGTTACTTGATAATTTAGGTATATGTATGGGCATATATCTAAGTAGAGGTTATATGTTGAGATCTTTTTGTGGTTATCTTTTTTGGTTTTAGTGAGACCTTGAGGGTCTCGGGGTCCCTACTGAGTATCGTTATACTCACCCTTGCACGGGCTATGCCCGCACTACGTTGTGTTGGCTGCAGACGACGGACAACATTGATCGTGGCTGAGGCTTGCAGAGCAGGACGGTACCTGGAGGTGGACCACTGGGCGGGATGTGCTCGGAGCGGACGGCGGGACCCGAGGAGCATTGGAGCTATCTGTACCCACCCTTCAGGTGGGATTTTTAGTGGACAGCTCGGTGTAGCGGCTTTTACTTTACAGTTGTTGTTTTCCCTTTCGAGTTGAACTTTACTTTCAGTTGGGTTTGTATACTGGCCCATTTACTTTTCCGCACTTCATTTGTACTATGTTTTTACTTAGTGTTTACTTTTCCGCTTGCTTACTCTGTGGTGCTTGTTTACTTTAGAAAGGCAATGCCTTCCCTTTTTACCTGGATTTTCGCCTTGGTGCTAGTCGCCAGCCCCTGGCCTATGGAAGGCGGGCTTGGGGTAGTCACGGCACGGGCCCCGAGGACGGGTCGTGAAAAATTGGTATCAAAGGAGTTCAGTTCTACCGCGAACTCTGATCTTTTCTATGTGAAGCAATAGTGTTTAGCGTATTGGGTGTGGTTATTAGTCCAGGGAGTCCAGTGTTGGTGCGGCGGCCAACGTATCAGTACACCAGGACCCTGACTTCTGATTTCCGACATAATTCACAAAAACATTGATTGCATGTGTGTTTTAAGTTTTCCTTGTGATTACTTGTGTCAGCTCACCAGGTATACTGTCCTGACCGTGGCGCACCTGTTTCATTCAGGATGGCCCCACGACGACAGCCAGCTAGGATTCCGAGAGTGGATCGTGATGACAGCCCACCGAGCGTCGAGGACTCGGTACAGGGCCCTTTGATAGCTGAGGCACTGGCGGTACCTATACCCGCCGAGGCACCAATGCTACCAGCCCCAGCCGCTGACGATGCACGTCGCCTTAGTGCACTGCATGAGTTCCAGCGCTAGCGACCGCCCAGGTTCTGCAGGGAGACGGACCCTCAGGCCGCCGAGGAATGGCTGGAGGCAGTTGTTCGGGTTTTCAGATTAGTGAGGACACCAGCAGACCTCATGGTGATCCTCGCAGCGAGTCTCCTGCACGCGGCAGCAGGCAGATGGTGGAGTTTGATACTCCAGGTGCACGATGAGGCCTCCCTCATCTGGACGGACTTCGAGAGCCTCTTCCGCTCAGAGTTCTTCCCGGCCACCCTCCGTGCGGTGCGCATTCAGGAGCTTCTTCAGCTGCGGCAGGGTAGCTTGACGGTAGCCTAGTACACGGCGAGATTCACCGACCTTTCTCGCTACTCGACAGACATGGTACGGGACCCCTTCTTCCGGGGCCGGACCTTCGAGCAGGGATTGAGACACGAGATCAGGGCATCACTGATCTCCCTCAGCATCCAGACCCAGACAGGAGTGCTAGAGAGAGCCCTTCTGATCGAGAGATTTCTGGCTGAGTCTACAGCGAGGCCTACCGCAGGGCGGCAGGTGGCAGAGTCTTTGGCAGCAGGTAGCCGACGGATGACTCAGGGTTCCGGAAGACGACCTCGGGACACTGGCTCAGCAGTGCGGGGCACACAGCGCGAAGCCAGCCTTCCGAGAGGCAGGCAGTGCTACTCGTGCGGTGGGCATGGCCACATGGCTCGTGACTGCCTGACCTGCCGTACCGAGGAGCAGCAGACGGTGGAGGGGCCACCCAGGCAGAGGCAGAGGGTCGACCGTGGCGGTCCGCAGGGAGAAGGCGGACGAGGCAGAGGAGCTGGCCGAGCAGCAGGTGGTGGGCGACGCTTTGAGGCTCTGCCGCCACCACCACCAGGCGGTCCACCCCGAACGCAGGGGACAGGAGGACATGGGAGAGCTCATCTTCAGGCAGTTGAGGCCTACGATCATGGGGCTCCGGGAGCATATGGACAGGAGTGGGACTAGCTCCAGACCTGGAGACCTTTGTTCATGTTGCTTCTAGTTTTGTTGATGTATGTTTGTAGATGATTTGTGTCTTTGTACTTGAGCTGCAGTAATAAAAGACACCTTTTCTTGTGGCATTTACTTCCCTGTCCTCTCTTGTGTTGTTACTAAGAGGTTCCAGTTTTGACTGTTGACTTGACCCTCACTTGTGAGACATCTACTGGAGGAGACCCAGTTACCACACACTGATGCCGACAGTGTGACTCAACCCTTGGAGGCGAGAGTAACGGTTGGATCTCTTGGTAGTAGCGTCGAGGCCTTATGACGTCATCCTTGGTATGGATTAGTATCATCCATGTTGGGATTGACCGTATTAGGCGAAGAACGTGGTTCATCCAGGGGATGAGACCAGATTTCTCTTATCGACAAGGAAGAAATCATAGCAGCTCTAGTGGGACCAGAGGTGGTCCGGGCCATGATAGAGAAGGTCCAGGTGAGCACATGGAGCGGAAGGCTCAGGTGCGTGCTCAGTACCGCCTTTGTATCCCTAGTTTGTGTTGAAGCTTTACGGGGACGTAAAGCCCTGTGGTGGGAGTAATGTAAAGACCCGTAAATTTCAAGTAATTTTTTTTTCATAATTTTCTTTGGAATTTTACAAGAACGCAGTTTTTGACGGCGCCTGATTCTGAGGCCCGGTGTGCCCAGAATCATTTTCCGAAGTTTGGCTCGGGTACGTTCAGTGAAAGGACGAGCGGGTTTTTCTAACTTTTGAACCGGTGCCCGGAATCGAATTCTGAGGGCACCGATGAAATCGCAGTGCCGGTATTCGCTTAGAAACGCTTCTTTCGGAGTTGCATTTGCTCAGGTGTGGTTTTTAATTTTCAGGCTTAATGTTAAGAAATAAAATAATTTTGCGACAACTTTATTTTATTTCACTTAAACCGCATGGAAGCCACTTGAAGCCACTTAAAAAGGCTTGAACTGAGTTGAACTAGATAGGGTGCTATCCAGGAATATCCTACCCCCTTGGTAGGATATTTGTGAGGTGGGGCCCGCATGAGCCCCACCGTTTCTTTTCTTCTTAAGTAACGCACCTGCACCTCCCCTATTAAAAGAAGTCAACCGTGCGTTTTTCTGGTTATGAAACGCCCCATTTAATTGGGCTGTTAATTTGTTACAATTAATTCTTTGAGCTTAATTGATCGTTTCTTTTCTTTTGAAATTCAATTTCTTATTTTGTGTTAATAAAATAAGACTTGGGCTTATTTTATTTTTTTTGAGTCTTGTCACGTTGGGAGGATTTGGGAGGCTTGAAGAACATCTTCTTCAATGACGAAGAACGTCAAGAACGAATCGATCTCCGATGAAGAACGTCGTCACGTCCTTCTTCCGAAGAACGACGACGCGCCATCCCTCGTTCTTCTTTCCACATCAAAGGAAGGGAGACGCCGTTCCACCTCGGACAACCTCCGTCTTCGTCTACGAATCCTCTTCCGCGACGACGCGATGCCTTTCCGCGACGACGCGACGATCCCCCTCTTCCGCGACGAGCCTTTCCCCGAAGAACGCCCGCGCGCGACGATCAACGAGGTAGGGATTTTATAATTTTGGTATACCCCTCTTTATATTCCCATGGACGTTCTTTAAAAACTTAAGATCCGGTTTCAAATGAACAACTTTATTTTATTAAAATTGTCGGTTCATGTGTTGAACAATTTCTCCCGTTGTTTTTATCTAACGCGGAGGGTGCGGGTCAAACAAACACAGCCCGACAACCCTCTGCTGTTCTTCGTGTTTTGCGGATTTGGCGGGCGACGACGGAACGTGCCGCAACGGGTGTTTGATGATCCCGCAGTAAAGAACGGAACCCGGGAGGAACAACGGCGCAGACAGGAAGGAAAACGGGCCACCAGAGCGACTCCGACGGCCCGCGGAAGCCGGGGGTGGCGCGGGTCGCCGGCGGCCGGAGGTGGCGGCACCCCGCGGGTGTCCAGCGCGACACCCCGCGGGTGCCGCGGGTGCCGCGGGTGTCCAGCGCGACACACCGCGGGTGTCGCGGGGTTGTCACGGGGCACCCCGCGGGTGTCCAGGGCGACACCCCGCGGGTGCCGCGGGGTTGGCACGCGGCACCCCGCGGGTGTCTGGCCGACACCCCGCGGGTGCCGCGGGGGTGTCACGCGGGGCGGCGGCTTTCCCCCGCGTCGGCCGCGCGGCCGCTTGGCCGAGCCGAGCCGGACCGGCCCTGGCCGGGCCGGGCCGGGCCAACCGAGACGGACCCAACCCGGTTCGGGCCAACCAGGGGGGGTCGGGCCAGGTCGGCCCGGGCCCGGACCCGCCGTCTTCGGACGGACTTCGTTCAAATGGTCGTATCTTGAGCTTCGGGCCTCCAAACGACTCGCCGTCAGCGGCAACACAATCCGTGGAGCGATTCGGTCGTTTCGGTTTATCGCACTCAAAGTTTCGGAATACTTTGGGTTTGGTCGGGTTGGTTCGTACACGAAACCAACCGGGCCCTCGGAGCGGAAACGCTCATATCTTGAGCTACGGACGTCTGATTGACGTGTCGTCAGCTTTGTTAGTTTCCTCTTAGTGAGACGGATCTTTTGGCTCACTCCGCCCGAGGTTTGGACGCAAGTGGAGTACGGTGGGGTTGGTTTTGCCTTAAAAACCAACCGGGCCCCTGGGAAGAAAAGGCCAATAACTCTCAGACCGGGCGTCCGATTGACGCTCCGTCTATTGCGTTGAGTTTCTCTTGATGAGACGGAACTTTTGGCATCCTCCGCCCGAGTTTTGTATGTAGATGGATAGTGGCCGGGTTGGATCACACTGAAATCCAACCGGGCCCCTAGAACGGAAAAGCTGATATCTTTCAGACCAGACGTCTGTTTGACGAACCGTCAGCGGCATTGGTGATCACGTTGAAAAACGGCCCCTATGAGTATACCCTGTGAGTGTTCGGGGTATAGTTGAGATACGGCCGGATTGGTTCGCTCATGAAACCAACCGGGCCCCTGGGACGAAAAGGCTAATAACTCACAGACCGGGCGTCCGATTGACGCGCCGTCTGTTGCGTTGAGACCCCTATGACGAGGTGGTCCTTCGAGATACTTCCTTGCGGGACTTTGTGATACTTGGAGTATCGACCAGTAGCTCGTGGAGCGGACCCTCCCGGAGACGAGCGGGCGGAGCACGGAGACCGTGTAGCTGACTGAGACCCGATGACTGCTGATCGAACGACTCGTTGTGTGACAGAGGTGCGCTTGGTTGTAGCGGCACATGGGGGCGCTTGGTTGTAGCGGTAGACCCACGACAGAGGTGCGCTTGGTTGTAGCGGCACAGGGGAGCGCTTGGTTGTAGCGGCAGACCCACGATAGTGGTGCGCTTGGTTGTAGCGGCATAGGGGAGCGTTTGGTTGTAGCGGCAGACCCACGACAGAGGTGCGCTTGGTTGTAGCGGCAGAGGGGAGCGCTTGGTTGTAGCGGCAGACCCACGACAGAGGTGCGCTTGGTTGTAGCGGCACAGGGGAGCACTTGGTTGAAGCGGCAGACCCACGACAGAGGTGCTCTTGGTTGTAGCGGCACAGAGGTGCTCTTGGTTGTAGCGGCACATGGGAGCACTTGGTTGTAGCGGCAGACCCACGACAGTGGTGCGCTTGGTTGTAGCGGCACATGGGAGCGCTTGGTGGTAGCGGCTGGCCCGCAATACTCGATAGGTGGAGTACTAAAACAGTCTTAAGTTAGTGAGCAGTACGTCGGAGTTGTGACAGGACCACATTACACTCCAGAGACGGAGCTCTTCAGCAGTTACGGTTTCGATGATGAAAATCCTGGTTTGAGATGAGACTTTTGACCTTGTGTTTGCCTCATGATTGAGATGGGTTACTTGATAACTTAGGTATATGTATGGGAATATATCTAAGTAGAGGTTATCTGTTGAGATCTTCTTGTGGTTATCTTTGTTGGTTTTAGTGAGACCTTGAGGGTCTCGGGGTCCCTACTGAGTATCGTTATACTCACCCCTGCACGGGCTATGCCCGCACTACGTTGTGTTGGTTGCAGACGACGTACAATATTGATCGTGGCTGAGGCTTGCAGAGCAGGACGGTACCTGGAGGTGGACCACTGGGCGGGACGTGCTCGGAGCGGACGACAGGACCCGAGGAGCATTGGAGCTATCTGTACCCACCCTTCAGGTGGGATTTCCAGTGGACAGCTCGGTGTAGCGACTTTTACTTTACAGTTGTTGTTTTCCCATTTGAGTTGTACTTTACTTTCAGTTAGGTTTGTATACTGGACCATTTACTTTTCCGCACTTCATTTGTACATTGTTTTTACTTAGTGTTTTCTTTTCCGCTTGCTTACTCTGTGGTGCTTGTTTACTTTACAATGGAAATGTCTTCCCTTTTTACCGGGATTTTCACCTTGGTGCTAGTCGCCAGCCCCTGGCCTATAGAAGGCGGGCTTGGGGTAGTCATGGAACGGGCCCCGAGGACGGGTCGTGACATATGGTGGAAAAGAATCGTGAAAAATTCCACAAATGGTTGTATGCCTGGCACTCAAAAATATCTCAATCACATTGAAGCATTAGGTGACCCTATCATACAATTTGATGGAGTGCCCCATGTATCCTTTTATCTGTACACTGGATACCACTTCCCTAATGAGAAACCTTTAGGGATTGATTTTAGCTAATGGAAGTACAACATGCTGTTGGGCGGAGAAAAGAAGTAAGTGATGGCAAGAGGGGGGGTGAATTGCCTTTTAAAAAATGATTAACAATTTAAAAATCAAAGTAAAGAATGCAGCGGAAATAAAAGAGGCAAGACACGCAATTGATAACGGAGTTCGGCTTAAACCCAAGCCTACGTCTCCGCTCCCAACTCAACCGTTGAGAGATTCTACCGCTTGCTTTTCAATGGTTTTAGCAAGAAACCCACTAGACTTTACAGGTAGTCTAAAACCTATTACAGCTTTCTTTTGTTGGTTATGCAAGAACCCACTTGCTTTCAATGGTTAAGCAAGAACCCACTAGCCTTCTTACAGGTGAAGTCTAGCTCACCTATGTCTCATGCCTTTTAAAAGGTAAGGCTTGACCAACCTCTTCACACCATGAAGGTGGTGTGAAAACCCAAGAGAGAGAATAAGAGAAAGAGTTGGGGGTTTGTAGGCACAAACCCAAATTGAAGCTCAAAATAAATAAAGCAATAAAAAACCGTAATGGGGAAGTCTTGGGCACCAATGGATTGATGGAGCTGATGAAGGGCTCTCCCAAGCTTCTTTGGTGCTGCTCCATGGATGTGGAAGTGTGTTGGAGAAAGTGGGGTTCCCTTGGAGCAATCCGCCGGAGATTCGCCAAATGATCGAAAATGTGTCCGTTGGCTTCCTTATGGCTTTCTTAAGTTTCTGGGGCTTCCTAGTCCTTTATTTATAGAGGGGGAACCCTCAAATGGCCTTAGGGAGGCTTCGGAGCCGTTGGAGAGGTCTTCGGAGCCGTTGGAAGGCAAGTGGACCAGCCTGGTCAAAGGCCCAACGGCTAGTTTGACTGCCTCCACCGGCTAACCGGTACAGGGCCACCGGTTGGCCGGTGTGTGCAAAATGGGAGAGGGCTCGGGCTCAGCCTCCACCGGCTGGCCAGTGAGGAGGCCATCGGTTGGCCGGTGCTGAGGCAGTAGCAACCACTGTGCTGGCTGGGTGCCACCGGCTGGCCGGTGATGAGGCCACCGGTTGGCCGGTGTGGAGGCAGTGGCTGGACTCTCGTTCTGGGCTCTACCGGCTGGCCGGTGCTGAGGCCACCGTTTGGCCGGTGCTCTGGACAGTGGAGAGCCTATCTGTCAATGGTCCATCGGCTGGCCGGTGTCATGCCACCGGTTGGCCGGTGGACTGAAAATAGTACAAGTTAACTCCTTTGCCACTTCTTGCTCCTGAAATCATGCCTAACAACACAAACACTTGAAAACAAGATTAGATAAATGAGAGGGTGATTTTGATCATGAAAATAAAACCACGAAGGTTACGAGAGGTACAACACATTTTCGATCATTTGGAAAACCTCCGGCTTTCTTAAGTTTCCGGGGCTTCCTAGTCCTTTATTTATAGAGGGGGAACCCTCAAATGGCCTTAGGGAGGCTTCGGAGCTGTTGGAGAGGTCTTCGGAGCCGTTGGAAGGCAAGTGGACCAGCCTGGTCAAAGGCCCAACAGCTAGTTTGACTGCCTCCACCGGCTGACCGGTATAGGGCCACCGGTTGGCCGGTGTGTGCAAAATGGGAGAGGGCTCGGGCTCAGGCTCCACCGGCTGGCCGGTGAGGAGGCCACCGGTTGGCCGGTGCTGAGGCAGTAGCAACCACTCTGCTGGCTGGGTGCCACTGGCTGGCTGGTGATGAGGCCACCGGTTGGCCGGTGTGGAGGCAGTGGCTGGACTCTCGGTCTGGGCTCTACCGGCTGGCCGGTGCTGAGGCCACCGGTTGGCCGGTGCTCTGGACAGTGGAGAGCCTATCTGTCAATGGTCCATCGGTTGGCCGGTGTCATGCCACCGGTTGGCCAGTGGACTGAAAACAGTCCAAGTTAACTCCTTTGCCACTTCTTGCTCCTGAAATCATGCCTAACAACACAAACACTTGAAAACAAGATTAGATAAATGAGAGGGTGAATGTGTTCATGAAAATCAAACCACGAAGGGTACGAGAGGTACACCAATCTCCCCCTATTTTGATGATCACAATCACCAAAACAATCAATGTAATAAATGAAATAAAAGACATGCTTTAAAAGATTTTTCCCCCAATCAATCAAGAATTTCTCCCCCTTTGTGATTATCAAAATAGCACGGGGCATAAAACTTGATTGAGGGAAACAAGTTTGAAAAACAGGATGGAGATTTTAAACCAATTGAAATTTTTGAAATTTGAATTGAAAGTTTTGAATCAAAAATTGAATAACAGTTTGAATTGAAAGTTTTGAAAAGAAAATTGAAATGAAAAAATTTGAATTGAATATTTTGAAATGAAAATTTTGAAACCAAGTGTTGAAATTGAAAGTTTGAATCGAAAATTTTGAAATTGAAATCAAAAGGGCTTAAACGATCCTAACTCCCCCTAAATAAAAACAACAAATCACCGGGGAGAGGTTTTTGAAACCGAAACAAATTTTGGTCCGGTGAGACTCGCTAAAAGGGATTTTTCAATCCACACTTGTCTAGAGGCGGGTCTTCTACTATAAAATTCATCATTAAAGAAAATACTTTTGGGGCGGCCATATCGGGCATTTTTACAATTGCACTCATAGATTAAGTGCCCGAGTTTTTTACAATAATTGCAAAATTTAAATTGAGAGCTCCCCTTCTAAAAATAGAAGGTGCATGGGAAGAGGAAGCTTGCTTGGAATAGCCAAGCCCTTCGGTGGTTCTAGATATGCGTTGGGAACCAAGAAAATTGTTCAAATTTTGTTCACCTTGGGTGAACTTTGCAAGGGATTCCCTTAAATCTTTGATGGTTGAATTCAAAGAATCAACATCGGGAAGATTTTGGATTTTGAGGGACAACTCTTCCTTCTCTTTGAGAAGTTGTTCTTTTTCGGAAGAGAGGTTTTTGAAATACTTTTTTAAAGCAACAAATTTGGAAGAAAGTTCGTGAAAACCTTCCTCCAATTGATCTCTAGCATGTTGGAGATCCTCATATGACATGTGATTGAAAGAATTTGAAGAACAAGAGGAAGAGGAGTCGGAAGATGTTACCTCATGTAATGCCATGAGGCATTTGTTACCGTTGTCACTTGAGGAGGAGGAGGAGGGGGATGTGGAGCTATCACTCCATGTGGCCTTGAATGCCTTCTTCTTTTCCTTTTGCTTGGACTTTTTCTTATTGCGTGGGCAATCGGGCTTGTAATGGCCTTTCTCGCCACACCCGTAACAGTTTACCTTGGGCTCAGATTTTTCATTGGGTTGAGCCTTGCGGGATTTCTTCTTCTTGTGCTTCTTCATGAATTTGTGCATCTTGCGGGCAAGATTCTCCATTTCGGAATCGCCGCTTGAAGAGGAAGAAGATGATGAGGAGGAGCTTTCTTCTTGTTGAACTTTGAAGGCGATGTTCTTTGGAACTTTGACCGGTTTGCCTTCTTTTTCAGCTTGCCTCCTCATGGTGATCTCATAAGTCATGAGGGATCCGATGTGCTCTTCGACCGGCATGTTCTTGATGTCCTTCTCTTCTTGAAGTGCCGTTACCTTTGGTGCCCATGTGCTTGGTAAGATCCATAGGATCTTCTTGACCATTGTTTCTGCAGAAACATCATCACCAAGGGACTTTCTCCCATTGCAAACATCAGTAAAACGCGTAAACATTTCAGTAATATTTTCATGTGGGTGCATGGTGAAGGACTCAAAATCTTGACGGTACATGTCCAATCGAGTATCCTTCACTTTGTTGGTCCCCTCATGGGTAACCTCCAATAGTATCCAGATTTCATGTAATGAGTTGTATGTGGAAACTCGATTGAACTCATTACGATCAAGGCCACAATGTAGAGCGTTCATGGCTTTGCCATCAAGCTCGAAATTTTTAATGTCGGCATGGGTCCATTTGGATTCATCGGGGGAAGAGAGAGTGTAACCTTGCATGACAATTTTATAAATGGGATATCCTATGCTTCTAAGAAAAGTGGTCATGCAGGTTTTCCAATAAGTGTAGTCGGTTCCATCAAAAAATGGAGCCCGACCCAAAGAATAGCCTTCGGGGGCGAAAGAGGTGGAAGCCATCAAAAATGGATCTTGAATTTGAAACCGGTTAAGGTATTACTCAAATTTCCCTCTGATACCAATTGTTGGGCGGAGAAAAGAAGGAAGTGATGGCAAGAGGGGGGGTGAATTGCCTTTTAAAAAATGATTAACAATTTAAAAATCAACATAAAGAATGCAGCGGAAATAAAAGAGGCAAGACACGCAATTGATAACGGAGTTCGGCTTAAACCCAAGCCTACGTCTCCGCTCCCAACTCAACCGTTGAGAGATTCTACCGCTTGCTTTTCAATGGTTTTAGCAAGAAACCCACTAGACTTTACAGGTAGTCTAGAACCTATTACAGCTTGCTTTTGTTGGTTATGCAAGAACCCACTTGCTTTCAATGGTTAAGCAAGAACCCACTAGCCTTCTTACAGGTGAAGGCTAGCTCACCTATGTCTCAAGCCTTTTAAAAGGTAAGGCTTGACCAACCTCTTCACACCTTGAAGGTGGTGTGAAAACCCAAGAGAGAGAATGAGAGAAAGATTTGGGGGTTTGTAGGCACAAACCCAAATTGAAACTCAAAATAAATAAAGCAATAAAAAACCGTAATGGGGAAGTCATGGGCGACAATGGATTGATGGAGCTGATGAAGGGCGCTCCCAAGCTTCTTTGGTGGTGCTCCTTGGATGTGGAAGTGTGTTGGAGCAAGTGGGGTTCCCTTGGAGCAATCCGCCGGAGGTTCGCCAAATGATCGAAAATGTGTCCGTTGGCTTCCTTATGGCTTTCTTAAGTTTCCGGGGCTTCCTAGTCCCTTATTTATAGAGGGGGAACCCTCAAATGGCCTTAGGGGGGCTTCGGAGCCGTTGGAGAGGTCTTCGAAGCCGTTGGAAGGCAAGTGGACCAGCCTGGTCAAAGGCCCAACGGCTAGTTTGACTACCTCCACCGGCTGACCGGTACAGGGCCACCGGTTGGCCGGTGTGTGCAAAATGGGAGAGGGCTCGGGCTCAGGCTCCACCGGCTGGCCGGTGAGGAGGCCACCGGTTGGCCGGTGCTGAGGCAGTAGCAACCATTGTGCTGGCTGGGTGCCACCGGCTGGCCGGTGATTAGGCCACCGGTTGGCCGGTGTGGAGGCAGTGGCTGGACTCTCGGTCTGGGCTCTACCGGCTGGCCGGTGCTGAGGCCACCGGTTGGCCGGTGCTCTGGACAGTGGAGAGCCTATCTGTCAATGGTCCATCGGCTGGCCGGTGTCATGCCACCGGTTGGCCGGTGGACTGAAAACAGTCCAAGTTAAATCCTTTTCCACTTCTTGCTCCTGAAATCATGCCTAACAACACAAACACTTGAAAACAAGATTAGATAAATGAGAGGGTGATTGTGATCATGAAAATCAAACCACGAAGGGTACGAGAGGTACAACACATGCCTTCCTTGGAACTGATCCCCCAAGTTTAGTATTGTTTCCTTCTATAAAGTTTCACTTAGTGGTAAGAGATTGATTAACATTATTAGAGAAATTAGGTAGGTAAAAAACATTCACCTGAATAAGTATCACCTACTAGAAACCATCTTTGAAGCGTTTATCATTTGAAATCACTTCACCTGCTAGATGTGATGTAAAGAACTATAACTCTATAAAATAAACTGAATAATCCTTTACTAACATAACACCCTACTCTAGAAGCATGAAATATTTGGATCAGATATCTATCAGTGTCTAAAGAAATAATAGATCATAAAAGGAGGTTTGGAAATCAGTTCATACCATGTCCATATAGAGACCATCCTGGGAAATCATAGTGAACCAAACCTTAGGAGAATCCTAAAACATGTACATATAACATTTGGACCTCTTCACCCAATGAATCCTCAAATTATCAAATATTGAATTATTGTAATCAAGTTAAGATTCTTTTGGATTTGGATGGCCTCCCATGAGAATTATGGAGGATATGGCAGTTGTAAATCACTTGGTAGGCTAGCCATCATAGGTGCAGGTTGTGTAGCATGTTTCATGGACTAAATCAAACATAGGAAATAGTCATGAAACTAAGTGTCAATGAAGACATTAGGTATAGTAGGCAGTTCCTCATGTGGAACTCATGGTGGTAATATTTTTGTCTTAAGGACCACCTTGTTTATAGCATAGTCGTCACAACCCTCCAAGAGAATAAAAAAAGGTTGTTAGGGAACCATTGGTCTACAAATCCCAAGATCATTCCAAAAAACAAAATTTAAGAAGATATATAGTGACTATAGAAACTATACAGAGGAAAATGTATCAGTATCCAAGGATTAATATACAAACTACCATTTTAGAAGGCTAAGTAATAATATGTGGTAAATTTTAAATTATTGGGGTTCTAGTAAATGAGGGGTCAACAACACCTTTACTCATTATTTACTTGAAACCATGTCACATTATAAATAATTTTTCATGTTTCCCATATTCATATTCCTATTTTTTAAATATCATAATTATTTTAAAATGGGCCACTCTTCCAATTAAATTATGTCTGATACACCTTTTCACTGAAATTTTCACCCATTTAATTTCATACTAATGGCATGACTCGAGAAATTTCCCATTTCAACCGATGATTCTCCATACAACTCATGAATTTAAAAAATAAATCACTCATTTACATAAAAAAATCATAAACATATATAACTACCAAAGAATCACTCACCAATCATAGGAAAAAACATGCAATGAAAGAAGTGAAATGCACCTATATTTCACGGTAATGTGTAGAGAATAAGAATTATAAGTGACTACTATGACGCATGTAAGAAATATCCTTTCCATCATATCATTTGTCCAATGATTAAATGAAATCCCCAATAAACTAATAATAATAACGATCACATAACAACTACATCACCCAATACTGAAAGGATTTTAATTATAAAAGACAAAAGAATAACAACAATTATAATTCAGGGATCATGGATGTTTTCATAATCATGTGTTAGCTATTCCCCAAAAATTGATTATAATCCTATTAATCTATTCATAATATCCTATATATTGTATCCAAATATTAAATTATGAATGGAATCGCCCTGATACCTCTTTGTGACATCCCAGACCTGACGCAAACTTGAGGTTCCCCAAGACCGGCGTGCCACTTGTCCTCAAGAACATTTCCACAAAAGGAAAAGGATGCCAATAGTAACGTACTAGGGTGTGTCCATGGGGAGATTATTCCCTCATTAATAGATTATTTCATACAGGATAAATAATATAACAGGTAAATAGAGGAATCTATATAACTAGATTGAAGAAAAGGAGATGAATAGAATAATAAAAAACTACACAACTAATACTATTACCCAAAAGTATATTATGATATATATCATGTATCTAATAAAATAGAAAATCTATATAAAAATAATAGGAAATTACATTATATAAAAAAGTATCAAATATAATAAAAAATTATCAAGAATCCTGAGACCTGGCCCCGTCATCTACAACTAAGATCCATCATAATGAAAGGAAGCAATCAAGTGTCTGAATCAGTACACTTCTTTTGTTGAAAAAATCATAAATATATTCTTCTTGAGTACAAATGGTATCCTAAATAGGTTGTGAGGTAAATATCATTAGTCCACCACTACTATTATCTATAAAGTCTATTCGATGTAATATAAAATTAAATAGTGAGAAAACATGCATATATAAATGTAAAGAAATACGATAACGTAAATTGTAATATACCTACTTCATCCTCAACTGGTGTCTATACATGTGACGAATTCACTAATTAATTATGTTTCAATTTTTTTGTAGTTTTCGTGAGGTATAATCAGTAATAACAACCTAACATGATAATAATAATGAAGGATCGAAGATATAACAAGGCATCATGTAATGATGATAGTAGAGGATGAAATGTAATAACCAAGGAATATATGACCTCAAGGGCCAAGATAACTCTGGTAAAAACTATATTCTAACTATAGAGGTAAGGGTATAATCTAAGGGGAATCTCCCAAGGAGTTCCACCATAATTCAATTATAAATGAGTATAAATAATTCATCGAAGGTAAAATGGGATAAGAAATGACTAAGCCAAAGGGTGTATCCAAGGTGCCTCATGTCTCCAGACTTCATGATGGATCAAAGGTGTGTATCGATGTAATATTATAAAAATGGAGGGATCCTAAAGTGTGAGACCAAGCATCCACAAGTATACAATTATTAGGTTCCAAAGTGGTTCTCACCCTTGGCAATCAGAATCCCCAAATTTGATGGGCATCCATCAGTGGTCATGGAATTAAATCATGAATACAAGGCTAGCTCGAGTCTGAACTCTTCTATAATAATTTCATGGTTCTTATACATTAATAACATTATTTTAAATATTTAAATATTTAATTTCATGTACTAATAATTTCATTTAATATGTTACTTGTTTTATTCACATTCCATCTATACAATTGAAAATTCTACAGAGACATGAAACCACTCATTGGTTTATATCAATTACAATCAATTCATTAGGTTTATTTTTCAGCCTTCCATTATAAATTGAAAGTTGTGATACAGACATGAAACCAACATTCATTTAAATTTTTGATGCACAATTCATATAAAAATTTAATATACTTATAATTCCATTTAAGGATGATATATAAAGGTGAATCACTTACCTTCGGATGTTAAGTTGTAATCATCCTCATGGTAGCAATTAACAATAAATTAGATTCATTAAACACTTAAATTTATAAAGTTCATGTTAAAGTGCACCCAAATGGTGGTCCATAAAGGCTCACAAAGATAAGAAAATATTAAATATGGAATACACCCTTCCTGGAGTGGTTGATGTTGAGGAATACCCTCAAATTTTTGAAACAAATATATAATAAGTGTCTTAAAATAATTATCTAATGAATATAAGCAGGGAACATAAATTAAACAGGATATGCCCTATGAAATCGTTGTGCACACACATAAATTTAAAAAATTCAGAATCATGATGTATGAGTTATAAAAATCCAACCTCATACTCATATGACTCTCCTCATCCAGTATCAACCTCTACTTTGTCTTGGATTTGAGGTGTTCTAAATAATGGATGAACTACCTATGAATAGGTTATATGAGACATGATCTAAATAGCATATTCGATAGAGGGAATATTGATGAATCACTAAAAATAAATTGAGGTATTATGGAGAGTAATCTAATGAGATGAATGAGGATAAAATTAGAGTTAAAATGGATATCCGAGAAGACAAAATATAAAAGAACATCAATGGATCAAAAAATAATATGGGATACTCCCAGCGATGGGAATAGAAAATAATGAATGAATGAGGTGTTAAAAGATCTTATTATTGGTAAAAG
This sequence comes from Viscum album, assembly GCA_963277665.1. Lineage (NCBI taxonomy): Eukaryota > Viridiplantae > Streptophyta > Magnoliopsida > Santalales > Viscaceae > Viscum > Viscum album. The sequence goes on along the minus strand of OY728147.1, from coordinate 641,181,030 downwards.
GGACATTTTACCCAAAAAATGGGTCACACTATTTGGAAGCAAGATTGGTCAAACCATACACTAACTTCATGCCATTAGTTGTAGGGAGGGTCACATCACATGGTTTGGACTCACTATATCAGGAAATATGTGTCATATATGAAAAACACCACTAAAATAGTGTCTTTATTTTTTTCACGGGCATGCGTCCCTAGGATCTCTATTAGGGAAAAATTTGCATGCTACTTCATTCCATTATCCAGCCCTACATGGTTAGAAGAGACTATACCGGATGGGTCGCATGATTTTTACTAAACATGCATCCTGGTAATTTCACCACTGGTCGGTTTTCCATGCTTTAAACAAGCATTGAACACACCTAAAACCATTACAACCTCTTTAGGTATCCATAATATTTCCATACAAAATAATTATAAAAAATTCAAAAGGATCGAAAATTGAGTGAATAAAAAAATTATTCCACTGTCAAAAATTTAAATTCAATATATATTATATATATATTATAAAACAAATCAAAAAAACTTATTTGTTTATTTTATTAGGAATGAATAGTGATTTTACATAATAAATTATTTTTTATTTGAAAAGGAATTTATTTATTTTAAAATAGTTCTTACAATCATCTATAACAAATTGATAACCAAATGATTAATTTTTTATACATGTGTAATTCAAAATTTTACAATTCAAGAAATCATATCTGCACCTTTGATTACAACACCAAGGTTGTAACTATAATAATATTTTAATAAAAATATTAATAATATATTTTAGTCTAGAAAAACATGGACTTCTATTTAATGTAAGCTATCGAAGGAACTCGGTATTGTATGTAACATAAGCCAAACAATGTGCAGCATGTACTACAAATAAAATCTAATTATTGCATGTAGTGAATTCCATAATTTCTGTTTCACGTTACACTATCCAAACATAGTGATTTCTTAGAGAAAAAACCATATTAAATGATGTGTTAAAAATATAATATCATAAAGAATAAATTAATTAAAAAAATTAAAAATATTAGTGTGTTATATTCTACCCACCTTAAAATATATTTCAACCATGAAATCCTTATAGGTTGTCAATGGTTTCACACATGAAATTTATTTTCATAGTAACCCACATTGTAACACTAAATAATAAAACATCCATCAAAAGGTGAATGTTGGATCAATAAATGTTACCCAATAAAGCTCATAACTAGGATTCCATTTTGGGTAAAATGGGTTGGAAGTAAATATTTTACATAGAAGAAAAGTGTAAATAATTTTAGAGAGTGATAAAGATCAATAAACATAAGAAACATAATGATCAATATAATTTTAAGGTCCTCAATCCAAAAATCTATAATGATTTATAAGTGCATTGGTTAAATAGAAAATAAGTTACTAGGATAAATATTTTTCAATATTCTTTTCATATAGTTCAGTAATTCATTTTCTAACAAATAATATAAGAAAATATAATTAAATGATTTCATTAATTTTTATAGAATAATATATAGTGACCCAATCATTTTAACCATATAATTGAATGATTTTAAGCATAATTAAATATAAATAAAAAACAAAACAATGTAAAGTCTAGTATCATTGGAAAATGAATTACATAACTTGAAAGAATGAAACTAAATTAAAGAAATGTTTTATTTAAACTCTATAATGAGATCTTAACATCCTTTGATATTTCACATCTTTATAGTATCACCGGTGGAATACCTAAACAAATGGATAACCTAATATTCCAAATAAGGGGATAACCAAAAATAATTGAACATTAGATAGAATGAATGACATGTTGAAATAAAAACAAATGTAGAAAGAATAAACATATAGAAACATAACATATAATAGTTTCAGGTTATCATGGAAACATAGGAATCTAGAAAAAACATATAACATGATATAAATATGATTCAAGGCTAACTACCATGACTAAATCACCGGGTGGAAAAATTCCCATAATGGATTTATGTTTACTCCCTATCAATACCTGATGTATCTTGAGACTTAACATTATCTAATTTATAGGAGTTTTATTGGGTCACATCCATCAAAACATGTTCATTAATATGTATTTCACACAAATATTGAAACGTTAGGGTTACCCATGAAAAGTAACTAGAATCATATTCATGTAAAAGGGCATTACCAAAGGGAATATCATAATAGAGTCCATGAATTTGTGTATTTAATTCATACATTGAAATTAATACTGGAAAATAGGAATATATCATTATAAAAGATGTCAAAGTGAATTAAGAACATATAAAAATAGTGTTTAAGAAACAGTAGAATTGAGAATAATTTGTGTGGTTTATGGGAAAATATTAAATATCCTTTAAATAGAAAAAAATAATAACCGATTTTATAAAATAATAAATGAATAAAGATTATTTTTCATGAAAAAAAAAATTGATTTTTGAAAAAAAATGATGGGCTAAAATATATTATTGAGTTCACGTGAGAATGGTTATGAAATGGGGATGTTCTCTTTAATTAGGCTTTCTTATCAGGAGGAATTGAGAATGTAACATATTTAAAGAATGTTTTTCCATGTCAAACAAGGATTAATTAATTTGGATACATATATTTGGATAATATACAAATAATTTAGAAGATTTATATAAGAATAATTAAAAAATAAATTTTTGTAAAGGAGTATGTGTAATCCAGATGTAATTTTGTGGTTTGGTGAGATCCATTTCCTTTTGTATTAAAGTGTTATTCACTTGTAAATAATCTCTTGGATAATAAATCTTGATTTCATAATAATTTAATGAAAAACCACTACAACATATATAATAATTATTAAGTTCATTTATGGAAATGATGATGAGTTGTAGATTTTATTTTCTTTGTTCTAGGTGTGTTCTTCTAGGGTATCCTAATTGGTTCACATATGTATAATTATCGAATGTTTTTTCAAATTTGAATAATTTTATAGAAGTGGAACTATATAGTATTAATTCATAACAATATATTTAAATTCATAAATACATTATAATCATTTTTTCATTAGTATGATTCATTTGAAAACGTAAATGAAAATTTATTAGTTAATTTAGGTGGGTTTTATGACCATCAGGAACTAGTATAATTTTATTTTATATTATGTTTATATAATTGTTCCATTAACTTAATTAACATGTAATACACATATTATATATTTTTAACTATGAAAATGGTTTTATGACCAGCCATAAAATGAGTTAATGAAAAATTGAAACTCGATGTCCATGCATGCGGTGAATTGACAACTCGTTGATGATGTTATCATTTTTATAATTAAAAGTATAAGATAAGATATTTGATGATATATATTCATTTGACAGAATAATGTTCTATTATATACATAATAATGTAGTTATCATCCTATTTTAGATAGAGGATGAGAGAGGAGGATAAAAAAATAGGTTATATTAAAAGGGAAAGGTGGATGATTTTACCTCCTTAGAGTCGTCTCCCTGGGAACCTCCAAAAGGAACATGGAATTGGACTTTTCTTGACACTAACAAGAACAAAACATGGATACATTGACATAGAAAATAATTTTTTCATATATTAGAAAAATTCATGGCATATAAGGTTTGAGGAGAAGATGTTGTGAGGGGTGGTATTTATTGGGGTGAATTGAGATGTTTTGATTATATAATTCATTTTTTAGTATTTTGGATCAAGAATATCAATATTATTGATTATTTGGACTATGTAAAGTAACTAGTTCATGTGATTTCTAAATAATGGTTTCTCACATCATCTATGACTCAAAAAATCATGTATTTGGATTAAAATGTTAAATGTCAAAAATAATTGTACTTCACTATTCACATAAAGTTCACCTATTTTTAAAAAGCCAAAAAATTCACCCAAAAAATTTTTTATTTTTATATTTCAAAAAAGAATAAATATTATAAAGATAAATTTCTAAATATATGAATTTCATGTTTTAGTTTAAATAATTATTTGTTTCAAAAGTATTTATTTTAATTTTATAAATTATTTCCCGACCCTAAAAAAAATAATTATGGTGTCATAAAAGTTTCATAAAATCATAATTCAAAAAAATATTATTTTAATAAATTTTAGAAAATTTTTTTCCTAAAAATCAATATAATTTTTATATATTTGAAAATAAAAATTTACATTTAAAAAAATACCCAAACATAATTTATCAATTTGAGAAAATTTATTTACTTATAACATGAAATAAATAAACCATATTTTCAGTTATAAGATACATAAATTTTAATTATACTTTTATTGGAGGGGATACAATTTTAATGGCCTGATTACAATTTTATATGGTCAAATTACTATTCCTATGGTCAGGTTACTATTACATATGTATAGAATCCTTAATTTATATATATTCGACTTATTTTATTATAAATTTATGAGAAAAAATATTTTCATTAGGATATCTATGAGATTTATGTGTTTTATACAATATAACATAATTATAAGAAGAGAAATTTTATTGATAAAATTATAAGTCATTACACAACATCACCCGTGGGTTATGGCTTGAAAACTTTTCACATAATCTCGTCCTCTGAGAAAGGAAGGAAGATTTGTTATGAATAAATCACTAATAAATTATGAAATACATAAAGTATGATTAATCATTTAATGTATCAATAGTTATCATCATTGAAAAATGGTTAGAACAGGTAATCCAATTTTCATAAATCCTCATATAGAAAGATAGTAACTTAATCTTTAAATTTTTATCTAACGATCAACTTAATTTATTCCATAAATGGTTAACCCTGTAAAATATTTGAAAGCTGAAAATACTGAACATTAGAAATGAGGTCACTAAATTTATAAAATTCATCTTAACATTTATCCGCCATATATCATAACTTAGTTTTTGGTTGTCACATTCAACACATGGGAATAAAATTCTCATGTTTTCTCTTAAAACATGGTAATAATTTGAATTACCATTACACAATATTGAATACATGCATTCATTATTCTTCCATATATTATTGGATATATTCCTTATAACCCAAAATGGGTTTAAAGATCATCCATGATAACATTGAACACTTTTTCAAAAAATAAAAAATTAGTTCCATGGTAATCCATAGTATCAAATTTACATTATCCATATCAATAATATATTTATACCAGATAAACACAATTTTCACAACATCAAGACCACATTAATGGTTACCTTCCCATTAATAAATATAACCTTTTCATTTAACCGATTTTTTAAGTCATTGTAAGAACCTTGTTCTTACTATGAGGTAAAATTCATTCTTTTTGGTTTATACTTGAGTAATAAGAATCATAGGGGTGAAATCCTAGATGAAACATTATACTTTATGATTTAGTTATTAGATTATATGTATTTTCTTTTACTCTCCATGTAATCATGTCGGTAGGTTGGTGTATGGAGTGTGAAGTATGTCGGCATAAATGTGAATAGTTAAAGTAACTACATGGCGTGTAGTTCCACATAAACACCGCGTATCTCTTAAAAATGTGTTAAAATGGTAAAAAGTATCATTTTCTGTCATTTTGGATAGAGTCTATCCTGGTTTGTTGAAAAATAAGTGCTAGACCGTCAATCACATCCTGATTGATCATCCAAAACCCGATTTCTTCACCATTGGTTGCGTTTGAACTCTATTGGTAATCTCTCAATTTCTCTTAATCCATTCATCGGGATTTTTTCTCTTGAAAAGTCATTCGAGGATGATATTTTATCTTAATTTTGTAGATATATGTCGTTCTAGATCGAGTTAATGGTTGAGGCTCGATGAGGAGAGTCGTACTATGATGAGGTTGGTCATCTTTTACCTTTCTCTTAATTTCTAGTTGTTTATATGTGTTGTAGTGTCATTATCCCTTCTTGGGGATTAGTATTGAATGAGAATGGACCATTTTTAATTCCTAATGATGTTTAGGTAATTGATTATGTTTTATTGTTCATGTGTTATGTTAATTTATTTGAATTAGGTCCACCCCATGGATGTGTACCCCTTGACTTGTTGTTATGACCGTTTGGCCTAGGTAGCCTATGATGAAAGCCCTGCTTTTCTATTTTTGGGTTGTTAAAAATGAATTTAATTATAATGGTATTGCAATTGGGTTCAACTACAATTTGATGGATTGAGGGAATGGGATTAGTGTTCTTTCCCTTTTCCAATGTTATGCATATAATTGTTTAAGCCTTGTAAATGTTTGTTTACATGTTAGGATTTTGATATGAATTATCCATGTGAGTAAAAAAAATATGCCTTGTGTTATTTTAATTCACTTGGTTCTTGTTATGTAAACTATTCCAACATCAGTTTTTTAAATGAAAAACCATGTGATATTTTAAGTCACATTTTCTAATTTTATTATGGAATTTAATTATGAAAATGAGGAGTAATTAACAATGGGAAAGCCACAGTGTTAGTTGAAATACCATGTCAGTCTCATGTTATTAATTGCACCTGATATACCTTGGTGGAATCACTATCTGGGTTAAAAGATAATGGATGGGCTCAAGAGGTTAATTCAGTAATGGTCGTGAGAGAGCCACTAATAGGGTGGTCAGGCTCATTAAGTCTGATTGAGAATACTGAACAATCCTTGGAACCATTGATAGGTACCAATGCTAGGAGCTACTAGAAATTAATTAAATTATTATTATGTCATGAGTTGACAGTTACATTTACACAGGGTTCATTTGGCCAAGTCTGGACCTCAATAATTTTATATAATTCAATGGAATTGATTAATGAAATACAATGACTAATGATGTGTTAGCTAAGCCAAAGCACAAGTTTTGATTCAGACATCACTTGTACATGGTTACATTGTCTTCTGAAATATCTGTTGTTCATACTATTGAGTTCTTCCTAGTTTACTATTTATTCTTTTTTACACTACCTATTTCATATACTCAGTAAAAGATAGGAACTGATCCAAGGAGGTTTCCAACTATGATTTATTTATCACATCCTATTTGGGTTATGCTTTTGGACCAAAAAATATTATATTGTTATTGGTGTCGATAAGGGAAAACACCCTTCTACAGGTACTTGATTTGCATTTTAGGAGTGGGGGAGCATGGGACCAAGTTGAGGCTTGTGATTTATCTTAGTTTTATTTAATATTTTTGTACCCTGAAATCGTATTTTGTATATGAATGAAGTGTATACTATTTTGGCTGTTTTCCAAGAAAATTTGACATGGAGCATCATTCTTTGTATGCTATGACAACTGGTTATATTTATTCATATGTCTTCTATTATTTTATCCTTTTTTGGTATTACTATTTTCAATATTTTATATTATTTTTTCTCTTATTTACACTTTGAAAATGAGGAAAAATTCACCCCACTATTAGTCCTAGGTCCTTACTACAAGTCGTCAACCTATGGAATTTGGGGAAATATGCTTAAGGTCACATGGGAAACCGTGTACGGAGAACCAGTTGAGTGGCTCCCAGATCCAGGATGTTACAATGTGGTATCAAAGAGAAGGTTTATTTTATGATTTTACATACTTTTCGGTGACGTTAGGTAGGGATCCAAAGGAAATGGATATTGGTAATAATATGTGCCTGGGAGTAGCAACCCTACATATTGGTAAAAGCCAATTTGCTTCAAATTGACTTGTAATTTTTGGATTTAGAGATATTGTAGTTTATTTTATTTCACTATTGGCTTCCACATTTGTTTTGTGATATTATTATTAATATCATTGTGTTTCTATATTGTTTCAACACGATGAGATGAGGGTATTCCATCTGAGGAATCATATAGGTACTTGTCAGAAATCATATACCATGCCTTATTTCCATTCCATTTAGAGAGCATTAATAATTGCATACAATTGTTATAAATCTCATGCTAGATATGTATTCTATAGTGATTGGTATCATGATAGATATGACTACAGTTTTGATAGGTGTATTGGTACGTATTGTGGTCAAATTGGATGGATGTTATGCTTTGATCCATGATATGTACGAGCCCTCTTGGATTAGGATTTTGTGGATCATGTTTCAGCCTTTTCTATAGAATTGTACTGTAATATGTCATTCATGGGTTCCAAACATTGATTTTTGACAAATATGGTCACTCATGGATCTGATTTGTCATAACACTGGATTTTTTTAAATAACTATGATTTTCTTTCAATCTGGAGTTTATATCTTGAAAAAAATAGTTTATATGGTGTGTAGTTAGCCTAAAATGTCATGTGTTTTTCCAGTTTGTGGAATGAATATTTCATTTCATGGTTACATGTAGTGTACTGGTAGTACACGTTGTTTAGTAAGTGATTGTGTATCAGACCATGTGATAAGGAACATGAGATAGTGGGTTTCTCAAGTTACTGATCATGTACCTTTGGTACACACCATATGGGTATAGTTTGGAGGAACTAGTGTGAATCATGCCATGTGGGAGAAAATGTATAGGAGGGGAGACTAGTGTACACACCGTGTATGCGTCAAACATGCCATGTACAAAGGATTGATACACACAAAGGCTTTATATACTACAGAAACATGTAAATATTTATGGGTATAGACCGTGTATGGTTTTTACACATAGTGTGGTACCTTTTGAGAATCATGGAGGGTCTTTTCCTGTTTCATTTGGGAACTCTTGAAAATAAACCATGACAATGAGCTCAAACTATGATGTGTAGTTGACCATGCAGAGCCATCCTACCACAATTACTTCAATCTATATGCCAGGAAAGTGGCTATGATCATACCCCAGAGGTGGTAGGCTGGGGGATAATAGTAGACCCTCTAGTTGAGCTAGTTGTGATGCCAAATTTCGTATCGAACACAAGTGTTTTTGCACATATCAATGAAGGATTTATGAGGTTCATGCAAACCTTTTATGGACCACCACAACCTGCCACATATATGGAATAACTAACATGAGTGTTTTAGGAGTAGCGTCCACCAACATCTTTTGGGGATGGCAGGTGACATGCTGTAAATTCATGGTTAGAGGCCATGTTTTTTTATCATCGAGCATCTTGAGATGCCTCCTGGAATGAGGGTATTCTCTCTACTTATTTTCTAGGTGATTCCTCCATGAGGTGGTGGGACATTACCACATAGACAGATCATTTGCAGTACATGGCATGGGATGAATTTTCAGACAGTATTCTATGACTACATATATCTTGAGATTCTATGGGAAAACAAAATCCATGAGTTTATGCATCTAAAGTAGGGTTATCAATTAGTTTAGGAGTACTCCACATGCTTTACAGAGCTGTATAACTTATAACCTATCCTAATGGGTGACTATTTTTTAATGGACAGGTGATTCAAGGATGGTCTTAGGCACGACATCTGCTCATAGGTGAATATCATTCAGATGACTACTATATCATCTATAAAAAACCATGAAATGATTACTGAGTAAAATCAGAGAGAATCTGGAGATGTTATCCAGGGATTTTCATAACCATGATCTTGTATTGTCTCGACCAGTAGTAGGAAGTTTCATTTGGACCTTATACATCGTAGACCTATTACTCAAAACTTATATTCCAATAGCTAGGTGATGTGATTCTAGTGCGGAAGAATTGTGCATACAATACCACAATTCCTGATGGGCCCAGTCGAGTTCCGAGATTGAGGAATAATGGGAAATTTTCAACATTTTTGTATGATGTTTCCTCCAACATCCCGTGAGAGAGGGTCTACACCAAATCCTTGTTCAGGAGCAGGGTCAAAAAACTTATCACGAGTTAAGGAATTGGAATGCATCTGGATGATTTGGATGAGGTGGTGGTCGTGGACATAATAGCTAGACCCCATGATCTTAGCGATAGTAGGGAAGGTTTGCTCATGTTACCTAGGCAGTGTCTCAAGTTAGTGGTACAAGCCAGACATATGCAGTGCAACAAAACCAGTAGAACCAGGATCCCATACCTTCTACTATCAGAGGAATTATTCTATTCCCCTTCATTTTATCTTTGGCATTTTTTATTACACCTTCTCAAATAGTTTTTTATCTGTGCAAGTTATAGCGAGCCTTGATATATTTATTTTATCTTTTGATGATGTTATGATTTTAGACACTCTTTTAGGGATTATAATTGAATGTGTGTGTTAGTATAAGGAGTTCCCCCATGAAGTCAGCATGTGTCACATCTTATGGGAAATATATGTCTCATATATGAAATGCAATGATGTCATTCTAATAATGGACTGGTTGGTTCCGTTTCAAGCCTCTATCAATTCCTATCACCGTATGGTGAGATTCACATAATTAGAGGATGGATCATTTCTACACAAAGGAAAACGAGATGACTAGGAAGGAAGATCTCGAACCCATCATCACGGGTTGGGTGGAGTGACATCTCAGATTGAGAGTCTATATCTAGATGAATATGGGAAATTTCATATAGATTTCCCTCCAATGGTGGATCGTTTTGGAGATGTATTTCATGATGAATTCTAAGGCCTACCACTAGTGAGAGTGGTAGAGTTCTCTATCGAGCTAGAATCGAGATCTATACCAATATACATTACTCCTTATATGATGGCTATGATTGTAACGCCCCAAGCTTCTATGGTACATTTCTTTTTGAATAATGTGATAGCGTGTGCTGTACGCAACATCGAGTTCAAACACACCACAACCAATCAAACTATCCATTATGAATACTGATTCCTTTTTTTTTGAAATTTTATAAATTTTATCTCTAAAGATGGACTTAATTTTTGGATTCGGAGTATCGAATTTATCCTAAGGTGAAATTTTGGTACTTTTCAGATAACTTTAATATTTTGATGAATAGTGAAAATTACAAAATTTAAATTAAAGACAACTTTTTGAATCAAAATAATTAATAGTGATAAATTATGAATTTGATTTGTTTCAAGGTATATTTAGAATATATTTTTACCATTTAATACAATTTTTGTCATTGGACATAATTCCACAATTAAACCGAACATAAACAAGTATCAATCTTTTGATAGTTATTATATATTAAAAACACACTTTTTTGTTTTGACAGCGGGATTTAATTTTAAATTAATTTCTACCACATTTGTGTTTTGAATTTGGAAAAATGGATTCCATATTTGGAATCAGTATTTTCAAATTGTGTAAATAGGTAACTTGTTTTTTAGACATTTTGAATAATTACTTCGGTAAATATTTTATTTACCATGGTTAAAGGGTAAATCCGGTAAATAAGTGTTAAAAATAATATTATAATAATATAAAATTACCCTAAAACGTGTCATAACCTTATTGGTTGATACATGTCCTACCATGGGAATCTTTGGGTCGATTTTGGGACCCCATGGTGCCACTTGTAAGTGATAGGGACAATTTATTTTAATTAAGTTAAAATGAGTACAAAAATTACACAAGCATATATCTATTAGAAAAACAATTTTTACATAGGGTTATATATTTTGGATTTTCGACTATAAATATTAATTAGAAATATAAAAATATTTCCTACATAATAGGATTTTGTTTATAATTTTTTGAAATTAAATAATTTAATTTATTTATGACACAATGGTGATGCAGTAATTACAATAATAGTAAAGAATTAAGATGATTGATATTGTAGATACCCAAATAAATATAATTTGAGACTTTTTATGAATTAAAATAATTTTATAGGTTAATATGACATTTTAGGATTGATTAAATTATCTATGTTCGAATTAATAATTCTGTTATTATTTTTACAAAAATCAATTATTGAATAGTGTCAAAATTGACATAAAAGAGTTTTTAAAAAAATATTATATTATTAATTGATATTAAATTCCTAAAAATCTAAGGCTCGGCCAAGGGACTTATATAATGATATTTGTATCATTATTGGACCTATTGGGGGTCTCTTGGATGTTTATAGTAAGATTATTAACCATATAATACAAAAATAAAAAGAGACATTGTAAAAGTGAAACTAATTAACTAAGAGTTAATAATAAAAGATAAGGTTAATATAGTAACCAAAACCTGTCTAAATTATATTGTTTGAGTGGTTTTAGACCCATACCCAACTTAAATGTTAAATAATCCACTTTGGAGACTTTATAAACCGAATATGAATTTAATATAAAATAATATTTCTAGCTTTTCCAAAGATGCCCCTCACCCCTCTTATAAAAGGGAACTCTCCCTTCTCATTTACGCACACATCCAAAGCCTTTTGGTTTGGCCAAACTCTGCCCAAATACTCTCTCAAATTCCCTCACTTCATACTAGGGGCCTTTCTTTAGTCAGAAAGCCAACTTATGGAGCCCTTTTGATCAAATCAAAAGGAAGAACCCGAAGAAGAGGTAATGATTTCACCACGCTTTTTCAAGTTCCTTTCTTCTTCCACTTTTTCTTTCATTGTTATTACCATTCTAAAATAATAACTCCAGTATCTTATATATACTGTGATGTTATTATAAATATGGTACAATCATATTCAGTATTCTATCCATCCTTTTAATTACATTTCACCATACGTGCGTACGTACGGCTTACCGTCTCCACGACGTGGTGTAATTGTTATTCAATAAATTATTATTTGGATGGGTATAATAATGATTTATAATTCATGTAAATAATAAATATGACATGATAATAATTATGTATATATGATATACCACCCAACTATATATTATTTTAATATCAAAAGAATGATATTGTCACTCGTGCGTACGTACGGACTACCGTCTCCACGAACGCGATAAGATTCATTCTCCATCGTATCCATTCAAGTATAATTCTCAATTGATTATTAATAATAGTATCTAAGGACTTGATATCATTCTGGATATGATTAATATACAAACTATCCATGAAAAACATGACTTAGGTAACAAAACATATAAAATAAAACGAGTAAGTTAACACCCTAAACAACGATACTACTACGATATTATTAAAAAATCAATTTTAAATGATAATATATGATAACATATTAATGTATATGATTCTTGTATAATTTAATAACAATTATTTCACAATTATACAGGAGGTTAACGTACCCCCAACCAAGGAAAAGTACAAGGTAGGGGTTAATTTCCCAATCTCATCATTATCCAAGGTTGTTTATACGTAATAATCTACAGGGATCTCTATATCATCCACATCTATGTTTCTTAAAAATGATTTTCAAAACATTATTAATATTTTAAATAATATGGGTTAAATTCATTTATACCCTTTTTTACTTTTTATAATTGTTTTATAAATGAATCTTTTCGTCGTTTTCCAAACAAGGTGCATTTTTACCATTTCGACAGAATTAATGTAAGAATGTGTTTTAACTTATACGGTGGGTACGTCTATTTTCTGTCATTATAAAATCATCAAAGATTCCCTTACAAGATAATAAGAATATTTTCAAAAAAAAATTTTATTTTATAAATATATGACTCTTAAATGATTCCAAAATAAAAAGAGATATTTCTCTAAAAAGAGTTTTGATTTCATCTATGTCAACATCCTTTGATGGATTTTACGCTTATTTGATGTTGATTTATTATGATACAAAACTTCTATATTGTATTGAAGGTTTTGTGATATTTTTTACTGTGGATGGGTTATTTTTATACCATTAATGGTTTATGGAGAAAGTATTGAAATTTCTTATGCTAGTTTTAATACGAATGTTTATGTTATGTTTAAACCTGTTCATATGAGGAATGCATTGGACTTAATATGTGATGGGTGGATCCCGCTATAGCTCCTCAATGCATCAGTAGGTCTCATGAGACAAACTAGTGACTTGGAACAAGGCCTTGGAAAAATCTTATTTGTAGTCTTGGCACGAAGCCTTGGCTATGTGGTTATGATAGTCTGGCATTATGCATTCCATCATTATGAAATAAGGTATTGATATTACATGTGATTATTCGATTAGCAGAATATCCATGTGAATAAGTAAATGGAATTATTTCATTTTATTTTTTCCATACTATGTTGAAGTTCAAGTTTAAAAGTCTTTTGTTTTAGTTATACATTTCCTTAAATGTTTATTATTATTTATAAAAGTTTCCGCTATATTGTTATCCTTACTGGGAATTTGAGCTCAGCCCTTTTCTATGTTTTATTTTCCCCAGGATGAAAAGAATTAAATTATGAATGCCCTGAAGGGATATTATGAGGGGATAATAGTGTGGTCTATGGAGACAATATATTGTAGTAGTAGTTTTTCACTTTATGATGTAATGTAAAACTTTATGAATATATCTAGTGTTTCCAAGGCTACTAAACCAATTGGTATTTCGAGATTTTATCTTTCTTGTGATCATGCCAATGTTATGTAATAATGCACCGACTCTAGGTAACTGGGTTCGGGGCATTACAGTTGGTATCAGAGGAAGTTTAGTACAAACCTTGGAAGCTAGATTTAGATAAACTCTGATTAGAGCACATAGATTTAAGATGGACTTTGAGGATTAGTATAGAAGAACTTCCGAGAATTTTGGTATTGTAGAGATTTTGTGAGTTTTCTGAGAAATACATCCATGTCTGGATACGAGTAGGTAGAGGAGGCTCTAGCATAGATGTACCTAGGGGTAAAATCCAAAAACACCATTTTGAGCTAGACTCGAATGGGAACTGGTGCACGACAACAGGCTTTGCTGCACTTTTGGTTACAACACTCCCGGGGGATATGCTCATGATAACTCTCATTTTTTAAAAAAATAATTATGAACAGTTTATGATTATATACTTCCTCAAAGAAAACATTTTTATGATTAGGGATTATATCCATAAATAGTTCAATTTATGTTAATTGTTTTGTAAGTATGGAATTATGTATTTTGATTCATAAACTGATCTAGTTTATGCTATTGTATAGAAATGGCGCCTAGTGGAAGAAATGGAAACTATATCAATGCACTCACTCCATGTAGGGATTTCCCTCTCGCTCAAGATAATTATAGTGGAGCTGGGGATGAAACTGGTGTCGATCAGCTAATCACCATACTGGGACAACTCACTCAGGTTATGAATAATAACCTTACCCGTATGGAGCACCCTGATCCGCAACGTGAAGGATAAATGTTAGACCGATTCATGAGGAAAAAACCACCAACGTTCAGTGGGATTAAAAATTCCTTAGTAGCTGAGCAACGGATAAATTCCCTAGAGAAAATATTTCAGGTTTTGGGGAGTAGTGAAAGGGACAAAGTTAACATGGCAGTTTACCGCCTCACTGGAGATACTGATCAATGGTGGTCATTGATTCAAAACATGAAGGAATATGATGAAATATCAAATATGGAATGGAGGGAGTTCAAAGATCTGTTTTTAGAAAAATACTTTCCTCGTGACCATCGAGCAGATATGGAAAGGCAATTTCTGAGTCTGAGACAGAAGGAGGATGAGAAAGTCAAAAAGGATGAGGCTAACTTTACAAGGTTAGAAAGGTATGATAGAGATTATATACGTAACCCAAGAAGTAAGATTGATCATTTATTTGATGGGTTAAAACCATTTCTCTGTCGAGCATTAGTCTCACAATCCTTCTCGTAGTACGAAGACATTGTCTCATGGGCTATCAAGACAGAAAAGGAATTATCTAAGTCTTATGACATTAAAGCAAGAAAGAGAAGAAGAGATCTGCTGATCAATCTGGGAATGGAAATAAGGGGAAGAAGGGAAAGGTTGAATATCCATCATGTGGTAAATGTGGGAAGAAACACCCCGGTACTTTCTTTAAGGGAATGTGCATCTGTTACAAATGTGGTGAAAAAGGCCACCAAGCTCGTGATTGCAAAGGGGAGAAGGAAGCTACCAATGTTCAGTGCTACAATTGCAGGGAGATGGGACATTATGCAAATGAATTTCCTAATCATCTAGGGAACGTACCTCCAGAAAAGGCCAGGGGATCAAGGCCAATCTTTTGTTATCACTACTGCTGAGGTAGAAGATCCAAAAGATGTGGTGTCAGGTAATTTAATGGTTTCCTCAAGTTTAGAAAATGAATTATTTTATTCTGTATCATCGTATTGTTTCATATCTTCCCAGTTTGCTAATAAAATTAGATATTTCCAATTTTATTTAACAAGGGAGTTGTCAGTTAAAACTCCTAAGGAAAGTATCATTGCAACAATGTTTTGTGAATCAGTCCCCATTAGAGCACGTAAATGTTCGTTATCCGCTGATCTCATCATCAAACATATGATTGAATTTGATATAATCCTCGGCATGTATTGGCTTTCAGATTATGATGCGAAGATTTATTGTAAGAAGAAGGAGGTTACGATTTTTGATGATGATGATAAGGAACACCTTATCTTTAGAGCAAAATTGTCACAAGCTAATTCTTATCTAGATCCACCCCCAGTAGCTCAAATAAATTCAATTATTGGGGAGGAAGAGAATGAAATGACTGTGGGTGAGGAAAGGAATGTTCAAATAGAGGATGTACCTTTTGTGAATGAATATGTAGATGTATTTCCGGATGATTAACCTGGACATCCTCCAGAACGAGAAGTTGGGTTTTCCATTGATTAAATTCCTGGATCAAGGCCTATATCGAAGACCCCTTATAGAATGGCCACTGTAGAATTAGTTGAACTAAAGAAACAACTAGAGGAATTGAGTAATAAGGGATTTATTCACCCTAGTGTTTCTCCATGGCGAGCCCCTGTTCTTTTTATTAAAAAGAAAGATGGATCTATGAGGTTATGTATCGATTATAGGGAGATCAATGCTATAAAAATAAAGAACATGTATCCCCTACCTCGCATTTATGATTTATTTGACCAACTTCATGGATTTAAATACTTTTCAATTATTGAACTTCGATATGGATACCATCAGTTGTGTGTAAATAAGGAAGACATTCCGAAGATAGCATTTCGAACCAGGTACGGGCATTACGAGTTTACTGTAATGCCTTTTGGATAGACTAATGCACCCTCTGTATTCATGAATCTGATGAATAGATTTTTCAAGGAATATCTCGATGAATTTTTGGTGGTATTTATTAATGATATCTTGGTATACTCCAAAATCTACGAAGATCATGAAAATCACTTGCGCATTATCTTGAAGACTCTGAGAAGACATGAATTATATTGGAAGTTTAGCAAGTGTGAAGTCTGGCTTCATGAGATTTCTTTTCATGGACGTATTGTCTATAAAGATAGAATCTCTGTTGTTCCTTCTAAGACCAAGTCAAACCAGGAATGGCCATCACCTACGAATATAACTGAGGTATGTAGTTTAATTGGTTTAGCAGGTTATTACCGACGTTTCGTCCAGAATTTTGCCCGATTGGCTAACCCATTAACGAAGCTCACACGTAAAGGGGTTAAATTTGTTTGGAAAAAAGAGTGTGAAGAATGTTTCAAAGAACTGAAAAGAAGATTAGTCAATGCTCCTATATTTACTCTACCATCAGGGATTGATGGGTTCGTTATTTATAGTGATGCATCGAAGAAATGACTTGGTTGTGTCCTTATGCAGAATGATAGGGTTATTGTCTATGCATCACGACAGTTGAAAATTCATGAGAAAAACTATCCTACTCATGATCTCAAGTTAGCATCTGTGATCGTTGCTTTGAGTATATGGAGGTACTACCTCTATGGTGAAAAATGTGAGATTTATACTAATCAAAAGAGTTTGAAGTATATTTTCTCACAAAAAGAACGCAACATGAGGCAAAGGAAATGGATTGAATTACTCAAGGATTATGATTGTACGATACACTACCAGCCAGGGAAAGCAAACAAAGAGGCAGATGCTTAGAGCAGAAAAGATCAAGGACTTTTGAACAATAAGAGAATTGAAAGGGATCCAATTTTCATGGATCTAGTGAAGATGGACATGGGAATAACCAGGGAAGGTGAAACATCAATGCTTTTTCAAATGGTTGCCAAACCATCTTTAATAGAAAGGATTAAGAGTTCCCAGACTAATGGTGAGGAATTTCAAAATATGATTAAAGCTGTGAATGATGGGAGATTGAGAGACTTTGTGTGTGAAGGTGGAATTTTGAAATTCGGGAAGAGACGTTGTGTTCCCAATATACCTGATCTAAAAAGGGAATTGCTGGATGATGCTCATAGTTCCAATTTATCTATACACCCTGGGAGCACCAAAATGTATAGAGATTTGAAGGAACATTTTTGGTGGGACAACATGAAGTGGGAGATTTCCAGTTTTGGGTCAAGATGTATGGTTTTTCAAAAAGTGAAAGATGGAAGGCAACGGCCTGGAGGAGTCATGCAACCTCTTCCCATACCGGAGTGGAAATGGGAAAATATTACGATGGACTTTGTCATGGGGCTACCAAAGACTCCTAGAAGGAACGATGCAATATGGGTTATTCTTGATCATCTTACCAAGTCAGCACATTTTCTTACTGTAATAAATGATCTACCACTAGAACGTCTATCAAAACTATATATTAATGAAGTTGTGAGACTTCATGGAGTACCCCTATCAATTGTTTCAGATCGTGATCCCCATTTTACTTCATGATTCTGGAAGAGTCTTCAGAAATCCATGGATTCTTAACTTCATTTGAGCACTGCCTACCACCCAAAGACAGACGGACAATCAGAAAAAACTATTCAAACCTTAGAAGACATGTTGAGATCTTGCTCACTTGACTTTTTGGGTATGTGGGATCAATATTTAACTTTGGTAGAATTTTCCTATAACAATAGTTTCCATTCGAGTATTCAGATGGAACCATATGAAGAGTTATACAGAAAGAGATGTCGCACACCAACCTGTTGGGATGACGTTGGTGATAGAAAACATGTAGGCCCAGAACTGGTGGAGGAAACGATGGAAAAGGTGAAGGTAATCCAAAATCACATCAAAGCAGCTCAAAGTAGGCAGAAGAGCTATGCTGATAATTGAAGGAAGGATTTGGAATTTTAATTCGGTGATCATGTTTTCCTGAAGGTATCTCCATGGAAGGGAGTCATATGTTTTGGTTGGAAAGGTAAATTGAGTCCCAGGTACATCGGACCTTTTGAAATTCTAGAACGAATTGGGGTTGTAGCTTACCGATTGGCAATTCCGCCAAGTCTCTCCAAAGTTCATGATGTGTTCCACGTATCTCTATTGAGGAAATACATGCCTGACCCAAAGCATGTACCCACCTATGAGGAATTGGAACTGGAACCTGATTTGTCTTAATGCGAAGAGCCTGTCAAGATTCTTGATACGAGAGAACAAGTACTGATAAACTGGACGACGCGTCTGTTAAAAGTTTTGTGAAGAAACCATAAGATGGAAGAGGTAGTATGGGAACCCAAGGAACTTATGATGAAGAACCACTCGAGTCTTTTCATGCGGTAGTATTCTAGAAATTTTGAGGACGAAATTATTTTAAGGAGGGGAAAATGTAACACCCCAAGCTTCTACGGTATGTTTTTCTTTGAATAATGCGATAGTGTGTGTTTTACGCAACATCGAGTTCTAACACACCACAACCAATCAAACTAGCCGTTATGAATAGTAATGCATACTTTTTGAAATTTTATAAATTTTATATCTCAAGATAGACTTCATTTTTGGATTCTAAGTATCGAATTTAGCCTAAGATGAAATTTTGGTACTATTCAGATAACTTTAAAATTTTGATGATTAGTGAAAATTAATAAATTTTAATTAAAAATAACTTTTTTAATCAAAATAATTAATAGTGATAAATTATGAATTTTATTGGTTTTAAAGTATATTTAGAATATATTTTTACCATTTAATACAATTTTGGTCATTGGACGTAATTCCACTATTAAACCGAACATAAACAAGTATCAATCTTTTGATAGTTATTATATCGTAAAAACAAGCATTTTGTTTTGACAGCGGGAATTAATTTTAAATTAATTTCTGCCACTTCTATGTTTTGAATTTGGAAAAATGGATTCCATATTTGGAATCAGGATGTTCCAATTGTTTAAAAAGGTAAATTTTATTTTTATACATTTTGAATAATTACTTCGATAAATATTTTATTTACAATGGTTAAAGGGTAAATCTGGTAAATAAGGGTTATCAAATAATATTATAATAATAAAAAATTACCCTAAAACGTGTCATAACCTTATTGGTTGATACATGTCCGACCATGGGAATCTTTGGGTCGATTTTGTGACCTCATGGTTCCACTTGTAAGTGATAGGGACAATTTATTTTAATTATGTTAAAATGAATACAAAAATGAAAAAAGAATATATCTTTTAGAAACAAAAAATTTACATATGGTTATATATGTTGGATTTTAGACTATAAATATTAATTAAAAATCTAAAAAGATTTCCTACATAATGATATTTTATTTATAATTTTGAGACATTAAATAATTTAATTTATTTATGACACAATGGTGATGCAGTAATTACAATAATAGTGAAAAATTAAAATGATTGATATTGTAGATACCCAAATAAATATAATTTGAGACTTTTTATGAGTTAAACTAATTTTTTAGGTTAATAAGACATGTTAGGATTGATTTAATTAACTTTTTTCGAATTAATCATTCTGTTATGATTTTTTCAAAAATCAGTTATTGAATAGTGTCAAAATTGACATAAAAGAGTTTTTCAAACAAATATTATATTATTAATTGATATTAAATTCCAAAAAATCTAAGATTCGGAGAAGATACTGATATCATGGTAGGTGTATCATTAATGGACCACTTGGGGGTATCTTGGATGTTTATAGTAAGTTTATTAACCATATATACAAAAATACAAAGAGACATTGTAAATGTGAAACGAATTAACAAAGAGTTAATACTTAATGATAAGGTTAATATAGTAACCCAAAACTATATAAATTATATAGTTTGAGTGGTTTGAGACCCAGAACTAATTTAGCCTTTAAATAATCCACTTTTGAGCCATTCGAAACCGAATATGAATTTATTATAAAATAATATTTCTAGCTTTTCCAAAGGTGCCCCTCACCCCTCTTATAAAAGGGCACTCTCCCTTCTCATTAACTCACCCCTTAAAAGCCTTTTGGTTTGGCCAACCTCTCCCCAAATACTCTCTAAACTTCCCTCACTTAATCCTAGAGGCCTTCCTTTAGTCAGAAAGCCAACGTAAGGAGACTTTTGATCAAATCAAAAGGAAGAACCCGAAGAAGAGGTAATGATTTCACCACCCCTTTTCAAGTTCCTTTATTCTTCCACTTCATATTTTTTGTTATTACCATTCTAAAATAATAAATACAGTATCTTATATATACATTTATGTTATTATAAATATTTTACAATCATATTCAGTTTTCTATCCATCCTTTGAATAACATGTCACCATACGTGCGTACATACGGCTTACCATCTCCACGACGTGGTGTAATTGTTATTCAATTAATTATTATTTGGATGGTTATAATAATGATTTATAATTCATGTAAATAATAAATATAACATGATAATAATTATGTATATATGATATACCATCCAACTATATATTATTTTAATATCAAAAGAATGATATTGTCGCTCGTACGTACGTACGGACTACCGTCTCCACGAACGCGATGAGATTCATTCTCCATTGTATCCATTCAAGTATAATTCTAATTTGATGATTAATAATAGTATATATGGACTTTATATCATTCTGGATATGATTAAGATACAACCTATCCATGAAAAACACGACTTACGTAACAAAACATATAAAAGAAAACGAGTAAGTTAACACCCAAAAAAACGATAATACTACGATATTATTATCAAATCAATGTTAAAAGATCATATATGATATCGTATTAATGTATATGATTCTCGTACAATTTAATAACAATTATTTCACCATTATACAGTAGGTTAACCTACCCCCAACCAAGGAAATGTACAAGGTAAGGGTTTATTTCACAATCTCTTCATTATCTGAGGTTATTTATACGTAATAATCTACTGTGATCTCTTTATCATCCACATCAATGATTCTTAAAAAAAATTCAAAACAATATTAATATTTTACAGAATATGGGTTAAAGTCATTTATACCCTTTTTTGACTTTTTATAAGAGTTTTATAAAGTAATATTTCCATCGTTTTCCAAACAAGGTGCTTTTTAACATTTTTGACAGAATTAAGGTAAGAATGTTATTTAACTTATAAGGCGGGTACTGCTATTTTGCGCCGTTATAAAATCGTTGAAGCTTCCCTTACAAGATTATAAGAATATTTTCAATGAAAATGTTTTATTTTATAAATATATGACTCTTAAATTATTTCAAAATAAAAAGAGATATTTCTCTAAAAAGAGTTTTGATTTCATCTATGTCAACATCCTTTGATAAATTTTACGTTTACTTGAAGTTGATTTATTATGATACAAAACTTATATATTGTATTGAAGGTTTTGTGATATGGTTGACTGTGGATGTGTTATTTTTATTCCAATCATGGTATATGGAGAATGTATTGACATTTTTTATGCTAGTTTTAATACGAATGTTTATGTTATGTTTAAAACTGTTCATATGGGGAATGAATTTGACTTTATATGTGACGGGCGGAGCCCGCTATAGCTCCTCGATGCATCAGTAGGTCTCATGAGACAAACTAGTGTATTGGCACAAGGCCTTGGAAAAAATGTTATTTGTAGTCTTGGCACGAGGCCTTGGCTATGTGGTTATGATAGTCTGGAATTATGCATTCCATGAATATGAAAGTGGTTATTGATATTTCATGTGATTATGCGATTAGTAGAATATCCATGTGAATAAGTAAATGGAATTATTTCATTTTATTTTGCCATAATATGTTGAAGTTCAAGTTTAAAAGGGTTTTGTTTTAGTTATACATTGCCTTAAATGTTTATTCTTATTTATGAAAGTTTCTGCTATATTGTTATCCTTACTAGGCATTTGAGCTCACCCCTTTTCTATGTTTTATTTTTCCCAGGATGTGAATAAGTAAATTATGAATGACCTGCAGGGATATTATGAGGGGATAATAGTGTGGTCTATGGAGACAATATGTTGTTGTAGTAGTTTTTCACTTTATGATGTAATGTAAAAAAATATGAATATATCCAACGTTTCCAAGAATACTAAACCAATCGGTCATTCGAGATTTGATCTTTCTTGTGATCATGCCAATGTTATGTAAAAATGCAATGACTCTAGGTAACTGGGGTCGGGGCGTTACAATGATGGAGTGGAAAGAACTCAATAGGTTGCAATAGTTTTAAGAGGCAAAGGGTTTTATTTTACCCAGTACTTATTTATGGGGTTTTTCGTTCCTCTTTGTGATAAAAGTTGTATGGTACCCTCAGGCTGTGCTTAGATTATCGGATATTGAACTATTTAATGCTTAAAAACTAGTATCCACTTCCATGAATAGATGATATCTTCAATCATCTATGAGGACATCTTGTACTCTCTAAGATCACTTTGAGATATAGTTAAGACCGGGTATATGTTTGACCAACATACATACCTCATATCATGTCTTTCTGTAGGTATAACCTATATTAGTATCTGGTTATAATGTTTGGTCCCATGAATGCACTAGCATTTTTCATCGCACTGATGAACCGAGTGTTCCATCCATACATGGATTATTTTGTGGTGGTCTTCTTGGATTATATAATGGTGTATTTTTACAATCAAGACGACCATGCCAACCATAATGATATTTTTTAAAATTCACTGAAAGAGAATCAGTTATATGTTAAGATCACAATGTGCCTCTTTTTGAAGGACAAGATCCACATCCTGGGTCACATTATCTCAGAGACAAGAGTGTTAGTGGACCCCGAGAAGGTGATGAAAGTAGTTTATTTGGAACAACTGAATAATATTTTTGAAATACATAGTTTATTGGGTATAACTGGGTAATATAGTCATTTTATATAGGAATTTTCAGGCCTAGCAGCATCATTGATGGGATTAACTAAGAAAGGTGTCATGTTTTTGTGGTCAGATGTTTGTGGGATAGCTTTTCAAGAGCTGAAGGGGAGATTAACATCAGCACTAATATTGATTTTTCCAAATTTGGGCAGGTGTTACATTGTGTACTACAACACATCAGGTATTAGGTAGGGATTAGTTCTTATACAGGGGGATCGAATCATTTTGTTTGGGTCTTAATAGTTGAGGACCATGAGAGGAACTACCCGATGTATGATCTAGAGTTCGATGTAGTTGTTCATGCCTTTCACAATTGGAGACATTACTTATTGGGGGATCATTTTGTATTGTACATGGACCAAAAAAGTCCCAACTACATCCTTAAAAAACATGATCTAAACCTGAGGTAGTGAAGGTGGGCTGAATACGTATAGACCTTCAAAATTGATATTTCCAACATTCCATGAAATGGAAATGTAGTGACCGATGTATTGAGCAGGGGGACTCAGATACAGGCAGTTCCAGAGGCCAGTAATGAGTGGAAGCTTATGTCCTTGTTCTCTAAGAATCATTTGTAGCATCATGATAGTAAAGGAAACACTTTCCTTTATTCTTTAACTGTGACTACTACCCTCCTAGAGAGTGTGAATTTGAGGGAGATATCAGATTATGAAGTCCTAGTTCTATAAGAGAGTCTAGGTGGTGGGCATTCACCTCATTGATGGCCAGTAGGTGATAATGAGATCTTGTCTATCCATGGATGTTTTTGGGTTCCAATGGACAGACGTGAGGATTTGATGAAAACTGTTCATTCTCTATATTGTGAAATGAATCTCAGAGTTTCCAATATTTACTGTGAATTGCACCGTCAGTACTGGTGGTCGGGTATGAAGAGATAAGTGGCTAGTTTTGTTACGAGGTGTTCCACCTATGAGCAGGTGAAGGCGGAACATCAACAGCCATCCCAGCTTTTATAGCAATTACCTATTTTGGAGTGGAAATGAGATAATTTCATGATGGCTTTTTTTACTGTGTTACTGAGATCACCCAGAAGTAATGATGTTTTGTTGGTGGTGGTTGATAGGCTTATGAAGGTCACCCACTTCTTGTAGATCAAGGAGACCTTTGGTGTTGATGAGTTTGGGAAGCTATATATTCTTGAGGTCGTACAACTTCATGGGTTCACAATTTTTA
The DNA here is from genome assembly GCA_963277665.1 of Viscum album. Classification (NCBI taxonomy): domain Eukaryota; kingdom Viridiplantae; phylum Streptophyta; class Magnoliopsida; order Santalales; family Viscaceae; genus Viscum; species Viscum album. The sequence goes on along the minus strand of OY728147.1, from coordinate 641,156,012 downwards.
TTGTTTTGTATATGGATTCCCACCTTGAATCTCATTTCTAGAAGTGTTTTCATAGGGATCTGGGTAACCCAATGATTCTAAGTACAAAATACCACCCTCAGACGGATTATCATTCAGATCGTATGATATAAGTGTTGGAGGACTTGTCGTGAGCATAAATCCTAGAATTTAGGGGATATTGGGAGAATCATATTCCACTGGTTTAATATTCCAACAATAGTAGTTTCCAGGTGACTAAAAAGATGGAAACATATGTGGTTTTTAATGGTAGGCCATGCCGATGACCCCTGTGATGGCTGGTGGTAGGTGAGGTTGCTTTATTGGGACCACATATCATCCAAGAGATATCTGAGCAGGACCAGTTGATTAAGAAATGGATGGATAATGAAAAGTCTCATCAGAAATCTTATTTCGATTCCCACAGATGACCACGAGAGTTCGAGGTTGGGGGGTCAGAGATTCTTGAGTGTTTCACTGAGGTTGGGACATCCTTGGATCAGGAGATAGGGTACGCTTTCAGCACGATATGTCGGGCCATTTGAGATTCTAGAAAGTGTCAGGATAGTTTCATATCAATTTAAATTACCTCAATTATACCATGTTGTGATTGAGTATCTCAACTATGCCACTATCACTTAGAACCATCTCATGTTTTTTAGCCTGAAGTGGTTGAGCTTCAGGTTGATGTGTCCTTTGATATGCATCTGATTCATATTGCGGATCATATAACCATTGTTATCCGAGGCTGGTCAGTTCCTCTAGTATGAGTGTTATGGAAGCATGGTTGAGTACAGGATGATACATAGGAGTGGGAGGATGATGTACATACTTGGTGTCCAGAGTTATTATCGGATATTTTTTCACCACCCTTGTAAGGGCACGTCAGGGAATAATTTATTTAATGGGGGAAGTTTGTAAGAAATTAGATTTTCCGTTAATATATTAATCCGTCCTTCCGGTTGAATCTTTAGTAATAAGTATCAAAGAGGTCAAATCCTATATGATTACACTAACAAATTTAGTATTTACAAGATGATTATTTTCTTATACACATCATGTAATCATGTCGGTTGGTCGGTAGAGGGAGTGAAAAATCAGTCAGTGGGAATGTGAACAGTTAATGAACCTTCACGGTGTGTAGTTCAACTTACAAACCATTTACTTTTTATAAATTTGTTAAAATGGGCAGTAGGCTCATTTTCTATCATTTTGGATAGAGGCTATCGCAGGTTGATAGATAAGAAGCGTTGGACCTACGATCACTTCTTGATTCATCATCTGAACCCCGAATCCTTCTTCATCAGTTGAGTTTGAACCCAATTAGTAATATATCAATTAATCTTGATCCATTCACCATTATTTTTTCCCTCAATGATGTTATTTATATTTGATAATATATCATAGTTTTGTCGACCTACATCTTTCTAGCTCGAATTGGAGGTTGAGACTAGTTGAGGGGATTCATACTACAACGATGTAGGTGGTCATGTGTTTTTTTTCTCAATATCAGGTTATTTTTAGGTGTTATATTGTCATTATTCTAGGTGAAGATGTATCCTTGAATTTGAATTGACCCTTGTTATTTCCAAATGATGTTTAAGTAATTGATATAGTCTTATTGTCCATGTGTAATTTTGATTTCCTTGAATTAGGGCCACCCCATCGGTGTGTTCCCCTTGGGTTGTCAATTAGGGCTACTTGGAAATGTTTTTCTATGATGCGATCCTTTTTTTCCACATTATTGGGTTGTTAAAAATGAATTGAATTATTATGGGATTGTAATTAGGTTAAACTGAAATTGGATGGATTGATGGCGTGGGATTAGTGTTTTTACCCTTAGGCCATGTTATTCCTATAAATATTTAATACTTATAATTGTTAGACTACATTTTATGCTTTTGATATGAATTTCCCATGTGAGAAGAATAATTTCAGACATGTGACAGCTTAATTAACTTGTTTCTTATTATGTGAATTGTTTAGATGTAAGTTTTTTAAATGAAAATCCATGTGATAGTTTAATTCACATGTTCTCCTTTTGTTACAAAACATAATTATAAGAAATAGGGGTAATTAGAAATGGCTGAGAAATAGTCATAGTTAAATGGCAAGGTCAGAATAATGTGACTAATTGAACCTGATATACCTTGGGATAACCATTGTATTGGTTAAAAGATAACGGACAGACTAAAGAGGATAATTATGTAAAGGCCATGAGCAAGCCACATATAGGGTGGTTGGTATTATTGTGTGTTATTTAAAATGATGGGAAAACCTAGGATCCATTAAAGGATAACAAGGCCGGGCTCTGATGGAAAATGATTAAATGATTATTATTTCACAAGTTGACGGTTACTGTTAAACAATGATGGTCCTAGTAAGGACCTAGAGACTTTTATATAATCTAGTGGAATTGAATTATGAAATAGAATTACTAATGGCATATCTTCCAATCCAAAGAAGAAGCTTTTATTTTTCTTTAGTTGTACATGGTTACATTCTCTTCTAAGACATATTTTATGCTTACATTGAGTACTCATTAGTTTACTTTTTTTTATTTTTGAACACTACATGTTTTTATATACTCATTAACAGATAGGCACCGATCATGTGTGGTTTCCTACAGGTATTTTTTTCCTCACACCCAGTTCGTTTCATACTTTTGGGTCCAAATTGACAATATTGTTCCAGGTGTTGATAAGGACAAGTACCCTTCTATGGGAAATTAATTTTCAATTTAGGAGCAGGATAGAATTATACCAAGCTGAGGATTGAAATGTTTTTTATTTTTCATTTATGTTTTTGTACCTTGGTATCATATTTGGTATCTAACATTTGTGTATTGTGTTTTGGATATCTTCACAGTACATGTTACATGGACCATCATCCTTTGTATGCTATAACATCTGGTCATTTTTATTATCAATCTTCTAATGTTTATTTCTATTCTATTATTACTTTTTCCACTATTTTCTATTAGTGTTACACTGTGTTACACTCTGAAAATGAGAGCATTGTTTCCCCACGAGCAGTCCTAGGCCCTTACTGCTAGTCAGAAACCTCTAGCGTATATGGAAATGCGCTTGAGGTCATGTGGAAAACTGGGTATGGATCACCATTAGAGTGGCTTCCATATCCGGGAAGTTATAGTAATTAGAATGATTGTACATGTCCTTTTAAATCCTTAGAGAATAACATGTACTTCATGATTCATATAACAAAATTATTTAATTCCAATACCTATAAACATGATTCATCCAAATTTATTCTTAAATCATTACATAGGCTTTATAATATTATTCCACAAATCCCCTTTCCTAGAATATGAAATATAGAAAATCTGTTATGGTTCCTCAACCTATGTTTAATCATGCATCATACATTTATTCTAAAATATACTGTTAGAACATTCCATACATTTTAAATTTCATTAACGCTCTCTTTACCATCAATAGTATGACAAATACTTCTTCCAGATTCCAAATTATCTTCATGATATTTCCTCTTATGACCAATATTTTTATAATATCTATACATTACACATCTAAAACAATCATTGATAGCCCAATTCCTTCAAGTTCCTCCTATTGACTAAGACATGCATGTATAGTGTGAGAAACACTTATCATAGGAGAAAACAATGTAATAAAGAAAAATTATTTATAGGATGTCAAGATCCTTAATCCTTCTTATATATATATATGACCCATTGGCTCATTCATAGAGACATCCCTAGAAATGTCCACAGAAATATCCCTAGGGATATCACTAATGTTTTCACATAGTAGTGTCTCGAGGTTAAATAAGCCTTTACGTTGATACAAACTATTGAGAATAAATATTAAAATACATGAATATGAAATAATTTTAGATTAATATTCACCAAATTACAAAATTCCATTCCCAAATAACCTAACAGTATAGTGACATTGTAAACAAGGAAACACTATCTTATATCTTTGTGCAAGATATTAAAAATCTACATTAAATATTTCCCATTTACTACAAATACTTAATGTTATGTCCAAATAATTAAATTATAACACAAGAGGGGGTGAATTGTATATTATCAAAAATCATCACCAATTTTGAATTTTAATTTTATTTGTGATTTATGCAGATTTACAATGTTCTTTCCAGTATGAATTATGAATAATGGATAAATATTAAGAATGAACACAACAATTTAATAGTGGTTTGGGGCACAAATATCCCCTATTCCACTCCACCATCTCTTACCCTATGAGATTGGTGAATTTCACTAAGAAGGCCCTATTATCAAAAGACGTTCAAAACAAAAACTGAGGGTAGCCATTTTACACCTTTATAATAAGGCTAAACATAGCCTTCTCATTCTTTTATAGATAATTGATTATCCAAAACATAGTAAAATAATCTGATAGTTAACCATAACTGAGTACGAGCAGTTGATACTGCAATAAATCAAAAGAGTATAATTTCTTGATGGTTTGGGTTGATCTTTATAGTCTCAATAGAAATTGACTGTAGGTGGATATTCATATATGTAAATGAAAGTATTCAATAATGAATAACTCTTATGAAATTCTGTTCTCAAATTGTCTTTAATTTTGATAGAAAAAAATAGTATATGTAATCATACAATAGTACAAGGTTAAAAATGAATGGCTCAAAAGTGTGTCCTCTTTTAGAAAATAATAGATTCTATTGTTATTTGCAGCATCACAATAAGTAAATTCACAAAAATAATATCAAATGTTTGTGTATCATTCCATGGAATTTAAGATAGAATATATAGTACATATATATTTCTTCAGTATTTCAGATCCAGGAAATTTTTTCGAAAAAAATACAAAAATTCATATTCAAATTTTCCCAGGGTGTCATAACATCCCTTAAAATTAAGAGTTATTTAATCCATTTAATGTGTTTTATTGAATCGAATATATCTACACATTGAATCAGAAATAAATAGTTTTTCAATCAGCATGTAATACAATCAAGACCAATGCATGAATCTAATGTTATATTTTGGAATTAAAAATCCACTGTTGAATTGTAAAATGTGGGGTTGAACATCCTATTGTAGGGTTTATTTTGGTTGTGTAGGGTTTGTTTTCATAGCATAATGTTCCATTTCATAGCATAGAGTCCATTTCAATGTGATGGGTTCCTACCAACATATAGTTCATTACCCATACCTTAATCTATGCAAAACGTAGGGACTAAAAGAAAAATAAGGATGAGAATCCAAATGTTCATCCTTTCTGCGTGAGACTGATTCCAAAGGTATGGTTGATTAACCATATGTTCAATATTTTGAATTTACAGTATGAATAGTGATCATATACTATAATGTTGGGTTCATATACAATACATTTATTTTTTCCTATACATCGGATTAAGGATCCATACACAACTGTTGGGTTGTTGATCCATATGCAAAACTTTCGGCATTGGATGGATGAACCCAATGTTCTTTAATCAAATGTGGGGTTTGAACAGTGTAACCTAAACATGTGTTGTAGCATTAAATTTCATATAAATGATAAAATTATTAAATATAAATTCCTGAAACATTCTTAAGGAGGATTCATTAATAAAAATTAATTATATTTCAATGATTCAAAATCAACATATAATAGGAGTATTGTTGATAAAATTCATGAAAAAAATGTTCTCCTTTAAGGTATTCAAAAAATCCATAAATTAATTTAAATAAAATATTGGATTTTTAAACACATTTAAGGAAAATAGTGATGTTTCTCAAAATTATTTTGATTTCAAAGTACTATTTCATTTTAAAAGAACGCAGATGCTTATAAAATGAGAATATATTCTTTACCCAATTTCTCTCTCATTTTTGATATAAAAAATAATGTATATGAGGGAAAAAATAAATAAATAAATAAAACACATTCAATTTCTCATAAAAAAATGAATTAGTTTTGTAGTGTATTTGTTAGAAAAGTATGACAATAGAAACAAAAATATAAATTTTAAAAGAAAAGAATAAAGTGATACTAAACACAAAAAAAATTAAACTAATGTTAAATTAAATTTTGATCAAATTTTTAGAAAAGAATAAATACAACCCATAACCAACAAATGAAATCTAAAAAATGATGGCATTCAATCATATTGGTTTTCTTTATCATAATATCGATTGGTAGAAGGAGCACAAGGATGGGAATTTGTATGAACAACACCTTTTAAGTCATTAAGTTTCACCAAAATGATCTAAAAATAATTATTTAATACATCACTCCACTTTATAAGAATATTATTCAAATCATGACCAACCTCTACAATTTCAATGAAAATCACCTTAAGAAACTCTTTCACTATTTCATCAAATTGAATGAAAGTAGTCAATATATCTCTAAAATCACAAATGTTTGGTCAAAACTAGGATTCAATCAATGAAAGATGAATTATCAAATCTCTATGATTATATACAGGAACACTCAATTGATTAGTGTCACAATAAATATTTTGTAGTCTATTGTTGAAATCACTTACCATATCAGTTATAGATTAATATTATTCTTATCATGCCTGGAGGAGTTTGTTGAGAAGAGGTTGAAGCCTAATGACTTGATTTGACAATTTAAAACTCTCTTCCCATAAACTACTTCATTTCGTCAATATCTAGAATCATTAAAGATTCTTCCTTCATGAATCTGAAATCACCATCCGACATTCAGATAAACCATTAATGGTCACCCACTAAGACAATAGCTTCCATAATTTCTCAGAGTTTTGTATGAAGTTAATCATATTCATTTCTTGGAACTCTTATATTTATTATATATTCAAATTTATTAAATTAAGACTCAAACTCTTGTATTGGAGTCAAATTCTATGAATTCAATTGATTTAATCATTGATCCAATTCTTCTATAATTTGTTTTGGGGAGTCAGATGACTCGGTAGATTGTCTTATGGCTTGATCTACATCAATAAATGACAAACATGGAACTTCATGTGAAACAAATCTTCTCTCTCATTATAGATACACCTACATCAATTGAATTAGAAATAACTAAATAATTTTTTACCATCAACAACATGATTAGTATTGGGTTCAACTACTCTAGATTAATCAGTCACTTTAGCAACTTTCTCAACATTCTCAGTTATGTGATCCACTTAATAAAAAACTTCTTCTTCTATTCTTTTGGAAGTCACCAATATCTCAGATATATTTATTCAAATTATTCTCCCCTATAAAAGATATTCAACTTAATTTCATGATTTCTCTTCTTCATTAGTCCTTGGTCACACAGAACCAACTACAGGTCATAAATTTCTCTCCCCTTGAGCATCAGCCATCATCCTTTCTTATTCTTCAATACCAACTAAAAATAGATAATTTCAATATTTATCCAATAAAAATAATTTTTTCTTGAGAGTTCCATCATTTAAAATATTTCTATGATGACATTTATGACTGAAAGAGATGTTTCTTATATTTTCTATACTATGAAACAAATGGGATATAATCCTTCTAATATGGTAAAAACCCATCTATGCATCCTTCTAATAGTATTGAATGAAATCCCATAACATATATCTTCTTAAGTTCATATTAAATTTTTTTATGAAATAATAACAGAATATAAATATCTTGGTATGTAAAATTAAATAACTCATCCTTCCTTGGAACTATTCAAGATTGAATGAATTCCATCAAAACTCTTTGATTTTCATTAAGGTATTTTGTCTTCATATTATTGACTGTTCTAGTTGAAAAGGGAGAAGACATTGTATCCTATGATATGAATTTCTCATCCCATATATTTCCTAGATAAAAATATAATTCACCCTCATGTTGATGAACTAATATCAAATTTATTTGTATATATGAGATAGAAAACTCATCATGATGAATCATTGATGTAACTGCACCAACAATTTTTCCAAAACTAGAAGAGGAATTTCAATAGAATAATTTTACCTCTATATAAAAAAGGAGTGTTGATATTGATAAAAATGAATTCCAGAACATGAAATATTATATAATACTTTAAGGAGATATTAGTTTGATTTAACCTATCAAAATCTATTTCCATTCCCTGAAGAAAATTTTGATATATCAATAATGAACAGGATCTCTTAGGCCATCATCTTCAACTCTACCAGAAGTTACGATTTATGAATTTTCGAGGTGAGAGGATTTTACGGTTTGGGATTCAAAAACAAGAAAGTGAAATGATTTGTAAACCAAATGGGTGTGAAGGAGGGGTAAGGATAGTGGGGGAAGTCCTAGGGTTTTCTCATGCGAAATGGGAATTTAACCATTACTTTTTAATTTGCAAAGACGAATAAAAATAAATACAAAGAAAATATTATTAAATTTAATCAATATCTACGTGAATAAAAATTAAAAACAATTACAATAATTAAATAAATAAAATATATTTTACCAAAATAATAAATATAGTGAATAAAAATAAATTTATAATAATTCATTTATAATTAAATAACCATGACTCCCCCTAAAAAATCTATATTTTAAGTGGGAAGTGGTTTAGTAAAAATATTATCTAATTGATATTTTTATCAAAAAATTCTAATGATATATCGTTTTTTGAACAATAATCTCTTGAAAATATTTTATGATATCAATATTCATTGATTCTCGCTCAAATTTTCCCAAGATATGTAGGTAGAATGGTCCTTGTAGTCAGGCTTGGGTTGCCGAATCTACTGAGAGCTAAGAATATACCTATAACACGCAACCTAAGAGATGGATTTTTGTCTATGAAGTGGCCAACTTGGGTTTGATTTTATATTTTTTAAATAAAACTAAGTGACCTAAGTGAATTAAAATTAGTTGAAAATGGGTTGATCTTAGGATTATGCTCGGGGTGGATTGAATGAATTTTACTTCTTTAAATATTTTTTTTATTAATAATTGATTAATCCATTCTTAAAACTAACACTATCTTCAACATTTCCTGGTTTGATACTAACTAAACTCAATTATTAATCACCTAAACACTTGGAGAACCAAATTCATGATCTCTCCATGGTATACGGTCATTTTAGTACTAGGATTTATCTTCCTCAAACACAGTGAGGATGAAGAGTTGTAATAACCGAAGAATGGATGTGTTAAATTAGTTAACCAATTAACAACAATTAATTCATAAAATAACATTCAATCCAGCATTTTCATCATTCTATGATCAACCACTTAAAATTTTATCCCTCCATTGACGAAATTCCCTCAATGGTCGGTGGAAGATGGCTTACAAGAATTGGATTGATGAAATTAAAACCTCGGAAATAACGAGCAGTCCACCGTGTGTGCGAATGAAATTCACACCTATGTGTGAACTAATTCACCAAAACACAAAGATATCACTGTTCTTTTTGATTTTAGAGTTTTAATGAAAGAAATGTGAATAATATAAGAGAAATATGATGATTAAGAAAATAGAAATAAAAAAAAGAAACTTACATGGGAATTGGAAGCATTACAAAGCATTTTGGCATAATAACATTACATCAAAAAAGAGATCTTTTACCCCTCACCACCACTACCTTAAATAGTAAATTAGGAAGCCTTGGGTTGAGATCCCAATATTTTATGTTATCCCACTTGAGTATTGTAGGCCAAGGGTGGTGGAATGTAAGGCAGAGTAGACTTCTCCACCATTCACCCGAAATTGAGTCCATCTTGCATGCACCGAACAAAAGTGCCAGAATCACCTTCTAGATGGCCTAATTGGAGTGGGAAATAACAGAAGAAAATGAAGTTCTGGATGTCTTCTAGACCTCTATATACATTAGTCCCATTTGGATTTTTGGATCAGTCGTTATGGCCTCTTCATTGGGTTGTCCTGCTGGGCCGCTGATTCTAGCCCATGTTTTTATCTTCAAATTGTGTCTCCTTAATCATCATCCAGGAAACCGAATTAGCACTGGATCCTGCAGAATTATATTTTCCTCTATATATCTTCTAGTAGCCCATGAAATTGGGACTTCATTGGGCTTGTATTGTGGGCCCCACATTATCATCAATGGGATGGTGTCCAATCTGCCATCTCCAGAATTGTTTCAATTCATTTCCAAATATCTCCATCATCCGTTATGAATATTTCATTGATCCTTTAATTAAAAATGTTCAAATTGAAGTGAATATCCAGTTCAAAAAAATATAAAATTAAAATATGGATAATTACACTCTTTAAAATCAGATGACTCATTGGGCCTAAATATGTGTACATGTGGCATGAAGGAAACAAATGATGAGAATGAATGTTCATAATGACAATGCACTAACTCAGGAACATAAGATAAAAAAATAAACATTAAATTCCATAATAATGTAATTAAATTATGTTAATTAATTGTCTAATCACACCCCCAACATAAGATTTTCTAGTCCCGATCAAATAATTCAAATATTTTGTTTCAATTCCTTTCTTCAAACACATTATAACAAACAATGCTCACAATGTGAATTGCACACAAATATATCATTATAACCTATCAAAATAATTTAAAACAAGATAAATTTAAAAGCATATCACAATCCCAAGCCCATTCCTTTGATCAAATCCATCATCATACTTCATCCAACTCAATTATGTGTAATAATGTGTTGTGAATCACAATAGATATGGGGGGCCCTTTTCATTCAAGGGAAAATCATGGATGCGCTAGGTGGAATCACATTTAATCCTAATATGAGTATTCATAATTTTTGTCTTTTTTTTCCTTTTTTTTATTTTTATTTATCAATGTTTCCATAGTAATTGAGATTGTTTTTATTCAAATTAACCCATGTAGCGAGACTTTGCCGATGACTCCCAGGCTCAAAGTCCTTAGGGAACCTAGTGAAGATCACATACTTGGGCATAATCTCGAGTTAATGTGATCCAAAACAAAATAATATTACCATAAATAGAGATAGAGTGAAAAACTCAGGGCTAGACAACTCTGGAGTCACAATCCCCAAGTGCCGAAAGCCTCATATTTTATCAATCCGTTGCTCTACACATGATTTTTTTTAATACTCATATTATTCATAAAAATAAAACCAGCCTATGCAATTTATTATGGGACCCCAAGAATTCAAATTAGTACCCCACTATCTAGAGGATGTTCATTGTGGAATTTTGATTTAATAGATGAAAATAAAAATGATGAAAATTCTCAGTGGACAACCAAACTTCCAAAATCAATGCCTTTAAACTTATTCATGAATTAAATTAAGATTCAGGAAATAAAAATTATTTTCTATGTAGTTTTAATGTGACCAAAGATGTTATTATATGAATGATAAAGTGATTTTACTTCTTTGTTTTTATCATTGTTTTCTTAACAAACATTTTGTTTCCACACCTCCCAACTTAGAATGAAACTGTCCCTAGTTTCGTAAAAAGAAAATTTGGTATGGGGTAGAGGAATAAAAGGGGAGTTCAATAAGGAAATTGAAATATGAGGATCCTGGAATGATGTAACCTGGTGGTTGAAGTTTGAAGTTCTTGCTGCTCCAAATTAGTCCTTTGATATCCATGTCGCTTGCAGAGTTCCCTAGTAGAAAAAGGAAAACAAAAAAATATATATGTATATATTATTAAAATATTAGTATATATATAAAATATATATAATAAGTAAGCACATTAAGCCGTTGGTCAGTGGTAAGCGCGCGCCCCTGTCTCCCTTCTATCCCGGGTTCGTGTCCCCACGGCTTCGCCGGTTGTGATGGGGTTTTCCCCACGGCCTACAGCTTGTCCCCTTTTTTATAATTATTATTTTTTTATTTTTTTATTTTTTTATTTTTATCTTAACCTACAAAATCAGAAAAATAAAATAAAATAAACTCATGATACATTATCTTCTTTTTAAATTTCTGCATAAGGTATTACCCAAGGATCAAACCACATGACACAGATGAATATGGTGCTCCCCTTTCGTACCCATCCATATTCATAATTGAATAACAGGTCAAAAGTCTATTTTTTAATTTTTTAATTTTTATTTTTTAATTATAAGAATGATTAATTAATCTTATTTTAAATATAAACATTATTCATAAAGATTAGAAACATAAAAACCATGGGTTGCCTCCCGTGCATCGCTTTTTTTTAACATCGTTATCCCGACATGAATCCTAAATCTGTCAATTTTTTCCCAGTTCATTTGTTGGCTCAATTAACTCAACCTCTATTTCCTTTTTATTGAATGATTCAATGAATGGTTTTAACCGATGACCATTGACCTTGAAAATGTGACCACTACTGGGATCTTAAATCTCTACTGCCCTATGGGGGTACACATGATGCATATGAAAGGACCTGACCAACTGGACCATAACATTCGCAGGTGTAAATGAAGTTTTGAACTATACAAGAGAAAAAAATTTCCTGGACCAAAATTTTTGACTTTGATATTCCTAGATTGGTAGTCTTGAACTATATCTTTATTTATCCTTTAATTTTCATAAGCCTCCCTCCTAAATTCCTCAAGTTCATTAAGATCTAATTACCTCTTTTCTTCGGCTAAAGAAATGTCAAAATTCATTTTTCTGATTGCCCAAAATTCCTTATGCTCAATTTAAATAGGTAAATGGAATGCTTTTCGATTATACCACCTATATGGAAACATTCCTAAAATGGTTTTATATACGGTTCGATAGGACCAAAGAGCGTATAAGTGTTTCTCAGACCAATCTTTCCTAGAGGGGTTGACAGTTTTTTTAAGAATTTGATTAATCTCCCTATTCGCTAACTCAGCTTGACCATTGGTTTGAGGATGGTATGCAGTGGACACTTTATGAGAAATACCATACTTATACATGAGTGAAGAGAATGGGCGGTTGCAGAAAAGGGTTCCCCAATAACTAATTATAGCCCTTGGAGTTCGAAATTGAGAAAAAATGTGCTCTTTCAGAAATCGAATCAAACATCATGGTCATTAGACTTGGTGGGAATGGAATCAACCCATTTTGAGACATAATCAATAGCTAATAGTATATAAAGATATCCCATAGAGTTTGGAAAGGGACCCATGAAATCAATTCCCCAACAGTGAATGATTTAAACCACTAAGATGGGAGTGAGTGGAATTTGATTCCTTTTGGTGATGGACCCTACTCATTGACACCTAAGACAGCTTTGAAAAAATGTGTTAGAGTCCCTTGAGATGGTGGTCCAGAAGAGACCACATTGAGTTATCTTAGCAGATGTTTTATTAGACGAAAAGTGACCTCCACATGCCTCACTATGATAGAATTTAAGGATGGACTCTTGTTCAGATTCTGCGACACACCTTATAATGACTTGGTCATGGAAGAACTTATAAAGGTATGGATCATCAAACACATGGTGTCTAACATTAGAAAGTAATTTCCTTCGAGCTTTAGTCCCTATGAATATTGGAATTACTCTCGTAACTAAGAAGTTGGCTATGTCAGCATACCAAGGGCAGTCACTCACAGAGTATAGGTGTTCATTATGAAATGAATCTGACATAGAAAAGTGATTTTGAGTTGTCTTTGAGTTCCATCCTAGAGAGGTGGTCAACTACAACATTTTCAACACCCTTTTTGTCCATGATTGTGAGGTAAAATTCTTGTAAGAGAAGGACCCACCTAATCAGTCTAGCCTTAGCATCTTGTTTTTTGAAGAGGTATTTTAGTGTAGAATGGTCAGTGAACACAGTGATGGGGGATCCTAAGATATAGGACCTAAACATCTCTAAAGAAACAAAAATATCAAGTAACTTCTTTTCAGTAGTGGTGTAGTTGATTTGGGCATCATTTAAGGATTTTCTTGCATAAGAAATGACATAAGGAGTTTTATCACATTGTTTTCCTAATACAACTCCTACATAAAAGTCACTAGAATCACACATAATTTTGAAAGTAAGGTTCAAATTTGGAGATTTCGTAATGAGAGGATAGGTGAGAGAGGATTTGAGGGTTGAGAATGAACCCTCAGAGCTTTCTATCCAAATAAATAGAGCATCTTTTACTAGGAGAGCAAAAAGGGGACGGGAGATTGAACTAAAGTCTTTGATGAATCTTCTATAGAAACCAGTATGTCCTATGAATGACCTCACATCCTTGATAGTTTTGGGTGATGCAAGGTGACTAATGATGTCAACCTTTTCTTTATCAAATCCAATCCCCATGCTCGAGACTAGATGTCCAAGGACTAGTCCCTCTTTAACCATGAAATGGAATTTTTCCCAGTTTAGGACCAGATTATATTCTTCACATCATGACAATACTATCTCTACATTCCTTAGACATCCCTCATATGTATCCCCAAACATAGAGAATACATCCATGAATACATCTAGAAAATCCCCTACCATGTCTGAGAATATTCCCATCATGCACCGCTGGAATGTTCCAGGGACATTGCATAACCCGAAGGGCATGCGTTTGAAAGAAAAGGTGCCAAATGGACATGTGAATATAGTCTTCCCTTGATCTTATAGGGATTCCTCAATTTGATTGTACCCTGAGTACCCATCTAAGAAACAGTAGAAGGCATGACCTACCACTCTCTTAAGAACTTAGTCAATGAATGGTAAGGGTAAATGGTTCTTCTTGGTGAATGAGTTTAGCTTCCTATAGTAAATGCTGGCCCTCCATACACGAATCACCCTAGTTGGAAGAATCTGTCCATCCTCAATGGTTATCACTGTGATTCAAGACTTTTTTGGAACCACTGGGATTGGGCTGACCCACTCACTATCAGCTATGGGATATATGATACCATCTTTTAACAAATTCAGAAGTTCATTCCTTACTACCCCCATGAGATTAGGATTTAGTCTCCATTGAGGGTGACGACATGGCTTTGAATCAGATTCTAGAATAATCCTATGAGTCCCAATAAGTGGGCTAATCCCAGGAATAACCGACAGTGTCCATCCAATGGCTTTCTTATGTTTCATATGGACATCTAAAATCATCCTCTCATGATCGGCGTCATGAGAAGAAGAAATGGCAATATGATGTGTTTGATTGTCCCCTAGGAAGGCATACATGAGTGCAGCGGGAAGTTACTTCCATTCATGATCAGGTTGGTTCATAATTTCAGTAGAATACTGGGACAATGGATCAATATCAATTTATTTTTTTAGAGTTTAATATCGGATTGATTCCCCACATATAGAAGTTTCAGTTACAAGATTGGTTTGATCAGATTTAGGGAAGGAAGTTTGATTGGTCTCCCTGAAATTGGTTTCCTGAAAGGTTTCACTGATTGTTGGACCTATGAATTCATCATAAGAGAAATTTGAAAATGATTCAATCCAAGGAGATAAACTTCATTCATGTGAACAAAGGAAATCAATCTCATCCTGACGTAAAAATTCATCAAATATTCCATGATGTTATATGGATTCATTATCAATGATTCCAATCATGTTTACTTTAGGAATGTCCTCTTCATCACCTATTTGTGAGATTGCACTATAGATGTTCACGTCTAGACACATTTTTCCAAAGGTGATGGTCATGTACCCATTTCGGACATGGATAACAGAGTTGATTGTTGCAAGGAAGGGAAAACCAATAATAATTGGGGTTTGGTCCTTATTTCCTAAGTTTGGATGGTTTCCAAGGACAATGAATTTAGCAAGGTGGATGAAGTTTTCAACCTTTACCAAAAAATCCTTTAAAATACCCTTTGTAACCCTAATTCTACGATCAGCAAGTTGAAGTGTGATAGATGTGGGTTAGAGCTCTTCTAGGACTAACTGGCAGTACACAACATCTGGGATGACATTGGCACTAACACATAGGTCACACAAGGCCTTGACAATTTTTATCTCTCCTAGTTCAACATTGATGTAAGGCAACCAGAGTCTTTTAACATAGGAGGAATGGTCACTTTAATGGTGGTACTCACATTAGCAGCCAAAGGGACTTGGTTTTTATGTGAAAACTTTCTTTTATAAGTGGAAAAGTCCTTAAGGTACTTTGAGTATGCAGGTATGGTTTGGATGGAATCGAGAAGGGGAATGTTCAACTTGATTTGTGAGAAGATTTCCCTCAATGTTTCACTCAATTCGGGCTTGGTTATCCCCCTCATGCGTTGAGGAAATGTTGCAGGTTGTGGGGTTGTTTATTGAAGAGTTTTTTCTTTGACAATGCCATTATATTTTTCAGTTTGAGAATTTGTTTTATTTTAATTTTTCTCCAAGATTTAATCTTCATGTGGGTTCTGTATTAGTTGCTCAGGTTTCTCAATTGATTTCCCACATCTAAAAACAATCACAACCTTTAGTTTTTCATGACTTGTATGAGTGAAACTTGACTCTCCCCTTGAATTTGAGGATGGAACCGCCTTAGTAGGCATGGGTGCCTTTCCAGTTTTGATGGTTTGAAGTTCTTGTTTTAGGGATGATACTTCTTAGTTAATCCTCTCCATTTGTTTGCACAATTTTTATAGTAGGCTTTGTGGAACAGTTTGGGTTGGTGCTATAGTAGATTATTTTATCCCAGGGGGGATATTTTGGAGGTGGGATGGTTTGTTTAAAATGTACCGGTGACTGTTTGTATTGTATAGGTTGGGTTTGGAACTAATTATGGGATTTTAGTTCTTATGGGGGTAAGGATTTTGTCCCTATGGTTGGCTAGGTTGTTGGTTATCTTTCCAGCGGAAGCCTGAGTGGTCATTATTCCTTGAGTTGAAGGTGTTTTAGTATTGAGGCTTTTGAAATTTCAAAGCATTTACTTCCACTGGGGGTCCTCCTAAAAGAACATCTTTGATGGATGTAATGGTTGGGCAGTTGTCTGTCTTATGGTCATGTTTGTCACAAATTGTGAAAACAAGGTCTATGGTTTGGATTTCATGGACTTTCCTAAGGTCTATCTCTTCAACCTTCCTAGAGAGTACTACGAGTTTTGACATGAGGATTTACTCTTCTCTAAGTGTATGATTTCCATTAGTTCTGTGTGGATTTTTAGAATAAGGTTAATTTCCACATGTTTGGTTTTGTTCAGAAAGGCTTTCTAGATACTCCTAAGCATCATTTGGGGCTTTGTTTTTAAAGGTTCCATTACACATCATGTCAATGAATTGTTTATTCCCTCGACCCAACCCTTCATAGAAAATTCTCACATGTTCAGGTCTAGAAAAACCATGGTGTGGAACCATGTTTAGGGTGTCTTTGAACCTCTCCCATGTTTCATAGAATGACTCTCCCACTTTTTCACAAATGTTTTGAATGGTATTTTTAAGTCCAATTGTTTTGTGATGAGGGAAGTATTTTTTGTAGAATTCTCTTTGTAATTGGTCCCATGAGTGGATTGATGCAGATATCAAGTTATTTAGCCAATTTTTAGCTCGATTTTTCAATGAAAAAAGGAAAGATCCTCATTTAGCTGGTTCTAGTTGATTTGGGGGACCCATGGTTTCAACAATGTCATTGAACTCCTTACCATGAAGGTAGGGAATCTCAGACTCCATCCCGTGAAAGGCTGGAAGGTGGTTTTGAACATGGTGTTTAAAGTTGTAATTCGCATCTTCTAGGGAATTGTGTCTAATGCATGAGGGGGCATTGGTCCAAGATGGAGTGAGGTAGTCATTCATTGTTTGATCAACTACATTCCCTAGTTTTCGAGCTTCTTGGTTTTGGTTCCCCATTTGATTTCCCCCAGGATTTACAATTTAACTTCTTGGAAGACCCTCCATTAGAATTGGTTCAATTTTTTATTCTACAGTATTATGAAGATTAGGATCTAATGGATAAAATTATCTATGTTCACTTGACTCCCCTATCCTAGGACTTTCCACCCTAACTAGTCTATTTGAATTATCGTGGGTGTAGGCGGACATGCGCCAAAAAAACGAGAAAGGGAAAAGAAAAGAGATCTTGGGTGAGAATAGAAGAATGGAGGTGAGGAAAGATGGTTTTTGGTCTATGGTACTTACTTGGTCCTCAACAATAGCGCCAAAATTTGATTCTCGCTCAAATTTACCCAAGATATGTAGGTAGAAAAGTTCTTCTAGTCTAGCTTGGGTTGTCAAATCCACTGAGACCTAGGAATATACCTAATACACGCAACCTCAGAGATGGATTTTTGTCTATGAAGTGGCCAACATGGGTTTGATTTTTGATGTTTTAGATAAAACTAAGTGACCTGAGTGAATTAAAATTAGATGAAAATGGTTTGATCTTATGATTATGCTCGGGGTGGATTGAATGAATTTTACTTCTTTAGACAATTTTGGTTTTACTAATTCTTGATTAATCCATTCTTCAAACTAACACTATCTTCATCATTTCATGGATTGATACCAACTAAACTCAATTACTAATCAAAAAAACACTTGGAGAACTAAATTCATGATCTCTCTAGGGTATATGGTAATTTTTGTACTTGGATTTAGCTTCCTCAAACACAGTGAAGATGAAGAGTGGTAATAACTCAAGAATGGAAGTCATAAATTAGTTAATAAATTAACAACATTTCGTTCATAAAATAACATTCAATCTATCCTTTTCAACATCCTATGATCAACCCATTAAAGGGTTATCCCTCCATTGACGACATTTCCGGAATGGTGGGCGGAAGATGGCTTACAAGAATTGGATTGAAGAAATTAAAACCGTGGAAATAACGAGCACTCCTCCGTATGTGCGAATGAAATTCACACCTACATGTGAACTACTTCACCACAACAAAAATATATCACTGTACTTTGTTATTGTGGAGTTTTAATGAATGAAATTTGAAACATATAATAGAAATGTGGTTATTGAGTACATAGAAATACAAAAAAAAAGAAACTTACATGGGAATTGAAAGCATTACAAAGCATTCTAGAATAATAACATTACATCCAAAAAGAGATATGTTACCCCTCACCAACACTGCATTAAATAAGAAATTAGGAAGCCTTGGGTCGAGATCCGAATAGTGGAAGTCACCCCACATGAGTATGGTAGGCCTAGGGTGGTGGAAAGTAAGGGAGATTAGACTTCTCCACCATTGACCCGAAATTGAGTCCAACTTGCATGCACCGAACAGATGAACCGGAATACCCTTCTAGATGGCCGATTTGGAGTGGCCCATAGAAGAAGAACATGAATCCTAGGATGTCTCCTAGATCTGTGTAAAATGTGGGCCCATTTAGGTTTGGGGAGCGGTCGTTATGGTCGCTTCATTGGGTTGTCCTGCTGGGCCGCTAATTCTGGCCCATATTTGTATCTTCAAATTGTGTCTCCTTAATAATCATCTTGGAAAACGAATTATCACTGTCTCCTAAAGATTTATTTGTTCCTATATATGTCTTCTAGTAGACCACTAAATTTGGACTTCATTGGGTGTGTATTGTGGGCCCCAAATTCTCATCAGTGGGCTGGTATCTAATCTGCCTTCTAAAGAATTGTTTCCTTTCATTGCCAAATATCTCCATCATCCATTATGAATCGTTCATTGATCCTTTAATAAAAAATTTTCAAATTTTAGTGAAGATCAAGTTCAAACAAATATCAAATTAACATATGGATAATTACACTCTTTAAAATCAGATGACTCAATGGGCCTAAATATGTGTACATGTGGCATGAAGGGCACAAATGATGAGAATGAATTTTCATAATGAAAATGCACTAACTCAGGCCCATAAGATAAAAAAATGAACATTAAATGACATAATAATGTAATTAACATATGATTATTTATTTTCTATTATGGAATAGTCCTATAATGACCTATATGAATTTTTGAATTATTTATTATACTAGTATTATAAAAAAAATATGAATATTATTAATATTATTCAAAAATTTAGTAGACTGTATTTCATCCATTACAGTTTTCATAGTAACTACCAATAGATATATATTTCACTTCAACTCTAGATAGATAATATGAGTGATATTTCTTACTCTCCTCTTATACTAATGTTTTTCCAAAAAAGTGAATGGTTCTTGAGTTTCATTTTCTATCTAATTCACATCCTCAAAATTCATCATGCGAATGTGAAATAAAATTGTAATCATATTTTTTTGGGTAAAGAAGACAATAAGAAATAGTTATTTTTAAATATCTAAATATTCTTTTAATGTCCATAAGATGAGATTATTTTGGATTTGATTGAAATATTGCACATATTGTGGTAAGTGAAATTGAAATATTTCACAAAAACATATAGAAAACAGAATTTATGGTCTTCTAGAAGTAAGATATAATAATATACCAATAAAAACTCTATATAACGTATTTTCAAATAGTTTTCCGGCTTCATCAATATCTATATTGATATTGGTACACTTGGCAGTTATATAAGTCTTATTATTGTCATGTCCAAACATTTTCAACAAATCAATAATATATTTACATTGATTAAAAACATTTCAATAATTTCTTTGATAAATATAAAATCCTAAAAAGAACATCAATTATCTTATTATACTCATTTAAAATTATTTTTGTCATTACATTTGAAATATCCTTATAATGATAATTATTTTTTGACCTTAAAATAACACCTTAAAAATGTTTTTTCTAATAAAATATTATGAAAAACAATTTTCTTAAAAAGAGTAGGACCAACTAATCACACTGAAAACCCATTTCCCAAAAAAATTGAAATTAATTTTTCATAACAATGTCTTGGTACACGTTTATAGCCATAATGTGCTTTGGTATGTTTAAAAATAGAATTTTTTTTTGGATAATTTTCAAAACTCGGAGGTTATTTAATATAAACATCCTACATTAAGTATCCATTTTAAAAGGATGATTTAATATCAATATAATATAATTTAAAATTCATATGAGATGAATAAGCTGGAAATATGTTAATTGAATATATTATAACTACAGGGGAAAAGGTCTCATCCTAATCAATACCTTCTTCCACATTAAATAATTTAGTTACTAATCAATATTTTTTTATTGTTATGATACCCTGATCATCCTGTTTATTTTTGGAGACCCACTTAGTTCCAATGACTGGAAAATTAGATGGTATTTCTACCAATTTCAAAACATCAATTATTCTGAATTGGATGAGTTCTTCATGAATTGATAACATACAACTCTCATATTCCAAATAATCTTCAATAGTCTTAGGTTTTAACAAAGATAGAAATGTAAAAAAATAAACTAGGTTTCCCACAGTTTTTCTAGTTCCAATTCCTATATCTATGTATTCAATGAAGGTTTATAAAGGAGGTTCTATAAGAATTAATAATATCTAGGTAATACAATTTCATGTTCTTCAGTTTTATGTTCTTGTGAAAAAGAACTAATTTCAATAATATTTATTTCAAAATAAGCTTTAGGGGTTTTATGTATAATAATTTCAAACGAGTTACTAATTTTATTGGTTTGATCTTCCTCTTTAATATAAGGGAAATTTCCCTCAAAAATCACATGAACTGGTTCTTCATGTTCCATTGAATTTTTACTAAAACACTCTATAGGTTTTTGAAGAATCAAAATATACGAAAAATATTCCTTCATCATCCTTTAGATAGAATTTACAATTGGTTTCCTTAGTATTCAATATATGAACTATGAATAAAAAAACATGAAATTACTTTAATTTAGATTTTTTGTTATTAAAAAATAATTGGGAGTCCTATTGAATTTTTTTTATTAAATATCTATTCCTTATATAGAAAGTAGTTCTTACAGATTCTGCCCAAAACTATGTGGGAAGGATGTATTAATTCACCACAGTCCTTTCAAATTCTTGAGTAGTTTTACTAATTTTTGAAAAAATTCCATTTTTTGAGGTTTTCATGGTGTATAGAAGGTGTGTACCATACCTAGGTCTGAGAAAAAATAATTCAATTAATGATTCCAAATCTCTCCACCATGATCAATTCTTAATGGAATTATTTAAAAAACCTTTTCATTTTTATTTTTTAAAAACATTCAAAAATAGTGAATAACTCACTTTTACATCTCAGGAAATAAACCCTTATAAATCGAGAATAATCATCACATAAAATATAAACATGTAATTTTTTATCCAAACTATCTACTATGGATGGTCTAATAAAATCCATATGAATACCTTCAAATGGTTTTGATGTAGTAATTTTGTTAATTTATTTGAAAGATAATTTGTGTTGTCTTCCAATTTTTCATGCATCACAGAATCTATCATTATATTTTTTATGAAATGGTAAATCAAAAACTAATATTTTTTTAGATAACATATTTAATATATATATATATATAAATATTCAAATCTTCTCTGTCACATCCCTGACTCGATTGTCTTTTCAGTTAAAATTTTCACTTTCAATTTAAATGATAAATTTATATCTAAATTATAAATATTGTTAGTTCATGGTGATCTATATTTATGAAATTGGTCTTTGAAGACTAAACGTGAATTCTTAGAAAATTCAACATAAAAAACATCATCATAAAATTGGGAAATACTTATCTCATTGTTCGTTAATGGTTCTACAAACATTACTTTGTTGATTGAGATTGTCTTTGGATCTCCAACTTTTACAACTACAAAAATATTTCCAATTTCATTATTATAAAGTGTGACTAGACATCTATTAATTTGATTCAACTTAATGAAATTTTACGAGTCTTTACTCATGATCAGGTAATAGCCACTATCCATATATGATATAGAATTATTTTTCTTATGGGCTTTCCCATGCAAAAGAATTTGAACAGATGTTTCTTTTGGTACCCCTATTTTGGTGGGTCCAACGATGTCAACAAGAAGTGATCATGGAATCCAGATCTACATCATGTTTCCATAGTTCATATCATGTGATTAAGATATATTTTAAGAAATTAAAGCATCTTAATACGACTAATTATAGAATTTCTCATGTAACAGGTGTTACTATAATTACCTTTTGATCCACCGTAATAAAAGGGAGAATTTTATGAATTAGGAAAAAAATAATTCTTGTATGTTTTTTATTTTTCACCCTTGGTTTATATTCCAAACATTTTAATTATAATGAAAAACTATCTAAGAATATCATTCATACTTTTATCTCAGTTAGTTAAAAAAACTTGCATAACTCTTATATGATTCCATTTCATCATATAATTATTCTAATCATTTTTCATGATATATACAATTTTCTTTAGATGAATTGAATTTTTCAAATAGTTATTGATGTATTTTAGCATATTGTCTCCTTCACCTAAAATAGAATTGTGAATATTTTTCAATGATTTATTCATCTTTATTATAGAATAATATTTCTCTTTCAACATTTCACTGTTAGTAGAAAATTTACTATATAGGAAACAACCAAAATCTTATGTAAATGAGTAATAGGATTATACCTCTTATTCTTCCTTATCCATAATGAACATATTGGAAATGATATTTTTTGTGTCTTTCTTAGAATCATATTTTCAGGAGTTGCAGGAGTCTTTATCCACACTTGATTTAGCTTACATATCTCTCTTATCTTTATGTTTATAATCATTTTTCTCCTGGAATATAATTTTTGTTCTTCTTCAATCAACTTTGAGTAGGTGACAGTCACGGTTTAATGTGACTAAATTTTTTGTATTCATAGAATCTTACTTCACGATGATCACACTCATGCTTCATAAATGATATTATAATGCCTAATTTCATTTTTTCGGACATTCTAACCCATAGGATTTATAATCAAATTCCATTTTAGAATCTAAGGAATCATATTTTTTTGTCTATTTTGACTTCTTATTTTCTTTTTTTGTTATACTTCAGAGGTGTCACAATGATAGAAGTATTTTCTATTTTTTATAAAATCTTGTGTTATTTAACATTTTATTTTATTTCAGTTTTTTACATCAACAATGTTCCAATTAATTATTTCATTGTCAAATTCTTTACTGGTGATGATTTTCTAATTACTATAGATATACCATACCATTTAGAGGTAAGTACTGTAAGTACTTTCAATTATTTATCTTATTGACTGATTGGATGTCTTAATGTAGTAATTTTGCTGAAAATATCTTTTAATTGAACATTAATTAGAGTGATGTTCTCTTCCTCAATCATTCTAAAGTTTTAAAACAAGAGTTTTGTTATAACATATCCCATATGTATGCTGTTTTATGTTCCTTTATATGTGATATTTATTGTCCTTCACATTTCATGGGAATAAATACACGATGATAATATATTAAACTCATTAGGTTCAATTATACATATTATGGTATTCATTTCCTTTGAATTTATGACATATTTAGCTTTTGTTTTTGCAATCCATGTCGTTGTTCTTTTAGGAATCACATAAGGAGTGATGATCATTGAATATAATTTAAAGTCAATTTTTTAGATATATTATAATTATTTATTTCCATCATCTATAGTTGTTTCCATTAAAATGTGGAGCACAAACCATGGGCCAACAATATATCAG
The DNA here is from genome assembly GCA_963277665.1 of Viscum album. Classification (NCBI taxonomy): domain Eukaryota; kingdom Viridiplantae; phylum Streptophyta; class Magnoliopsida; order Santalales; family Viscaceae; genus Viscum; species Viscum album. The sequence goes on along the minus strand of OY728147.1, from coordinate 641,131,685 downwards.
ATCAGACATTTCAATATTCATTTTATAAAAGTTCTTATATTTAATATTGTTATTGCTTCATCCATAAATGTCCACATTTATAGAAATTTTAAGGCCAAAATAATACTTAGATAACACAAGATTGGGGAGAATTATGTCTTTTAAAAAATCTTCATCGATTCTGGATTTTGATTCTCTTTGTGATTTATGTAGATATGTAGTATATTATTCTATATAAAATATAAACATTTGATACATTGAAAGTATGAACCCAGAAAAAATTATAGTGTTTTGGTCATAAATAACCTCTAGTCCACTCCATAAACACTCTTTCAGTGATATTAATGAATTTCACAAGGAAGGTCCTCTTATCACAAGAGCTTCAAAACCTCAAAAGAGTTCCGGTAGTTTTTTCCTCATCAATAAGGATAAATATAGTCTTCCAGTACCTTTAGAGGGAACCAGTTATATATAACTTCGTATAAAAAGATGATACTTCCCCACAATTGAGTATGAGGGGTTGGTACTCCAATAAAACAAAACAGTTTGATTTGTGGATGGTTTGTGATGATCTTTACAATTTCAAACGAAATTATCAGTATATGGGTCTTCTTCTTCTGAAATGATTATCTTCAAGAAATAATATATTTAAAGTTATCCTAGTTATAAATTATCATTAATTTGAATTCAAATAAATAGCAGTAGTAATTTTATAGCAGTGTGAGGATAAAAAATTATGTCACCAAGTGTAGCCTCTCACATAAAATAATAGATTTGATCATTCATTATACCATCAATATAAATCTATTCACAAGAATAATGTCATATGTGTGTGTTCATTTAAATGGAAATTGTGATAGAATATATAGGAAAAATTTCATCCTTCCTTATTTTAGATCCATGAAAATCACATGATAGAACATTGAAATTAAAATTCCAATTTCTGGGGATTAAAAACTTCCCTTTATAGTTGGAGTTATTTTCTCTATTGAATGTGGTTATTTTAATCTATCATACTAGTCTATGAATCAATTTTTGATAATATTTCAACAATATTATAATAAGATCAATACAATTGAATGAATCATTGATTATATCAGGGAATTAAAACTCTTTTTTTAATAGTTAAACATAGGGTCAAACTGTATAGAATATGAACTAAAGAGTGTAATGTTCTATTTCAGAGCATAAGGTTTCTTTGAATAGTGTTTTGTTCCAACCAGTGTATAGTTCCTTAACCATTATTTCACCTCTATGTAATGTAGGGATTAAAAGAAATGTAAGGATGAAAATCCATATATCCATCATTTCAATGTAAGATTGATTCCAAACAAAAGGTTGATTAAATATATGTTCAATATCTTGAAGATATGTTATAAAGAATCACTCTAGAAAATAACATTGGGTTCATATACCATACATTTATTTATTTTTTCAAATTTAGGATTGATGATCGATACCCAAATATATGGGTTTCCGACCAATATGTTAAAAGTACATACTAGGATTGATGAATCATTCATTCATTCATCGAATGTATGATGTGAAAATTAATTCCAGAACACATCCCATATCATTAATTTCCATCAAATAATATAAAATTATAATATATAAATTATGGAAACATATTTAAGGAAACCTCATTAGAAAAAAAATAAGTGTATTTTTGAATGTCAATATCAACATATAACAATAGTATTGTTAAGGTAATAAATTAGCAAAACATAAAAACATTCTTTCGAGCTTAGCTAAAGGAAATATAAGAAATGGTGAGCATAGTTTTTCATTGAGGGTAAAAAAGTGAAGTATGTAAGCATAACATGTTCATATGGGTATTACAATGTGATATTATCCTTTGATGATGATACCATGTATATCTAATATCATAATCAAGAGTCAGGGAAAAAATATTAGTAGTTCATAAGACATGAATCATAAGTTTATCAAGAGGATAAACCATAATATCATAACATAGGAATAAAAAAGGAATTTTTGGCATACACATAATCATGTAATATCATTCTCGATAAGTCATAGATTATTTCCAAAACTTATCAGGGAACTTAATTGGGGCCACACCTAGTGGGAGGGAAACACCACCATCCCCAGTCATATCATTTTCCCCATAGAGTATTTGTTTAGACCTTTTTTCAATAGCGGATTAATCCGAATGACTTGTTCCCATAATTATATTATTAGATATAAATTTTCTCCCAGTGAACTAGAGTGCTTTCTGGAAAACAAGATTTTATATTCCATAATGAACTTATATGGTGTTATGTGGGACACCCTATTCTATAAACTATAATGGTATTACCCTAAGCTATCTTGGAAACCCCATAATATAAGCTATAGTTGGAATACCTCGTGATATCTAGTGCACCCCCATCATATAACCTATAATGGGCTTGCCTGTTGCTATTTGGGACACCCATCGTATATGTTATAAATGGATTACCCAATGCTATCTTGGCCACCTCAACTTATAAGAAATAACAAGATTACCCTGTGCTATTCGGGCCACCAAATCATATAATTTTAAAAGGATTACCTTACACTATCTGTTCCACCAAATTATATATGCACTAACTGTAACACCTTGAGATTTTAGAGATTCCTAGTCATTTCTTTGATGTCTTGTGTTGTATGCAACACAAAAATTAGCTTTCAGTATACACAACACTATTATTCGGCTTTGTTACACAAATAAAATATTTTGATAGAATTTATTTCATGCAAATTTGAGTATAAGTGATAACTAAATATTATAAGCTAGTCATTATAACGGTGGGTATAAATTGTATTAACTTAAAAAACCATTTAAATGAAAATAAGTGAGTCTATAAAATAATAAAATCACTGTTTATTGATTATATTAGTGTAATATATATGGAATATATTCAATCTAACTTTGTAAATTAATCTTAAATGATTTCTATATATGATAGAAGTACAAACTCGATTTCTTTTAGATAATAGAAGTATTTTTCAAAAAAAATATTGTTTTCCCGCATTTTGACGACCACAAATTTTAAATCTAGTTTTGACACTTTCTGATAATCAATTTAAAAAAAAATAATTTTCTTATTTTAATGTAGATTATAAAAATCTACTTTGGTTACTTTTTTTATTTCTCTCATAAGTTTAATTTTTTGATTAATAGTGAAAATACAAATTTTTTATATAAATGTTGTTTTTATTTAAAGTCATTACATTTTAAAGTTATGTTTTTTTTATTATTTATAAATTTTATTTACTGAATTTTTATCTAATAATGTTTTTTAAAATTATTTAATTCATGAATTTATTATATTAACTTGTTCCATTTAAAAAAGTTTATTCTACCAAAAATCTTTTTTATGACATATTATAGTTATTATTTTAAATTTATTTCTGCAACTAATCTGTTGTGAATTAGGATAATGTGATGTAAAATTTGGATTCATAAGGTCCATATTTGGTATGCAGTTCCCATTTATTTTTCACCAATATGAATAGTAACCATGGTAAATTTTGTTACAAATATAAACGGTAAATTAGGTAATTAGGATAGAAATAAAATTATAATGACTATAAAATGTCCAAAAAAATTAAAAATAGTTTATTTTATTAATGAAAGTAGACCCTTAACATTTTAGGATTTAAATTATGTCATTTAATGGACTGGTTTCCATGAAAAATAATTAAATAATATTTAAATCAATGAAAGACACAAAGTGTAATTTTATTTGTCATTGATATCTTTTATGTGTTCATGTATGGAAAAATGTATGGTATAAATGAATATAAATGATAAATTTTAACTTAATAAACAAATTTCCAAAATAAAAATTTACATTTGACGTTTTGGGGCTATTTGGGAGATTTTATGGTATTTATAATAATTTATTTAATAAAAATTTAAAGATGTCACATTCATGTTTTAAATAATATGTCATTTAAAAAATAATGTCATACAGAAGATAAATTTGTTTATAAAACCTAATTTTAAAGATAAAATGTTTCTCCTTACATGGATAATTTATTTCAAATTTTTAGGAATGAAATATTGACCCTAATTGTTTATATATGGATGATGTAAAAATTATTTAGTTGATAGAAATCAATAAAATATTTTTTATTAAAATGATAATAACCATTAAAAAGAAAAAAATCTTAACCAAATTTTATTGGCCAATTATAGATCGACCAATATCATACAAGGGTCTATTTAGTGACAATTTGGAGCCATATATAATAGATTGTGACACTTATATTATTTTATTTCAAGTGATGTTAAAGTTTTCACATTCATAATTTAATAAATATAACATTTTTATAGAAGTTTTTCTAGAGGCTAAACTAGAAAATAAATATTCTTCTGAAATATTATAGAGTTATATTCAACATAGATTTTTTTTGTTTTTATGAAAAAAAATAATTATATTTAATAATTACACAAAATTGATGTAGTAATTATGTTATTAAGGAACATATCAAATAAATGTTATTAATAATATATGAATAAATATAGTTTGGGATAATTAATTTGTCTAATTAATTTAATAGATGACCAAGACTCCTTAATAATTTTATTAATTTTTTTGAGGTTAGCATCTTATCTTAATATTTTAAAAAATCCATAAATTGAAAAGATTGATATTTTGTAAAAAAATGATTTACTAAATTATTTAAAAATTATAGAGCATTTTTAAAAATAAATAATAATTATTATTATATTGTCTACTATGTTCTATAGTATTTATTTTAGATCAAATTTACATCTCATAAGTAAGTATTTTATTCCTCTAATATTGAAATTTTTGTTACCCGAGTTAAAAACATATAGAATAACTATGTGTTAAATTGAAATGGTAAAGTTTTAATGGATAGATAAACTTGTATATGATTTATTGGAAGAATATATTACAACCTTAAATCATCTCATCATGGAAATTGGAACATTTTTGTGGTTTTTAAGTGGGTATAATTTTTTAAAAAATTAATATTTTTGAGGTTTCCAAAAGTTCACCGCACCTCAATTATAAAAGATCACTTCCTCCCTCAATTATTCACTTAATGTTTAGCATTAAATCACGACCATACCCCTCCCATTTTCCTTATGAACTTCCCTATAAATATTCTAGTGGTTCTGGCCCTCATAAAAGTCCAACTCTAGCGCTCGAATATGAGATTTAGTGAAAGAATGTGGAATAATAGGTAATCTCTTCTATTGATTCTATCAAACATTTTTCCTCCTGTACATTTCATTCATGAGTTTTTTATTTATTTTTTAATAACTCTGGTATAACATGTACATTGATATGTTATTATGAGTATTTAAAACCATATTTAATCTTATATGAATCTTATGAAAAATGAAATCACTACGCATACATACGTACGGCTTACCGTCTCCACGCAGTGGTGTAATATGCTTTTTATCACCAACATACATGTATGTTTATAATGAAGGAATTAATAACTCTATATGATTATTATAATATTATATTTATTCTAAAATATTATACACCAACCATTTCAATACCGTTCAACCATTATGGGAATGATATCATCGCTCGTGTGTACGGATGACCTACCATCTCCACGATGTGATGTGATTCATTCTAAATGATCATCCTTAAAGTGTGACTATATAAATGAATTGAATCAAAAAATATGACATATATAATGATAATATAACTATATAGATTATATAACTATAATATAACTAGATAAATAAGAACTTATTTTACAAAACATGCATAAGAGCATAAACCGGTTAATACCGAAATAACGTGTAACAAAGAAATGTCACTAACTAACAGATGAGAATATAATAATATATGATATAATAAATATTAAAATGATTTTGTAATATGTTAATAACATTATTTATATCATTATACAACATTTTAGGATTCATACAATGAATATCTGACATATTGTAAGGGATAACTTTTCAAATATCATTTTATTCTAGATTGTTTATTTGTAAGTATTTACTGGTGTATATCTATAATTCATGCCCATATTCCCTAAATATGTATTTAAAAATATTATATTAAATCCTTCTAATTATTTATTCCTATTTTACCCATTTTTTAATTTTTACTAAAAAATATGGATTGAATCTTTTTTCATTTTTAGTATAATGTACTTTCTGACTTTTTTATAAAAAGTACGATAAAAATGTTTTTAACTTGTACTGTATAAATGTATTTTAATTCATTCATAATTCTTCATTTATATGATTAATCCCATAAAATCATAAAAAATTTATTTCACCTCAAATTATTTCTTCAAAAAATTTGCGGTATTTTGAGGAAGGAAATTATTTTTGAGGAAAAATGGATATTTTTCTTCCTGAATTAATTTCTTGTGTTCTCTCAAAAATATTTTCGATATAATATGACAATAATTAAATAAGGATATATTAATATCCATATATTACAATTATTTTATTGTTTTTATGATTGAATTTTATTTAGGAAATCCATTTGTTTTATATCAATTATGATTGAATTATTTTTAAGAAACCCATTTTATTTCATGGGTTATTCTATGGTGAATTTTTTTATGTTTTTGGGGAATATGAAAGAATGGATTAATTATGAGATCAGTGGGGCCTATATCTCCCCAAACATAATTGGGTATTTATTTATATCTCTTGAGGTAGCCATGACTGGAATGACAACAAAATATTGTTCAGTAATACCGTTTTAGAACGACATGTAAATCCAGTTCATCAACAGATGGATGGAACAACAAGTAATAACAATTTAGTGATGAAGATTTTTCACTATGATGGTCTTGGAAGAAATTCCTTGGATACTATATAAATCATATTAAGTGCTTATTTGATTTTCATAATTCCATATTTTATGCCAATGGTACTTTATCCTGGATAATATTACTTTATGGTCTATTCCAAATGTACTTCCAAGATTTAATTCATTTATCAAGATTTTTATATTTAAAATTTATATTCATGTTTTTAAATTCTTATATTTTTGGTTTTTTATATGTTCTCCTTGTTCACCCTTACTGATCATTTGAGATTATACTTTTTTTCTTTTCCCACGAATATAAAGAAAAGTTTTAGGTATGAAAACAAAAGGGGAAGAACTTTTTGGGAGATGGTGAAGATCTATCACCCTGTTAGTATATTATGTTCCATGTTTTCAAAGACACTAAACTAATACGGTCTCATGTTCCCTTCTGTCTGTCATGTATTAGTTATTCCTAAAATGTAATTTAATTTCCATATACGTCAAGCTTATGTCTTTAGAGTTTGTATCAGAGCAAAGGTTTATTTAACCATAGTAAACTAGGGTTGAAAACATTAGTGATATCCCTAGTGATTTTTCTAAGGTATGTCTCAGGATGTACCTAGGGGTATTTCAAAATATAGATTACAATCCTAGAATTATGGTAAATATCATATAGAGAACATTATTAAACCAAAAATTTAAGATATTGAAAGTACACCCCCTTGATTATGATGTTTTTACTCATATGATTTTTTTCCTCTTAATATATTCTTTTTGGAATTTAGGAAATGGGTTAAAACAAGAGGATTCAAGTTAATAGAGAATATCATGGACAATGGAATGATATTCCTCATGAGACGCAATATAAATGGGAGTTGGAAGGAGAAAAATCATTATTATGCCTAATCAGAAGACTCATAAGATGATAAAAAATATCAACTTTGGTGAGTTTCTAGACACACCTAGGAAGAAAAATATGGAGTTTCTTAGTGAACACAAAGGTATAATTTTCAATTTTCCTCTTGTAAATCATGTGGGAAGATATATCAAAGATAATGTTTCAATGGACCAAGAAGATGCTTGGAATGTGGAAAATAAGGATGCAAAGTACATAATTGAAAAGGAAAAGGTTTAGATAAAAAAATAGAAATTGATAATGGTATTATGAAGGCATCAATTAAATTTAATTGTTTTAAATTGATATGTGTGGGAATTATGAAAATCGATGCCCTATGGGAAAATATCAGGAAGAGAATCAGTATGGTCATATGAGTTGTATTAATATTTTGGATGATGAAGAGACTACAAATGACATATGAGATGAAATAAGGTGTTGATTCTTGGTCAATGATTTCAGAAGATAGTGGAATGATTGCATGTTTATCAATAATAATGTGGTATAAGTAATTTTATGGTATTTTGGAATATTGAAATATCTTTTTATTTGTCCATTGTGGTTTTCCCATTTGTTTATGGTACTAGTAACCATGAAAAGTGATTCAAATATTTTTTTTTAAACTCAATATAGGAATGATAACCCAAAATATGTCACTTATGTTAAGATAATGATGTTTGGAAAAAGGTATATTTGATTTGAATAAGTAAATATTATGATTATATATTCTTGGGAAATAATTATGGAATTAGTTTTATACTATAATGGGTAAAGAATACATATTATTCCGACTTAAGGAATATATCCAATAAATTTTGGTATAAGGAAACATGCATGTCTTCAATAAGGTTATATGGTAATTTAGGTTATTACCATGTTTCAAGAGAATACATGATGAATTAATTAAAATGATTTAAATTTGACCAAAAATATATATCTTATGATATATGGGGGATAAATGAATGTATTCACATGATTTTTATATTACCTTTCATGTAATTATTTTTTTCATTATTTTGTGATTTTGGATAGAAGTATTTTGGATAAACCTAAAGGATGGAATATATTATGTTGGACATCAGATAATATTGTTTAAGTATTAATACTTTTTAAGAATTATTTCTGTAATGTTATAATAGTATAATTTTAGAAAAAGGACAACCCATATGATGGGAGACAAACCATCGTATCAGACAAGGCTGTGAGAATCAAACCGACATCTGAAGTGTGACGGGCCTTTATTTTCTACCACTGGCCTACGAGAAGTCCCTGGTTAGTATAAATTTGTTTTCTTTTATTTAACTGTTGTTATAGATGAATTATATGTCCATTATTTGGAACTATATACAATTAATCTCACCGTAGATGGACTTTTGTAAAATTTAATGTTATTTGGAAATAATTAATTTCACAAAAAATCAAGTATAAGTGATAACTAAATATTATAACCTAGTCATTATAATGGAAATTATAAATAGTATTAAATTCCTTTAAACAAACTATTCAAATTAAAATTAGTGAGTCTATAAAATAATAAAATCACACTTTATAGATTGCATCAGTGAAATATATATGTAATATCATCAATTTAATTTTTTAAATTCATCTGATATGTTTTTCATATATGATATAGGAACAAATTCCACTTTTTTGGATAAAAGATGTTTTTTTCAAAAAAAATGGAGTTTTACCACCTTTTGATAGGGAACAAATTTTAATTATACTATTTATAAAAATTATTATATTAAATTTGTAAAAAAAATAATCTTTTTATTTTAATGTCGATTATAAATATTTACTTTGGTTGAATTTTTTGTAATTTTCTGATAAGTTTCATTTTTTATGAATACTGAAAATACAGATTTTTATTCAATCATTTTTAATTTAAAGTCATTATAAATTAAAATTAATTTTAGAATGAGTTTTTAATTTTATTTATTTAATTTTTATCCTATTATGGTTTTTAAAATGATTTTAGACATGAATTTATTATATAAACATTTTCTTTTTAAAAAGGGGTATTTTTCCAAAAAAACAATTTTTTGTGACATTTTACCAACATTATTATAAATTTAATTCTGAAAGTTCAATGATCTGAATTATCATAGAGGGATTTAAAATTTTTATTTCAAAGATCCGAAATTGGTATATAATCCCCTTTCAACTTTTTCCAATATGTATAGTAACCATGATAATTGTTTTTACCACGGAAATGGGTAAATACAGAAATTTATGATCAAAATAAAATTATAATGACTATAAAATGACCAAAACAAATGAGAAAAGATTATTATATTAATAAAAATATACCCTTAAAATTTTAGGATCGAAATTTTGCCATTTAAAGGATACTTATCCATCAAAATTTCTTTAATAATATTTAGATCAAAGAAAGACACAATGTGTCATATTCTATGTCTTTAATATCTTTTATGTATTCACATTTAGAGAAATGGGTGGTATCAATGAATATAAATGATATATTTTAACTTTATAAACAAATTTCTATAATTTAATTTTAATTTGGATGTTTTAGGGCCATTTGGGAGATATTATGGTAATTATAATATTTAATTTAATTAAAATATAAAGATGTCACATTCTTGTTTTAAAAGAATTATCATTTTCAAAATAAGGTTATGCAGAAGAAAAATTTGACTCTGAATACCCATTTTAAAGTTAAAATTTATCTCTATCTCATGGAAATTTATTTTTAATTTTTAGTAAATAAATAATTACCTTAACGATTTATATATGGATGATGCGCAAATTATTTAATTGATAAAAATCCATTAAACAATTTTTATTAAAATGATAAAAACAAAAAATGGCCCAAAAACGCTACCAACTATTATAGTTCAAGAATATATAGACCAAATTCATCCAAGGGTCTAGTTAGTGACCATTTTGAGCCTCATATAAGAGATTATGACAGTTATTTTATTTTATTTCAAGTGATGTTAATGTTGTTACATTCATAATCTTATAAATATAGAAAATTTAATGGAATATTTTCCAGATTATAAATTGGACTAAAATTATTATTTTAAAATATAATAGATTAATCATCATCATGGTATTTTAATTATAAATTTGATACAATAAATAAGTATATTAAATAATTACTCAATATTGATGTAATAATTATTTTATTAATGAGAATATCAAATAAATGTTATTAACAGAAATGAAATAAATATAAATTTGGATAATTAATTTGTCCAATGAATTTTCCATATTCTCATAACCCATTATTAATATGATAAAATATTTTTTTGAATATAATCACTTATATTTATATTTTTAAATATCCATGAAATGAATAGTGTCAAAATTCATATAATTGATATTTTGTAAAAATAATGTTTATTAAATTATTTGAAAATAAAGAAACTTTTTAAAAAAGATATAATATAAATTTTATGTTCTAATATGTTCGAAATTATTTATTTATGATATAATTGACTTCAAATAAGTAAATAGTTTACAATTTTTATATTGAAATTTTTGTTACCCTATATAAAATAAAATAGCATAACTTAGAGTTAAATTGAAACGATGAATCTTGAATGGATTGAAAAAATTGTATAAAATTTATTTTTTGAATATATTACAACCCTATATAATCTTATATTCTAAATTGGATCATTTGGAGGTTTTTATGAGGGGTTTTTTATTGTTATAAATCAATATTATTAAGGTTTCCAATAGTGTCCATCACCTCAATTATAAATGAGCACTCCCCCCCCCCCCTCAATTATTCAATTCATGTTGACCCTTACAGCCCACAAATCCCATGAAAATTTCCTTATAAGCTTTCCTAGAATTAGTCTATATTTTATCCTCTTCTTAGATTAACATCTCTGTCACTCTAAGTGGATATTTAAAGGGAGAACGTCGAAGAAGAGGTAATCTCCTCTACAAATTCTATCAAAATTTTTCCTTCTTCTACTTCCTCTTCCTTAGTTGTTTCATTATTATATAATAACTATAATATCACATGTATTCTGATTTTTTATTATGAATATGAAAAAACTATATTTCATCTTATACCCATCCTATGAAAAATGAAATCACCACACGTGCATATATAAAACATACCGTCTCCACGTTGTGGTGTGATATGTTTTTCATAAACAACATACTTGGATGAGTATAATTATATAATTTATAACTATATATGATTATTATAAAATTATATTCATTCAGAAATATTATAAACCATCATTTTTAATTCTGTTAAACAATTATGGAAGTGATATCATTTCTCGTGAGTACGTACGACCTACCAAATCACGATGCGATATGATTTGTTCTAAATGATCATCATTAAAGAATTATTATATAAATGAATTGATTGAATAAATATGATATATATTATTCAAATATCAGTATTTGAATTATATTACTATAACCTAATAAGATAAACAAGAACTTATTCGACAAAACATGCAAAAGAACATAAAGAAGTTAATACTCGAATAATGAGTAACACAGAAATGATACTAAATAACGGATGAGAATATAAAAAAATATGATATACTAAAAATTAATATAATTCTGGAATAAGTTAATGAAATTATCAAAATCATTATACAGGATGTTCAGATAAATACGAAGCATATCAGACCTATGGTAAGGGATAACGTTGAAAATCTAGTTTTATCCAAAATTGTTTATTTGTAAGTATTTATTAGTGTATATTTATCATCCAAGACATTGTTTACTAAATATGTATTTAAAAATATTCTTTATATCTATCTGTTTTTTTAAGAAAATTTTACCCTTAGGAAAATTTTTAAAAAATGGTATGAATGGAATCTTTTTTGTTTTTAGTATGAGGTACAGTGTGACTTTTCTAGAAAAAGCATGAGAAGATTTTATTTAACTTATACGGCATGAATTTATTTTTACACATTCATAATGCCTTTATTCTTTAAAACCTCCCCTACAAACATAGATGGTAATTTTCACTTAAAACAGTCTCTTCTAAAACTGTGTGTCATTTTGAGGAAGGAAATCATTTTCCAAGACGAAGGTAAATTTTCATCTATAAATAATTTCATGGGTTTTATCAAAAATATTTTCCATGGGAGATGAAAATATTTAAATATGGTTAAATTTCTATCCCTATTATTACTATTCTTTTATTGTGTTTATGATGGAATATTATTTAGGAAATCCAATAGTTTTATATCAATAATGATGGAAAGATGTTTAAGGAAACTATTTTATTTGTTTGGATATGCTATGGAGAATGTTTTTATGTTTTTGGGGAACATGTAAGAATGGTTTAATTAATATATGTGTGGGACCTATATCTCTCTTTATTCATTGGGTAAATAATTATATCTTATGAGAGTTACATGTCTGGAACGTCATGTAAATATGGTTTAGTATTACAGATATTGAACAATATGTAAATATGGTTTAGTAACACATGGACAGAATAACAAGCTATCCTAGATTAGTGATGAACATTTCACACTATTATGGTCTTGGAAGCAATTCCTTGGCTACATTGAAAATCATCTTATGTGATAATTTATTTTTCACAATTCCATGTTTTATTCTAATATTATTTTATTACGGTTAATGTTTCTTTATGATCAATTTCATACGTACTGCAAAAAATTATTTTATGATTCATGATTTTAATATTTAAAATTAATGTTCATGTTTTTACATTCTAATGTTTATGGTTTTTTTAGGTTCTCCATGATCACACTTACTGAGCATTTTATCTCAACTTTTTTTCTTTTCCGAGTTATATAAATAAATATTTTAGGTAGGAAAAAAGGGGAATATATTTATGAGAGATGTTGAAGAACTTTGACCTAGTTAGACGATTATGTTCTAAGTTTCCAAAGGCAATAAACTATTACCACCTTTGAGAATCTATTTGTGTTGTGTATTAAGTATTCAGAAAGGTTAATTTAATTCCCATGTACATCAAGCATGGGTCGTTAGAGTTGATATTAGAGTGAAGGTTTTTCTAACCGTTGGAAACTAGGATGCGAAAATATTTGTGAGATCCCAAGATATATTTCTAAGGTATATCTAGGGATGTCCCTAAGGTTATGTCTATCTATAGGTTAAAATCCTAGAATTATGGTAACAATCATAGAAAACCAAATATTAAACATAATATGTTATATATTGAAAGTACACCCATGTTATTATTTCGTTTTTTCTAGTTTTATTTTTTCCTATTACTCTATTATTTTTGTGTTTTTGAAAATGGTTAGATGTAAGATAATTAATGTTAATGGAGATTATCATAGAAAATTTAATGATATTCCTCATGAGACCACAAATGAAATGGGAATTGGATGGAGAAACATCATTATTATGCCTAATCATTAATCTCATAATATGATTAGTAATCTCAACATTGGTGAGTTTCCAAATAAACCTATGAAGAGAAAGATGGAGTTTCATGATGACCACAAAGGAATGAAGGTTCAATTTTCCTCATGTAAATCATATTGTAAGATACATCAAGGAGAATGATTCAATGGAAATTGAAGATACTTTTAATGTGGAAAAGAAGGAAACAATTTAATTAATAGAAAAGGAATAGGTTCAGTTAAATCAATAGAAAAGTATAATGTTATTCCTAATGAATTAGTTTTGGTTAAATGTTTTAAATGTGGAATATACATGCATTATGAAAATTGATGTGCTATGGTAAAAGATCAGGAAGAGAATAAGCCTGGTAATATGAGTGGTATTAATATTTTTAATGATGAAGAGACAACGAAGGACATATGATATGTAAGAAGGTGCTGAATCTTGGTTAATAGTTTAAGAATATATTGGAATGATTTCATATTTATCCAGAATAATTTTGTATATTTAATTTTATGGTATTATTGAATATTGTAATATATATTTATAGGTCCATGGTGGTTTCCAGAGATGTATATGGTACTAGTAACCATGAAAAGTCATTCAGGTATTTTAGTAAAACACATTAAGGAAAATATAACCCTAAATATGTCACTTATTTTAAAATAATTATGTTTTGATAAAGATAAGTTGGATTTGATTAAGTAAATTTGATTATTCTAGATTCTTGTGAAATAATTATGGAATTATTGTTATACAATCATGGATAAATATTAAAAAAATTGGGACTTAAAGAATATATCCAATAAATTTTGGAATAAAGAAACATGCATGTTTTCAAATAAACCAATATGGTAATTTAGGTTATTAACATGACTCATGAGAATGCATAATGAAGTCATTAAAATGATTTAAATGTGACCAAAAAGATATATCTTATTATATATTGTGGATAAATTAAGGTAGTAACATTCTTATTATATAACCTTTCTTGAAATTTGTTTTGTGTACTGTGATTTTGGAAAGAAATATTTTGGATAAGCCTAATGGTTGAAATGGATTAACTTGAACATAAAATAGTATTGTTTAAGTCTAAAACATGTTTTAATATTATTTCTGAAATTTTATAATAGTATAGAATTATAAAAAGGACAACTCGTAGCATGGGAGACAACCCATTGTGTTAGACAAGGCTACTGGAATCAAACCCACAACTGGAGTGTGATGGGATTTATTGCCTTCCACTAGCCTACGAGAAGTCCCTAGTTATTATAAATTAGTTTAATTTTATTTAAGAAGTATTTTAGATGAAGTATAATTCCATTTTTTTAACCATATATGTTTAATCTCACCATATATGGACTTATGTATATTTGATAACTTGTTCTAACCATTTTGTGATAATGATAGATATAATGACCTATCATTCTATCGCATGATCTACTAACACTTCAAAAATTTCAAATTCAATATTATTTCATTAAATTAGATAAGATTTGGAAATTTTTGAAGGCATGAAGAATGTTGGGATTGTACCAAAATCAAGTACATCTTTATTCTTATGAAAAATTCATCATCATTAGGGAAAGTATCTTGAAAACTTAATATTTTTTCTTAGTACCTTTTTATCTGATGAATTAGATGGTTCATTAAATAATTTCATATATATGGAATTATGATGTTTAACTTTCTCTTAAACTTGTTCTCTATCACACTCCCCCATAATGGTATGGTTAAATTTTTTATTTGTATCAATGTTTTCACTTCCCACCTATGTTCTCCAATATGGAAACCCAGTGACAAATTGCTTTGGGTAAACGTTATGTGTTTGAATTTCCTTTTTAAAATGATATTTTAGTTTTCCTTTTTATGATGTGGGTTTCTATGAAAGAAAATTTCATTTCATAATCCGTTTATAACCTTGAATAAATTCATGGGAGAAATTCATTTTATGGTGGGTAGAGTGTAATGCCTTGTGATTTTATAGATTCTTTTTATTTCATTGATGTGTTGTGTTGTACGCTACACCATGATTATCTTGAAATATAAGAAACACTATTCTTAAAATGTGTTACACACAAATTAATGTTCAATTTATAAAATTAATTTCACACAAAATTTAGTATAAGTGATAACTAAATTTTATAACCCTATCATTATAATTGCGGGTATAAATAGTATTATCTTCCTTCAAAAAAACTATTTAAAAGAAAAAAATTGAGTCTATAAAAAAAATAAACTCACTCTTTATGGATTCTATGAGTGACATATATAAGTAATATATTCAACGTAATGTTTTAAATTCGTTTAACATGTTTTCTAAATATGATATAAGAATATATTCAATTTTATCGGATAAAATAAGTATTTTTCAAAAAAAAAAATTCAACCGCCTTTTGATGGAAAACCAATTTTAAATCTAATTTTTGACACTTTCTTATATTCAATTTTATGAAATAAACAACATAAATTAATTTGGATGATAAAAATTTACTTTAGTAGAATTTTTTGTATTTTTTAGATATGTTTAATTTTTTGATGAATAGTGAAAATGCTGATTTTTATGGAAAAAATTATTTTAATTTAAAGTAATTACATATTTAAATTATGTTTGGGGTGAGTTTTTCAATTTAATTATTTATTTTTTATCTGATTATGTTTTTTGAAAATTTATTTCTGTATGAATGTTTTATAAACACATTTTCCATTTAAAAAAGACTATTTTTCGAAAAAAAAATTATTTTTTGAGACATTTTACTAGATTTATTTTAAATTTAATTCAGCAACTTCGGTGTTTTTAATTATGTTAATAGGATTTAAATATTGAAATTAGAAGTCCAATAATTGTTAAGTATGTCCCTTTTATTTTTTAACAATATGAATACTTACCCTGGTAAATTTTGTTACCACAATAAGGGTAAATTATGTAATTTAGGATAAAAATAAAATACTAATGACTATAAAATGACCAAACTGAATTAAAAAGTTTTATTAAATGAATTAAATTTGGCCCTTATCAATTCAGGATCGAACATATGTCATTTAATAGACACTTTTTGTAGAGACCTGAAGCTTTAAGTACATGGAAATTACATTACTTTTGCGGAATAATTAATACATAACAAAAACCAACACTCAAGGATCGTAATAGTTTACTGTCTTTGGAATCTCGGAATGTAATCTTCTATTCATGGTGAATGTTCTTCAACATCTCCCATAATGATATTCTCCTTTTGTTTTCTTACCTAAAACGTTTCTTTATATCCTGGGAAAAGAAAACATATAAAGGGTGAGCTCAAATGCTCAGTAAGGGTATGTATGGAGAAAATAATACTAACCATATACATTTGAACTTAAAAACCTAAACATAATGTCTAAACATCAAAATATTGAGCAATGACATAAAGCATGGAAGTATATAAGACACAGATCATAATGGAACATCAATCATGATAAAATAGCATGGGAATAAAAAATTTAATTGTGTAAAACCATTATGCACTTGATATGATTTCCATAGTAGCCAAGGCATTGATATCAAGACCATCATAGTGGAAAAAGTTTCTTACTGAATTGAGTTCACTCCTCATTCCAGTCTTGTATCACTGAACCAGATTAACATTCCGTTCCATCCATGTCTATCTCCTGAGATATAAATCTTTACCCAATTCTTTGGAGGGAGATATAGGTCCCACCCATCTCATAATGAAATCATTCTTAAGTGTGCCACAACATAAACATAAATCATTTATCATAACCCAAAGAATAAAATGGGTTTCATAAACATTATCCCATCATAACATAATCCATATAAAACAAATAAATATCATTTCATCATTAAAAAAAGTGTAACCATGTAAATCATAGAGACATTATATTAGAAACATAATCATTCTAAATAATGTCATCTTAGATGGAAAATAGTTTTGACAAAACACTTGAAATTATTTCTTGGGGAAAATATCCTTTCTTCTTCAAAATCATTTTCTTTTCAAAAAATTCAATTAAATTTTAAAAGAGAAGTATTTTTTTGAATATAATTATGAAATCTTGTGGATGAATCTTTATGAAAATAAGGCTTTATAAAACCGTAAAAATCCATTAATACAAAATAAGTTAAAAAACATTCTTCTCATAATTTTGCTGGAAAAGCCAAAAAGTACCTCAAAAAAAGATTCCTTACATACCATATAGTAAAATTCAAAAATGGGTAAAAAGGAATTTAAACAGACATGAAACCATTTTTAGAAAAAAGGTACATGGATGATAAATATAACCCCAGTGAATACATCCCAATAATCAATCTCAGATAAAAAACGAGATTGGAAAAGTCATCCCTTACATTATGCCTGATATGCTTCATATGTATCTGAAAATCTTGTATAATGATTTAAATAATGTCATTAACTAATTAAAGAATCATATTCATTGTTATGATATCATATATGGTTCACTTATGACTTTATATTACCCGTTCTATGGTAAATTCCATGTTAAATACGCATTTTGGATAAAATTGTTTCATTTATCGTACGTGTTTCGACTTGTTGTTATTGATATTATTACTCATATCCTCATTTACTTAATTCCAGAATGTAAAACATGATTTATATATAATATATATTCATCATATAAATATATATGATAGACTGATAAATGGAATCAAATACACCGTTCATGGAGACGGTAGGTTGTACGTACGCATGAACGCTGTTTTCGTTTCCTTATTGAATTGAATGAAATTAAGTAAATGAAAGACATATTTACATAAATATATTATTATTATTATGTACTATCTTTCATTATTATGTATTATATATACTTTATAATAATACTTTAATGGTTAATCATTGAAAATTAATCTCATCGTGTTCGTGGAGACGGTAGTCCGTACGTACCCACGAGCAATGATATCATTCCCATAATTATCGAATAGAATTGGAGTGTATGATATAATTTATCCAAATCAGTATAATGTCATAATAACCATTTATATTTATTTTTTACACCATTATACCCATCCATGTAAGGTGGTGGTGGAAAAACTGATTACACCACGGTGTGGAGACGATATTCTGTACGTACGCATGCATAATGATTTCATTTTCCGTAGGATGGATAGAAAGTGAAATGGGGTTATTACGTATTTAACATATCATATAAATATATTAGTGATACTTATTTTATTACTTTACAGTGATACAAATAAATAAGGGGAGGTTTAAGAAGAAAGAAACTTGAAAGAATCGGTAGAAGAGATTTCCTCTTCTTCGACGCACCTCCTTTAAGCTTCCACTTAAAAAACTAGAGTTGGTCTTTTGAGAAGACCAGAACCTCAAAAATGTTTCTAGGGTAGTGTAGAAGATAAATTGGCATGTTTTGGCCGATATTTAAGGCCCAAAGTGTTGTGAATATGAGAGGGAGGAGGTTCCCTTTTATAAGGGAAGAGAGGGGCACTTTTGGAAACCTCGAAAATATTAATTTATAATAAACTCAAACCCCACATAAAAAGCTCCAAAGTGACTGAAATTCCGATATTATGTAATATAGGTTTTTAATATCATCAACCAATAAAATTTATACATGTTGGGAAATTATTTTAAACCTTATCAATTTTATTTATCCTTATATAATTTATTTAATCTTATTTGTGGTAATAATATTCTAAATTTTAAATTGTTATTAATAATTACTTATATATTGTGAATTATCCATAATTGGGTACTTTATGACATTTTAGACAATAGAAATTTATATTTATAATTTTTAAATATTTCTGTGATATTTAAACAATTTAATAATATATCCTTTTAAGAAAATAACAATAGTGTAAATTTTGACACTTTTCATTTATTTGAATTTATATAAAATCCACACATAGGATATATTCAAACCAAAATGTTTAATAGATTCCTAACATGTCATATTAATCTTGAATTTTTTTGTAGAACATTAATTAGTTCACATAATGTTTAGTTTAATATTTATAAAACAATTTATTTGATATTTCTCTTAATAAAATAATTACAACATTATTTTTGTATAATCAGTTAATATACTTATTAATTTCATAAAAATTATAAATAAAATCCCATGATTAAGAAAATACTATAAATTTATTAATAATATTTTTACATGAATTTATCATTTTAAAATCACAGCATTTAAATTGTTATATTTATTAAATTATGAAGGTGACATCTTTGACATCATTTACAATAAAAAAATATAAATGCCCTAATCTATTTTATAAGGCTTCAAATGATCCAAAAATAGACCCTTGTATGATGAGGGTATATATATACTCTACCAATAAGGTTTGGTCAAGTTTTGGGTCCTTTTGATAGGTATTATTTTTTAATAAAAACAATATTATTGATTTTTCACTAAATAAATAATTTCTACATCATTAATTAATAAGTTATTAAGGTAATTAAATATTTATTAAAAATTACAAATAAATTACCATCATAAAGAAAAAAAATTATATTTTAAATTATTATTTATAATTAAATTTATATTCTGAAAAACAATATATTAAAAATAATCTAATTATTAAATTTTGAGCGAGACATATTTCACTTTCCTTTAAATAAAATAAATAAAATGCCTTAATCAAATAAAAGTTGGTTCCATTTGATTCTATTTCGACCCATGTATGATTTAGGAAAAAATATAATCATCCAATTATATTAATACATGTTTTAGGGTAATTTTATAATATTATTTTTACCCTTAATTACCTAATTTACCTTTAATTGTGGTAAATAAAATTTACCTTAGTTACTATTCATAATGACCAAAAATAAAAAGTATCCTATTAACATAATTTGGACACACTGATTCAAAATATGGAATCCATTTTTCCAAATTCAATACACATAAGTTGCAGTAATTAATTTATATTTAATGCGGTTGTTGAAAAAAATGTGTTTTTTATTAAAAGATTGCAAAAGATTGAATTGATTTAACCTACGAATTCAATGTAAAATCAATGATAATGAAATAAATTATATTAAATGGTTAAAATATATTCTATTTATACATTAAAACAAATTTTCTATTATAATTTAATGATATAAATTATCTTGATGAAAAAAGTTGATTTTAAGTAACCTTTAGCGTGTTTTTACTTTTCATCAAAATAAGAACGTTGTCAGAAAAATATCAAAACTTTATCCAATGTAAATTTTTATATCCTGATTCAAAAGAAAATGTATATTTTGTAAAACATAACTTATAATCATGTCAAAAATAATATTTAAAATGGGTGCGCCATCCAAAGGTGGCAAAACTGTATTTTTTTGAAAATACTTATTTTACCTGAAAAATTTATTTTGTTCTCATACCATGTTTTAGAAAATGTGTGAGATGAATAAAAATTATATAAAATAAAAAATTTAGTTAATACTATTCATAACGGAAAGTTTATAAAAATATAATAACCATATATCTTTGTTTATTGAAACCTGGAATTGCGTACAACACATGCTATCGAGGAAGGTCGTGATTGCGTGTAATGCAAGCCAAGTCAGGGTTGCGTGTAGTTCAAGACTCCTTTGTGGTTGCGTATAACAAAATCCAACCATATATTATTTATACATTGAATATATATATATAAACTGAATGTTGCGTAGAATAACTACTATCAAACAAACTTGAAATTTTGTGTAACACGATCCAAGAATAGTGTTGCGTATAGTGCAAGATAATCATGGTGTAGAGTACAAAAAAAATATGAAATAAATTAAAAAGAATATATATTATAAAATATTGGGGTGTTACATTCTACCACCCTTATAATGAATTTTTTCCTCAAAACTCATCAGGGTTATAAATGGTTTATTACATGAGAGTTTCTTTCATAGAAACCCACAACGTAAAAAGGAATAAAAAAACTTATCTTTAAAAACTAAAGTATGAAATGTTATGGTTACCCAAATTACCTAATCACTGGGTTTCCACATAAGAGAACATAGATGAAAATATGGGTATAAAAGATAAATCTAACCATCATGATCTAATAGAGCGTGGTAGAGAACATGGATATGAAAAATCCAACAATCACAAAGCCATAAACTTTTCATGATCTAAGGTACCATCTGATTCATTGGATACGAGGATACTGGGACAACATTATTTGTTTTCAAGATCATTTCACTGAAGTTGAAGAATTTAAATTAGAAGTAATATTTACTTTATTTTGGTAAAATCACACCGTTTTTCATGCCATGAACAATTTTCACTTCATCTCTTAAAGAAATGAAGTTGAATTTTTCATTCTTGAAGTGTTAGAAAATCATGTGATAGAATGATGGGTCATTCCATATGTCTCAAAAAAGGGTTAGGAAAAGTTATCAAATATACATAAGTCTATATATGGTGAGGTTAATCATATTTGATTCAAAAAATGGACATATACATCATCTATCATACCGCTTAATAAAATAAAACTTGTTTATACTAACCAGGGACTTCCTGTAGGCCAGTGGTATGCGATAAAAGCCTGTCGCACTTCAGTTGTGGTTTCGATTCCCTTCATCTATCATACCGCTTATTATTGATGGGATTAATAAACCATATTTGAAATACATGAAATCTATATGAAATTTATAACGTAATTAACATTCTATAAATATTATATATCATTTTCATTATTACCATTTTCACACAATAAAAAAATTTATAATGTTGATCATGAACATGTGGACCACCGCCACCTCAAAATGATGTGATTAATTTTACATCACACAAATTATGGTTATAATTAAATATGATTAAATAAAATTTTATTTAATATATAATTATCATTTGGGAAAGGGGAATGTTACTTACCTTATTTCTATAACAATCCTTGAAAAATGGGAACATTACTCCTGAGAATGGATGGAATACCGTATCCATTATTGTAATGTTGTTTCATTTTTCCTAACCATATTTCGTGATTGGTACTAAAAAAATTATTTATTTAATAACATGATAATAATTTCAGGATTATTATTCTGTATATGGTTATATAATTACTTCCTTGACTGTATTAAACCAACCTTAGTCATTTTTTAAACATAAACAGAATATGGAAAAAACACATTATGTAAACGTAATTGATTAACTATATTTATAAAAAATTCTAACAAAGGAAATGAAATTAATTATAGAGAAGAAAATTTTATTAATAAATTATATAATTAACATATGTTTATTATTCAATAATATGAAGGCATATGTGACATGTCAAACTCAAGCTAAAGGATTTAGCCTCAATCTCTTTTCATTGAGGTATATTTTTATTTTATACACCTATATTATTTTATGATTTTTATATAAATCCTATTTAACATTTAATATAATGATTTTACATATTATTATTTTCTAACATGTATTGTTTAAATTGTATTATTTCGTGGGGATTATGATTTAAATATTCAATGTGGTATGGGACACTTTGAGTTTTTTAATATTTATTTTCAAAATTTGATTCTCTATTATGATATTATTTTTATTATTTTACATATTTATTTATATGGATTTCAAAGAATTATAAAGGAAATGTATGTCTATTTTTAATTACATTGAATGGTGTTCAAAAGGAATCATTTTACATGTTTTATACAGAACATTTTGTTAAAAAAAATGATAATTTCCTTTTCATAACATACATAAGGAAAATGGATTTTATGCCACCGTGACTACTATTTGATTTCAATATTACAATACAAGAATGAATTTTTTTCAAAATACAAATTCTTACTATAATTTTTGGTTATTTTTTTAAAAAATGGGTTTTGAAAGTTGATTAATAATTTCAATAACTAGAAATGTTTTATTATGAATGAAAATGAAATATTATGAGTGACATTATGAGAATTTCATTTTTTATGTTTTTTGATTATATATTGGTACTTGGCCTTTTGATGTTTAGCCACATGAAAAACCAATAATAGGGGTTCCAATAATAACCAATGATATGTTGGCCTGTGATATCCCTCTAATGCATCGGGTTTGGAAGTTGGTCATATGGATATTCCATATGTAAGAGTGACACGTATGTAAGTTGATCTCATGGTTATTCCATTTATAATATTAACAAATATAATAATTCCCAATGATTAAATTATGTATTTTTTATGTTATCAAGGGGTTTTATGGTAATATTATGATGAAAAAAGGGTATGTGAAGATCATATTTAGAAAGGGAAGTATTTAATAAATATTTGTAGAGAAAGTATTGTTAATGATAAGGTTTTCCTGGGTTTTAATGTTAGTAAATGGACTACAGGTTTCAATCATTTAATATCCCTTACAGATATTTTTATTCTCATCCCAAATTTTTAATTTTTTCGTAGGATGTAATGATGAGTAATGGATTGGAAGAATTCATGATTAAAGTGGTAAAGAGATTTCATAAAAGTGATCTTTCTTTATTTTAATAATTTTATATTATGGGGAAAATGGATACTATTCAAAAGTTCCAGCATTATATTTTATAGTTTTGTTATGTGTGAGTTATTTCCTAATTATCTAAAACTCTAAACCAAAAAATATACTCAATGTGAAATAATAACATTTCTAAAATAAAATCAAGAATAAGTAATTTTTTATGGCATGGTATGTATAGTTTTTACCAAAGGAAATGTTTAGATAACATTAAAGGTTAGGATAGTGTCAATATCTTGCACTTATAATATTTATATTTATGTTTACTTTTGAATTATATAGAATTTAAATATTACCATAACCCTTCATCTATATTATTATTACTCATATTAGTTTTCTTTAGAGTAAAAAAGGAAGCTATATTTGGATGTTCCCAAGATGAAAATATCCTTCAAAATCAAATTCTTGATATGGTTTGAATTGGAACTCAAATGTTTGTTGGAATGATGGATCAGTTTAAATGTGATATAAATGGTTTTGGTGTCCATTAAATATAAAAACCAGATCAAATATGGAGGAATATAATGATGGTGGATAATTTTAGGCAACAACATCCCCCATCATTTAAAGGATCTTATGACCCTGTGATATCTAGTGAATGGGTTACATCCATATAAATATATTTAATGTCATGTGATTTTTAGACCACCAAATTGTTACTCTTTCAATTTATCAGTTTGAAGGTGAAGCAGACTAATGGTGGTAAATTATTAATAATATCAAGGTAAGTGAAGAGATCGATGCCTTGGAGTGGGAAGAACTTATTAATATTTCCCGTGATAAAATTTTTTCTTAGGCTATTCAACATAGGATGAAAAATAAATTAGTGTTATGGAAATAAAGAAGTGAGGGTATCTAAATTTAAATAAAAATTACATCAATTGGTGAGGTACATCCCAAATTTATTCATTGATATTTATTTCAATATATATTGGGTTTATATAGGATCGAGGAAATATGTCAAAGGAATTTGGCTTATCGTGAGTTTTAGAGCTATGAATTTTTTTTTGATTTTCTGAGAAGGTATAAATATAGTTTTTAGATGATCATGTGTTCTATAAAAACTAGAAATAGAATAGTTCCAGTCGGAAGGCAATATGAAATCACACATCAATGAAGTGCGGAGGTAAGAAAACCAATTTCAGAACTTGTGGAAACAAGGGTAAAAAGATTCATAGAGAATGCATTTTAATGTCCAGTAAAGGATTTATATGTGTTAAGTTAGTTCATATGGATCGTGGCTTCAAGTAAGATGGTAATGTAAGTAATTAAAAGCTAGTGGTAAGATGTTCTTGTTGCAATGAGTTAGGTCATTATACCTAAAGTGCCCAGATCAGTGTGAATCACTGAGAGGGGGAGGGGGTGAATCAGTGATCCCTTAAAAGTTTTTACTAATTGATTCTTATCGATTAAACCTCTATGGCTGGTTAAAGCCTCGATCCACTCTTCTTGTATCTCTCAACCTTTCCCGAATGATGCAGTAATGAAAAGGTACAGGACACAAGGATTTACAAGGTTCGGCACCAAAGGCCTACATCCTTGCCATGCTCTCCAAGCATGGATTCTCCCATTATAATCTGTTAGTATTACAATGGTCGATACAGCTTCCCACCGTATCTCTCCTGAGTCCCACAGGAGGGTCTTTATACTGCGTCCCACAGTGTTACCAGAGTCCCACTGGCCTGCTCCAGAATCCCACTGAAGACTTCTTCTCCCTGAGTCCCATAGGGTCTTCTCCTGGCTCCTCGAGTCGCACGAGTAGCTCTTCTTCTCTTTAAGCTTCTTCAAGTATCTTCAGAAGTCTGGGATAAAGACTGCTGGCCTTGCTCTTCTTCTGATCACTTGTGGTGAACAGGTCTTCTCATCTTGCTCGGGCTTTATCACCTTCTTCTAAGGATGCCCCGGCTTCTCTCCAATTGCTGAATGCTCAGACAAATAATATCTTTATCTTCGGTCTGGTCCAGTCTCAGTTCAATTCAACTTCATGCACTGAGTGCATGGCAGCTCTTCATCCTCATGCACTGATTGCATGGCCTTCTCAAATTCTTCAAGATCTTCTGGTCTTGGACAACTCAGATGCACACAGCCTGATTTAGCTTTGTTCACGTGTGCACGTGCATGCATGCATGCATGCACTCTCCTTCTTCTTCTTAGTGTGATAAACACTCAATGAGTGCAATTGCTTTAAGCACACACACTTCTTCCTTCTTCACACTTTTTTCTTTTTGTTTACACACTCACAAGTGTGTTGTACTTTAGTGTGAGTCACTCCTTATTTTACTTCTAGGTGTTTACACTTTTAGTGCACACACTAGGTTCGACCTTTTAGTTCTTTTTCACACACAAATGCCTATGGCCTTCTCCCCTTCTTGTGCACACACCTAGGCTTCGGCCAACTTCTTGCTCACTTTGCACACACACTTAATGAGTGTGGTCTTCTAACCACTTGGCACAGTCTTGGCCTTCCACTTTATCTTGCACACAAAAGGCACTATGCCTCGGGTCTCCTTGCTTTGCACACCTACTGCCCGTAGGGTGTTCTTCCTTCACTTTGCACACAAGCACAGGGCTCAAAGGCCTCGGCCTTCTTCCTTCATTGCACACACAAAGTGTGTTCTTCAATTTGGCACAACCAAGGTATGCAAGTCTCGGGTTCTCTTCTCCACTTGGCACACAAGGCACTAAGGCCCGGCCTTCTCTTGCTCACACCCGAACACCAACCCAAGGAAGCGCGCAAGTGGTGCAACCCTCCTCTTCTTCACAGCCGAGCTATTGCCACTGGCCGTGGGTCGCGCAATCCACAAGGCGCGCAAGTGCACAAGGCACAAAGCGGTGCGCAAGGGTGCTGCCTAACCTTCCCTGTCGCGCAAGCAGTGGCGGGCAGGGGGTCCTCTTCTTGTCGCGCAAAAAGGTAGCGCGCAAGGGACTCCTTCGGGCCAAGGATGGCACCGAGGACTTCAGCCGCGCAGGGTGCGCGCAAGGAATCTCACCGCGCAAGTGTGCGCGGGGATTCGTCTTCGCGAGGCACAAGGTGCACTCACGGGACTCCGGATCTTCAACAAAGCTTCAGCGCATCAGCAAGCAACAATGAGGTCTCGACCTCTCCTTTTATTGGCAGAGAATCCTCAAAACATCCGTGTGATAAATCTTTGAACTCCCGAAAGTTTCGGGTTATCAAGATTTTCCAAATCTTAATTTCTTTCCTCTGTTTCCACGCGGGTTCCCATTTATTTTTTCTCTACGTGCATGCGACTCATAACGCATGCACAGCCTTCGGTTTAGGCTGATCCATGCAAAACACGAATACCCCGATGCCTCGGCAACTCCGTTTGACTCGGCCTCATTCGAAATTCTCCATACATTGCATGCATGTATATTTTTAAGCATGGTTCGGTTCGTTATGGCCAGACGAGCATGAGGGTGGCTTTACTTCGATCAGCGGTGGCCGGGAGCTCGAAATCCATCTTCGGGAGGCCTCTGGTTCGAAGGAGGTATGCGGGAGGCTTCGGCTCGAACTCGAGGAGGAAGACGGATTCGCAGCCGTTGGATCGGCGATTCAATTGATCTCGGACGGCCTGGATCAGATCATCTCGCCGCGGATGGATCGTGCGGCGCAGATCAAGCGCGCGATGGCTCAGACGGCCAGGATCTCTTCCGCGGGAAAATCCCGCGTCCCACATCGAAACGCCGCCCAGTTTTCTCGCGGCTTATTACCCTGGCACTCACTGCTACTCGCCAGTTGAATCCTCTCCCTCCACGGTGCCGCCCCGCACCGTGTTCTCCCTGCGGGCGCGCTCTGCGCCCACTCTCTGCTCCTGCGGGCGCGCTCCTAGCGCCCACTATGCTCCTCCGGCGCGCGGGTTTCACCACCGCGTGCCCTCGGGGGCTTATACACGGCCCCCTGCGCTCCTCCTGGCGTGCCCCAGCGCCTCTGTGGTGTCTGCGGGTGCGCCCCTGCCGCCCTGAGCTCACCCCACGGGTTCCCCCTTGGGCGTGGCGCCTTAGGCCCACATGAGCCTTGGGGTTGAACCCACAAGGTGCTCACGGGCTGGCCATATTTTTTGGCTAAGGAAATGTAAATACTTTGTTAAAAAACAAAGTTCTCCTCCATATGAGTATAAGCCAAATGCCACATTCCAAGCCACTTCTAAGACATTCTTCTCCTTCATCTTCTTCTTGAGAATTCAAACATTAATCTTCTTGATAAGAAACAACTCCTCAATTTATAATTCTTCTTCATCATTTGATTTTATACTTAGGAGAGAATTCTCAAGGATCTCCATCAACCGAGCTCCTGAATCACATAACTTCTTCAATTTTCTTTGTTGATCTAATCAGAGATCAAATTGGGACTTCTTCAGATTCACATGCACTAAGTGTTAGTGCATGGACTTCTTCAGCTCACTTCATCCACTTAGGAGGTGTGGATGGATCTCCTTTCATCTCCAACTCCTCATGCATTGTCACTACAATGCATGGTCTTCTAATCATGTTGTGACTTTGTATCATCTTGATACAAGTTCTTGGAACTCTAAGAACAGCTCAACAATCGTCTGATTTTACTAGAGAATGTTTCAACCACATCTCTTATGCCACTTAGTGAATCTCCTAAGTGACATGCCTCTTAGTACCATGGACACTCTCCATTCATCACCAACACCATCACAACCTTTGTCATTCACATCTTGACTTTCCTCGACATCCATTCATTCTAAGACAACAACATGTCTCATTGACAACAAATGCAACACAATTCACTTCAATACCAATGTGTGTCCCAAAATTATTATTGATGGTAGATACAATAAAGATAAAAAGAAAAAGGCTATGGAAAATCGTTTTTCTTATACTTAGTAGATTTTTATTCATAATATGATGTGGTGAAATGAATGTTACATGTTTATTTGAAATGTGTGAATATTTGTCTTGACTCTAGATCATTTAATTCTTTCATTTATGAGAAAGTTTCTATATAAAATAGGAATATCACCTAATCAAAGTATGATAAATTTTTTGGTAAAAACACTAAGTGGGAGTATTAGACCGACCATGATTTATAATAATCTTATTTATTTCATTAGGGTGATGGTGTTTACTAAAAATCTTGTTGGACATCCAATAGTGGAATTTGATATCATTTTGGGTATGGATTGGTATTCAATTTATCATTAAAAAAATATATTTTAAATCCACAAACATTTTATTCTATGATTTCATACCATTTTAAATGTTTTTTATGCAAAGAAATTGATTAAAGATTGCAGTGAAAGTTATGTACCTCATGTTTTCATAAATATTGAAATAATTATTATTACTAGCATTTCAGTAGTAAATGAATCTATATATATTTTTCTGTTGAGTTTTAGGGTGTTGATGATAATCTAGGATTTTAATTTACTATTTATTTAGTGCCTAATTATAAGCCTATTCCAAACCACCATATTTAATGCCTCAATTAGAATTTGTAGAATTTAATAAATAGTTACAATAATTTCTTGAAAAACGTTTTTTTGACCTACCACTTCACCATTCGGTGTTGTTGTTAATTTTTGAAATTGAACATGTTTTCATGATACATTGTATTGATTATAGAGCCTTGAACGAAAACACTGTTATGAATAAGTATCATTTTCCTTATATCAATGAATTTTTTGATTATATCAAGAGATTCCGGTGTTTTCCAATGATATATTTGAGGTTTGGGTTCCATTAGGTGAATGTGAAGGAGGATGAAATTTCCATGAAAAAATATTAGATGAAATATGGGAATTATGAGTTTTTAGTTATTTCCATTCAGTTATATAGCGCACCTACTATAATTATTGATCTTATGAATAGAGTATTCCATTAGTTTTTGGATTAGTTTTTGGTTGTTTTTTATAGATTATATAGGGGTATAGTCTAAAATCCATGACGAAGATGAAATTCACTTAAGGTTTTTTTTGAAAGCCTTAAATGAAAATAAACTACATGAAATTATGTGTAACATTGAATTTTGGTTGAAAACAATTTCATTCTAGGGAAGTATTTTCTCTAAAGAAGGTATGAATATTGACCCTATTAAAAAAATATTTGTTGAAGAGTGGCCATGTCCTAACAATGTCACTAAGATTCCTTGTTTTCTAGGATTAACAGGTTATTAAAAATGGTTTTTGAAATCATTTCTTGGATATCTATCCCACTAATTAAAATTACACAATATAGAGAAAGGTTTATCTGGATATGAGAATGTTTTGTTTTATAGGAACTGAAATGATGATAGTCTAATGCCCTAGTTTTGGCCCTTTTATTCATAAAATGTTTATTTTATCTTGTACAATGATTATTAAATAAATTAACCTAGTTGTGTCTCGATATATAATGACAAGGTAATTTATTTTTCTTCACATCTCTTGAAAAAACATGATTTAAATTACCCTACACATGATTTGGAATTAAATGGTATTGTTTTTCATTAAATAAAATTAATCATATATTTTATGAAGTGAACTTTAAAATATATAATAAAACAAAAAATAGGAAGTATATAGTCACTCAGAAATAGTTGAACATGACACACATAGAATGGTATGAACATATAATGGATTATCATTTAATGATTAATTATCATACTGGAAAATAAAAACAAAGTGGTTGATGCTTTGAGTCCAAAAAAATGATACATTCACAATGTTCTTTTGGAATGTGACCCTTTAGTTAATGATTTGATAAATTTGGTCCCAAAATTTGTGGTTATTAAGAAATCTTTTTTTTAATTCTGTTATCAGTGCAGTCAACTTTTTCAGAATAAAGTAATTCTTCTAAAAAGGTAGATAAATCATTACATGAAAAGGATGGATCACTTATAAATGGTATGTTTCCAAATTTTAATATTGATGAAGAATGTGTTTTATGATTTGAGAAAGGATTATGTGTGCTCTGTAATTCATAGTTGATTAAAGTGTTGTTGACTAAGGTTTATAGTTCTCTACTTTCTATTCATCCGGGTAACAAGATGTGGTATATGGATCATTAAGAGTGTTACTATTGGGATGAAATTAAAATGCATATTACCTATTTTTCCATGATTTTTTGGAATTTTCAATCGGTCAAATAAGAGAAATAATTACTGAAGTTGTTGCTTCATCCTTTTTGAGTGTTGGACTTGAAATGGGAGAACATACAAATGAATTATGTCATAATATTTACAAATAATTATCAAGGTAATAATGTGATTTGGGTAAATACCTATCATTTAAACATATCTAAACATTTCTATCCCATTCAAGATACAGTGTCATTAGATCTGATTTAAAAATTATAATTTATGTATATTTTTAGGATACCTAGGGTTCCATTATCCATTGTTTCAAACTGTGATTCTAGGTTTACATCTATTTTTTGTACTGGATTTCATAATTCATTGGGTACTGAATTAAATTTTATTATGTCTTCTAATCCACAATCTGATGGATATTATTAGCAGATAATTTTGACCATAGTTGATATATTCACTCTTTATAAATATATTACTATTGATGTTTGTCACGACCCGCCTTCACCAGAAGGAGGGAAAGGGTCAGAAAATTTCCAAGCCCTTCCTTCTTTAAGTTGAAGGAGAGATAATGACCCTCGAAACCCACCTTTTATAGGTCCTGGAGTGGCGATTATCACCAAGGGTATGGAAGTCACACACAAATGGAAGGTATTTCTCTTTTTGTTTGAATAGGATCGGGAGATAAGATGATAAAACCCAACAACACCAAAACTAAAAGAAATGTAAGGCCAAAAGTAAACCACTCCCACATGCATGTTCAATAGTAAAAGATACAAGGTACAAGAACTCCAAAGATAAAGTACCAAAATAAAGAAAAACGACAACAACAACTTCTCCAAAGGTCCGTGCTATTATGGTCCCGCATGATCTTCGAAGTCCTCCTAGAAACCTGGAAGCAGTTTTATATGCATAGGGTGAGCATACAAGTATACTCAATAGGGAAAAACCAAAGGCTCTCGTGAACAAGTAGGGAGACGTACTAAAGTCCCGTGAGAAATAAATGACCAAACACCTAACAAGGAAGATAACCACCCATTCCTCACCAAGGCACACTCCCTAAATAACGCAAGTCAATAAATATATAATAAAATCACATCGATGTTTGGGTACCCCGCGCCACTTTCCCACTGGTTATTGAAGTCGTCCTACTCATCGAACCAATCCTGTCATTCTCACCGCAGTCCTACTGCCACACCCGCCCGCACACACATGGGCCATATCCTCACGCAGTCCCACTGCCAAACCCCACCCGCAAACACCTAGGCCACAACTGTCACACGTAACCACGCCTACAAACACCTAGGCCAGAACAACCACTGCAACCCCCGAAGACACCTAGGCTAGAATAACTACTTCCACGCCCAAAGACACCTGGTCCTCGTCCCGAAGATACTTGGGAACCACCTTCCCGCACACATGTGGGCCACCCACCACACTACCCTGCCTGAAGATTCTTGGGCTAACAATGGACTTCAGGCCATCATAGCCTGACCGAAGATACTTGGGCTATCTGGGAAACGGAGAAGAAAGGGGCTAATAACCATCCACTAATAGAAGTGTTGGAAAAAACACCCTCCCCCATTAAATGGGGGTGTTTGACACTAAGTTCTCAACTTGGGTGGGGTGCAAATAAGAAACACAAAAACTACAAGTATATGTATAGGTATCAAGCACTCACCCAGTTTAGGTTTTTCTTCAGACAGCTTAAAGAACACAAACCGTACCATGTCCAAGTAACAACTCACACCAAACCAAAACCCATTTTTCCCATCCTTGTTTACTAGTTCAGTAATAATGTTTAAAGAAAAAGGTTTCTACACCTGCTTGGTCAACTAACATGCATAAGAACAAGCCAAGGAAAGAGTACAATCAATATCATTTTAAACATCCACACACGGTTCTCTTGTAAAGTCACAACCACAAAAGGGATAAGTGAGATCCCTCAAAGTACTGGAACCAAGAAAAACCCCAAGATACTACCCCATGTTTCCAAAATTGTAGGAGCCTATGATTTCTCAACAACAGACGAACCCTTCCCAATTTGGGATATAGAAAAAGTAACCACACTGCCTCAAATTTACAACTGAAATCATACCCACAGGGGATCCCATCCCCACCCACAACACCCAACAATTGTCCCATGAAAGGAAAAAACCAAACCACTACCACCAACACAAATCAGGCCCATGCCTGTATATTCATAATTAAAAATTTTAACACACTACATGATTCCAATTTCACTGTATTTTAACAGGGGTTATCATAGAAAAGGTTTGATTCTGGTGAATTCAATTTATCTAGCATCATATACATAATTAACCAATTTCTTTTACATGAAGAACTCAAGGAGTAAGGGTTTATTAGTTCACACAGAAAGACCACCAACGGCCATAGTTTTCAGTAGGAGTAAGCCTGCACAAATCGGAAATCATTAATCATGAAAGATCATAAAACAAACCAGCATCATCGATCACACCACTCCCCCTTCATTCTTTAGAATCTGTTTATTATCTTCATTAAGGTTTGGTTCGTCCAAATCTATAGAATCAAAATCATACCCCCCGCATGATACACATAATGGAGAGATGAAGGTAAAAACATACTTGATTGATCAACGATCGAAGTTTATCCTCACGCGCCACGAACAACGGATGCGCAAACTGTAGGGGCTGGGCCTCGGTAACTCAAGGACATGCAGAAGATTTGATCGAAGGTTGATCTAGAAAAGGAAGCCTAGGGATATCCCAGTAGTTTTATAAAGGCCGAGAATGGTTGAGATAAGAACGTGAAACCGTGTAAGGAGCGGGATCGTGGGTTGACCACACGACCCACACGTCAAAAAGTTCCCCGCCATTAGGGGTGGTTTAAACCGACGCACACCTCATCGAAAATTTAATGAAACGTCATAAATGGGTGTTACTAGGCTTTAAAACAAGTTAAAGTGGTCAAAAAGGGTTTAAAACCCAATTTGCGAGGAGACACTACTGGAAAACCCATCGGGGATAGGTCCACCGGTTAGTCGAGCTACCGGTAGACTGAGCTACCAGTGGCCTCCGGCTATTGGTAGATTGAGCCACTAGTAGGCAGAGCTACCGGTAGATCGAGCCACCGGTAGGTAGAGCTACTGGTAGGCTACAACTACTTGTAGATAGAGCTCCCGGTAGACCGAGCAACCCAAAGGTAGAGCTATAGGTAAGCTGCAGCTACCGGTAGACAGAGCTACCGGTAGACCGAGCTACCGATAGGCTGGAGCTACGGGTAGACCGAGCTACTGTTAGAGAGAGCTATGGGTAGGCTGAGCTACCGGTAGGCTGCAGCTACCGGTAGACTGAGCTATCGGTAGGAAGAACTACCGGTAGGCTGCGGCTACAGGTAGACCGAGCTACCGGTAGGCCTGATACCGGTAGGCTAAGGCTACTGGTAGGCCTACCATTAGGGGTCCAAACTTCACCGAGAAGCCTTGATAACATTCCCACACTATCCAGAACACCCAATATCAGATTTTTACAAAGTAATGGACCAAAAAAACACGGCCATTAAATCAGATACCTCTCAAACTATTCTTGCCCTCAAGAGTCAAAACAACATGAAGGAAATAGAGGGTCCGATAAACCACCTTGAAAGATACCTCTCAGAAGCGAACCCCATTTCAAACTAAAAACACCTTCCCATTAAGAACCAAGTAACATACCATGTCAAACTGCCCAGTCATGTGGGTTGGGGAGTCTCCTCCCCCATGTCAAGATAATATCCTCTTTGGGTGGCACTAACTCGCCCGCACGGGTTTAATCACATCCACCTTAATGCGTCTTGATTAGGGTTCGGATCCTCCCCCCCATCGCAAGTAATTTTCACACACATTCAGAGAGGAATGAAAAACCACATATTTCATATCCAACATGGTAAAAGGCTCCACTACAACAATGATAAACATAATAGCACAAATCTCAAAACAACTCTGGGTACTCAGCACACATTAGTGCTTCCCTTTCCCACGTACTCTCCTCAATCCCACCATGTCTGCATAACACACGAACCAAGGGAATGGTTCTTCCACGAAGCACCTTCTGCTTGTGATCCTCGATCATCACCGGTCTTTCCACAAAGGTCACATCGTCCTCTATGTCTAGCTCTCCCCATTCGAGGATGTGTGAATCGTCATGCAGATACCGACAGAGCTGGGACACATGGAAGACGTCATGTATCCTCAGTAGTGGTGGTGGTAATGCTAGCTGATAAGCCACTTCGCCGACCCACTACAATACTTTGAAGGTTCCGATGAACATGGAGGAAAGCTTACTCCCCTTGCCGAACCTCTGTTGTTCACGCTGAGGGGAGACCTTAAAGAACACATGATATCCAACCTCAAACTCTAAGGGCCTTCGCATGGTATCAGCATATGACTTCTGTCGGTCCTGGACTGCCTTCAGCCTTTCTTGTATAAGCTGAACCTTCTCCGTGGTGCTCTGTACCACCTCCGGGCCAAGGATGCCTGCCTCTCTAACATCGGTCCAACACACAGGTGAGCGGCATGGCCTCCCACACAAGGCTTCGAACGGAGCCATACCAATGGTAGAGTGATAGATATTACTGTAGGAAAACTCTAATAGAGGCAAGTGTCGCACCCTTGCTCCTCCTGAGTCATGAACGCATGCCTGCAGCATATCCTCCAAGGTCTGGATGGTGCGCTCTATCTATCAAACTGACTGGGGATGGAAAGCAGTGCTAAGACCTAGCTGGGTTCCAAAAGCATGCTGCAATATTCTCTAGACTCGTGAAGTAAACCGTGCATCCCTATCCGAGACTATGGACCTCAGAAGTCCATGCAACCGCACCACCTCATCCACGTACCATTGTGCCAAAGAATCCACTGCACTTGACTCCTTAATCGCCAGAAAGTGAGCTGATTTAGTCAACCAGTCCACTACTACCAAGATGTCATCATATCCCCCTTGAATCTTGGGTAGCCTCATGGGGAAATCCATCGAGATGTCCTCCCACTTCAACTCGGGGGACATCTAGAGACTGCAGTAGACCACCTGGAACTCGGTGTTCAGCCTTCACCTGCTGACACACTAGGCACTTGGCCACAAATTCTACTACTGATCGCTTTACTCTGGGCCACCAGAACTGTCTCTTTAGGCCCTGGTACATCTTTGAAACTCCCGGGTTCACTGCTATGGGGTGAGTTGTGGAACTCACTAAGAACCGTGTCGTGCATCGCCTCTAGAACAAACAACTTTCCTCGGAAAAGCATCTAGTTTTGACCATCCTCCGTCCATCCTTCCGGAGCATTGATCTGGTCAACTTGGTCATGCATCCCTTCGCACTCTGGGTCACCCCACTAAGACTCCTCCACGTGCTATAGCAGAGATGACTCCACTTTCTTCTGATACAGGAAACCTCTACCACCATCCGTCCTCGCATCCAAGTGCAAGGCAGCCAACTCCTCCATTTACTTCTAGGCGTCTACTGACTCTTGGACAACATCTTTTTGCGACCTCATGCTCAAAGCATCGGCCACTACATTCCCCTTCCCTGAACTGTAGGAAATCTCGATGTCGTAATCCTGGAAGAACTCCACCCACCTTCAATGCCGCGAGTTTAGGTCCCGCTGGGAGAAGATATACCTTAAAATTTTGTGATCTTTGAAGACCACAAAGCGTTCTCCGATGAGGTAATGTCTCCATAAATTTAGTGCAAAAACGACCGCTGCAAGATCTAGGTCATGGGTGGCATAATTACGCTCATGAGGGCATAGCTTCCTAGACCCGTAAGAGATCACCCCTTGTCGCTGCATCCTGAAGCATCACAGAACACCTCATACGCCGCCCCTTCTTCTGGTAGTCTCAGCACTGGGGAAATAACTAGCTTCTCCTTCAGATAGCCAAAGTCTACCTCACACTGCTCACTCCACACAAATACCTGGTCCTTCTTGGTCAAGGCTGTCAAAGGGGCTGCAACTTGGGAGAAGTTGGGTACGAACCTCCGATAGTAACCCACCTGCCCGAGGAAACTATGAACCTCTGCCACATTCTTCGGTGCTTCCCAATAAACAACTGACTCTACCTTTGATTGGTCCACAACTACCCCCTTCTCGGACACTACGTGCCCAAGGAAGTGCACTTATCGCATCCAGAACTTGTATTTAGACAAATTCCCATAGAGCTGCTGTTGTTGGAGGACCTCCAAAACCATCCTTAGGTGCTCCGCATGGTCCTCTTATGATCTTGAAAATATCAGGATATCATCGATGAACACAACTAAAAACCGATCCAGGTACTCCCGGAATATGGAGTTCATAATCCCCATGAACACTTCCAGGGCGTTCGTAACTCCAAAAGGCATGAATACGAACTCAAAGTGTCCATATCTTCACCTGAAGGCTGTCTCTGGGATGTCACCCTCTTTTACTCTCAACTGGTGATACCCAGACTGCAAGTCAATCTTCGGGAACCACCCCTCCCCTTTCAGCTGGTCGAAAAGATCATCTATCCTCAAAAAAGGGTAGGGATTCTTGATCATTACCTGATTCAGCCTCCTATAGTCTATGCACAACCTGAGACCACCATCTCCCTTCTTTGCGAACAAGACAGGAGCACCCCATGGTGATGAACTTGGTCGAACATAACCCCTCTTCATTAGATTGTCAATCTAAATCCGCAGCTCCCGTAGCTCTGAAGGTGCCATCTGATAAGAAACCATCGAAATCGGGCGAGCACCAGGATGAATGTCTATCCCAAAATCGATATCACGTTGAGGGGGTAGATTCGATACCTCCTCAAGAAAAACGTCCATAAACTCACTGATGATTCATGGCACGTACAACATCTCAGCATCTAGTGACTCTACTGACATCTCGGCTAACAAGGAGAGGAGGGGTTCTTCTCGCATGTTTTCCTTCTGACCGCTCTGCTCATCGGTGAAAGTAACACATCGGCCACCCAAGTCTGAGAACACAACCCTTCCTCGGAAGCATTTGATGACAACACCCACAGGGAACATCCAGTTGATGCCTAGGATGACATCGTATGGATGTATCTGTAGCAGTAGTAGATCCCTGACCGACTGATGTGGCCATATCATCAGTCTGTATCCTTGACAAACATATAACATGTCGGTCCGACCTCCGACTGGTGTGCTCAGCACAAGGGGAACTGGAATTCTCTCGGCATCTAGGGCCAAATCATGGGCTAGACTGCATGCAACGGAGTGCGAAGCCCCGGTATCGAACAAGGCGTCAGCAAGGGTACTAAGCAAACTGATCGTATGTCGAACGACCTTCGGTCCTAATAGAACTACTACATATGTGGCGTGCAACTGCCCATTCCCAACTCCTCTGCCTCTCGGTTGTCAGATATCTCCCCGACCACGCCCTGGACGAAGTCCCTGAGGAGTGCCCTGAGGTCGGCCTCCTCCTGCAACGTCTGCCCTCGGAGGAGAGGGAGATCACTGCCCCTACTACTGCTGCTGGAAAGGCCTAGTTGGAAGATTCTTCTGGTGTGGGTACTGGGCCTGTCCACCGCCGACATACTGTACTAATTCCGGGAACTTATTCTAGATATGTCCATGGCTCCCACAGACGAAGCACCTCCGTCCTGGGCCCGAAGGGAAAGGGCGAGGACTGGGGGATCAGAACTGGAACTGTTGCGGCCTGCTCCCTACGGGTCGGAACCTAGAGGGTCTCGATGCTGGAGGTCTAGTGCTGACAGCCTTTCCTTTTGACGGGCCTAGCTGAATCCCCTCTCTCAACACACCACCCAGGGTGTGCATCCTCTCCACCACTTTGGCCTTCTTTTGGACCTCCATGTACGTCGGCTGGGTGAAGAGGCTAATAGCTTACTGGAGGGAGGGTCGGAGCGCCTCCTCTAAACGTCTTGACCAAGACTCCTCATCTGGAAAGAGGTCCGGAGAAAAACATATGAGGTCCTTGAACTTGATCCCCAGATCCCTTACCGACATGCTCCCCTGCTGGAGGGAGAGTAGTTCTTTCCTCTTCTCTGCTTTTATCGTAGAAGAGAGGAATTCTGCACGGAACTCCTTCTCAAAATCAGCCCATGCCACCTCAGCCTCTCTCCTCTCCCCCAGGTAAAGAGTCCAAAACTGACGAACCGCTCCCTGCATCTAGCTAACAGCCAGAAGAACCCAATACTCGGTCAGAGCCCGGATTAGGATGAAGGCTATCACCAGCTCCTCTAGCCAGCTCTCTGTCTTCACGTCATAGGTGATGCCCTCATACTTCTCGAGGGTCTGTCGCTGGAAGGCCCGAAGTGTCATATGCCACTGGTCTTCCTCCTCTGCTCGATCATCTCTCTACCGATCGACCAATGTAGTCTCCTAGACCTTGATCACTCGCACTACATGTGGTCGCCTCCCAGGTGCCATTGCTGCAAGGTAAACAAGGAATGCCTAAGCCCAAGTAGTGCAGGATATTTTTCGTTAAAATTTCTTAAACTTCTTATTGATTCTAATTCCCAAAACACCAATGAAACATGAGAACACAATTAATTATTATTCATGTATCTTTCCTGGGGTCTCTACCCTGCAATCAGTGTGGCCTCACTTGGTCGATCGGTAGGTCCAAAGTCCTTTCATCGGATCACGGGGGTGCCCTAAAATCCCCTGTCCTAGAAGGTCATCCCTGGCCTAATTCACGCACCAAGGTCACCCATCACTGTTTCCCTACCATCACATGCAACCCTCACTGTGCTTAACACCAGACTCCATCCTATCTCTCAACCCGGCCTTTGATGCCATTCATTCATGACCCGCCTTCACCATAAGGAGGGAAAGGGTCAGCAGATTGCCAAGCCCTTCCTTCTTTAAGTTGAAGGAGATATAATGACCCCCAAAACCTGCCTTCTATAGGTCCCAGAGTGGGGAATTGCACCAAGAGTATGGAAATCACACACAAATGGAAGGAATTACCCCTTTTTTTGAATAGGACCGGGTGATAAGATGATGAAACCCAATTTCACCAAAACTGAATGAAAAGTAAGGCCAAAAGTAAATCATTCCCACATGCATGTTCAAAAGTAAAAGATACATGGTATAAGAACTCCAATGATAATGTACCAAGAGAATGAAAAATGACAACAGCAACATCCCCAAAGGTCCACGCTATTATGGTCCCACACGATCCCTGATGTCCTCTTGGAAACCTGAAAGCAGTTTTATATACATAGGGTGAGCAGACAAGTATACTCAGTAGGGAAAAACCAACGACTCTCGTTCACAAGTGGGGAGACATACTAAAGTCCCATGAGAAACAGACGACCAAACACCTAACAAGGAAACTAACCACACATGCCTCACCAAGGAACACTCCCCAAATAACGTAGGTCAATTAATATATAATAAAATCACATCGATGTTTGGGGTACCCCCCGCCACTTTCCCACTGGTTATTGAAGTCATCCTACGCATCTAACCAATCCCACCATTCTCACTATAGTCCGACTGCCACACCCACCCGAACACACATAGGATATATCCTCACGTAGTCCCACTACCAAACCCCACCCACAAACACCTGGGCCATAGCTATCACACGTGCCTGCAAACACCTAGGCCAGAACAACCATTGCCATGCCCGAAGACAGCTAGGCTAGAAGAACAACTTCCACGCCCGAAGACACCTGGGCCTCGTCCTGATGATACTTGGGAACCACCTGCCCACACACACCTGGGCCAACCACCATAGTACCCTGCCTGAAGATTGTTGGGCTACCAATGGACTTCAGGCCATCACAGCCTACCCGAAGATACATGGGATATCCGGGGAACGAATCATAAAGGAGCTAAAAACCAGCCACTGATAGAAGTGTTGGAAAAAACACCCTCCCCCATGAAATGGGGGAGTTTGGAACTAAGTTCTCAACTTGGGTGGGGCATGAATAAGAAAAAAAAACTACATGTATATGTATAGGTAGCAAGCACTCAACCAGTTTAGGTTTTTCTTCAGCCAGCTTAAAGAACACAAATCGTACCATGTCTATGTCACAACTCACACCAAACCAAAACCCATTTGTCCCATCCTTGTATACAAGTTCAGTAATAATGTTTAAAGAAAATGGTTTCTTCACCTACTTGGGAAACTAGCAAGCATAAGCACAATCCATGGAAAGAGTACTGTTGAAATCAACATAAACATTCACAACTGGTTCTATTGTAAAGTCACAACCACAAAAGTGATAAGTGAGATCCCTCAAAGTAGTGGAACCAAGGAAAACCCCAAGATACAACCCCATGTTCCCAAAATTGCAGGAGCTGATGATTTCTCAATAACAGAGGATCCCACCAAAATTCGTGATATAGACAAAGTAACCACACGCCCTCAAATTCACAACTGAAAGCATAACCATAAGGGATCCCATCCCAACCCACAACACCCAACAGTCGGCCCATGAAAGAAAACAACCATACCACTACCACCAACACAAATCAGGCCCATGCTAGTATTTTCAGATTTAAAAGATTTAACACACTCCATGATTCCAATTCCACTGTATTTTAATCGGGGTTATCACAGAAAAGGGTTGATCCTAGTGATTTCAATTTATCTAGCCGCATATACGTAATTAACCAATTTCTTTTACATGACCGATGCAAGGAGTAAGGGTTTTTTAGTGCACACAATAAGATAACCGATGGCCATGATTTTCAGTAGGAGTAAGCCCGCGCAAATCAGAAATCATTAATTATGAATGATCATAAAACAAACTAGCATCATTGATCACACCCCTCCCCCTTCATTCTTTAGAATCCTTTTATTATTGTTGTTAAGGTTTGGTCCGTCCAAATCTACAGAATCAAAAGCATACCCCTAGCATGATACACAGAACGGAGAGACGAAGGTAAAACCCTACATGATTTATCAACGATCAATGTTGATCCTCACGCGCCATGAACAACAGATGCGCAAACTACAGGGGCAAGGCCTCGAGAACTCAAGGACGAGTAGATGATTTGATCAGAGGTTGATCGAGAAAAGGAAACCCAGGGAGATCCCAGTAGTTTTTTAAAGGCCGAGAATGATTGAGATAAGAACGCGAAACCGTGTAAGGAGTGGGGTCGTGGATTTACCACACGACCCACACGTCAAAAAGGTCCCCGCCTTTTGGGGCGGTTTAAACCGACGCACACTTTGTCGAACATTTAAGTAAACGTCATTAATGGGAATTACTGGGATTTATAATAAGTTAAAGGGGTAAAAATTGGGTTTAAAACCCAATTTGTGAGGAGATGTTACTAGAAAACCCATGGGGCTAGATCCACCAGTTAGCTGAGCTACCGGTAGACTGAGGTACCGGTAGCCGTAGGCTACCTGTAGACCGAGCCACTGGTAGGCAGAGCAACCGGTAGACTGAGCCACCAGTAGGCAGAGCTATCGGTTGGCTAGAACTACCGGTAGACAG
Organism: Viscum album; assembly: GCA_963277665.1. Lineage (NCBI taxonomy): Eukaryota > Viridiplantae > Streptophyta > Magnoliopsida > Santalales > Viscaceae > Viscum > Viscum album. The sequence goes on along the minus strand of OY728147.1, from coordinate 641,088,818 downwards.
AGCTACCGGTAGACCAAGCCACCCATAGGCAGAGCTACCGGTAGGCTGCAGCTACCGGTAGACAGAGCTACTAGTAGACCGAGCTACCGGTAGGCTGCAGCTACCGGAAGACTGAGCTACCAGTAGGCAGATATACTGGTAGGCGGAGCTACCGGTAGGCTGCAGCTACTGGTAGACCGAGCTATCGGTAGGCAAAGCTACCTGTAGTATGTGCCTACCGGTAGACCGAGCTACTAGTAGGCCTGCTACCGGTAGGATAAGGCTACCGGTAGGCCTACCGTTAAAGGAAAAAACTTCACCGAGAAGCCTTGATAACTTTCCCAGACTACCCAGAACACCCAACATCATATTTTTACAAAGTAATGGACCCCCAAAAACTCGACCCATTACAATGTTGGGATTTGAATATTTATTTGGTTTAGTTTTCTTATAATAATAGTTTTCATTTTAGTATACAAATGGAACCATTCAAGGAAATATATAGGAAGTGTTGATCACTATATTTTATAAGATGGTGTAGGTGAAAAAAAGTTAAAGGTTCCATATTTGGTATAGGAAATGATAGACAAAGTTCATTTGATTTAGAAACACATGAGGATAGCTTTGAGAAGTCAGAAAACTTATATAGATAATACGAGAAAATATCTTCCTTTTGAGGTAGGTGATCATGTCTTCTTAGAATATTCAATATGGAAAATTGTAATGTGTTTTGTTAATAGGGGGAAGCTACATCCATGGTTCATTTTATAATATGAAATCCTATAGAATTTTGGATCGGATTCCTAATTAGTTTCTTTATCTATTAGTTTGTTCAAGGTACGCAACATATTTCATTTTTCAATGATCATGAAGTACTACCAAATTCACTCAAATTTTTAGTCCATATGTAGTTTAGCTGGAAGAGAATCTTTCATATGAGGAATACAAATTTTAATATCATGACTGGATAGATAAATTATTGTAGAATAAGGTTGTTCATTTGGATAAGGTTTTATGTAAAAACAATATAGTGGGAGAGGAAACATTGGAATCTAAAAATTCTACAAGGGAAAAATATCCCCACTTATTTAATAACTGAATAACATTGCGGGGATGCAATTTCGAATGGTGGGAATAATATAGAATCCTATGTAATTATAGAATACTATTTTTTATATTTATTAATATTTATAAATTTGATAGTAATTTTATCGGAAAATGATTGTTATGTTCAATATCATAACTAACATGAAAAAATGATTTTCTTCAATGTCTTCTGTTTCATGGAATACAAGGTTATAAAAAACAATAACATACTGTTAATATTATTATTTTAGGTGGTAGTTATTTCATAGATATTATATTTATGATTTTCAATTAGATGAACAATATTATGTTTAAAAAATTATATTATTTTTTACATTCATCCAATTAATTTTATTGGCATATGATATGAATAAATATTATTTTACACTTCAAAGAAATGTTCTTCCAAAAAGTCGTTTTGCTAACTTTTAATGGTGCACTTATTTTAATACTATATTTTAAAATTTTGTAATTTTTATATAAAAAATATCTTCATTTTTTGAATATAAATATCAATATTTACATTGGGTGAATTTATGGTATCTTTCTGAGAAATGTCATATTTTGAAGAATAGTTAATAATTCTAAATTTTAGTTCAAAACTGTATTTTCTCCATATTTATTTATATTGTAAAATTAGGGTTTTAGTTGGTTTGGAAGAATAATTTTAACAATATTTCATCAATTTATCATGTTCATGTAATTAGAATCAATTTCACATTTAAATTAGATATAAAACATGTCAAACTTATGAAAATTTCTTTTTTAAAAACATGTTTTCTCATTCTGTCTGTGTGATTTATTTTAAATTAATTTCTACAAATTATTTGATTTAATTTTTGGAAAATTGATTCCATATTTGGAATAAGAAAAATATATAATTTCATATAAGGTGAAAATATTTTTTGACCAAAAATATTTGTTAACTCAATTAATATTAATTACAGTTATTAATGTAAAAATGTGGTTACTGAGTGGTTAAAATTTAATAATTATACTGAAAATGACCTATAGTCCCGTCAAATTATATTGAAACTATTCTACCATATAACCACTTCTCTTTAAAATGGATCATTATTGGTGTAACATTATATAATAGAGACCTCTCAATAGTGTTTACCCTTTTATATTTAAAATAATGTAAGTCCCCTCCACTATAAAAAGGCATTCACCCTCCCCAATATATGGAAACCTATTAATGAATTTAGATCATACAAACCCTTCCCAAATAAGATCTTAAAATCCCTCCAATCACCCATGTTTCCTGAATTTAGGTATAAGTCCAACCAAGTAATCCCTTTTGTACAAACCAAAAGAAGTTACCTGAAATGGAGATAACATTCTTCATCATGAAATTATGATTCATTTCATTCTCCACCAAATAAATTATTATTGTTACATGAATATATAATAATACATGTATCCTAAATATAAAAATATGATTTATATTAATTGTTTTACCAGCACCTATACACACATCCATCAAATGGGTAATTAAATTACAGTTCTTGTGTATGGAGGACTTCCACCTCATGAAGTGATGTCATTTGTTTTTTCCTTTCACACCTCTAAGGGTTTGGAGATATAATGGAAACAATAATTTTATATTATGTAAATTATATTTATTTTTTATTCATATTTATTTAATTTCTATTTAATAAATACCTTCATTCTTTTCATTTTGTTTAAATAAGATAACAATGTTTGTGGAAGTATGGACTACAACCTCCTCAAAGTAATGTGATACATTTACATGTTACATGGAATATATTATTTATGGGTTTAATTTAAAATATCCGATGTAAATTAAATGTATATTTTATTATGTAAATAGTTACATCTCTAAAACATAATATATCATTATATTTATTACCCTTTTCACTCACAAAAAGTGATTGCGATGTTCATGGATGTGTGGACTACCGCCTCCTCGATGATATTTGATTCCTTTTACATCATTTGAATTATATATATAAGTATATATGATTAAATAAAATTTTATTTCTTAAATAATGATTTTTCTATAATGTTTAATGTTATATTTCTTCCTTTTAAGATGATCAGTTAAAAATAGGAATGTTTCTCATGAGTACGTATAGCGTACCGTCTCAATAATTATAACACTGGTTGATTTTTAATAACCCAGTTCCATTATTGGTTTTAAAATTATAAATGATGTAAAAATATTATAATAATATCATGATTATTATCCAATACATTTTTATATAATGACCTACTTGACCATACTCAACCAACCTTAGTCATTTTTGACACATAAACTAAATACGGTCAAATCAACTGATGTGTACCTAAATGATTCTGTTGTTTAATAAAACATTGTAATAAGTGAAATAAAATTAATTGATAAAAATGGAAATGGTTCAGAAGAATGTAAATAATTTACATCAGTTAATAATTTAGGAATGTAATTCCAAATGTGACAAGTCAGACTCAAGGTAATGGATTTTGTCTCAATCTCTTTTCATTGAGGCATATCTGGATGTTATAATACTATATGATTTTATGAGGAGTATATATGGCCCCTTAGAAACAAATAATAATTAACTTACTTATTTTTAATGATATATTAATTTTTTTTTAAAATTATTCTTTCTTGGGTATTTTGATTAAAATGATAAATGTAGTATGGGAGATTTTGAATGTTTAAAGAATTAATTTCAAAATATTTTTCTCCATGTTGATATTTTTTGTATAATTTTACCTATTTTTTTAAATATATAAATGAAATAAATTATATATTTAATACTCCTTCTAATTTCATTTAATGGTTTTCGAATGTAAACTTTTTGAATGCTTTATACAAAACATTTGGTTAAATGTAAAATGGAATTTCTTATTCTTAAATAATATACCAACAATGACTTTTCTATAGCTATGAATATTATTTTTCTTCTATCTACCTTTTTATGATTTCATGTTTTCATAAAATACTAATTATATTAGGTTTTTTGTATTTTGTTATTGAAAATTGGTATTAAAAATGTATTGATTATTTCAATAACTTGAAATGTTTTATAAGGAGTAAAAATGAAATATTATGAATGACATGTTGAAAATTGAAATATTTTATGTGTTATGATTATATATTGGTACTTGTAATTTTACACGTGGATATATTATAAACCAATGATTGGTGGTTCTGTGTTAAGACAATGATAGGTGGGTTTATGATATCCCTCCAAATCATTAGGTGTGGAAATTGGCCGTATGTCTATTCCATTTGAAAGAGTGACATGTAAAGAAGTTTAATGCATGACTATTCAATTTATAAGAGTGAATAGTATTATGATGAAACAATATAGCATTATGTTTTGAAGTCATTAAATCATTTTTATTGTAATCGTTTTTTAAAAATAAGTGTATGAAATGGGTTTGTTTTGAAAGGAAATTATATAATACTTTTTAAGGGTGAAAATTATTACATTATGATATAGTTTTAAGGGGTTTTAATGTTTATCAATGGACTAAAAGATCCGTTATTTTTATGTCCACTATTGATATTTTTTATCTCATCTCACTTTTTAAATGTTTTTATAGGTCTTAAAAATGAGTGCATGATTAGAAGAAGTAATTTTGTATCTCATGATGTGTTTTCATAAATGTGAACATTATTTATTTTAAAAGATTTAAATTATAGAATAAAAGGATACTATTTAGAATTTCCCACAATGTATTTTATGGGTTATTTATGTACGACTTTTGGCATAATTTTATAAAACACTAAACATGAAATTATCATCAATGTGAATAATAAATATTTCTCGACGTAACTCAAGATTAGTTATGGTTTTAAGTCTGGGTCATTGTAGTAACAATTTTTTGAAATTTAACCATTGTAAGCACATAATAATCCCTTCAAGAAAATTAAATAATTGAAAGTAATGTGAAATAATTTATCATTTCAATATATTCCACTATAATAGAAAAAATTAATAAAAAAATCACTTATAAATTTCCAACATTAAATGTTTTAAAATAATATGGATTTACATAGTGACACTTATCTAACTTAATTTTAGCTTATGCATATTATTCAAAAAAAAGATGGTTGAACCAATATACCAGTTATACAGAGCAATGCATTAAAAATTCCTCATGTATTCAGATGTACCCAAGCTATGAACCACCCTATAATTGGTAGATAGGGAAAATATTATGAATAACCATGAAAAAGAATAAAATAAGATAAATAGATTATAATTGAGGTTATTACCTTATAAGACAACTTGTGATTCAATGGAATATTATTATTCTAGTTATAGATAGTATAGGATTCAATAATAGAATCTTCCATGAAAGGTTTTTCAAATAATATGTGTGAAAATGAGGGATCATAATTAGAATGTATAAAAATATATATAATATAAATTCTAGGAAACATTCATTTTTAAGAATGTGTTTTTTGAGAAAAACATTCAACCAATAATCAATAATTTGAGTAGGTTTATCCACAACTGATTCAAGGGTTTTCAAATTATGATTATCCAATTCACCATGTGATATTGATGAAAATAGAACTTGTTAAACAAATATATATGAAATCCATCCAAAATAATTATCAACTGATCATATAAATAAATTTAGGATAAAACGTTCCATTTTTGTTCAAAATTTATAATGAACTAATATATCTTAGTATGAGATTACCCTGTTTCCCTCACCTGTAGTTTCCTGGTTCTTGATAAATTTTTAGTGTCACCAGATCACCAACCAAAAACTCTATGGGTTGATCAAATCAATTATAATTTATTTTATGAAAACTATTAATATTTTAAACCTCCTTTGAATCAATATAATCTTTATATTACTCTCTAAAACTATTCATAGTCACAATAATTAGTCCTCAACCATCACATCCCAAACGAGAGGGACCAACATGTTGACACATACAGGAACACAAATTTAACAATTATGATATAAGATTAGCAGTTATTATTATAATAAAATCAAATCATTGACAATTGTTAATCTAATAATACTCAAATGTTGAGTACACGATCATAAATCATATATTATATAATTTCAATTACCCACTTTATATTATTATTGATTTATAGATTATATGTTTTTCTCAATGTTAAATGAGATCCACTTACATCCTAGTCTCCCTTAAAAATTGATATGTAATGTGTAAGTCTTGATCAAACACAATAATATATAGAAATATATGCAACATCATAATAACCAATACCCAAAGACTCACAGGATCTTACACCTTCATGGTGATTTTTATTGGTATCAAATGGGTAGATTTTTTGGAAGCTAAATAACGAGCAATATGGAATTATTTGTTTGTGGGAATCAAATCATGCTAATTAAAAAGTCGATGTATAGTATATTCAACATCCTTTTAGGAATGGGATGTGAATGTAATAACCTAATCAAGATTAAATAATCATCCTTCACCCTTTGAAAAGTAATGTATTTATTTTATTATAAAAAAATATTGCATTTAATAGATTGCAACCTATTTATCCATTTGATATCATGAATAAATTTTTCTGCACTAAGGCGAGAAAAACATCTAGGTACAAGACTATATTTCAATTATTATCACCTTAAATATAAAGGAATCACTAATCTCTAAATTACATACAAAAACGACATAAAGAAACTAAGATAAATCATTCATGGTCTCCCAAATATTCAAAATTTCCCTAATGTGGTGAAATGTGATCTGTAACTACATATTATATAATTTTATCATTTATGAAGGGTATATATCTAATACATTTGGAGAACACTTTTCCCAAAATTTCATTATATCCAATTATATTTAGTGTAAAAGGTCCATAAAACACCACTCTTCATTGATTCCTCTCACATTCAACACTCGAATCATTGTGAAAAGAGTGTAATTGACTTTATTTCCATATATAATTATAAAATATAGATCAATGTTAGAATGAAATAAGATACACTACCATGTATCACCTCTTAAGCATCAAATATTTCTCAGATGAAATTTACATTAAGACATTATGATTTTTGTACACTATATATTATCCCTAAAGAGATAGAGTCATTATCTATTTAGTTCTTTCATTACTGATGTTAACTCTAGGCTATGAGTGGAGTAATTACTATATGTGGGAATAGTTGAGGAATTATATACACCACCACATAGTCATGATATATCGAAAAACGCCCCAAACATAGATCAGAGGAATAATAGTACATTATATAACCATCGCTGAAATCTGGAAACCTCAATTTAGGGGAAGTTATTAAAAATCATTAACATGTAAAAAAATATTTTTACTCACAACATTCTATAAAAAAATACCTAATGTATATTTCAAGGATACTAAGGGAGATAAAAAATTTAATAAATCATAAAAATTTCTAGTAATTCCATTCAATCCTAAGAGACTCCCTATATAATGAGAATTAATTGGATTTTCAAAATACATACCCAATCCAATATTCCCTAAAACGGAAGAAATTGACTTCTTAAAAATGATATAATCTATGAATGTGACTTCCAAAATCTAGAACATATATTAGGAGGAGTTGGAATGAAATCAATAATCCTTCAATTTTATTATGATAGAATCAATAAAAACCCATTTTTATGCATTCATCTTGTACTAAAATAGTATTTCATATATTAATATTATAAAAAATGTTTTGAGGTATCAATGAATGATATAGAGTATGATTTCATAAAATTAATTGAGATTATTTGTCATAATGAAGTACTTTTTGAGATAAAAAAATTAGCATCTTTTATTTTGAATTTCATTTTATGAATTTTACATTATTTAACTCCAAACTAGGGTTAGATTGACTATAAATAAATTTTAGAAAACAATATTACCCCTCATGAATAGATTAAATATATAATCACTCTTTATATATGGGTATTCATTTGTTATATTCTCCTAGTTGATATTAAAATAATCAATGTAAAATTAAATACTTTTATCCTCCAACATGGAGAAGTGAACTACGACCAGCAACAGTGACAAATGGTGTATATAAAACTATTTCGCTTGAAGTACACAAGATAAGAATTCAACACCACATCAAATTATAGGATAAATAATATGATGGAAAATATATTTGTGTTGTTTAAATAATAATGATGTTAGCGATTTCAACCTCCATCTGTGTCTAAAAGCTAAAGAAATAATCAACAAAGATCAATTTATACCTCCCAACTAATATAAGAATATTATCATTATATCCTTTGTCAAATGTTTCAAAAATTAATATATATAATTGGGAATATATTTTCAAAATAATCCATGAAAATGGAACCTACCCTATCATAACTTGGGTCTCAGTCACCTTATAAGACATGAGTGTTGCCATAAGAAGATAGAAATAGGTTTTTATGACTGTAACATTGATTATTTTCCATTTATTGTATTATCAAATCTATATAAATTATAGTGTAAAATATATATATGTATATATAAGGTTGAAATGCCACACAATATCCGCATTTTTGATCAGAATATGACATAATGGTCACTGGAATCTATGTCCCTTATTTTTTCCTCAAGGAGTGCTGATTTACATTTCATAAGGCATACTACCCATTCAGAAAACACAATTAACCTGTATATTTATATGATATAAAAAATTATGATTCATATTTAGAGAATTAATCACCAAGGATAGTGGAATAAATGATCATATAACCCTTTAATTTTGGAACCAACATCATATTTTTTATGTGTGTGGTTTATCATATATAATCATCTTGGTTTGGATATATTATAAGGCTACCTACATTAATTTGATTATCCTTCCGTGTGGATTCACTCTAACATTCTCTAAAAAAAATTACTACTACTTTGGGATGTAAAAACTACATTTTACAATATTTAAATAAGAGGAACAGGTACTGTTTCATAAAGGAGAAGGAGGATTACAGAAACATTGTATGTGGCTAGACCATACACACAAATGAAAAACCTATGTATTTTCATGATAATATGTTTCATCTATATCAATATTCGTACAGTTGTATATTTTCAGTGGTATATGGATCAATGAGATCATGGGAAAAGTATTAGGTGGTTTTAGTAATCTTTATACACTCACCCTTTAAGATTATTCTTGTTTATATTCTTTTTTTTAAAGAATAACTATATATTCCATCCATTTTAAATTATTCACACTCATTAATTCCACCAACATCAATTTAAACCATCACTTATTCACTATCTCAATATATGGGGGTGGATAGAATATAATAACCATGGATAAAATTTCATGATTCATACCATTATAAGGTCAATGATCATGGATAGTATCATTTTAAATGCATTAAATTACAAACAAGACCAATTTGGTGAATGGTATAGAATATATCATCATTGAATGGTTCTCTTTATCTAGAGTCATGAAAACTATGAACTTTTTAACCGATAAAGATCAATTTTATAATTATTGAATGATCATTTCTAGGAACCCTTTCCAAGTGTAACCTTCATGATACATGACATGTATATTTTGACTCCCACAATTTATAACTTGGACCATCCAAAAAGTGTGAAATACATTTTGCATTAGATATCTTCGGAGACTGAAGAGAATTTAAAAAAACCTATATTTATTTAAAAGCATTCTTCTATTTCATAGATCATCTATCACTAAGGAAGGATGGTGGATTTTATTTTGTAATCAGTTATGAATGACCCACCATTCATTAATAACCTCACTATATTTCCCTTTTTAGATTATATATGGTATGGATGTCCAATTGAAAATTATTTGGATCAATAATATTTGTCATCAATAAAATTTTATTGACATTTTCATCTTTTTGATTAGTAAATTCCAATCTTGGTAGATTTTTCTAAAACAAATCAATGTAAAAAATTTGATCAATACATAAATCACCCATAATTAACTATAATACATTCCTAAAATCAGTAGTAATTTATCCTTAATATGAAATTTTCAATAATTTTAGAAAGATGTTATCATAATGAATAAAAAGATTAAAAGAATTTGGTTTTTCAAAGGCGCGTGATTTGGATGCATATCTTACAAAACTAGGTACCTAACCATATATAGTAACTAAATCTCCCAAAAGGGTTACATGGTTAGTGGGTAGAGTCTTTAATATGTATCTACTAATCATTCAACTCTGTAATAACAACAATAAATTCATTTAAAAACTTTAATCCCATAAAAAATTTATATAACTTCTATATATACAATAATAAAATTAATTTGAAAAATAATGTCTGAAAGACTACTTGTAAGTATATCAAATATTAAAACTACACATCTCATTACCCATATAAATGCATCAAATGTCCTGATATATTGTTAGTTATAGACTCGTGTAAATATTAATCTTGGGTTAAAATGACTTTATCACTCCACTAACATTACTAACCTAAATAGAAAGAGGGATCTAGTACCATTGTCCAACAAAATTCCATTGTTTATGCTATCCTAACCCATGATATAATCTACTAAATGGGGAAACCATTTTCCAAATCATTGTGGACAACATACAACCACTAAGAGAACAAAACATACATCTAGGAATAACTATACCCTATAGGTATAATAAAAAATAATGAAAAACCCTACAAATAATAATCAATTAAATATCCTTCATTGGAAATCCATAAAATACATATTAATAGTATAAAATCATAATCCAAACAAAACAATGAATAGAATACCATATAACAGAAATCATTCATCAAATGAATGCCCCAAAAATTTTAAAAAAAATTGACAGAAGATATGTTATATATCCATTGAGATCAAAATATAAGGATGAGACTCATATTTTTAATGCATGTATACCTTATTAGTTAAGACATTCAAAAAAAGTACATTAACATCTCCATGTAACTCAATGTAACCATATAATAATCATTGTCATCAAGATATCAAATAGTTGTCTAAGAAGATCCACTAAAAGATTATGAGCCCTTTATTTTTTCCTATGGTATATAAAACCAATAATACATTCACAAAAAGAGTGTATGTAGGGAGTGAGGTAATACCATGTAAGGCACAACCATGAATGAAGGTAATTTATTTAAATAGAGATTTAAAAAATTTGGGTTGAAATAAAATTTTAAAATAATTTATTTTCATTTTCATCATGATAAATATAATATTATATTTCATCATCCTTTTTAAACTATAATCACTTTAAAATGAATATAAGCTTGATCTGAGTAATTAATGAAATTAATGAAATATTTAAACATATCATCCCAGGTATTTAAAATCGTGAAGTAAATCATTTGAAAAATTAATGTACATCCTGGAATAATAAAATTGAGTCTATTTGAATATCATAATACCTCGTTAAGTCAAATAATCTACTAGCCAATAAAGCATTACTATTGACATAGACCCTGACTTACCTCCATTTGTCCCACCGGCCAACAATCATTTTACATATAATTAACAAAACTTGGGGTACATTAACCAGTGAATATTCAAAACTTATAAAACATTTATCCATGATTTCCGAAATATCTACCTATTTATCCCATGTAAATTCTACTAATTATAATTATAAGGAAACAAAAAAATTACATAAATAGATAAAAACATGTCACCTTCAAAAACCCTCAAATAAACAACCCATTTATCAATTCCATGACATAATTTTCAATATAAAATTTTTAATAATTAGAAAAATTACTCCACGAATAATATATAGCAACACAAGAATAAGATACAAGTATATTACATCATTTTACATTAATATTAATAACATTAAAAACATACATGACTGAGGACCATAGTAGATTAGTAAATTTGGAAACATGAAAACCAAATTATCTTACTTGGTGAATTATCTACATCATCTCTCTTAAATATCATCCCATTTAGTACTACTACTTAATAACATTTTTTATAACCAAGGGAAAAGAATCAAATGAAATAGGTGAGCTCAAACGCTCTGTAGGGTAAATAAATGTAATATGTCCGCATAACATGAAAGTAATGGTATGCAAACATGACCATAACATTTCAATATCATACCATATATAAGAAAATGACAATCATGAGACATGAGATTAGGATTGGCTGTTTATAAGACACCAATATTAATATAATTGAGAACATGAACCATGTGAGTGTATAAATTTAATATAATAGTTAATTTTTGTTAGAAATATAAACATGTAACATAATTTTCAATAATTCATGGCTCATTGCCAAAAACATATCAGGTCACTTCATGGACGATGTAGCTACATGGTGGGACACACAACTATCCTCAGTTAATTTCCTTTCTTTATAAGGGATCATGTTTCCCCATCATCCAATTTTGGATATGGCTTCCCCATTATCCCATAGTGGATAAATTTTCCATAACCTCTCATAGTGGATCATGTTTTTCCATTTTCTTGTAGTGGATCTGGACACACATGTTTCCCAATTTGGATTAGGACTCACTTATTTCCCATTTTGGATCAATCCCTTTGACTTTATTCCAATAATCATCCCATGAGACACAAATATTTAACCAATTCATTAGAGAGATTTATAGGTCTCACACATCACATAATAAAATCATACATATGTGTTCCATAAAAGAATAAAACTTGAATCATATCATAAACCATAAAAAATATTGGATTCATAAACAACATATCATAACCTGTGAAATGATATTGGTATCATTATCATTTCAATATAGCATTACCTAAGTAAAGGATATATGTCTCATAATGATTTCTTCAAATCATAACCTATGAAAAAAATAGGGTTTGAAGAGCATATGACCCGTGGATGAGAAATGGGTATCATAAAAATCAATACATAGAAACATAATCCATTCATGTGAGAATATGATTTTTAATCTTGGATAATATCCTGAGTAGAGAAAAATCCATAAAAAATCATGTCATCTTATATCAAAAAATAAATTGGAATGATCATTTCAAAATATTTCATGGGGAAAATGTCATTTCCCCTTTGAAAAATGATTTTTTAAAACATGAATCATTTTGAAAACGATTTTTTTAAATATTTTGAAAACATATAATATACTTTTTAAAAATATTTTAAAAACATTTTTCCACGAAAACATATAATGGGAGATTTAAAATCGTTTTGAAAACCTTTTCAGTAAAAATTCTTTTAAAACAACTAAATTGGATTGAAAACATTGGTATTATTCCCTATGAAGACACCCTTTTGAATACATATAAACGAGTCTTTGAAAACAATAAAAAAATTACTTTTTTCTTGGAAAATTTCATTATATTATCATTTTAAAAACATTTTTTAAATAATTTAATTTTTTTTGAATAAAATAGATTTATGACTAAAGATTGGGATAAGTAAGATTTAATTTGAATTATTTTATTAACCATAATCAGTACCAAATAGAGGGAAAATGGTACTAATACATGTATATAACTTGAATAAATAGATGATAATAAAATTAATTTGTTTTATTAAGATATAAATCACAGTACTTCATCAAAATAAGTTTAATCATAAAAAATCCGAATAAATGATGAGATATTTTCAATAAGCTCTTATTGACTGGTTCCTTTAAATCGAGAAACCCCATTAAATAGAGATTATAGATGGGAATGTAAATACCAAATATACCTAGGTATTATAATAATATTATACATCCATTGGAAGTATTCACACCACATATATAAAATAAGAGGTTAATATGACTTGTGCCTCAACGAAAATAATAGTTATATGAGAATCCCCTTACTAATTGAGTAACATTAAAATTGAGATCCCTATGAAATAATGACATTAATTGAAGAAATTAATATCAATAAACGAATGAAATTAATTATATAACATATAATAAGGTATTATATATACCTCTCAAAAGAAGAAAGTAGAGAATATCAAATGTATATCGTTGGAAACAAAGTGAGATGAAATTTCCTTACCAGAAGCCTTATCATTAATTGTACAGGTCAAAACCGCATATATAATAAATATAAGTTTTTTATAACTATACAACTGAAAAATATTCTTATATCTAATAAAATATATTGTTCGATTCTTACTTCATATTATACATTTATTAACAATTTCATGTTAACGTAACATTTCAGGTAATAACCGCTTTATTTATCGTATGTATTTTGACATGTTATTCTTGATCCTCTTACATAGATCATGATTTACATACTTATAGAATTTAAATAATTATTTATATATCATATATATTAATTATATTAATAGTTATAGTAATCTATAAAATATATAAACATGAAATTAAATAAACCATTCATAGAGATGGTAGGTTTTACGTACGCATGAACGATGATTCCATTTTTTAGATATATTTATAGAAATAAATTAAGTGAAATATATGAATATATATATATATTATAGATTCATTATTATTTCATTATTTTCATATATTTTTACTAAACCCATACTTAATACATTTGATGTAAAGTGTGAATGAATCACATCACATTGAGTAGGGGACAATCCACACTTCCACAAACAATGTTATCATGTTTACACAAAATATAAACCATGCCGTTGTATTTTATATAATAATTAAAGATGATTAAATACACAATAAATATCATATTTATCAATTCAAAACATAATTTTCATCATATTTCACACCCATTAGTTGTGGTAGTGAAAAAATGAATAACATCATTTCGTAAGGCGGTGGTTATTTGTACACAAGAACAATAAGTTTATTACCCATTAGATGGTTGTTTGTGAGTGTAGGTATGGACCTAAAAATAAAAACACATAAGTATATTTATTATAATAATGTTATTATATAATCATGAAATAATATGTGTTTAGGGTGTGGAGAAGGAAAATAAAAAAAGGAGCATGTGGAAGGATGTTACCTCTTCTTGGCGCAACTCCCCATGGTTTGCACAAATCGGATTCATTGGATGGATTAATTCCAAAATGGGGGATTCTAAGATTATGTGAGTGAATATGCAATCTTATTTTCATAGATTTTGGTATATCAAAAGTGCATGATATGTGGGAATAATTGGGAGGTGTTAGTGACTTTATATAGTGGTAGAGGAGTGGCATTCTTGACAATTTTTTAAAAAGGAATTACACCCACATTTATCATGTTTCATGTGACACTAATAATTGACCCAATTATATAAATGGCTTTATAAGGTAGAAATTTAGACATCCAATTTATTTTTGAAAATTTTCATGGTCATTTTTTCCATTAATTTTAATTGTTATCCCTTTTATTACCATATTAGTCTCTTAATCGTTGTAATTAATTTTAATCACTTTCACTATTATTTATGGTAAAAACTAAGTTAAACTTATTAAACATTATAAATTATAATGATTAAAATTTTTAAATAATTTTTTCTAAATTCCAATCATATAGGTGGAATAAATTAATTTAAATTTAATCCTGCAGATGGGATGACAATGCTGGTTTTGAAAATAAAAACATTATAATTTTTATATGTTTTTATATTCAATTTAAATGATACATTGTTTCCAATGAAATAAATTGGATGAAATTTATTATATTTTATCTTACTAAACATTAATACCAATGAAAAATATAATTTATCATTAAAAATAAATTAAATGAAAAACCAGTTTTGAATTAAAATTCAGTGTTCTTCACTATTCATCAAAAAATGAAGATTCTCAAAAAACCCCCCAAAAATTCACCCAAAAGACAATTTTGATATAATTATTTCAAAAAAGAAGCTTATTTTTTAAAATATAAATAGTAAATATTTCAGAAATCATATTCAAAATTAGTTATCTTTTATTAGGTAGTAATATTATATTTTTGAAAAATATATCATTTTAATCATCTAATTGTATATATTATAATCTAATTACTATAAAATATATGGGATGAGTGTAAATAAAATTATTTATTATATAATATACTAAAAACATTTGGTAATAGTGTTTTATTAATTTATTAGAATAAAATGTTGTTTGTACATTGAAAAATTGTTTTCATAGAAATGGAATTTCATTTTTTAAAAAAATTTATTGCATTGATTTATTTCTAAATTTGTTCATTTATTAACTTTTTTAAATCATATTTTATTCATAACATTCATCATAATGTCTATTTTATGACTATAATACTCTTTTAACAATAATATTAACAGTAATGTTTAGATTGATAAAATTATATCTTACAGATAATCCATGCTATTGATGGAAATCAATATTGCGTGTAACACAAGCCAAACATTATGTTTTGTGTACCAAAAGATAATATAAGTGATTCATGTGGTAAATTATTTACTTGGTATTTCATATAAATCACTCCAAATCTTGTTCTTTTATATAACAAAAATGGAATTTAGTGTTGTGTAAATTGAAAATATCAAAAATATTAAATTAATTCTTAGGAAAATTCAAAAAATATCAGGGTGGTACAAAATAAGTAAAATAAGATCATAATAATTAATAATAATAGTAGTTCAACCAAAAATATAATTTTAATTGTGTACCATCTGGTGAATCCTAGATTTATATTTATATAATATCAAACATAATATAAAATATTGTTTATAAATAAATTTATACCAAAAAATCATTACAAACATTATTCTAGACACATTAGATACATCGAAAACAATTCTGTGTAATAAATTGGAAGTCGTAAAATAGCATTATAATAAATAAAAATTGATAATAGAAACAAGAAAAAATATATTATATTAATATTGAACACTTATATATGCACTAAATTCATTATAATTACAACGAATCAAGCATAATATAAATAAAATGAGTATCATAGAGAATCCTAGCTCAATATATTAGTATTTGTATTCCACAAGTAATTTCTAGAAGATTAGTGAAAGAGAATAGATTTAGAATACCCTGAAAAAAATGTCTTATCAATTTAAGAATACCATAAAATTAAATTTTCCAATATGGATAGATTAGGGAGGGTTTTTTGATGACCATGAAAAAGAGAGAATATGAAAAGGGAAATATAAAATCAGTAAGGAGATTAACTTAGAATACAACTATGTATTCAATGTATGATCACAATATATTAATGTTGAATGGTGGAAATCAGCTATGGAGGAATCCCCATTAAATTTGATGAAAGAAGGGTTTAATAAATGAGAGTTAAAAATAGAAAATTTCCAAAAAATTAAAAATTATGATAATAGAAAATGACAGGATTATGAAATATTATAATAAAAATCTTACATATAATTATGTGTATCCATTGGATTGAAAACATTTAACCACAAAATTATAATTCACTATTATGAAAGCCAAACACCCAAAATATTGTAACGATGAAAAATAAATAACACCAATTTTCTATGTGAAACTCATGATAAATACTAAAAAATGAAACAAATAAACAAGAAATTGAATATCAGATTATAGAAATGCGGGTATTACAATTCGATCCAATATGAAAAAAAATCACAAAATATATCATCATTGTTTTGGTTTGTAAAAAGTTGATTAACTTTGTCCCCCTTCAATTCCTCTTCGCCCCAAGTCTCATGGATAGTCATCCCATGTAATCATTGCTTAAAAACAAGTGGAATGTATTTTTAATACAATATTTTTTTCTAATTCTCCATAATATGAGTAGTTTTCTCTACTATTGAAGTATTGGATTCCATATCAAATTCATCCCATTCATCCTTATAGTGATACATTAGAATAGAATTTATTCTTCTAGGATGCACTAATATATATTATTTTCTTCACATTTATTTATTTAATTTATAAAATAAATTATTAATTCAAATAATTTTGGTATACTTTGTAAAAAACAAGTTTTTTTGATTATTTTTATTGGGCTTGGCTAAGGGGAATTCCCACTAGTCCCCTAGTATTCATTGTAATGTATCATACCCAGATCACTCATATGTAACTTAACTCGATTGGTCACATGGAATCAAGTAAAATGTAATATACTCTAGAGTTTTCAAACTAGCAGTGAGATTCCAAGGTGTTTTAGTGGGGAAAATATAGCCTCATAATCAATGTGAAAAATAAATTGTAATAACTGGATATATTATTAAATCATAATATCAACAACATGTAGAAGGTAAATATGTATAGTCATCAATTGAAATATCAAGTACCATTTAAAAAATTATATAATTTCATCTCTCAAAACCAAAAATATAAGTATTACATAGATGTAAGAATACAAAAATATATCTATATCAAAAGAACTAAAAATACCAAAAGGACATATCTAGGTAGATTATTAAGACATAGCTTGGTCTGGTCCTTACCTCCTCCTATGCACTGATCATTCAGGCATCAACAAATAGGCAATTTCACAGGTCCCTACGTGCATCCATGATGTATTTTCAGGTACTAAATGGAAACCTAAACACGGTGTGACATATACTCGGTAGAAAACCACCAAATGTTTATATTATTGTAATTCCAATTCATATAAAATTTTCAATGGGCATATATAATAACGGTAACCAAAATTGTAAGCTTTAATAGGGTAATCTTCGGTTCTTGAAGGACACAAGGCTGACAGTACCTGCTTCATCCCATCCTGAAAAACCTCTAAAACATATCACCAAAATCAAATGCATGTTCGTTTATATTCATGTGTACGTATATTCAATAGAAATGAAATGATTTATAAAGAAATATTATTACATTTATATTGATAGAGAGGACCTAAGGCATAACTCAGGCATCCATGTCTATTCACTAGAGTAACATAATGTGGTAGGGGAAGCCATGTCCAACAATCATAATACATGAGGTTTTACATACCCATGTATCATGGGTATATGGGATTCTATTCCCAAGTATCACAATTTTATAGGAAATAATACCCTATTATAACATGTATATGGGACACCATGTGTGAGTATCAAAATTATATGGGACTCCATGGATGAGGATTACAGGTATATGGAATTATATGTCTTGGTATCACATGCATATGATATTCCATTCCCATGTATCATAAGTCATAATAAGTCAATTAGTATTTTTAATTCATCAATGTACCAATTAGACAATGTCATAACCATTTTTTATGTAAAATCACATGACCTTGTCATACCACTCACATACCATTTAATTCATTCCATTAATTACATTTATGAGTCAAACCAAAACCACATCAAAGCGGTTTGGTCATATAAGAATTTATAATATCAATTGAAATTTCATAGTCACACATCAAGGGATATGGTTAGATGATGGGGGGGAATTTTCAACAAGATTAATGAGGAATGATGTAATTCCTATAAAGGATAACAAATTAAACAATGGTTATGTCTATTTTTATAGATACACATGGAATATCTTGCATGAATAAACATGACTCGTAATATAAACCAACAAGGTTTGAGGGATAATATCATGATCACCTAACTTTTTTCATTAGTGGATGCATCATCTAGTATTGCCCCTTGGTTTCACCAATAATGAGGGGAAATGAATAAATTGACAAATATCCTGAAAATATGTTATATTATCTCACAAAAAATAGCACTGAATATTGGGATATAAGCCAAGAAAAAAATTAATTGGATCAAATCTCATATAGCAAATCTTTAAACATGATCACTGGTGGTCCGATCGAAGTCCAAATGAGGGTGTTAATTCAATGCTAAGATTAAGGGAAAAGGGAGACTTTAGGGGAGGAGAGGCACTGATCAGAGGGGAAGATGTATAAAATGAGTGTTCTACCCAATTTAAAAAAATTCCATATGATATTCATAATAATAATATATATAATGTCATGTCAATATTTGGGTTTTACCTCCCATTCATCGGATAACTCATCACCGAGTTAGTATTCTATGGGTGGTAATGAATAATTGAAGAACAACTTCGGCCCCTGAGGAAGCATTTTAGAATATATATCCCAGGTCTCATCATGAACTTTGGAATATTGCAATAGCTTATATTCTAGAGGGACTGACCTACAACATAGAGCATTCAATATCCATTCGAAAGCATAGGTAGGATGCTCAAAAAAGATTACATCTACCTCCAACACAGTATCATCTAGTTTAAAGATGTGAGTTTTTTCTCATTATTAATGAAAAAAATGGTATGTGTGGAACACAACATGCATTGTTCTACATCTATCAGAGGATATATTTTATAAGAAACCTATTTTACCCACTCATTAACTGAAAATGGTCTGAAAAAATGAGGTGACATTTTATCTTTCATCCTAATAATTTGATTCCCTAATGTAGTCAAAACATATAAGATTACCTGATCCCAAACCTCAATCATTAGAGGTCCTTGATGTATATTGGAAATAAATTTCTATCTATACAGTGTAATATCCATTCACTTTCAAATAAACATGACCTTCTATCTTGTCACCTTAGTAGTAAATGGTCCAAGTTGTATTGCCAGCCTACCAATAACCTACAACGAGGAGATCATCATGGCCAAGAATATAAGGATTCCTAAGGATCCATTCATATCTGTTGACGCTCCTTTCATCACAGAATCTAAAAATCGGAAAAGGGGAATATCTGAGCTCCAAGTGATTCAACCTTTGAAGAAAATATAAAAAAATAGACAAAGGCATGAACAAAGGATCAAAAGAAACTTCATTGTGCAAGTTATATCATTATCGCGCAAGTCCACTTGCGCGACGCCCTTGGTCGTGCAAGTGACTTGCGCGACCTAAGTGATAACTTCCCGGTAACCGCCCAGGGTCTTCTCCTGCCTATAAATAGACCCTGTGGGCCCCCCATTCGAGAGGATCTTTTTCCAGAAACTCGGATTGAAGCTCTCGACGCCCAAGTCTCTTCTCAAAGCTTCTGGAACACTTCTAAGGTAATTTCTTACCTAGAATAGATGATCCAATGAGAGGGTGGAAGGCCTAAGTGTTTAAACTCATCAACACTTGTGCGCCTGAGTGGCCATCCCTTAAGGGAAGTGGTCCCACTTGCGTGCCGCCTTATTCCTTCGATAGAACTTGCGCGTCCCTTTTCTGGAAGAACCTCAAGAGAATTCTATAGACTTTAATAAAGAGTGGCTCAAGTATTTCAATGCTGGTTGACCATCGCGCAAGTACACCACGTGTCGCGCAGGTATACCTGCATGACCAATACTTGCGCTCCCATGCAGTACTTGCGCACCTTCCAAGACTTGCGCGCCCCTTCCTTTTTGGGTACGTTTCTTGCCCATTTCACCCGTCTTAAGTCATTACACCTTTCCTTTTCAAGATTCAGTCTTCAAGACACTCTTCAAATCCATTTATGGCATGATTTATTGATTTGACTTCTTTATCTGAAAGGAATTCTATGGAATATCTCTCAAAACCTAGTGATTTAAATATCCTTATGTCACTAAATATGGAGAGTTCATTCATTCAACCTCATCCTTTAAGATGAGAGAGTCCTTAACCTGGGTCTCCTTTTCAGGAATAATCCCCAGTCATAAGTCCACTAATTTGGGCATACTTTTCAGGAGTAAGCCCCAAACCATAATCCATAACCTGGGTCACCCTTTCAGGAATAAGTCCCAGTCATAATTTTTGGCCTCCTTCTCAGGAGTAAGCCCCATGTCCCCTAACCTGGGTCTCCTTTTTAGGAATAAGTCTCAGTCATAAATTTGGGCATCCTCTTTAGGAGTAAGCCCCAAGTCCCTTAAATGTTTGGGCATCCTTCTTAGGAGTAAGCCCCAGATCCTCTAATTTAGGCTTCCTTTTCAGGAGTAAGCCCCAATCTCAAATATGGGCATCCTTTTGAGGAGTAAGCCCCAAACCTTAATTCTTAACCCGGGATTCCTTTTTCAGGAATAAGTCCCAGTCATAATCGTGGGCTTCCTTTTAAGGAATAAGCCCAAAGTCCCTGAAATTCTCTTTAACCAGTCCTAATTTACATTTGATCTAGGATTCCTTCTCAGGAGTAAAACCCAGTTATCAATCCTCTCCTAATTTGGGTTTCCTTTTCAGGAATAAGTCCCAAGTTAGAGTATTCGAATCTCCATGAAGCACATATACCTTTATGGACCCTGTTCGTGGATTTTATCCCTAAAGTAAATCCTCTGGGAAGTCATACATACATAAGCCCCAAACCATTTCTTATGATTGCATCTTTCATGGCACAATTGCCTAATTTTTACCAATACCTCTTGTTTCTCACACCGAGCATGACTCACGTGAGCTTAGAGTGTAAAAGTAATCGTGACATCCTTCTTTGAGCCATCAATCATAAAACATCATACTATTTTACTCGAACTACGTGGGTTCTGATTCCTTTTCCAAAACAAAGGATACGTAGGTAGCCCATTTATGGGTTCGATCCCAACTCTGAAATAATTCATTGTCCTTATGAATGACAATAAACTTCAAGTTCCCCACTAAGTGGCTTTAAAACCAGCCTGGTCATCATAATGACCAAGAGACTTTTATATAAATGTTTTGAAGGTTACCATTGATCAGGAATCTCTAAATAGATATAGATGATTCCCTATTGATGAAGAACCTAGAATACATATAAAAGAATCTCTAAATTTCTTACATATTTAATCATTGAATGTCAAAACTAAAAGAAAAGCTTATTTTATACTTGGTAATGTAATAAGGATTCACGAACATAACTTAAATCTATAAAGAGAGTCCCGGAATAGACAATAATTCTCCTCAAAAAGGTGTGATGAGTCCGACCTCCCATCCTCTCGACCAATGAAAATTCCTAAGCCTCATCAGTCCACAAGCTAATGAGCGCCTACCTTTGGAAAGTAGGTCCAAATGGATGTGGAATAATTGAATGTTTCCGGTTCTACGAACAAACCCGCTAGAAAGCAATCAGAACATTTGAATCTCCCATCCAGGAGGTCATCCCTAAATTCCGAGGGAAACAGTATCCTCACTAAAAAGATGTTATTTTATGAAAATTTTGATATAGGTATATGATTCTCCCATTAACCTAAGAAATCAAGGACATGTTCTCTAAGAATGTACTCTAACACCTGTATCGTCCACTCGGACCACTCATCAGTCTAAGGGTGGTATTTTATAACAAAAGGTACTAATGTACCTAACACCCTCTACAACCCATTCCTAAATTGAGTACTAAAAAAAGAATCCATTACAGATACTATTGCCAGTGGGACTCAATGATGTCGAATAATTTTATAAATATAGATCCTTCAAAGCTCGTTAATATAATATTTCTCTTTATTAGATAGAATGTGAGAATCCTTTATGATCCTATCATATATCACCCATACTATGTCACTACCTCAAGGTCTGGAAATAGTTATAAAATCCCTAACAGTTGCTGGTGTTCCACCTTCAACTATTGATAGGTAGAACACCTAGTAACAAAACTATATTTATCCTTTTTTATACCTGAAAAAGAATTATTGGTAACGCATATGAGGGTTTATATTTTTATTATTGGGGTGTAATTACCTATTAAAAGAATTATACTCTTTCATTAATTCATCACATATATCTATAAGAATCTAAATGCAACCATGGATTTGAATGAAAACATCCTTTAAAATGATCCAACCTTGTGGAAAGTCCTATCCTAAAATAATCTCCCTTATAATTAATATGTTAGGATCTAATAACTATATTATCTTAACTCTCTCAAAAATTTATGTGGTCACTGTCAATTATATGAGGGTAGGTTTTCCATGATGGCCTCATAACACTAAATGAATCCCAATAAATTGATCCCTAAGCTTTCACCCAATAATGGCCTCCTACATTGCCTGGGTCTCAGTCCACTAGATTAAAGAATCCACTAAAACATTTACCTTTTCATACATATAATCTTGATCAAAATCTAATGACTATAGCTATTGATATAACCTCCTATATCTGATATTTAAGTCACTATGAATAAGGATATACTTAAGGATTAGGGGTCCTTATAAACATCTATGTTCTCCCAAAGAAAATAATCTCCCTAGCTATGTAAGGAATGGGTAACTAGTGGAAATATTAGGTCATGCATCAGGTAATGTTTCACATGATTCCTCAACTACTGAGACTCGTATGACATGACTAAATCCTTCCAAATAACAAATTCTTCTTATAAAATGTTTGATACATCAAAATAAAATTTGTAATCTCATCCAAACACTGGGAGAATCAGGATTCACACTAAATTTGATCTCCCTTTCATCTTATTAAAGGCTGTCTCAAAATCATTAAACAACTTTAATTTCACCCCCTAATTACTCAAGCCTATAAGTGGTAATTTAGGGTGTAAAAATCTCTGAATAAATACTATGTAATCACTAGTCATCCCTAATAAACTCTATACTTAAAAGATAATCATATTATGATCTAAGAAATCATGAAACCCACATTCTCTAGGTCAGTTGACACTATGGCCTCTGAAACTATATGACATTAGAAGTGAACCTTGTCGATAAAAAAGATTCATTTAGTGATCTTATCATATAGATATTTATCTATAAATATAATCATAATTATCACAAGATAGTTAACACATGAACACAGAGAATGATAATAGACAGAGATATCTCCCATTATTTCTACCACAAATGAATCCTTATATGGGTGTAAAACCCGATTCATCAAAGCCCTGAAAACAGCTGACATTTTCATTATACATAATAGAATAAAAATATACTCATAAATAACATAACTACTACAAAACTATGTTTGTATTTATAATGGTATAACTCATAATTGATGATAACATGACATTAAATTTATATTTTATAAAACCAATTCTCCTCGATGATGGTCAATGAGGTCATAAATAAAATATAGCGGATACCTGATATTAATAGTATATTGTTTCAACCAAAAATATTCCATCAAAATACAGAGGTTACCGTATTCCATTTGGAAAAAAGGATATGTGAACACCATGGTGTGTACTAGGTCATATAGAACTAGTTTATTTTAGATACTTTAGATTCCTCATGATCTCCTGAAACGCCCCAGTTTCTATACTATATGGTGGAATGGATATCTTTGCAGCTCCTATAACAAGAACAATAGAATAATCTACCACTATATTATGAGGTAGTACAAAAAATTATATAAGAAATAAATCTCTAAAATCATCTACCACATGATGGAAATTTGTCTGATGTATTCTTTGATCCTCCATATAATGACTAGTAATTTGGGCTATCACTCCACCTAGCATACGATACTCTAATCTGGCTCTACTTATATGGAAATCCCATTCAACCATGTTAATAATATTATTGTCCTTAATTGAGGTAAACGATAACCTGTGGAGGTAGAAATTAACATCAGCATGATAGGGGACTAACCACTCTATCCCAAGAATGATAATCAGTCCCTCCATATCAAAGAAGCAGTGTTCCTAGAGGAATTTATGACAACCTACTTCATGGGGCATTACTTACACTACAGTACACTATCATATCAAAACCATAATAGAGTATAATGTTTTATAATGCTATAGAAAAACTATATATCCCACCAAATGATTTCCCTAATATCCACATAGATAAAAAAAATTAAAGAACATATAACAATTAAAGAAGACCTTATAGTATAGGCTACTAGAATAGAGCCTCTAACTATAAATTTACCAATGGTCTTGTCCTACAATGAATTATCTACTTCATTGGTTTGTATAGATATATGGCCCATACATATAACATAACATCCCTGAGAAGTTCTTCCCTAATGTCATTGTACATATATTTTTTAACGGCCTCTCCCTCAACCACAACATGTTCTTAAATTGATGGTACTACTCAATATCCCTACCTAGAGAAGTTATACTAGTCATACTCATTTAGGTGGAGCTAATATAGATCATATTATACTAGGAACAAATGGTACGGTCATACAGAAACACTGAAGATGTCCCAATATTCCACTTCCTCATCACTTAATGGGGCCTTTGAGACACTTGGGCTTCCTATACCCTGGCTTTCCATTGTGATTAAAATATATGGAACTAATAGTAGGATTCATCTTGATATTGATTCCCCTAAGTGTTGTATCATTGTGATTTTTTCTAGAAACTATTCAATGAAATTCCTTATCTTAGTTCTAAACCATTGTGGCTCACATTGTGAAATTCCTTCAGCTTCTGTTCAACAATGAGTGTCTAGTATAATATTTCAAAAACCATGGTAAACAAAAAAAATGTACCTAATATCTAAGGCTGTATATCAAACAATCCTCTTAACATACCTATTTTTCTAACTCATCACTTGAAAGAGTCAGAGAAAAGTGTTGGAGATTTTTGAACCATGAAGAACAGTCAATCATAGACATAGTACCCTACCATCAAAGAAGAAACATTCAATCCATGTATACTCTCTATGTTTAAGGACGGAAATTTTCATAGATAACTATCTAAAAAATTGCTCATGTCATACCCTACCGATGACTAACCTAGGTAATAGCATCCCACCATCGCTTGGATGAAACTCAAAGAATATATTTAGTGATATTCAATCTCCTCCCATTAGGTGTCTCGGGATTCGTGGTGATAGACATCATGTCCCCTATTCATGAAACTTTTTCCCAGTGGCTATCATACACAAATAATGAGGGTTTATGTAACTTCTGATGTTATCACATAATATCTACCAATGTAGGGTTACGTCATAAGGATTCATGTATTTTTTTAATAATATATTTATGAATCCCCCTTGAAACTGGGAACTGCCTCCTAATTTGGGTATAATATTAGGTACAATAGGTTTAAGTAATAGAGGTAACAATGATGGCTTAGGGAATAACAGTTTCAGAGCATAGACATCACTGCCATCCTAAAACATGTCTCGAGGATGTCATGGTGGCAGAAATCTTAAAATTCTATAAGCAAACCTCATATTGGATTTGATAATGACGTAATCCACCTATTTAAAAAAAGAGTAGGTTCAAATCATTTCTATATAAATTTCACTCACCTCTACCTACTCATAAATCCAATTCTGGGTGATATATAGATCATGAGAAACACAAGAGAATATCTTACTACCCACTACAAAGCTAGGGTTATGGTAAAATTTTATGATATAATTCAGGGGTCCTAGTATAGAGTTTTTCAAATGCATGTTATATAGGAAAATTCCATTTAAATTTCAATTAGAATACCCATTATATAGTGATCCTTCCATTTCATAATTTAAATTCATTTTTATTCACATGTTATTATATCGAAATATTCTTAATTGTTGAAATAGATAAATAACCATTTCCAATTTATAAAGTCTCATACACATTATAAATTTAAATATAGAATCTAATAAATCACAACCATAATAATGTTGAGTCAATAAGGTTTTCCATATGTCTTTTCTATTCCTTATTACATTAGGGAGCTTGTTTAGTCTATAAGGTCTCCTTATGACTTTACGATTCTTTCTAGTTTTGAAAATCACAAACATCTTATCTCAAGAAATATTTAATTTTACCATGTGTTTTCTAAGGAAAATTTTCCTTCCCCAAGGAAATTTATCCTTAATGTTTTTCATTATTCAAGGATAAAATTTATATTCATATATAAAACCTCGGAATCATATAATACTTAGATAAAGAGAATTCCGTTTTTAGACTCCGAATTCTGACTCCGATTTCACTGAATTCAGAATCCAAACTCTTCTAAGTTCTCACTCTGAATTCAAAAGAATTCAGACTCCGAACTTTTTGAGTTCTGACTCCGAATTATAATTAATTCAGACTCTGAACATTGTGAGTTCTCACTCCGAATTATAATGAATTCATACTCCAAACATTGTGAGTTAAGACTCCAAATACTAATGAATTAAGACTCCGAACATTGTAAGATCAGACTCTGAATTCTCATGAATTCTGACTTCGATCTTTGTAACTGCATGTTTTGATTTCTGGTGAATTCAGATTATGAATTTTCTTGAAATTCAGACTCCGGATTTCTATAGAGTTTAGGTTCTAGATTACGTAGAAAACAGAATTTGAATATCCTTGTATTATAGACACCAAATGTGTTTTTGGTAAGACTCCAACCATTTATTTTCTTATACTCCGAACATTTGACTTTTTTTATGTAACCTTATTTCTTCTTACATGGGTTTTTGTTATAAAACAATGTCATGCATTCAGTTTCAAACTAAGCATTTTTTGAGTGACATGTGTATAGGTCCCTCCGAAATTCAAGGAAAAATATGACTGTTAGAGGAGGGAGCCAACCGTTGGAGCTGTGCCTATAAGTATGAGCTCATTTGAAAGATCTCACAACAAGTTGATCAATCTGTAGATTACATACTGCTGAAGTGATTACTAGAGAGAAGCTTTATTGCATTGTGTGTACTAAACTTCTGGTTCAGATTTTTTTGTGCGTTTCTGATTGTTGTTGTGTACAATCGAGGACTTTCAGAGATAGGAAGACAGAGGTGGAAACTACCTTGAAGTTGAGGGCTTCTTTTCTGAAGTAGACATAGGTGATGACTACCTTGAAGTTGAGGGCATTAGGGGATAGAGAGACTGGCCCTGATCTTCGAATCGAGGGCTTACCCCTGGTGTGGGTAAGACATACTTTCTTGAAAGTATAAATCAAGGGAACTTCATCCGACATTGTTGGATACCCTTCTCTTTGGGGTAAAACATTTATTATCTTTTACATGTTTTTTTACAAGATTTCTACTGAATTTTATTTGTTGAGGAAAGTATAGCTATCTTATACTTCCTTATACATGTACTCTGATTATGTAAGATTCAATATTCTTTATGGTATAATATTTATCTATGTAAACATTCATTAAGTTTCATTTTCTAGAACCATGTTTTCAGAATCACTTTCTTGGAATCATTTTTCCGGAATTAAACATGTGTATAGATCCTAGAGGTCTTGTGAATTACTTTTTTTAACCTTTTTAAGCATAACTATCTTTAAAATTTCTAATGGAATTTTTTATAATATACAATTCACCCCCTCTTTTATTTTGATAATCATTAGATACATTATTTATTATGTCTATTATTTCAATCCTACATTTGGTATTATTGAGTATATCATACTCACATACCATCTCAACAATTGGCATCAGAGGATTGGTTCAATCTGAATTAATCTCAATATTAGATTCTGAAGATAATTCTTCTTATTCTCATTTTTTTGGGATCATTTTTTTCGGACTCATAATGTTTGGATTCATATTTTTCTTAGAAATACTCTAGTTTTATTTTTCTTGTTGAGGAATATTTTCCTTGTATATGAAATTTTTTTATTAATTAGTTTTTTTGGAATGTTTTTTTAAGATGGCCGGAATCAATATTAGTTCCATATACAATCTCAATCCAACAAGACAACCTATTTTTGATGGGAATGATTACGAATATTGGAGAGATTGAATGAAGACATTTATTATCAATATTGGAGTTGATAATTTTTTTTATTCTTACTGGAGGATATAAAATCCTTGAAAAGGAAGCCAGTACCTTTACCAATCAAGAAAAGCATGAGTATAAACTGAATTATAAGGTGAACAATACCTTTATTTGTTCTATTACTAGAAATATATATATCGTGATTTTATCTTGTGAAGTAGAAAACAGTTTCTGGAAGACACTTGAAGTTACTCACTTTAGAACATCCAATGTTATTGATATAAGAAGAGCCATGCTCAGAGCTGAATATCATGGTTTCTACATTCTTAATGGAGAACCGATATGTAAGGTGCAACAAAGATTCATGACTATTGTGAATAGTTTACAATCCATGGGTGAGAAAGTATTAGATGATGAATATATTTTTGATAAGATCATAGACATCATTCCCAATGAGTGGGAAACCAAGAGGACTACTATAGATGATAATGGAGAGGTCACTCAGATTACTCTTGATGAGTTGTTTGGAACTCTTCTTCAACACGAGACCAGAATGAAGAGAGATGTTGATAATGTAAAAATGAAAATTGGGAATGGAAGTGTTGCTTTTACTACAACTTCAGATCATATGAAAGCCAAGACATCTGAGAGAGTTACTATATCCAAATCTAAGAAGATTTTTATTCAATCTAAATCTAGTGGAAGTGATTCTTCAGAAAACGAGTTAGAAAATCATGCTCAAAGGATGAACAAGATTGTATGAAAAAAGAACTTTCAATATACATATAAGAAGATGGAAGGAAAATACAAGAATGATTCAGAAGTTACATATTATGAATGCAATAGATATTGACATATAAGGCCTGATTGTCCTATGCTTAAGAGAAAAGAAAAAAGGAAAATCATTTTGAGAGAAATTGAAAGAAGTACTACAAATCTAAAGCTTTGAATGTCTTGAAAGCTAATGGTACCTGGTTTGCCAGTGGTGGAGACTCTTTAGATGAATCGTCAGATTACGAATCTTCTGGATAGAAGAATCTTATTCTAATAGCCATACTACTTATTGACAATCATTGTTTTATAGATAACTTACACAATACTGAATCAATGACCAATGTTTCTTTAAATGATAACTATAGTGATAGTAAATATTATAAATCTTCGTATGAAGAATATTCTTCTGATGAAGATTTTACATTAACTTCCTATGAAAAATTTTCTTGATTTTCTAAACTCATTGAGATTGATAATTGAAAACTAATGAAAAAACATGATAAGGAAAATTCTAGAAATACTATTCTTACTAAGGAAATATCAGATCATTCTAATGATCTTGATACAAAAATTGATGATTTTGAAAGTATTTCAAAAAATTGTGAGGAACTAAATTTTGAGAAGAATAAACTTTTTAAGGATCTATAAAATGTAATTTTCTAAGAAAAATGTTTTCAAGCCTAAATATAGTTCCAAATAAAATGTTTTTGAAGACAAGAACTTGGTTATCAAACTGAAATCCAAAATCCTTTCCTTGAGGAAGATTTTTTCAAACATTACCTTAGGTAAGGAAAATTTTGATAAGATGTATTCTCAAATCACCCTATTAGGAATAGTTCTAGTTTTGGTTATAGTATTTCTAAACTGATTTTTAGTAATAATTATTTTGTTCCCCAAAGTGCTCTATTCTATGCTAAGTGTCAGTGTGGTGGATACTGGGAAAAAAACTGTTCCTTAAATAAAACCTAGCCTTCAGGATTTCATAAAGCCTATTTTCCTATGAAAATGAGGGTTCCTAAAATTTTTCATTCTAGAAATTTCTGATCCAAGAATGTTTGGGTTCTAAAAGTCTAACTATTTTGTTTTAAGGAAAATAGAGAGAGTGCAAATTGGAATACTTGCTACATGGATAGTGGATGTTCTCGACATATGACAGGAAAAAAACTACTTTGAAATGATTATCAATATGAAAGGAGGAAAAGTTACATTTGGAGATAATGCTCAGGGAGAAATTATTAGTATAGGTAACATCGTTATTCTTGGAAAAACATTGATTTAAAATGCTTTATTTGTTAAGTATCTTAAGCACAACCTCATTAGCATAATTCAATTATGTGATGAAGGTTTCCTTATGAATTTTAGGAATGACACATGCTTAGTACACAATTCCAAGGTAGATTTTATTCTTTCCTCCCATAGGTAGGAGAATGTATACACACTAAACATAGAAGACCCTAGGAGCCAAGATATACCTTCCCTTAGTGCAGTGGAAGATCATTCTTGGTTGTGGCATAGATTTTTAGGTCACTGTAACCTTAAAAACCTATCTAAACATTCTAATAAATGATTATTTAAGGATCTATCGGAGCGTAGATTTGATTCTTCAAATGTTTGTGACCCTTGTCAATATGGAAATAAACATAAATCATGTTTTAAATTAGTTGGTGAAGTCTCAACTACTAATGCATTACTATTAGTACATATGGATCTCTTTGGTCCTCCAAAAACTAGAAGTATTAGAGGCAAGTATTATGATTTTGTGTTAGTTGACGATTACACTAGATTTACATGGGTCTATTTTCTAGCAAAGAAGTCTGAATACTTCTCATATTTTAAAATATTTATATCCCATGATAAAAATGAGAAAAACCATCGATTATAAACTATTAATAGTGATCATGGTGCAGAATTTCAAAAATTCTGATTTTGAATCTTTTTGTAATAGAAAAGGCATTACTGAAAATTTATCAGCACCAAGAACTCCTCAACAGAATGGTGTTGTTGAATGAGTAAACATGATCCTTCAGGAGATAAAAAGAACCATTTTGAGTGAATATTTGATAGCAAGAAACATTTGGGCTGAATCTGTAAGTACTTCTTGTTATACTATAAAGCGAGTTTTGATTAGACCTTTTCATAATAAAACACCTTATGATTTATGGAATGGTATAAAACCTAGACTTTCCAACATTATGGTTTTTGGTTGCAAGGTATTCAAACTGAATACTAAAGATAATCTACACAAGTTCCCACCAAAATCCAATGAATGAATTTTCTTAGGCTACTCCACAACTTTTATGGATTATAGAGTTTTCAATAAAAACACTTGTACTGTGGAATAGACAGAACATGATGAATTTGATGAAAATGATCCTTCTGTTTTTAAACAACCCCACCCCACATCTTAAGATGTGTTGTTAAAAACTACTTATCAACCCTTGATAGAAGATCCTACTGATAAGGAAAATTCCCAAGAAAATGTTTCTGAAGCATTTACCCAAGAATATTTCCTACCCTGTGTTGATGAATAGGTTTTACAAAACCAAAAGCTGTTGTTTCTAAAGAATCATCCCTATGATAGTATCATGTGTGATGTGAATCAAACTGTATGGAATAGAAGTTCCTTATGAAATGAAGTAGAACATATAGAATTCCTTTCGCCAATTAGAAACAAAAAGAAGTGATGATGCTTTAGGTGATGATGATTGGATTAAAGCCATGCAAGATGAACTAAATGAATTTTAAAAGAATAAGGTATGGACCTTGGTTAAAAGACCTAAAGAGACTTCTATTATTTGAGTAACATGGGTCTTCAGAAATAAGTGTGATGAAAATGGAATCATAGTTAGAAATAAAGCTAGATTAGTTGCTAAAGGCTATAATCAACAAGAGGGAATAGACTATGAATAAACCTATTCTTTAGTAGCTAGAATTGAATCTATTCTTATCCAACTTTCCTTTACAACATTCTTCAATTTCAAACTTCTTCATATGGATGTTAAATGTGCTTTCCATAATGGTTATGTTCAAGAAGAAGTTTTTGTTGAACAACCTCCTTGTATTGAAGATATAAAACATCCTGATCATGTTTTTAGACTTACCAAATCTTTTTATGGAATTAAAGAAATCCCCTCGAGCCTGGTATGACAGACATACATGATTTTTGCATCAAAATAACTATGTCTAGGAAAATGCAGATCCAACCCTATTTATAAATAAATATAAGAAAAATGTTTTGATTGTTCAAATTTATGTTGATGGAATTATATTTGGTTCAACTCATCAATCTTTAACTAATTCCTTTATGGATCTAATGAAATTTGAGTTTGAAATGATTATGATGGGTGAGTTAACATTTTTACATGGTTGTCAAATTTCAAAAAAACCAGAAGGAATATATTTCCAAAAATAATTATATTAAATAACTTCTTAAAAATTATGAATTTGACAACACTAAAAGTATAAGTACTCCCATTGGTACCTCAAACACATTTGATATTGATGAAGCTTGGAAACCAGTAGATCAAACATATTTTAGAGGTATGATAGGAATTTTAATTTACGTGATAGCTAGTCATCCAGACATAATGTTTTCAGTATTCTTATGTGCAAGATATCAATCAAATCCTAAGGAATCTCATTTAAAGGCAGTGAAAATAATTTTTCACTACTTAAAGGGAACCATGGATTTAGGACTTTTTTATACTTATGGAAATGATTTTGTTTTGAAATGTTTTTTAGATACTGACATTGGTGGATGTAGAATGGATCGAAAAAGTACATCTGGAACATGTCATTTTATAGGATATTCTTTAGTTTTTTGTTCTTGTAGTAATCAACACTCACTAGCACTTTCCACTGCTGAAGCTGAATATGTAGCAGCTGGAATTTGTTGTGATCATGTGTTGTGGATGAAACACACACTCACATACTATTGTATGAGTTTTACCAAAACACAAATATTGTGTGATAATACATGTTCCATTGCCCTTAGTAAAAACCTTCCACACCACTCTCATGAAAAACACATAGATATTAGACATCAATTTCTTAGGTATCACACATGTAATAGAGATATCATTTTTCATTTTATCGGAAAGCAAGATCAACTTGATGTTATTTTCACAAAACCATTACCCTTTGATTGATTTGAATACATTAAAAAAAAGTTAAGAATGATAACCGTAAGGTAATCTTACTTATTAACTTCTTGTTTAAATCAATCTCCTTACAGTAATAAACTCGTTTTCATAGGGGGAGTAAATTTTCTTGTTTGTTTAAAAATAATATTTTTGAAAATTTTTGAAATGATGTTTTTCAAAAGTTTTGTAATGAAGTTTTTCAAAAATTTTGTAATGAAATTTTTCAAAATTTTCTTAATGATGTGTTTCAAAATTTTCATAATGATGTTTTTTTCAAAATTTTCGTAATGATTCCTTTTCAAAATTTTCGTAATGATTTTATATACAAGTCATTAGTAAAGGGAATGTTTTGTAGTTACTTTTTTAAATTTTTTCATAGCCATGTTTTTCAGAATCTAAAGTTCTTCAAGAGGAATTTTTCTTCACTACGAATATTTTTCCGGACAATCCAAAAGGTATGTTTTCCTTCTTACGTTTTCATAATCATCATTTACTTGCTGGTATTTTTTTTGTGTTTTTATAATTTTCATATTCCAGATTCCTAAAATATGACTATTTTCCTTTAAAGATCTCAAAAGATCGGATCCTACCAAATTTTTCTTGAGGCTATCATATCAACCATAAAATATAATTAGAAAGTTTCTCAACTGTTTTATTGTCTTTGGAATTTCAACTTTCGCATCACCGCCTATATAAAGGACCCCTGAAGGGTTGTCCCACATCAGATTCCAAGCATTTGTGTGTCGAAGCTTTTCCCCTATTTCAAATGTCTGTTCTGAACCTCTCAAGTCTTGCTCTAATCCGAATGTCTGGTGAAGTTCCTTATCACGATATTTCAATTGTCAAGTCAATTTCAGAGTGGCGGATTTACAGGGAGAGGTTGGGCCATCTGAATTTCATTTCTAAGTATGATTTCGTTATATCTAAGAACATCAGGTTGAATGGATGGAAAATCATTTTCATATCAAAGAAATGATCTCAAGATGTACTATATCCGGATTTTCTTGTGAAATTTTTTGTATCTGTGTACTTTTTCAAAGAAGATGAGATAAGTAAATTTTCTTTCAAAAGCTATGGAAAAACTTATTCCCTTTCATAAACCAAGGCTTCTAGATTGGTAGGGTTTTCTTATGAAGGTGAATATGAATTTTGTTCCCATAAATTGCCGAATGTACAAGGGAGATTTGTCAAAGTGAATTCTATAGAGTGTCTTGGACTTTCATAAGTCAATACTCCAAAAATTGCTTATTTTTCAACAAATAATTGGATCCTTGAATTATGGGTTCATGTTTTCCTCATTCCGAGAAATGGTGATAAGGAAACCTTGAAGAAGAGCGAAACGTACATCTTAGATTTTCTAGTGAATCTAAGGAAGATAAATTTGATGAAGCATATTCTGAATACGACAGAGAATATCATGAATGGAAATTTGAAAGCTCATATTATAATGTATTTGTCTATCCTCTCTAAGTTGATTGTTTTGTGTCTTGAGTATTTCAAGATTCCTTGATGTTCCAAGCCAAGGAATTGTTAGTAAGTGATGATACATTGAAGATAATGCATATTTGTTTCTCTGAAGATTCCAAATAATTCCATGATTTACCCAAGGAAGAGGCTGAAGCTGTTCTGAAGGAACATGACCTTCCTAAAACATTGAAAAAAGGAGGAAAGAAGAGGAAATTTAAGGAAGTAGAAGAAGAAGAAAAATCCCCTAAAGCCATGGAATCTCAATCCGCTCCTCCAAAGACCAAGAAGCACAAAGATTGACCGAATGAGGTTGTTTCAAAGTGGATGGAGGAATAGAAAAACCGGAATGAAGGAGAGCGATAGTTTGGCTTGGATTATGCTGAGGCCAATGCTTTAAATGAAAAGACCGCTGATGAGCATGAGAAGAAAGGTAAGGAAATGAAGTAGAAGAAGAAAATGTCTAAGGCCAAAATTTTCCTATATCTTTTGAGGGCCACTAAAATAGCATCTACGAATATCCCTGTACCGAAATACTTCTTAGTATAACCCTTACCTGAGACTCCAGGGACGAATTTCATGCTTCGAGAAAAATTCCCAAGAGAAAGTTCTTGAATAGAAAGAAGATGTCAATGGAGTAGAAGAAGAAGCTGAAAGCAGTGATGATACAAATGATTTGATTAATAAAGTGGAGGACATTCATGAGAAGGAATGTGCTTCCAAAAAATTGTCAATACAGACTTCTCATGCCAGATATTCAATGCTTGATACTCATGGGGTAGATGAAAAAGTTGATGATGAAGTGAATAAGCTCTCTGAGGAAGAAAGAAATAATCATCACTTTATTCACCCAGAGGATGCAGAGTCAGAAGATGAGAAAGAGAATGTTGATGAAGATAGAATTGTTCAGCTATCTGATAGTGAACATGGGTCTCCAGATGAGGAAGTTGTTCCGAGAACTGATAAAAGGAAACAGTTTATTGTGAATACACCTACTAAATTTGTTCTAAAGAAGAAGGAAGTCGATGGATCTTCTATGAGAAAACTTGTTGGGAAATAGAAAGCATCCTCTCCAAGAAAAGTCTCAGATTCAAAATCATCATCCTTAGGACATGATTTTTTCATTAAATCATTCAAGAAGCTTGTTGAAATCATTACTATAATTCCAATAATTGACTCGAGATGTTAGATTCTCCAACACTGCATGAATCATAAATCAGATTCTGTATTTATGGAAATGGAGAAGTGTGTAAAGATTGAGGTTGATTAC
Source organism: Viscum album (assembly GCA_963277665.1). Taxonomy (NCBI): domain Eukaryota; kingdom Viridiplantae; phylum Streptophyta; class Magnoliopsida; order Santalales; family Viscaceae; genus Viscum; species Viscum album. The sequence continues at coordinate 641,051,878 of OY728147.1, read as the reverse complement.
AAGAACTTCTTCATTTAACTACGAGTCCCACAAAAAATCTTGTAAGAAAGTGATTATCTTGTCAAAGAAAATAGGAGAATATACGAGAGAGATTGATGAATTTCAACATGAGGTTAAAGAATCTTTTGATATTAAAGACAGTAAAATCAAGGATCTCATGACCAGCATCAAAGAAAATCTAACCCTTGAGCGGAATACACGGATTCAAGATGTATAGGATCTGAATGGGAAGCTATATTCTCTTTCCCAAAGTTGGAAGAGGGAAAGGGATCTTCGGATCATGATTGAAGAGAAGCTACTTAAGCAAGATGAGTTGTTGAAGGCTCAGGAAGAAGCTATGAAATCTTTGGAAGAAAAGATCAAAACATTAGAAAATAAAGAAGAGGATCAGGGTTAGGTCCTAAAGCAAGTAGAGGAAGACCACAAAAAACTCAAAAAGATGAAATCCATAGTGAAGAAATTGATACCCAATGAGAAGGAAGGAAAATATATCCAATCTGATCGTTTGTTTTATTTATTCATTGTAAAAATTCTTCCTATCTTAATGACATTTTGGTTTTTCGATTTTTTTTATACATTGTACTAATATTTCAGTACTATAATTCTTTTTCCATTCCCTCAAATTCATTTTGAAAATCACAAAGGCGATGAGAGGAAAAATAATACTAAGAAAAAAATAAATATCCCTAATTAAGGAGAGTTTATCTATGGGGTAGTTTTCATTACAGAGATTTCCGTACTCAAGATAATAAACAATCTCATTCCATAAATCTAGAATATGATCCTTAGAGTTCCAAATCGTAAGGGGGGGTAGTTTTATTCATCATTGTTCATGTATAAATGTCTTTAAGTTTTATTTCATACCCTATAAAAATTTTTCTAACTCCATTTATTCATTTTTGTAAGGATGTTTGTGATTTCCAAAAATGGGGACATTATTGAGTAAATGAGGTTTTACATATTAATTTTTCATTCCTTCATACTTGGATGAGATTGCTTAGTCAATGAGGTTTTCTTAGGACTTTACCATTCCTTCTTGTTTTGAAAATAACAAACATCTTATCTCAGGAAAATTTTAATTTTACCCTATTTTTTATAAGGAAAATTTTCCTTCCCCAAGGAAATTTATCCTTACCATGTTTTTTAGTGTTTAAGTATAAAATTTAGTTTCATATCTAAAACCTCAAGAATCATATAATACATAGATAATGAGAATTATGTTTTCATATTCCAAATTCTGACTACGAGTTCTTTGAATTCTGATTCTGAATTCTTCTGAGTTCTGAATCCGAATTTTAAATAATTTATACTCCGAACATTTAGTGTTCTGACTCCCAATTCAAATGAATTCAGACTTCGAACATTGTGATTTCTGAATCTGAATTCTAACGAATTCAGAATCTGAACATTTTGAGTTCTGACGATGAATTCTAATGAATTCAGACTCCAAACATTTAAATAACAGACCCTGAATTCTCATGAATTCTGACTCCAAACTTTCTAAGTGCAGGTTCCGAATTCTTTGGAATTCAGATTCTCTATGTCCTTGAAATTTAAACTCAGGAATTCTATAGAGTTTTGGTAGCGAATTCCATAGAATAAAATCCAAATAGGCTTGTATAATAAACCTTGAATGTGTTTTTGGTTAGACTCTGTATATTTATTTTCTTACACTCCGAACAATTGACTTTGGTTATGTAACCATATTTTTTCTTACACCTATTTTTTATAAAACGATGTACTCCATCCAGTTTCTATCTAACCATGTTTTGAGTGATATGTGTACGGGACCCTCTGAAATAAAAGGAAAAATATGACAGTTGGAGGAGGGAGCTGACCGTAGGAGTTGTGCCTATAATTTGGAGGCCATTTAAAAGAGATCACAATAAGTTGATCAATATAAGTATTACTTGCTGCTGAAGTGATTTCTAGAGAGAGAGACTTTATAGCTTTGTTCTTACTGAACTTCTTGTTCCAATTTTCTTTTTATGACTCTGATTTTGCTGTGTACAATCGAGGGATTCTGGGGATAGGAAGACTGAGGTGTCGACTACCTTGATGTTGAGGGATTCTTTGCTGAAAAATACATAGGTGCTGACTACCTTGAATTTGAGGGATTTCGGGGATAGCAAGATAGACTCATATCTTCGTATAGAGGGCATACCTTGGGATGTGTAAGATAGACATTATTGAAAGTATAAATCAAGGGACCTTTATCCAAATTTGTTGGATAAGTTTTTCATTGGGTTAAAATATTTATTACTTGTAACTTTTTTTGTTACATGTCTTCCACTAAATTTTATTTGTTGATGAAAGTATAGCTACCTTATACTTCCTTATACTTGTACTCTGATATAGTAAGATTCTATATGCTCTAAGGTAGAATCTTTATCATTGTAAACTTTCATTAAGTTTCATTTTCCAGAACAAAATGTTCAGAATCACTTTCTCAGAATCATATTTCTTGAATCAAGTATGTGAATAGAACCTATAGGTATTGTGAATTACTTTGTTCAACCTTGTTAAACATAACCATATTTAAAAGTTCCAAGGGAATTTTAGAAATTATACAATTCACCCCCCCCCCCATCTTGTATTTTGAGCATCATTAGATACTTTATTTAGTATCTCTATTATTTCTATCCAACATTTGGTATTATCGAGTATATAATACTCACATACCATCTCAACAAATAACATTCTACCCCATGTGACTAATGGTCCAAATCTCAATGTTCCAAAATTGACTACTTAAGGAGTCAACATCAATCTATGATAAAAATCAATATTAATTTAATTTAGGCACTCCATGTAACAAAATACTTTTTTCATTAACCTATATAAAACGTTAGAACAATTCTATACATATATATATATATAACAGTCAAGGAACACATAGAAATCATAGGAAATAAAATCATTGAGATTCATCTATATGGCATGAAATAATGGAAGAAATGTGAATCTCTAGGTTCCTACAATGATGCAAGAGTCAACACTTCCTTTTCATAGCATATGAGGGAAAAAATGGGATCCTCAATCATGATAGTAAACATCAAACACCATGAGATTCACCAAGGGGGGGAATAAAACCAAATATAATAAGAGGAATCTAAAACATCAATTCCCATACCAAATAATTTGTTTCCTCATTGTATATGGGTTAGATACTACTAGCCACAGTCTCATTACCAAATTGAGACACATCCTAGCCTACCATTACAAAATAATAAGTAAAAGAGACAAATTCTTTGATACTAATTTTCAATCTCCCATATGTGTCCCACTCATAAGTAACTAAAACCAACTGGTCACAAGTTCTCATACACACCTACCATTAGGCTAGATGCTACCGACTAGAAGTGGGGTACAAGGTAGTATAGTGGGGATACTATGACCTCATAATATGAGTAACACAATGGTGTAATAAATAGATAAATAGAAGAAGTATAATCTAAACTATCATTAGAAGATAAATCGTCTTGATAGACTAAAAATTCATTAATAGAAATATCAAGAACCATATACAAGATGATGTAATGTCATGTCTCTAAAATAATTAATTGTAAAACATGGAAGTTGGACCACATATATAATGGTATATCAAAGGAAAAAAGTCCAAAATACTATCCCTAAATATCATCATGAAACATAGATAACTCATGAGCTTCCTTGATCCTATGCAACAATCAATCAATCTTCGATAGCTAGGTGATTTCCAATATCCTTACTTGCACCTAAAAATTAATTACAGATAAACAATTGATGCCCAAATAGGGTGTGATATATACTCAGTAGGCCACAACTAATAATGTCTAGAAATAATCAATATAGTGCATATAATATGATTAGTGTGTATATTTAAAAATTATAAGTAAAAATGTAAACTATAAAAGGGTAAGCTCTAGTTCCAAATAAACACCAGGCTGGCACAACCTTCGTTGGACCATACTGAAAAACCTATAAACTAATATCACCATAAAAATATTCATATAAGTGTATGTGAATGTATGTATATGTATTATCTATAAACAAAATAATGTTTAAATTCATATATTTACATATATAGTTCTCTCCAAGATAGAAGCCATAACCCAAACATCCATGTCTAGTAAATGGAGTCTCATAATGTGGTAGGGGAATGCATGCTCGAGTTTCAAAATTAATATGGGAATCTATTCCAATTTATCAAGGGTATATAGGATTCCATTTCTGAGTATCAAAATTATATGTTACACGAATCCCAAATATCACAAATATGTGGTATACCATGCTCATGTCCATAAGTATATAAGTTTCAATACCCATGTATCAAAATTTTATAGGACACCATGTCCGAGTATCACATGTATATGAGACACAATTCCCATGTATCATAAGTTATAAATATAAAATTGGGATTTATAATTCTTCAAATTACCACCTAAACAAGAGTGCATCCATTTTTTATTTAAAATAATATTACATGGTCATACAATTCATTTTTAATTTAATTTATTCTAGTCACTGCATTTTTGAGTCCAAACATATCCACATAAAATATGTTTTATGTATCATAATATTTGTTTATATCTATGGAAACTTTATAGGCCCAACTCAAGGGATAGAGCTAGTCGATGGGGCCTTATCCAACATAAATAAGGGGGCGCATGGTCATTTATTTCCAAGATAAAAAATTAAACAATGGGGGGATATATTTTTAATTAAACACATGGAAAATTTAATCAATCTAAATATGAATCATAATATAAAGAAAAAATACTTTTGGGAAAATCACTAGACCAAATACCTAATTCCAGTAGTTGATTCCTCATCTATTATCAGCTCATAGTTCATCCTAAATCAAGATGAAATAGATAAATAGCATAAATTCCTGAAAATATTTGATTTTACATCACACTATTATATCACTTATTATGGTGAGATAAATTGAGTGAATAAGTAATATTATTGAAGCTCTTAGTTGTTCACTTCAAATGTGATAAATGGTCATATAATTATAGTTCGGATGAGGGTGTTAATTCAAATAATAGGTTGATTCCAAAGGAAGACATCGTGGAAGGATGGGTGTTATGAATAGGAGAAGATAAATAAAATAATGGCTCTTCCACCTTTTAAAAAAATACAATGAGATAATCAATACCTTAATATTTTCTACGTCATGTAAATCTGGGGTTTTTTCCTCATGGTAAAAACCAATTCATGTCTTGAATGGGGTCTATCCTAACCAATTCTTGTTATGAATTTAATTCACATCATTAATTTGTTCCTACAACCAATTAAAAAAATCTTCTCCCTTCTTCCAATAGGAATAATAACTATCAAAGAAGCATAGCTACATGGTGCAATCCAAAAGAATTAATTTATCAAGTTTCACCCAGAATTTAATGATCCATACATTATATCGAAAACCATGTTTTTATATTGGGAAACATAAAATGTTGGGTCAACTTATCACCCCCCCACTCCCCAGTTCAACATTACCCTCAACTCCAAGAATCCACAACATACACACTTTTCTTATCCTACACCACAAGACTAATCTGTAGGCACCACCACCTCTATAATTCTTTTCTATATAAGGTCATTCATCCCTAAACCCTACCACCCTTCTTCCATAGACTACTGCCCCTACTTATTATCTCCACCTCATATAATTTTACCCTTGGAATATAGGAGGATGTCTATCATGCTTCACCCCATATTATTGTTATCCCCTCCCTTATTGCTAATGTATCCCCCCCTCCACCACACCACTCTGCCCCTTCTATCATCTAAGAAACCCCCATATGAGCTTGATAAATTTTACCTATAATAATTTCCAAAATATTCATTTTTATTTTTCATTGTTATAATTTTATTAATAACAATAATATATTTATAGAAATTATCTAAATTTTGTATTTACTATTTAATTTTTCATGACTAATCAATTTTTTGTGAGTTTCATGATTATATTTCAATTTTATTAATATTAATAAATTTTGAACAATATATTGGTGCATTAGTTTATCAATATATCAAATACTGAAACTTTTTTAAAAAAATTTTATCATTGAAATATTACTTCATTTTTTTATTTTATGTTATTTTTTAGATAAGATTGAACAGATTTGATAAAATGAAATGTAATATTATTTTTGAGAAAATGTAAATTATGATTTATCACAATATAAATTATAATTTATTTTAAACAATATTTAATTTCTTAATTATTTAAAAATAAATTATAATATATAAAATATTACATATATTTTAAAAATTGATCAAAAAAAATTATAAATATTTGAAATAAAATTATATAAATCTTCTATTTTTGAATAATTTTTTTCCTTTTAATTTTTATATATATTTGACAATATAATAGTTTACTTTTCCTGATTATATACTGATAACTAAAAAATGGAAATAAGAATAAAATTTTAAATAAATCACAAGACTAATATTTAGTTTTTAATGATAACTTTAGAAAAAAAATTACATTTGAATTTTTTCTTATTGTTGATATCCATTTGAGTTATATTTTTTTAGTTTTAACTATTAAATAAATATTTTGATTTAATTTTTTTGTTATATATTATATATAAATATTCATAAATCTTATTGAATATTAATTAATGATTTAATTATATATGCTATATGGTTTTGTTTTTAATATAAAATGAAATTAAAATTTTTGGAGTTCCAAAATAAATATAATTATTTGAAAGATTATTTATTACTTTTAGGAATTATGATTAATAAAATCCAATATTTTGGATCTCAACATTGAACAATCAACAATATATTGAATGAAATAGATAAATTTCTAGTGGGGTCAATTTCAAATTATTTTCTACAGAAATTGAACAACAGAGTCCTTCTATTCAATTATATCAGTTATCTCTAGATGAAAATGTTTTTGAAGTGAATTAATAATATATAGAGGAACTATAGGCACAATATGTCCTGATGATAAATGGTGGTTTGGATGTCCATCAAAAGCATAATGATAATGAAAATACAATTCATTCGGTTCTTGATCTTTGATATCAAAACATGGTTGACTTTGAAAAATATGTGGATGTGAAATATGATTTGAGATTATGCGGAAGTATTAATTATTTCTAAATATTTTTAACATTTTTTGAGGAACTTATTCAATTTTTTGGTTTAATTTTTGGGTGTTATAGATAAATTTCTGCAGAGTTTTTTAGATTTTCTATGAATTTATTTTTTCCTTTCATGGATATTTTATCATATCTATATAGGGCTCAATTATTTCTTTTAATATAAGAACATATTTTGATTTTTTTATAAAATAATTTTTATAAATGAATGAGTGAATTTTTTTTAAATCCTTTCAAGAAATTTATTTATGTTGAAATTTTGTACTTAATCTTTTATTGACATTTGAATATTTAGTTAACTATTTGTGCATATTTTAATAGATTATTTAAAATGTATAATTGTCAAGTATTTTAAAATTTTACTTCCATTTTTTATTCATTTTGAATTTTTTTTGTATGGTTAAAAAGTGTACATTACTTTCTATTTTAGAAATAAAATTCTATTTTAACCCTTTTTACGTTGAGCATACATTCATTTGATAATTCAGTATTTATTTGATTTATATCTATGTTTATCAATATTTTTTTATTAATTTTGCCTAGTTATATTTATTTAGTTTTGAAGATATGTATATTTACAATTTTTTAATATTTTATAGGCTATCTCTGGGTCGGACCGGTCTAGTTCATATATGTATTACACTTATTTTTTTAAATAGTAGATTTAATTTTATTTATAATTTTAGTTTCAAAAAATGTGTATTCGGATCTGATCCAACATGATATTCCCCTTTACATAAAGTGAAACTTTTTTTTAATTTATCTCTTACAATAACATTGCTTGAGACGATCCTTATTTTAGAATATTTTAAAAATAATATTCCACAATGGTTATAATAACAATTGACCTTTAAAACCATACAAAAATGAAAAATTGGGTGACTTTCATTGTTTCATATTCAATAAATTACATGGAAACCCCTTCCAAACACAAAAAAGGATCTTTATTATTGATACATATGTAACTAAGGTGGAAGTTGATTTTTTTAATTTATTATATACAACTAATATACAAATTAACTAAATTTATTTTTATGTATTTTATTATAATAAAAAAAATAAAAAACTAATAGATATATTTTTACAAATAAATACATTATCCAAAACCTATAATAGATTAATAAAGAATAAAACACACTTAAAACCCACCTAAAAATTGTAAAAAAAATAAAAGAAACATATATATTTTTTATAATTATCATAAAATTTAATATATATTTAATTTACAAAGTCAAATTTTAATGTCATTATATATATTATAAATATAAATAGATGAACGTAAAATGAATAAAACATGTAAAATAATCAACCCATGGTCCTCATGGAAGATTTTACCAATTTCTATTATATAGGAATGTATAGTCAAAAGTTGTAAATAAAAATAAAATTATTTAAAATTTTTCTCCATATAATTACGAGATAAATAGAAGGAAAATTTATAAAAAATCGAACCTTGTAAAAATCCATAACTGACCTAATTATATTTATTTCATTCATAAATCTCAAAACCTAATAATTATATTAAATTATTCCTTTTTGATGATGATAATTATATTCAGAATAAGCTATCAATTTAAGATAACATTTTATATATTTATTAATTATAGTACCTGTAAAATAATTAACCATTGAACACACATAATTCATCTATTTTACCTATTTACTATTGGCTGGTTATATTGCTTCCATGACCTATTTTAAAAATATAAGAGTGAAATAAAATAAAAATATATTATGATATATAAGTATTAAAACCCCACAGTTACTTTTCAAAGACTTTAATGATTTCTTTCATAAAACAATGTGTGGAGCAAAACCAATATGTTATTTTTCATACATAAAAACACACAACATTCAATGTACTATAATAAAAAAATATTATGTCAGTGGTAATTTAATTAATATAACAAATATTATATAATACATGTTTTATTACATTCAATATAAGGATGAAACCAATATTAAATTGCATCATTATAAAATCATTGAGAAATATATTTTCCTCTCTTAATCCAGTGTTGTCTGCATTATTGGAGAATGTAATTTTTGGTGAAAGAATCCATTCATTGATGTTGTTTTATACTAATAAAAAATTGTAAAATTATGTCTACCAAAACATAAGTAGTATGTTAGTTTGATTTAATATATTTGAAAGAAATATGATAATCTACATACATGGAAAATACTTGAATCGCTACGATGAACAACATATCTACAGATACTAGCTCAATGGAATCTCTCTTACAAATAATTAGTATATAATCACTCCCACATGTTTCATAACTCATTGGAAACTCATAAACAACCAATTATATAAATTCATGTGTTGAAAATTTATTATTTACTTCAGAAAAAGTAATATGTCATGTATAAGGGACCTCAACATGTTATTGATTTATATACCTCATGTATTTATATTTAATGTAATCCAAGAATATGTGTGTGTGTGTGTAAAATAAAATATTAGTATCATTCAACACAAATAAGAAATAAAGTATATAATATATTCATACATCAGTTTTAGATTTTCGCAAAACTCTGGACAGACAAAGGATAAAATTATTTATACTTTATCCAACTATAAAAACCTCATCAGTATGAAACTATTGTCATGTTAGTGAATCTATAATATCAAGTAACATTATCAAAAGTTGATCCATATCATTATATTTATGATTTATGGTATCCCCAATAAAATGTATTTTCCATGTTTCTGTAATATAATACTTGTAATTCTTAATTTATAATTAACAGTAAATGGGAAACTCTATAGGAGGAGTAAAAAGAGTGGTATATGAAGAATAAGGAGGAGGAGTGAGATATAAATCATGAAATTGCCTCAATATGTCTATTAATATCTAATACACTTATAATCATGTTCTCTCCTCCATTTTATAACATATCTCTTAATATTTAGCTCCTAAAGAATATATTTTTTCTTTATATACATCCTCCATTAAAGATATTCTTGAATAACTGAATAATTGCTTAATAGATACACCCACCTCATATCAACATATGTAACCCAGGTGATTTGGATTTGCTAATTAATTAGAAAAAATCGATCCTACACTCTAGTATGAAGGTCCACTATATGGTAATATCCTCAATGTGTTCTAATATATAATATTATGAAAATTAATTAGTTAATATAAAAACTGAAATAGTTATAAATTACATTAATAACACCTAAAAATATTTTCATCTACACCATTTGACTCATCTCGAAAATCTGTTCCATATTTCTTCATCTAGGATTTTTTTTCCTTTTTTCATTTCTAGTTTGCAAGAATTATTTGTAGTATCTATAAATACTAAATAATCATCTCTCCATTTTAAATATTTTCATCTATAATTTTTTCTTCATGTAACAGATACCCTCCGTGAGATGAAGTATAATTGAATAAATATTTTTATTAGACCTCCAAATGTGATCTCCTCAATTAATAATTATTGAAGGAAACAAATCAATAATAGGATAATTTTTAGTTATTATAAAATAAATTATTCCAAGAAATGATATTTACCGTAAAAAAATATTTCTAATTTATAATTTTAACAAACATGTTCCACATATTTTAATCTATAAATTTTTATATATCGTAATGATTTAAAAAAATTCATCCACAAAAAAAACAATATTTAGTATTTATTTAAAATTCCCCCACCTCCTTACATAAAAAGATAAACATATTATACTAACATTATTAGTGTCATGTAAATAATACATCAACTAATTTTAAGTAAAATATGACCTATATTTATAAAAACATGTTTGAATAATTAAAATAATACAAGTTGTCTTACCAAAGCATTCTCTCAAAGCTGAGCTTGTTTTACTTGGAAAAATTATCTATTTAGAAATAAAAATTCAAATAATTCCTGATATTTTATGGCCACAAAACACGTATATTTTTTAAAAAAATTTCATTAGTGTTACCATTACAAATAAAACATGTAGATGATATCTAGTCCTCAAAATGAGAAAGTGAAATTTTAAGTGAATTTGGTTTTTCCGGAGTGAGATTTAGAACAGTTTCTATGTTTTAAAGGATTTTTAAATCATTATGGTTAAAATAATATATTTACCCTAGAATAAAACCACATAAATTTTTTTAGGGTTTTCTTCTAAAATATTGTGTTCTCCCTTGGGATGATCTATAGTGTAAATGAGTGTGCAACATGGTCTGAGAAATAATATAATAGAAATATTGTTATATTTTTATTACATTCAGGATTGTTTTTAATGAAATTATTTTATATCATGTATAGAGTTGTATATGGGAAAAATGAGAGCATAGTTAAATCCATGATGTGAGTTTTACCCTAGTCATACTGTATGTTTTTTCGCATTGGGAAATGTGATGGAGCACAATCTTTTATGGATTATGTGAGGAATTAATTAATTAATTTTCTAATTTTTTCAACCTAGTGAATCCTAATTTATATCAACATTTATAATAATATCTAGGATTACCCACATACCCCTTGGTTATTTGGAGGATATATCTCAAGGTGGAAACCCTAATTTATGATATTAGATATATGTTGATATATCGATGGAAAAAATTAATGAGGATCACTAATGACATCACCTACAAATGAAATATTCCCCCATGATTGATCCATTTTTTACATATGGATTTATTACATAATAAATTTTTAGCATTTCCTTCATCATTTATTCTATCATGTATGAATTCATCTTAAATTTAACCAATGATCAGGATAATTTATTTTCTATTAGAACTTATGTCTTTCATGTTGAAACTTTTTTTTGGGAGTGATAGATGTGAGACCAAGAAATTAATAATATATTTCATTAATTTTTTAAATTGAATATGATGACTGGTTGTGTTTGGTTTCATGATTACATGATTGTATGTTTCTATATATTTCTCCCTACATTGTCCTTAAAACTTCCAATTACCATCATTTTTATTAGTGGATCAATTGCTTCACTGTCTGATTTTGGTTTTCACTTCAGCATAAAATCAATGATACTCAATTTGATTCAATGTCGATGATTATGATATAGGGATGCGGATTTAATGATTACCATCTATGATGAAACAACTGATTCAATATCATTTTTTTAGATTATAGATCTTGTTTCATTTGGTTGGAGATGAGCTTCAAGGAATAACATTAATATGGAGAATTACGGTTAGAAAATGATTTTTTGACAAAGGAAGATCCATTAATAATGAATATGGTTGTGTTTTTTTATTATGGGAGAAATTTGTGGAAGGGGTGAAAAAAAAGATATTCATTGAATCTATGGATAAGTTATTGGAAACCTAAAAGAATGTTTTTTAGTATAGAGGAACAAATGATGTGGAACATGTGATATAAAACATTAAGATTTCCGGTTCAAGTTGAATATCAATCACTCACGTGGATAGGCACACACAACATGTGACCATAGATGTCCAACACAATATGTACATGGAGTATATTTCCAAGGATCCTAATTATCATAAATTCTATTTGAACCCAGTATACAACCCATGTACCCCAAGTGGAACACAACATAGACATTGAGGTTTAGGCAATGTACCAAACTCGGTGACACATGTCAAGTAAATAATTTCTCACATCACATAATACTTCATTCAGAAGCCATGTTGATTGGAATGGAATGAACAGGTTGACAACATGGGTGTCACACTATATACCCCCATGGTAATTTTTATTACCTTTATTTAAATTAGATTAAGACCTTCGAAAAGTAATTTTTGAGTAGGTGTCTATATAGAATACAATTGTGTCGTTACTTTTACCTCCCCTCAAAAATGTTAAGGTATCCCATCCTGCTACTTATTCAACATAATACTCTATTTATATGATATTTATAATTATGATCGCGTATATCACTCTATTATTTTGGATTTATGATACCCAATCATCTAGTTAATCTTAGATGGGGTCTACTATCCCTACATGGTCCCAGGATCATGATCCACTATTCCCTTCTGTATGTAGCATAATATATCTTATTTCATTAATTTTCCCTTGTGATCCCATACTAGTGGAAGTTACATTTGGATTCAAGTATCCCACTATGGTTTAGGGTGTGATCTTACATTATTGAGTTGAATTCCCTCACCTGACAGGGATTTCCATGAAGAAATTCTCTCACCAATTGGATATCATACCTCAGTGATGAATGGTCTCCACATTGTGTAATCCTGTGAATGTAATGCAGTTGGTAAGGATTATAATTTCAAACTTCTTTGACTCTTGTGAATCTTTCAATAACCTATTGCAGCTTCAAGACTCAATACACATCAATATAGAAACATTAGGATTTATGGACCATTCAGCTTTCCAAGCACCACCCGGTACTCATTTGAGAAAGTAAATTGAAATGTATCAATGATAACTAGGGTTTCCAGTATCCCTCAATATTCTAGTGATTGAATATATTATTATTATTACTATTCACTTACTTTAAGATACACTTTTGTATTTTTATCCTTGGGTAGACATGGTTTCACATTTTTTCATACTTCATATTTTATATATTCAGTCATGGTATGTGAAGGTAAGATGACTTATTTCTTTATACATATTTTTAGTTTCTAGGGAATCTTATTTTGTATTTTTATAGTCTCTGTTACATGGGCCTTGATCCCAATATTTTTTTTTCGTTTTAGATGAGGAATAGTTCATAGATTTCTTTGTCGATACAGAGTTAATGTGTCATGATTAGAGCATATTCTTAGATATCATAAAAGGTACAGTTAGTGTGTAGCATGATGCTACATGGAGATGATAGTGGAAGGCCTTTTTAATGCTTAGTGATTGATCACTATGAGGAACTCTTCATCTTATCTAGTTTTTGGTTATCTCATGACATGTTGAGTTAGAATTTTTCCCTTATGTACATTATGTGATGAATTCTAGTTATCTATGTGGATCTTAAGAGATGTCTCATTCTTATGTTGTATCCAGTTCAGTTTGTTGCATTTATATGTATTTGTGATGTTTGTTTCTTACCTTGTTCACTAGAGATATATTATATCTGTATTTGGTTAGAGGATAAATACATATATATTGTGATATATGTTTAATTGGTACCAGTAACCACCCCAAGATTGTTAGAGGAAGTATAGGATGGAACTCCCAACCTAATGTTAGCCAATGTTGGGCTGTAATGGGGTGGGTCATTTTACAGTGGTACAAAATCATTGTTTTCCCGAAAGATGGTGGTTAGATTTTTTATTAATCTAAGGATTTGATAGGGAACAGAGGGAAATTATTTCAATAGGGTCTTCATTTTGTTTAATATTATATCGAAACCTATATGGGTATGGTAATGGATGTATCCTTCCACCAGCACTTTGATGACATGTTAGTCAACTTAGAACCCTATGAAATCGAATCTGGGGTATGAGTAAGTCAGAATATGCATCAAATTGATGTCACTTATGATATTTATTATCATCCCTATATTAGAACATCTATATATTCTCTAAAAATTATGGGTTATCAAAATTTATTGTAGTGTACTTCCTACTAATAATTAGATTGAATGGTGGGGAAGGTCTATGATGAGCCAATCCATGTGGTTGGTCCTCTTGAAAATATTTTGTGGGTGATGAGGTGATGTTTTATAATAAATTTTTGAGAGGTTTTATCACCCCATGATGTAGATTAGCTTCTATACACTTTAACATATTGTATTTCTATCTTGTTAGGTGGATAATAGTAAAAGTTAAGCTGGAAGAGACTACTAATAAAATAGTTATGTTGTATGTGTTGGACAATAATCCCGAAGCTTTTATAATGAATGTATGATCATTAGGTAATAATTGACTAGATAAAGACTGGTTATTGACTTTCCATAATGTTTAAAATTTATATCTAGATACTAATTCATGTATTGAGTTTCATATATGACAATATGAGAGTTAGAAAACTGTATATTTCTCAAACTCATTATGAGAAGGACCTACGATGGTTTATTTTTGAGCACTTTTCAATGATGAAGTTCTCATAAAACGATTTTGAACATCTTACAAGGTGGTGTGACCTTGTTCATGTACTCATACGAGAGATAGGCCTTTCCATGGTGATTTATGAGCATCATTTATGGAGGAATTACTCAAAATTGGTTATTCTAAAAGATCTTAGGAAAATATATTTAAAATCAATGTTTCTGAGCTCTTTAAATTTAACATGTAATGAAGTTACTTTATTGAGTAGGTTTATATTGGGAAAGGTTTATGGGGATACACCTTGTTTATAGGGGTAGGTTTACTTTTCATCAAATGATAGAGAAACTAGTTTCATGGATGGACCTATACATTTTATATAGAGAATATGGGAGTCTCCAAGATATATAACCTCATGTTTAACCTGAATTTATTTGTGGTTATAAAAAAAATAGAGTTTTAGTACATGGTGAATCATTAAATCTCCCCCAATTACCAGCATCCTTGGATTGGTTTCTAAATACATATATTTTTTACAATATAAGTTGTGTTTTGGTGTATGTAGTGGATTCTTATGCTTCCGCAAAAACTAGTTTCATCCAGAGTATGACTTCAATATATATCCCTATATACTCTCATAATGTTTAGTGTATGTATGAAATGTAAACATAGATATAAATAACTAATATTTATATATTCTAGTGAATCTCTGGGTTGGGTCATAGTTGTCTAAGAGACATCCATCAGTTGAAAGTTTCATTCAATCATCCACCTAGTAGAGTCAGTTTATCCTTGATGAAGAAAATAATGATTTATAGGGTTTCATAATTCCATAGAATAGTTATAGTGGTATCCAACATGATACATATTAGTTACTCTCAATATATATCATATGGTAATAGTGATTTGGTTTATAAGGATGGATGTATATTTAATATTGAGATAGTCTCCATAGTTGTTGAAAAAAATCCATCCCTATAAATGTTTAGTTATATTCCCATAATATGGAGAGTAGTAAATCTTGTGAAATGTTTATCTTGAACATTTTGTCTCTATATAAATTGTATGGATTTCATAGAGGATTCAAAAATTTTATTTATGGTTGAACCTAGGTTGGGATGATTTTATATCCATTGGCCTACATTTTGTTATCATTGAACCTCCATGTGGAGTTATGGTGTATTAATCTGAATCTATCATTGATAATATTCATTTTTTAGAGTATCAGGAATTTAGGTTCATGTTATTTGAATCATGGTTTTTTAAAGTTGTGTTGGTCTGTCTAAAATTGATTTTATAGGGGCTGAAGAGATCGGAGTAGTGAAATAATGTCCTGGTGAAATTAATTCATTCGTGGAGGACTCAATTACCAATATATGGTGGTAATACGGATGTTATTCTCATTGAGATTCTTATTCTCCTGGAAAGGGAGATGTTCCTCCCCCTCACTCAATGGGGGTTCCCCCACTCAATTACTTTATATGAACGTTTTCATGGGAATGATGTCGAATTGATTCTTTTGTATGACTAGAGGTTCCTGAGTAGTATTCTATATTTGTTATTAAATGTGCGAAATATTTCATCCACTTCCTCGTATGGATAATAGATCATTCCTAATTATTTTAATTGTTATAGTTAGGGTTATCCTTAATTTTTACCACTATTCTAAATCATTGTATTTGGGATGTGATTCCATATTTTTTTGATTAATTGTACCCATCTCATAGAGAATATTAATATGTGATATGTGTGGAATATTTTCCTGAAGTTTATGTATTTTGGTCACTTAGAATGGTTTTTCATTGTTGTATGGATCCATTATAGTTGGATTATATGAATGTTTGAGACCATCCTCTCTGTATATTAGTGGGTCAGGTAAACCGACTATTAATAGTGTTCTATTGATCAGTTGGATGATATTAATTTTGTGACTGATGTTCTCACTCATATCTTTCACAAATGAGTAGAAACAAATATATTGGATTATCTCCAGTAGTATTTATGAGTTTGTTAGGGATTATGATGCGATAAATAATTCTTAAGGATTCATATTTCAAAGAATATGTGTTAGACTAGGTTACATTTTCAATATTAAATAGAAATGTTGGAGTTCATGCCTTGTTTGTAGCTGGTGGAAAAGATAAGGGATTAAAATTATAAAAATCATACAAAATTTAAAATTTTTCCATGTAAGTATAATGGCCTGACCCCAGTTTCTCATAGAAGATTCCATATTTCATTACATTAGATTGATTACAAAAATTTTGTATCACAAAGGAAAAAATTAGAATTTTTTTTTGAAGAAATAGATACATCTGTATGTTCAACATTACAACATGAAATGAATCAAAATAGGGAAATTCACTTCAAAACATCTATAAATCATAGTTTACCTATACACATCATTCATAATTTATTTCTTCAAATCCTTGGAAAATAAAAAATAAGAAATGATTGTGCTCAAGTTCTTAGAAAGGGTAACAAATAGGTCGGATGATATCATAAACATAAACATTAGGCATGGTGAATAACTAAAAAAGACATGCCCTTAAAAATAACCTTTAATATAATATGGTGGGTATTAAGGATGAATAAATAATAACATAATAAAGAATAATCATGGTTATTATACTATTTAAATAACCTCGTGGAATATCATTTTTAATAATGAGGGAAATTCATAATGTCGAAAATTCAGAAATATACCATCAAGGCCTCAGCCAAGACATCTGAAAATGATTATGTCTAGGGCCAAAAACATATTTGAAAATGGGAAAGGCCTCGACCAAGTCCATACCTTTTTTGCCTTATTAGACCTACCGCTGCATCGAGGGGTTATAATAGGCCCCACACATCAATTCTAGAGTCTAATGAATTATTTATATGAATGAGGATATTCATAAACAATTTAAACATTCATATTGAAACTAACATATGAAATGTAAATAAGGTTCCCCAAACATAAACACTAACCATTCATATTAATATTTTGAATGGTTTCAAGATACAAAATCCATAGTAAAAATAATAATAAATCGTTCAATAAAACATGGTAGATGATATCATAAATTATCATTCCCAATTATACATAATAATTAATACAATTTTTGAAACAAATTAAAAATAATCATCGAGTAGTAATTGGGATAAATATTCTTTTACATTGAAAGGAAGAGTTATTTTGGAAAATTCATTATTTAAAAATAAAGTGAAATAATATAGTTTTTTAAAATTAAATGGGTGATTTTAGAAAAATATTGGTGGATTAAAATTTATTATAGAGTGTACTTGAACATAGGTAAGAATTTGACAAGTTCCTTTGAATCAGGTTTGTATTTCGGGAAAAATTTGTGAATGATCCTTTTAAATCATGTAACTACCCCAAAAATAAAAAAAAATTATGGTTGGTACACATATATATCATTAACATAGAATTTATGATTTCTACATAATAATAATTGATAATTACATTGAGGAAGGTATATAATATGAGTAAAGTGAATGAAAATGGAGGTTCAGGTAGAAAATCCTTAACTTATGTATGAATATGTTCCACTCTTGAACATAAGGTCTTGTAATATTAATAAAAACTTCTAAATAACAGAATTATTAACATATTAAACATGTATTTTATTTATTATAATTTTATTAAGTTCATTTATGGTCATTTTTATGGGTCAAGAGATTCAATACTATTGTTTCTGAGTACTCGTTTCATTAGTTTTCATGAACGGTTCGTTTGTATAGAAGTTAATGTAAAATAAAAATAGAATTCTAGAATTGAGGTTATATGTTGTTAATGTTAATAAAAATTTTAAATATTTATATGTTTTATTTTGTTTCTTTGGTTGAGGATGAATCATTAGATATAATTTAATGAAAAACAGTTGGATTAATTTGGCGGTTTTTCGATCACCAAAAAATCATTTTGTATTATAAATTAATACCATGTATAAAAATAATTCCAGAACATTATATAGGTTATATATTTTATATTATGATCTAGATAAACCATATAAATGGTTTCATTAATAGAATTTATGATGGTAATGGAAGTTGAAATACCCGTCGTCCTTGAATGTGACAAATTAACACATCTTAGATGGTGTTTTCATTTCTAGATTGAAAAAGAGTAGAAAAAAGGAGATGATGTTGAATTACTCTATTATCATAACCAAATTTTAGTAAATTTATTGTACTGGAGTTATAATAACATGTTGAGGAAATGAGGTGACGAATGAAAAAGAATGAAAGGAACTTAAAATAAAATAAGAGAAATGAGAGGAATTTACCCCTGGAATTTATCTTCCTTGAGAGCATCATTATGGGAGAGGATTTGGTCTTTTGAAGATACCAAGGGAATATTCACGCGGGTAGGATCTTGGGAGGAGTTTTTAGTAGAATTTATACAAGGTGAAATTATTTAGAGGAGTTAAGATCTGAGGGAGTGATGGGTGGCTTTTATGGTGGACGAGAGCAGTTATTTCCCATTATTTTAGTCATTATTTTCTTATGCATGCTTAAGACAAGGAATATTATTTAATCTTGGGACTTAAATAGTAATAAATTCAAGTGATTTTAAACCATGTGTGCTTAAACCAGCCTTATATCACTTATGAGTCAATAAATAATGTATTTTTCATTTATCGTAAATTACCGTATTTTTCTATTCACAAAAATTCATAGATTTTAGAAAAATAAAAAAATAACCCTATCCATTATTAAATATAAAAAATTAAAAAATTAACTCCAAAAAATCAACATAATTTTCTAAATAATAGAAATTTAATTTTTAAATAAAATCATTATTTACATGAAAAATACAGATTCTAAATTTTAAACTAATGTATAATACATTCCAAAATTAACTGAGGTATCTTAAAATTATCCTAAAATCACATGATGATAAAATATTTAATTAGAAATACATTTCATAAAAATTAAATTTTCTTAATTTCTTAATTTAAAATTACAATTAAATATTTATTACACAGAAAAATACTTACACTTAATTATTAATTTGTAAAATATTCTATTTCATTTATTAGGTGCATATATTTTATTTCTACTTTCATGGGTGTGGTTACTATTCATCAGTGTTGTAGTACTATTCATAAGGGTATGTTACTATTCATAAGTATCATGTTTCTAATCACAAAAAATGTAAGTTGATCCTATCATCTCCAAATATCTTACTAAATGTAACCGTGTAAGTCTGTTTTTTGAAATTCAAAACACAGAAGTTTAAAAATTATCTTCACTCACTAGGTTGTAATAATGTGGTTCTTTCTAGAGAATAATTATTTCATTCATTCAATATTAAATGTTTTTTCAGATTCTTGGGGTGTTACATTCTTGCGCCTTAAAACAAATTTCATCCTCAAAATTCAATAATGTTACCTCATAAAATGATTTGGGTAGTTATTCATTATAATCTCCTCATTCTCTCATGTTTCTTCTTGTACTTTATGATTTTTTTCAATGTACGTTTACCAGTTGTGTCATTCGATTCCTCAAAAAATGTAACTTATTGTCTAGAATCTGGATAGGTTCTTCAAAATAAGATATGTCAGGTTCAAATTGTATACCTTCAAAAGTGAGGACATGCATTGGTTCAAGCATGTACTTTCTCAACAATGAAACATGGAAAACATTGTGTAATTTTGAAAGGCATGGTGGAATTTCCAAATTATAATCCACAGATCCTATTCTTTCTAAAATTTCAGAAGGGAAAAATATATATGGGGCTCACCTTCCCTTTATTTCCAAATCACATTACACCCTTCCACAATGATAATTTCAATAAAATGTGATCACCCAATTGAAATTCCAAATCCCTCGTTTTATTATCAACAGTGCTCTTTTTCTGGTATTGAGTTTCATTGATGTGGGAATCATCTAATTAATCCCTTTTTAGCTCGGGTATAGCTAGAACACAAATCCTCTTCCCAAATTTCATAATTTCTTCTTCATATACGTTGTCTGGAAACTTCACAACATTTAATGCATTAATTTTTATTGGAATATTCTCATCATTGTGGTGAGAACTTTTAATTCATTCCAATAAAGATGTTTGGGAAACTAGTTGAAAAAGTAAAGATGCTTCACCTTCATTGATAATTCCCATGACCATTGTTTCTAGATCCATGAATATTGGATCCCTTTCAATCATCATTCTAATTAAAATTGTATGATCCTTCATGATCAATGCATCATCTACCTTTTTTTCTTTTCATGGGTGGTATTTTATGGAACAATCATATTCCTTAAGTAATTTGAGCCATATCCTTTTCCTCGGGTTGCATTCTTTTTGTGATAATATATTTTTCAGACTATTGTGATCCAAATATATCTCAAATCTTTCAAGATAGACATTGTTTACCAATATTTTTAGAGGAATTATTATGAAATAATACTCAATCTCATGAGTAGGACTGTTCTTTTTCATAAATTTACAACTAACTTGATGTATAGTCAAATACTCCATCATTCTTCATAAGGACACAGCCAATCCCTTTCTTTGATGCATCACTATAGTTCACAAACCCATCATTACCCAATGTTAGAGTTAGGATTAGAGTATTCACTAATCTGCTATTTAGTTCTTTAAAACATTCCCCACATTCTTTTTTTTACATACAAACATAACCCCTTTACAAGTAAGAGCAGTTAACGTTTTGGAAAATTGGGTGAAGTTCTTAAATAAATGCCGATAATAACCTGCTAGACTAATGAAACTATGTACCACAATTATGTTCGTTGGAGTAGTCCATTCTTGAATAGCCTTTTTCGTCGAAGGATAAAAAGATATTCCATCCTTAGAGACAATGTGGACAAGAAAATAAACTGATTAAAGACCAAATTATCACTTTCTAAATGTCACATATAATTCATTTCTTCCAAGAGTCTTTAGAATAATGTGCAAGTGATTCTCATGATCTTCGTAGATTTTGAGGTATACTAGAATATCGTCAATAAATTCAAACAAAAATTCATCAATATATTCCTTGAAATTTTTTTTCATTAGATCCATGAGAACATTGGCTTAATTAGTCAGTCCAAAAGGCATTACTGTAAACTTGAAATGCACATACCTTGTTCTAAATGTTTTATTTGTAATATATTCCTTACTGAAATGCAATTGATAATATCTAGATAAAATTTCAGTCTTAGAAAAATATTGGGGTCTATGAATTTAACCAAATAAATCATCATTCCATGGTAGGGTATAGTTTTTCTTTACTGTAATACCATTGATTTCTCTATATTCAGTGCGCAGCATCCTGGATCTATCTTTCTTCTTAACAAAAATAAACGGGGAACCAAATGGAGAAACAAAAGGGTGAATAAATATTTTATCACTCAATTCCCTTTGATGTTTCTTCAGTTCTAATTATTCCACAATGTCAATTCTATAAGGAGTCTTTGATATTGTCCTTGAAATTGTAATTAAATCAATATGTAACTCTGGTTATCTTTCTGGAAGGTGTCAAGGTAAATCCTATAAAAACATCAATATATTTTGTTCACAATATGTACATTATCTAATTGAATATTTCATTCCTCTCCCACTGATATTTTATTCTCATCCTCCCCAATAATCTCATTTTGTATAGCTATTATGGGTGGAACTAGATACCAATCAGATGATGTCATTTCTTCTCTATATATAATGGATTCTATTCCTTCCGCACAACTCATAATTTCCTTCTTCTTTTAATATATTTTCACATCATATTTTGAAATTCAATACATGCTAAGGATTATGTTAATTTTTTCCAATGGTATGACAATGAAATCAGCTGATAAAACCTATTTATATTACAAAATGGAGACTACCTCAAACATGTTTCTTGAAATGATACTTCCCTTAGGAGTTTTGACTCTAAACACCACTGCTAATAATTATTGGATGTATCCAATTTATAGAGAAAACTGGGAAGAGATAATTGAATGGGATGATACCAAATCAAATAATTAATTGGCCAAGTTTAAGGAAATTATTATAGTACCAACCACCATATCATTAGAAACATCAAATTCAGTAGTTTTGATCACATAGGCTTGGCCTTACTCCCATGGCCTTTTCTATAGAAATTTTCCTTAACAATTTGGACATTCATTTGTATAGTTTCCCATATCTCCACAATAATAGAATTGAACATTGTTGTATTCATTATATCCCATGAAATCACTCGCATGATGGCCTTTCTTTCCACACTTGTATCACACTCCTTTTCCTTTTAAGCAGGTACCTAGGAGTTTCCTTCCCCATGTATTGCATGTTTGAGAATTTCCATTTTCATTCTTCCCTTTAAAAATTTTATCCTCCTCCACCATCTTATTCTCTTATTTTCCCCTAAATACATAAGACATTGGGAATTATTTCTTTGTATTGATAGCACACATGACAATATCTTCATATGATTAGAAAAATTGGGAGACTAGTTCCCTTTGGATGAATGGTATTAAACCTTCAAAGAAATAATCAATATTTCCACATGAATTACATATGTAGTCTGTGACATGTCTTGATAACCATGTAATGTTATATTCATAATTTTCTTTATTATCATCCTATTTTTTCCTCATATTTATAAACTTTATTTCCATGTCTTTTTTATGTTCATAAGGAAATTATTTTTAGTAAATTATTTCATTAAAATCCCTCCATTTTATTTCTTATATTTCGTACTCCACCTTTGTGTTTTGAATTAAGGACCACCATTAATCCACATCTCCCAATATATGATAAGCATCTATGAGAACATTCTATATTTTATTACATACCAAAGAAAGAAATGTCTTCTCTAGGGAACTTATCCACTACTCAGCTAAAAATTGGTTTCTAGTCCCATTTAATAGTGGGGTTCGTTGTTGCATAATGCAATCTGACTTTTCTTATCCATGTTGTAGATCTGCATGCTCCATACAGGTATGGTTTTTGTTCATAACCTATGTCAGTTGTCCATGTATAATTATGAGTTGCTCAGCACCAGTTGTAGCTCGAGTACCTATATCATTATATTTCATAGGAGATAAATCCATAAATGGGTTACCTACATTGATGAAAGTTTCATTCCTTCGACTAGCTTCCATTTCTATGTAACGGAACACACTAGATTAAATTATGAATCATAATTTATAATATCGACTTAGAAAAATACGTACAATAAATTGAAATGCAATTCATAGACAACCTTATAATCCTAAGCATGGTTTTTTTGAGGAAAATTTTACATTTAATTCCTTAATAATGGATTTTAAATAAAATGTGAATTATCATATGCATGTCCCCCAGGAGTCTCAAACTAGGTACACAGTAAGGCACATTGTCGTGTACCTGGATACCCCAGAATAATCCTGAAACATGTTGTCGGATTTTTTATTCCTTGTTATATATCTATCAGAATAACTTCCACTAAAAGTATCCAGACATGGATGTATATTCTTGAAAGATCCATATAATATATTCCATACCAAAATTCTAGTATTTTCTAGTATGTTTATCCTCAAATACAATATTAGGGTTTTGTTCCCTAATCTATGTTTTCTGAATCTAGTTTCGATTTTTTCTACTAAACATACTCTAATACCAACTGTAATGAACCATCCACAGTTTCTCGGTTGTAGTGCCTTATTTCATTACATTGCTTGATTACCGGAAATTCTTATCCAGAAGTAAAATATTAATTTAGTTGTTTTGGAAAAATAGATTAATATATAAGTCCAACATTACAAGTTTAAATTAAATAAAATATAGAACTTACTTTTAGAAATTCCATACATCCTAGGTTACCCATGCAGGTCATTCATAATATAATTCTTCATGTCCTTGGAAAATAAAACTCAATAAAGGGGTTAAATAAAATTCTCAGTAAGGGTATTTTATTCAGTATAAGATATCATAAACATAATCATTAGGCATGGTGAATAACTAAAAACACATTCCTTTAAAAATGAACTTTAACAAAATATGGTGGGTATAAGGGCTTAAAAAATAATTCCTTAATAATTCATATTCATGGGTATCCTATTATTAATATAACCTCATACACTTTAAAATATCATAATGAGAGAAATTTATAATGCTGAAGGTTTTGGAATATACCTTGAAGGCCTCATCCAAGAGATTTGAAAATGAATAAGGCCTTAGCCATAACCATATCTGAAAATGGGAAAGGCCTAGGACAAGTCCATATCTATTTTGTCTCATGAGACATACCAATGAATCAAGGGGATAAATTGGTCCCCACCTATCACTTACTATTTTCAAAGCATTCCTTGTATGAATGGGGATAAACATAATCTATTTATACCGTCATATTGAAACTAACATATGAAATGTAAATAACTATCCTCAAACATAAACACTATCTATTCATATTTATATGGTGAATGGTTTCATGATAGAACATACTTAGTAAAACTAATAACAAACCATTATATAAAATATAGTATATTATATCAAAAAAAAATTACTCCCAAATATTCATAAGAATCAATAAGATTTTTTAAACCAATGAATACAAATCGTCGAGTAATTCTTGAGATAAATACTCTTTCACTTGGAAAATGGAATATATAGTTTAGAAAAATAGTTGTATAAAAACAGAAGTCAAATAATATTGTTTTTTCATGAACAAATGATTTATTTTATATAATTAATGGTGGATAAAATAGATTATAGTATGTACTTGAACATAGGTAATAATTTGATAAGTTCCCATGACTCGGGCTTGTATTTTGGGGATAATTTTTGCAAGTTCCTTTTAAAAGAGGTGTCTCCCCATAAAATAAAGAAATACTCTAGTTTGTAAAAAATTATATAACATTCACATAGAATTTATGAGGTTTAAATAAGAATAATTGATAATTCTATTGATATATGTAGATAATATGGGTAACCCGAAATAAAATGGAGGTTTGGGTAGAAAATTTTTACCTTATGTTAGAATGTGTTCAGTTATTTAAAATAAGGTCCTCGAATATGAAATAAGACATATTAATAACTTAATTAAGAACATATTATATTTTTATTTTGTTTATTATAATTTTTTAATGATCATTTATGGTTTTTTTATGGGTTAAAAGATTCAGTATCATAGTTTCTAAGTTCTTGATTCATTGGTTTTCATGATCAGTTCGTCTGTATAGAAGTTAATGTAAAATGAGAAAAGATTTCCCGAAATGATTTTATAAACTATTAAATATCAAAAATAATTTTACATTATCATATAATTTTGTTTTATACTTTGGGTTAGGGTGAATCACTAGATAAAATTTTAATCATAAAATCTTGGATTAATTTGGTGGTTTTTTATCACCATGAAATAATTTTGTTTTATAAATCAATACCATGTATATAAAACGATTAAAGAATATAAAATTGGATATATTACACATATTATGATCTGGTTTAAATGTAAAAATTTTCTCATGACTAGATTTTAAGATGGTAATAAAATTTGAAAAACTTGTCATCCTTGAATGTGATCATTTATCTCATCTCCGATAGTGTTTTGATTTATAGTTTAAAAGGAGGGGAAAAGAGAAATTAAGATGAATTATTACATTAAAATAAAAAAAATTCATAACATGTATGGTACTGGAGTTATAATAACATCTATAGGAAAGATTTTTGGGAAATAAAATTAAAGAAGGATACACGGAATAAAATAAAGTAAATTAAAAGAGGAACATACCTCTTGAACTTATCTTCCTTGAGAGCCTCTTTAGGGAATATTATTTGGACTTTGAAAGAAAACAAGGGCTGATGGACATGGGAAGGATATTTGGAGGATATTTTAGTATAATTTATAAAAGGCACAATGCTTAAGAGGAGTGATGACAAGAGGGAGTTATGGGTGGGTTTTATAGTGGAGGAGATAAGTATTTTCCATTATTTTAATAACAATTTTATTATTATAGATCAAAAATATGAAAATTATTGAGTCTTGTTAATTAAAAATTAATAAGTGAATTGAGCACCAACCATGTGTCCTAACATTAGCCTTACATCAACTATGACTTAATAAATCATTTATTTAGCATTTATTGTAAATTATCATATTTTACTGTTAACCAATATTTCAAGTATTTTAGAAAAATCCCAAAAAAATCAACCTACCAATTTTTAGATGTGTAGAAATAAAAAATTAACTCCAATATTTCAAAATAATTTTCTAAATAAGAGAAATTTAATATTAAAATAATATAATTATTTACTTGAAAAATGAAAATTTTAAATTTAATATTGATTTTATAATAAACTCAAAAATTTACTCAGGTATCAGAAAATTATCATAAAATAATTGGATTGAAAAATATATTTTTTGTAATAAATTTCATGAAAATGAATTTAATTAATTTATTGAGTTAAAATCGTAGTGGGATATTTTTACTCACAAAAATACCAAACGATAATTATTAATAAATAAAATATTCTATTTCACTTATCAGGTGGATAAATTTTATTTATACCTATATGGGTGGGGTTATTATTTATAAGGGTCATATTACTATTAATAAGGGTCCATTACTATTCATAATGTTCATGATAGTATTCACAAAAATATGTAAGTTGTTCCTATCATCCTCTAAATATCATACTCAATGTAACCGTGTATGTCAATTTTTTTAAATTCAAATCATAGAGGTGTAAATATTATGTTTAATGGATAGGTCGTAGCAAAGTGGTGTTTTGTGGAGACTCAATGTTTCATGCATTTTATATTAAGTTTATTTTCAAATCCTGGATATGTTGTAGTTTGCATAGAGAAGTTGTTAAGAAAGTGTTATAGTGGGGTAGTGTTGATGGATCTATCTCAGTCATCAATCATCTAGAGTGATTTTTTAAAGGGAAGGTGTGGGGTTCTAGTACTAGTGTGGGCCTTGAAAGTGAACCACTTGGGGGTGATAATCTTAGGATTGTGGGTTTTACCTCATTTTATGTGATGAGATGTCTCTCGAATGGAGATTAAAATTTTCCTCTGAAAAGTGCATGTTTCATATCCCTTCTTACTTATAGATGGTTTGTCACGAACCAGGCCGGGTCGCCATCTGACCCGGCGCCCGACCCGGTCCGCGACATGGCCCGAAGGGCGTTCCCGATCCCCACGGGCTGGCACAAGTGCCCGGGTATCATGATTAACCTATGGGAACGGTTTACCTGAAATAGTATACACAAACACTAACAAGATAATAAAATTATGCTGGGAAATTGACAACCAACCAGACCATTGAACTAAAATCAAATTTAAAGGTTTAAAACTAGGACTAACTTCAAAAAACTAACGACAAAAAAAGAGACTAAAACTCTAACTCAATCCTCCAAGAGACAAGAGTGGTGTAGCATCTGCAAGCCACAACACCAACCTGCACGAGAAGACAATCAATGACCAAAACCACCATCGCTGACCATGACGCAGAACCCGGAATACACAAGAAACAAAGACTACATACACCCGAAGGATTATGTTGGGTTTGAGTGAAAGGCCCAGTAGGATCTCACCCAATAAAAAGGTTCCACGCCACAACATCAAAAAGATAATTTAATTTTCTTATTAAAATTATACTTCTAATATGTTTTTTAAAAAAACATTTACAAGCTAAAAACTAAAAGAATACACTAATAGAACCCATTTCACAAACCCGATTTGAAAGGGAAAGAGAAAAATTCATCAAGGACATACATACACATACTCTCTCAAACACACACACGCACACACATATATATACACACACACACACACACACAAACAAGTGGTCCTCCATATACCGATGGAAGGAACCACGACATTGATGGTAGAGCACTATGGATAAATCCCCTAAGGATCATCTTGCTCGAGTGGGACCCTAGAACCTCGTGTCTCGGTGAAATGTGGCTTAGAAACCACGACCCTCAGAAATGTGGCTTAGAAGGCCACGACCCTCAGAAAACGTGGCTTATAAGGCCACGATGCTCAGTCATCATATGTTTAGTTAGTGTTGTAATCTTCAATCCAGCTAAGTGAAACAGGGACGATACCCATCTGTCTCACTAGCGCACTAGTTCTAGTCCGCCCACCTAGATACCCAGAGTTTTCCCTTGTGCTCAAACATGTTCCACATTCACATAACACATCACTTTCACATTTCACGAACCAAACATGACATTACACAGAAAAGTCACCACTTGCATACCAAAGCACTATTTTAATGACACATGCACACCAACAACATGTCTTGTTTTATAAAAATACACCACATTAAAAAATAACGTGTAATCAAGTCCTTAAAAATACCATTTTCGCGTTATATAAATGCAGAAAATAATCATTTGAGCTATTAATGAAATAGTTTCAATAAAAACCATGAAGACTTCACACCATAAACCACTTGATACTATATAGAGGCATCACTTTAAATCTTGATACACGAGGTAACACAACAAAAACCTGTTTTCCATTATTCAAACAATTTTTCATTTCAATTTCAAAAGTACACAATAAGGAAAACACACCAAAAGTGGTTCCTTTTACTTTGAAAATGTCTATATAAATACACAAACACCTAAAGTGACCTGAAAACCACTTTCGCACCTACGGAGACCGAAGCGACGTTGCACGGCTTCGACCGCGATGCGATGGACGCAATCAAGACCATTACAAGAGCTTTTAAATAAAAACCTCAAATTTTATGTCGGGCCTCATGGAGTAACCACATAGTATCCCGACTCTTTAAAAATAAAGTTGATCAAACAAATTTAAACAATTATTTTAATGATAATTAATATTGTTATTATTATTATTAGTATTAGTATTATTATTATTATCATTATGATTATAATTATTGTTATTATTATTATTATTATTATCATTATTATTATAGTTGTTGTATGCTTTATTTTATTAACAACAACTTATAATTATAAATACTTTTAAGTTTTAGATTTTTAGTTTTATTATTATTGTTTTATATTATTTTATTTTATTTTTCTTCCCCATTTCATTATTTTTTTTCTTTTTTTTCTTTCTTCCTTTTCCTTCCCTTTTCTTTTTTTCCCTCTTCCCCTCTTCCACTCTTCCCCTCTCTCTCCTATCGCACATCTCCCCTAACCCTAGTGCTGCATTTTTTTTCCCAGGCCCGTCACGCCCATCACCCTCCTCCATCTCCCGGCCTGCTCGCCCCGCCGTCGGCTCCCCGTCACGGCCGCCTCTTGGCCAACCGCTCCCCGCCGGCTCCCTATCGCACTCGTCGTGAGCCCGCACCGCCTCCCTACACCAGCTGCGGCCCATCTTTGCGCCACTCCCCTTTTTCCCTCCATCTGCCGGAATCTCCACCGGCGCAGCGCAACCCTCCGACGAACCCAACACCCTCTCACCTGGTCCGGCGAACCCCATACCCCTAGTCTGGCGAACCACAGCGCACCCCTGCACTCCTCCATCCGATCACCAACCTCCCCGCCTATGCAAAACGACTACCGCTGGAACCTCCTCCTCCCCAACGTGTTGGTTCCCTTGGCTGAGCGCCTTCCCGTCACGCTGCTCCCCTTGGCCAAGCGCCTCCCTGGCGCGCTGCTCCTTGCTGGTCCAACCCCTCAGGTTAGGCATCTCCTATGTTTTTTTACTTCTATATTTATGTTTTTTGTATTTGAATTGGATTTTGAGTCGGCTTTTGAGGTTTAATTGTTTCTTTTAGGGTTTTATTTTGGTTTATTTTGGTTCGAATTCCCGTGTTTGGGTTCACACTGGGTTCCATGCGGTGCAGACGACGCATGATTGAGGTTTCACACTAGAATTTGAAGATTTCACATCAATTTACGGGTTTTGAAGACAAGGTAGGTTGTTCCATGCCTTTCCATCGTTTAGATAATTTAATTTGTTTGTTTAGTTTAATTTAATATATTATATGATTTAGATGCATGGTACGATATATGTTTATAATTTTTTGGCTTGTTTGTTTGATGAAAATTGGGTTTCCTAAATAGTATGCTTTTGTTGTTTATATGCGTTTTGTTGTCTAAATGATTGGTTGTGTTTAATAAGTTGTGCGAAAGGCGTTTTAAAAAAAAATTGACATGCGTGTGTGATGAAGATTGCACTCTCTTTAGAAATGGTTATGTTCTTTTTTCATTTCGATCCTATTGTTATAAATTTTAGATGTGTTTAATAATTGTTTATAGAGTTACAATGAGGTTTTAGAAGGGTCAATTTGTGAAATTGATTTTGTAATTGTTTCTTTTGCATGTGATATGTTTTATAAATTGAGGAATTGTTAATTTAAGTGGTGTTTTGAGTGCTAAACGTGGTTGAAAGTTTTTTCAGGGTTGTTTGGTAGGTTAGAAAGGTGTTTTCAGGTCACTTTAGGTGTTTGTGTATTTAAATAGACATTTTTAAAGTAAAATTAAATACTTTTGGGGTGTTTTCCTTTTTGTGTACTTTTGAAATTGAAATGCAAAATTATTTGAACAATGGAAAACAAGTTTTGATATGGTTACCTCGTGTATCAAGATTTAAAGTGACGCCTCTATATAGAATCAAGTGGTTTTTAGTGTGAAGTATTCTTGGTTTTTCTTGAAACAATTTCATTAATATCTCAAATGATTCTTTGATGAATTTATATAACGCGAAAATGGTATTTTGAAGGACTTGATTATGCGTTCTTTTTTAATGTGGTGTATCTTTAAAAAACGAGACATGTTCTTTGTTTGCGCGTGTCTTTAAAATAGTGCTTTGGTATGAAAGTGGTGGATCTTTTGTGTAATGTAATGTTTGGTTTGTGAAATGTGAAAGTGATGTGTTATGTGAATGTGGAACATGTTTTTGCACAAGGGAAAACCCTGGGTATCTAGGTGGGCAGACTAGATCTTGTGCGCTAGTGATCCGGATGGGTATCGTCCCTATTTCACTTAGCTGGATTGAGGATTAAAACACTAACTAAACATATGATAACTGAGGGTTGCGGCCTTCTTAGCCACGTTTTCTGAGGTTCCTGGCCTTCTATGCCACGTTTCTAAGGGTCATGGTTTCTAAGCCACGTTTCACCGAGACACGAGGTTCTAGGGTCCCACTCGAGCTAGATGATCCTTAAGGGATTTACCCATAGTGCTCTACCATCAATGTCGTGGTGCCTTCCATTGGCATATGGAGGACCAATTGTTTGTGTGTGTTTGAGCATATGTGCATGTATGGGTGTGTGTGCGGGAGTATGTGTATGTATGTCCTTGATGAATTTTTCTCCTTCCCTTTCAAATCGGTTTTGTGAAATGAGTTCTATTAGTGTTTTCTGTTAGTTTTTAGCTTGTAAATATTTTCTTTAAAATCATTTTAGAAGTATAATTTTAATAAGCACATTAAATTATCTTTTTTATTTTGTGTAATGGAACCTTTTTATTGGGTGACGTCCTACTGGGCCTTTCGCTCACACCCTGCATACACCTTCGGGTGTATGTAGACTTAGTTTCTTGTGTATTCTAGGTTGTGTGTCATGCTCAGCGATGATGGTTTTGGTCATTGATGGTCTTATCGTGAAGGTTGGTTTTGTGGCGTGTG
The DNA here is from genome assembly GCA_963277665.1 of Viscum album. Lineage (NCBI taxonomy): Eukaryota > Viridiplantae > Streptophyta > Magnoliopsida > Santalales > Viscaceae > Viscum > Viscum album. The sequence continues at coordinate 641,019,295 of OY728147.1, read as the reverse complement.
GATTCTACACCACTCTTGTCGCTTGGAGGTTTGAGTTAGTTTTTTTGTCTCTTTTATTTTCGTTTATTTTTGGAAGTTGGTTCTAGTTGTAAACCTTTAAATTTGATTTCAGTTCAATGGTCTGGTTGGTTGTCAATTTCCTAGTTTCATTTTATTATCTTGTTAGTGTTTGTGTATACTATTTCGGTTAAACCGTACCCACATTTTACTCTTGATACCTAGGAACTTGTGCCAGCCCATGGGGATCGGGAATGCCCTTCGGGCCATGTCGCGGAACGGGTCGGGCGCCGTGTCAGATGGCGACCCGTCCTGGTTCGTGAAATGGTTGGATCTAATTCATTCTCATTTTAAAGAAGGGTTCTAATTTTTAGATACTGATGAAATTATTATTCTTGGAGCTCATTTCTCTAAAGTAAAATGTAGTGTTTTCAATTTTATAATATGTTCTCCATGTAATTATTCATTTTCTTTTCAATTATGTAGTCTAAATTTTATTACATTTTATGATAAAAAGATATAAGCCTAAGAGGATGTAGTGACACATGTTTTACCAAAGGGATTCCAACTCAATTTAATTTTTTTTATTTTTGGGGCCTCCCTAGGGGTAAAATTTTAAATTAACCATTGAAAATGACCATAGAAAAAATTTCTAAGAGTTCCATTCATGATGAAATATGGTTTTTTACACCTAGTCTAAGATGGCATGGAAAAGTGAGTTCAATGAAGAATCAATTATTTTATAATAATAATATCAAATTATTTTTATTTCATAAATTAACGTTTCTACTAACATTATTATTTACATTTGATGAAATAATAGATTGAGAAATAAAAACCATAGTCAAATTTGGGATGTGATTTTACCTTATGTTTGACGTATGTTTTGTTCTCATTAGGCAATGTGATGGAACATAAAATTGAGAATATTCAGTATGGAATTAATTACTTAATTAATTTTAATCATTAATTTTTTCCCTTAAAATCAACTAAATATTCCTCTTTTAGAAAAATCTCTTTGGTTAGTCAGAAAACCCTAGGTGATTTAGAGGATTGATCACTTGGTGAAAATGCAAGTGGATGATAATGGATATTCATGGATCTATTAATGAATGAGATTTAGAAAATACGTCAATGGAATTTTTGTAATACCCCAAGCTTCCACACTATGTTTCCCAAGGAATAATGCAATAGCTTGCATTGTACATAATTTCGAGAATCTAACACACCACAACCAATCAAACTAGATTTTATGAATAGTAATACCCAAATTTTTAATTTTAATAAATTTTATTTTTCCAAATGGACTTATTTTTTTTATTCAGAATAACAAAATTATCTTAGGGTGATTTTTTGGTATTTTTCTTAAAACATCCATTTTTTATGAATAGTGAAAAACACTACATTATTGGTTAATACCAACATTTTATTTAAATTAATTTTATGCCAAAATAGATACATAATATGTGAATATGTTCAATGTAATTCATTGGAGTCATTTATAATATGTTTAGATATATAAAAAATTTATTGATCTTTTTACCGTCTTTTACCCATGTCCAAGAAGCATTTGAAAATTTGCATAAAACATAATTTTACCACTTCTGTGAGATGAATTTCAAAAATACTAGAGACATAGTTAGTATCAGTAAGTAATATTTTCTTCAATAAGATGAGAATAATTTTTTGTGGAATTGTAATTTTTGACTTTTATTTACAATGGTTAAAAGTAAATAGGGTAATTAAGGGTAAAAATGATATCATAACTACCCTAACACATTTCCTAATTCTATTGGATAAGTATAATTCGACCAAAACCAACCTTAGGAATAAAATATCATCCTATTTGGTCCCTTTGGATTAGATAAGGACATTTATTATTTTTTTATTTAAAGAAGAGTTAAAAGAGTTAAATTCAATTTTTAATAACAAAACCATTTTTAATATAGGGTTACACACAATATAAGTTTAACTATAAATATTCACTATAAAGATAAAAATATTTCTTACATAATGGTATTTTATTTATAAATTTTAAAAATTAAATAATTTAAATTATTTATGACGCAATGATGATGCTGTAATTACCTTATTAATGAAATATTAAAATAATTGATATAATAAATATCCAAAAAAATGTAAATTTTGACTTTTGATGAATGAAACTAATTTTATAGGTTATTATCACTTGTTATTATTGGAGAAATAAATGTTATTCCAAGTGATAAAGTTTTTATATCTTTCAAAAAAATAAAATTCTAAATAGTTTCAAAATTGACATAATTTGAGTTTTTTGAAAAAATACTATATTATTAATTGATATAATATTCATAAAAATATATTTTTTGGCCATAGGACATAAATATGGTCATATATATGAATAATTAACCACATTTGTTTCTCTTGGATTGTTATAGTATTTTTATTAACCATATTATATAAAAATACAAAGAGACATAGTAAGTGTCAAACTATTTAACTAAGAGTTAAATATAAAAGATAAGGTTAATATGATGACCTAAATCTATATAAAACCTATTGGTTGAATATTTTTGGACCCATACCAACCTTATTTTATATATAATTATTTTTGGAGAAATTTTAAACTGAAAATTATTTTATTATAAAATAATATTTCAAGCTTGACCAAAAGTGACCCTCACCTCTCTTGTAAAAAGACACTTCGCCTTTCCTTAATTTCTCACCTCCATAGCTATTGGTATCTACCATCCACAGCCCACATATCCTCTCAACTATCCTTACTTAATCGTAGAGGCCTTACTTTGATCAGAAAGTCAACCTAAGGAGCCATTTTGAACAAATCCAAAGGAAGAACCCGAAGAATAGGTAAATATTTCACCACATCTTTCAACTTCTTTTCTTCTTCCACTTCCTCTTTCTTTGTTATTTCCATTGTAATGTAATATCCCCAGTATCTTCAATATACATTGATGTTATTAATATGGAACAACCATATTAATTATTCTATCCATCATATAAATGAAAAATTCACCATAAATGTGTAAGTACGACTTACCGTCTACACGTCGTGGTGTAGTTTGTTATTGAAAAACATCATTATTTGGATGGGTATAATAATGAGTATAACTAATGTAAATAATAAATATAAAATTTTAATGATTCTGTATATATGATATTCCATCCAATTACATATGATTTCACCATCAATATAATGATATTGTCGCTCGTCAGTACATACGGATTACCCTCTCCACGAACGTGATGAGATTCATTTCCCATCGTAATCAGTCATGAATAATTTTCGTTTTATGATTAAAAATAATTCGTTAGAACTTAATATCATTATGTATATGAATAAAATACATCCTATCCGTAACAAAGATGGCTTACACAACTGATCATATAAAGGAAAACAAATAAGTTAACACCTGAAATGATGATACTACTAAAATATTACCAACAAACCAATATTAGAGGATGATATATGGTATAATATTCATGTATATAGTTCTTTTTTAATTTAATAACAATTTTTTAACAATTATACAAGATTTTAACATACCCTCGACCAAGGAATAGTACATATTAAGGGTTACTTCTACAATACCTTTATTATCTGAGGTTGTTTTTAGGTAAGTATCTATTGGGACATCATTATAATCCACATCTATGTTTTCATAATAATGTATTTCAATAAATTTTTACTATATACATGACAATGGGTTTAATTAATTTATACCATTAGTTTACCCTATATGTTTTGAAAGGAATCTTTCTGTCGTTTTCCAAACAAGGCACTTTATGACCTTTTCGACAAAATTAAGGTAAGAATGTTTTTTAACTTATACGGAAAGTGTGGCTATTTTCTGCCGTTATAACATCATTGAAGATTCCCTTAAAATATTATAATAATATTTTCAAAATAAAAGGTTTCTTTTATAATTATATGACTTTTAAATGATTTCAAAATAGAAAGAGATATTTCTCTCAAAAAAAGTATTGATTTCATCTATGTTAACATCATTTTGATGGATTTTAAGATTATTTGACATTGATTTATTATGATACAAATATTCTATATTTTATTAAAGGTTTTGTGATATGTTTTAATGTGGATGTGTTATTCTTATACCATTAATGGTTTATAGATAATATATTAAAATTTTGTATGACATTTTTAATATGAATGTTCACATTATGTTTAAACCTTTTCATCTGAGGAATGAATTGGACTTAGTAAGTGATAGGTGGAGCCCACTGTAACTCCTTGATGCATCGGTAGGTCTCATGAGACAAACTAGTTTCTTGGGACATATCCTTGACAAAATATTATTTATAGTTCTGTCACAAGGCCTTGACTATGTGGTTATGAATTCAGGAATTACGCATTCCATCATTATACAAGTGGATATTGATATTGAATGTGATTATTTGAATAGTAGAATATCCATGTTAATAAGTAAATGGAATTATTTTGTTTTATCTATTCCATATTATGCTTATTTTTATGTTTAAATGGCTTTTGGTTTAGTATAATACCTTGCCTTAATCGTTTATGCTTATTTAAGAATGTTTCCACTATATTGTTATCCTAACTAAGCATCTGAGCTAACCCCTTTCTATGATTTATTATTCCTAGGATGTGAAGAAGTATTTTATGGTAGACCTATAGGGATAGGATAAATATATAAGTGTGTTAAAAAGGGGACAAAATGTTGTTTATGTTTTTATTTCATGATGTAATGTAAAACTAATGAATGTATCTAGTACATCCAAGACTGCTAAACTGATCAGTCCTTCGGGACATGATTCCTTGTATCATTCCAATGTTATGTAACAATGCACTGAATCTGGGTAAATGGGTTCAGGGCATTAAATTAGGTATCATAGGAAGTTTAGTACAAACCATGAGAACTAGATTTAGGAAAACTCTGATTAGAGGACACTATCCTTAGATAGACATTGAGGATTTGTATAGATGAACTTCCTATAATTTTAGTATTGTAGATATTTTGTGAGTTTTCCCAGAAATACATCCCTGTCTGGATATGAGTAGGTATAGGTGGCTCTGGCCCAGATGTACCTAGGGAAAAGACATGAATACACCACTTTGAGTCAGACTCGAACAGAAACTGGTGCACGACAATAGGCCTTGCTACACTTGAGGTTACGACACTCCCAGGGGATATGCATAGGATAATTCTCATTTTTGTTACAAACTGTTATGAATGTTTTATGAGTATATACCTCCACAATGAAATTTTTTTTATGATTAGGTATTATATCCATAAACTGTTCAATTTATGTTAAGTGTATTAAATGTTATTAATTATAAATTGAGATTTATAAACTAATCTACTGTATGCCATTATTTAGAAATGGGGCCTAGTGGATGGAATGGAAACCGTATAAACGTACATAATGGGTGTTGGGATTTTCCTCCTACTCAAGATAATTATAGTGGAGATGGGTATTCAACTGTTGTTGATCATCTTATCACCATACTTGGAAAACTCACTTAGGTTATGAATAATATCCTTACCCGTATGGAGCGCCCTGATCCACAACATAGAGGATCAATGTTAGACCGCTTTATGAGTAAAAAAACACAAACATTCAATGGGATTAGAAATCTGTTTGTTGCTGAGAAATGGATACATTATTTAGAGAAAATATTTCATGCAATGGGGAGTAGTGAAAGGGAAAATATTTTCATGGCAGTTTATCACCCCATGGGAGATGCAGTTCAATGGTTGTCATTAATTCAAAACAAAAAGGAAGATAAAGAAGTGTCAAAAAGGAATGGAGGGAGTTTAAAGATATTTTCACAGAAAAACACATTTCTCGTGAACATCGAGTGGATATGGGAAGACAAATTCTGAGTCTGAGGCAAAAGGTGGATGAGAATGTTGTAAAATTTGAGGCTAACTTTACAAGTCTTTCAAGGCATGCTATAGATTATATACGTAACCCAAGGAGTAATTTTGATCGAGTGTTTGATGTGTTAAAACCATTTCTTCAGTGAGAATTAGTCTCAAAATCCTTTATATCATATGATGATACGGTCTCATATGCTATCAAGATAGAAAAAGAGTTATCTATGTCTTATGACATTAAAGCGAAGTAGTAGAAAAATAGATCTACTGAACACTTTGGAAATAGAAATAAGGTGAAGAAGGTAAAATTTGAATATCCATCCTGTGGTAAATGTGGGAAGAAACACCCCGATACTTGCCTGAAGGGAATGAGAGTATGTTACTAGTGTGGTGAAAAATCCACCAAACTCGTGATTTCAAGGGAAAGAAAGAGGTTGTCAATGATAAAAGATACAATTGTAGAGAAAATGGGCATTATGAAAATGATTGTCCTAAGCGCCAAGGGAACTTACCTCAAGAAAAGGACAAGGGAGAAGGGAAAATCTTATGTGATCACTACTGCTGAGGTAGAAGCTCCCAAAGACTTGGTGGCAGGTAATTTAATGGATTCTTCATGTTTATAAAAAGCTTTATTTTATTCCGGATGATCGCATTATTTCATATCTTCCAATTTCACAAAAAAAATTAGATATTTCCAATTTGATTTAACAAGGGAGTTGTCAGTAAAAACTCCTAAGGAAAGTATCATTACAATAATGTTTTTTGAATAAATTCCCATTAGGGAATATAAATGTTCTTTATCTGTTGATCTCATTATCATACCCATGATTGAATTTGTTATAATCCTTGATATGGATTGGATTTCAGACCATGATGCAGAAATTTATTGTAAGAAGAAGGAGGTTACAATTCTCAATAGTGATAAGGAGTACCTTATCTTTATAGCAGAAACGTCACAATTTTATTATTATCTAAATCCACCCCCATTATCTCTACTAAATTCAATTATTGTGGAGGAAGAGAATGAAATAATTATGGGTGAGGAAAAGAATGATAAAATAGAGGATGTACCTATTTAGAAAGAATACGTTGATCTGTTTCTATAGGATTTACCTAGACATCCTCCAAAACGAGAAATTGACTTTTCCATTGATTTAATTCCTAGTTCAAGGCCCATATCAAAGACCCCGTATAGAGTGGCCACTGTGGAATTATAGAAACTAAAGAAAAAACTGGAGGAATTGAGTAATAAGGTATTTATTCTCCCTATTGTTTCTCAATGGGGATCCCCTGTCCTTTTTAGGGGAATATATATAGATCTATGAGGCTGTGCATTAACTACAAGGAGATTAGTGCTATAACAGTAATGAACAACTATCCACTACCTCGTATTGATGAATAATTCTACTATCTTCATAGAGCTCAGTATTTTTCAGCGATTGACCTTCTATATGGATATCATCAGTTTTGTGTGAAGAAGGAATACATTCTGAAAACAACATTTCATACCAGGTATGGGCATTACAATTTTACCGTAATGCCATTTAGAATGACTAATGCACCCTCTGTCTCCATGTATCTAATCAATAGTGTTTTCAATGAATATCCAGGTGACATTGTAGTGGTATTTATTGATGATAACTTGGTATACTCCAAAAGCTACAAAGATCATGAAAATCACTTGTGCATTATTCTAAAGACTCATAGAAGAAATGAATAATATGGTAAGTTTAGGAAGTGTGAATTTAGGCTTCCGGAGATTTATTTTCATGGAAATATTCTCTCTGTGGATGGAATCTTTGATGATCCTTCATAGACCAAAGAAATACAAGAATGACCATAACCGATGAGTATAATTGAGGTATGTAATTTTATTGGTTTATCAGGTTATTATTAGTGTTTTGTCCCTAATTTTTCCCGATTGGCTAACCCATTAACCATGATCACTTGTAAATGGGTTAAATTTGTTTGGAGAAAAGAGTATGATGAATGATTTGAAGAACTGAAAATATGATTAGTTAATTCTCCTAACTTGAATCAACCATCAGTGAATGATGGGATTTTTATTTATAGTGATTCTTCGATGAAAGGACTTGGTTGTGTCCTTATGCAGAATGATAGAGTTATTGGCCACACATCACAACAACTAAAAATTCACGAGAAAAACTATCCCACTCATGATCTTGAGTTAGAAGCTGTAATGATTGCTATGAAAATATAGAGACACTATCTCTATGGTGAAAATGTGAGATTTATACTGATCACAAGAGTTTAAAGTATATTTTCTCACAAAAAGAACTAAACATGAGGAAAATTAGATGGTTTGAACTACTCAAGTATTATGATTGCACAATACACTACCACCCAGGGAAGGCAAATAAGGTGGATGATGCTTTGAGCAGAAAGGATCAGGGAGTATTGAACAATATGAGAGTTGAAAGGGATCATATTATCCTGTATCTAGTAAGATGGATATGGGAATAACCATGGATGGTGAAACATCAATACTTTTTCAAATGGTTGCCAAACCATCTTTATTAGAGAGAATAAAAAGTTCTCAGACTGATGATGAGGAATTTCAAAAGAAAATTAATGTTGTGAATTATGGGAGATTGATCGACTTCATATATAAAGATGGAATTTTGAAATTTTGGAAGAGAATTTTTGTTCCCAATATACCTGATATAAAAATTGAATTGTGGGGTGATTCTCATAGATCCTATTTCTCTATACACTCTTGTATTACTAAGATTTATAGAGATTTTAATGAACATTTTTGTTGGGAAAACATGAAGAGGTAGATTGCTGATTTTGTGTCAAGATATATGGTTTGTCAACAAGTGAAAGCTGGCAGGCAACAACCTGGAGGATTCATACAACCTCTTCCCATACCTAATTGGAAATGGGATAATATTATGATGGAATATTTCATGAGGCTACCAAAGACTGCTAGAAGTAATGATGCAATATGGGTAATTGTTGATCGTCTTACCAAGTCAACACATTTTCTTTCTATAAGAGAATATTTACCAATTGAATGTCTGGAAAGACAATATATTGATGAGGTTTTAAGACTCCATGGTGTACATATATCGATTGTTTTTGATCATGATCTCTATTTTACATTAAGTTTCTAGAAAATTATTCAGAAGGACATGGATACAAAACTTCGTTTGAGCACTGCCTACCACCCTCAAACTGATGGACAATCTGAATAGACTATTCAAACCTTAGAAGACATGTTGAGATATTTCTCACATCTCTTTTATGGTATTTGGGATCAATATTTACCTCTGGGATAATTTTTCTATAACAATAGAATCTATTCAAGTATTCGGATCGCACCATATAAAGCATTATACAGAAAGAGATGTCCCACAACAACTTCTTGGGATGATGTTGGCGAAAGAAAACACATAAGCCCAGAACATGTTGAGGAAATGATGGAAAAGGTGAAGGTTTAAAAAATCTTATAATTCATCCTTGGGTATTATAAAAACCATAAAAAATTAAAGGGTGGTGAATAAAGCATGTGTCTCACAGAAATAAAAAGTGAGATGAAATTCCCTTTCCTTTACTCTTGACTCACTTTTTACTCCTATAAGATTCCAATATGTTCAATTTTGTTTTATTATAAATATTTTAAAATATAATATTATTATAACTAATACAATATATTAATTCATTATGACTTTATATTACCTTCTTGTTAACAAATCTATGTTAAGGTTTCACTTTGGGTAATATTCGCTTTGTTCATTGAATGTGTCTTGATTTCTTATATCCTTGGTCCTTGTACATATATATAAATTTATAGAATGTAAAATATTGTATCAATATCATGAGTATTCTGTATATTTTCATTATAAAAATATTTAAAATATAGAATTTGAAATGGGAAACACTGCTCATGGAGATTGTAGGTCGTGTATACGCTTAAACACTCCTTCCAGTTTATATATATATTGAAAGAAAGTAAGTAAATGAAATATATGTATATGTTTATAAATTTATAATTTCATTAAATTAGTGTTTTGATTTCATATATATAATATATTTTCACAAAAGATATAGTTAATACATTTTGAGTAGTGTGTGAACAAAACACATCATTTTGAGGGGGTCTTAGTCCACACATCCTCAAACGAAATTATCGTACGTACACAAGAAGGATGGAATAAGGGTATGTTATAAATAAATATTCTATATTTATAAATAAATTTAAAATATCATATATAAGATATATAAATATATTTTCCCTCAAAATGATAACCATGAGAGGCAATAATTGAAAAATGAACAATCATCGGGTCGTGAGGTCGTAGTTCGCCAAACAAATAAACAGTATGTCGGTTACCCATTAAATGAATGCGTGTGTAATTTTAGGTATAAACCTTTTAATAAAATCACCTTAGTATATTGAAGATAATTTTTTTGTCTTATAATCATGGAATTAGGAGATTGGAGGTGGTGGAAAAAGAAAATAAATGAAAGGATCTTGAGGAAGAATGTTACATCTTCTTTGGGTAACTCTATTTGGTTTTTACCAATGGGTTCGATGGAATTATTTATACCCAAATAAAGGATTAAAGGAGGAATATATAGATTTAAGAATGTTTAATGGGTATATATTGGCCGAAATTAAGTGTTTTGAGAGGTGTGAGTAAGTGGTAGTAGTCGTGGCCTTTTATAGGGGAGGAAATGGAGTCACATGGTATTTTGAAAACATTTTAGCTGTAACCATATTTTAAAGTAAAAAAGACATAAAAACAAAAAAAAACTCAATAATATAAGGTTAAAATATGAATAATGGGAATCCAATGGGGTTTGGATCAGTTTCTAATTCATTTGGGCCCTTATGATTAAGGTTTATTCCTTTGTTAAACTTAATATTACCCTAATTGTTGTAATTAATTTCAATTAATTTCACTACCATTTTTTGGTCAAAAAAAATTTAAACATATTATAAATAATACATTATTCTTCTTCCAAATATTTCATCCATTTTTCTGAATTATAATCACATATTTGGAATAATGTAATTTAAATTTAATCCTGCTGATGGGATGACACTGTGTGTTTTTAAAATAAAAAGATGAAAAGCTTGCAATGTTTTTATATCCAATTTCAATGTGAAATTGGTTCTAATGAAAATAATTGGTTTAATTGATCATTATATTACCTAAATAATATTTTACTAAAATTTAAATTAAAATTTAATCTTATAAAGAAGTTAGATTAAAAATAATTTTTCAATTAGATTTTAATATTTTTACTAATCATTAAAATATAAAACCTTATAGAAAATTAAAATAAATTTATCATAATATAATTAATATGTTTCTGTTTAAATGATGAATCTTTAATACATATTAAATATATAAAAGTTCCAAAAATTGGATTTAAAATGGGTTCTCTATTAAAAGGTCGTAAAACTAACCTTTTTGAAAATATAGGTTGTAAGCATAAAATTCAAAGTGTTCTTATCTTATAACAATCATATATATTATATAAATATTAAAAAATTATTTATAGAATATATGAAATATATATTATATTAATATTACTCACTAATTGTAATTAATTTAATTTATTGACACAAACCACCTTTATGGGCATAAAAAGATATATCCTATAAATTCAATTAGTTCTTATATTTTAATTTCTAATTAATTGGTGACCTATGAATTAAACATATATTTTTGTAAACCATAAATTTTAATAATTCAGTTAATATTTTCATAACCTCTAATTTAATGGCTTGTTTATATCGTATTATATTGAATAAAATCATATTCTTTTCTGTAAAACTCGGTTTTGCGTGTTAAACAAGCCATCAAGGAAAGTCATTATTGCATGTCACATAATCAAACATCATTGTTCCGTGTAAATAAATCTACGTATTATGTTTCATGTAGTGAATGATTAAATTTTCATTTGATATAACATAATAAAAACATGGTTCTTAAATATAAAATAATCTAATTTTAGTGTCGAGTGAAATTTTAAATTATCAAAATGATTAATTAAATTCGAAAGAAAATATTTCACAAAACCTCAGGGTGTAACTTTATACCCCCATTAAAATAAATTTCACCCTTGAAATTTTTAAGGGTTATCAAAGGATAAATACTTGATTATACCATTCATATAAATTCACAACAAAAAAATGGATCCTAAAAATTTATTTAAGAATGGAATGTTAGGAACATAACGATTACCCAAAATGACATATAAAAAGGTTTCCACAAAAGAGAACATAGGTGGGATGTGAAAACATTGACATGGAAGAAAAATAAATAGTGTTCTTGAGGTGAGTGATAGAGATATTTTTATGGAAAAAGTTAACAATAACAAATCCATAAATCTATGATTATCAAAGGGATAATTTGATTCATCGAAAATAGAGGTAGTATGATAAAATTTTATATTTCAATAACCTGTTTTCTAATGTTGAATAATATTCACATGGTGACATACTTACTTTATTTTATTTCTTTTCCTATTAAAAATCTAAAACATTGGTTATTCCTTTATAGATTTCCACTTCATCGCTTGACCTATAAAATAAAAAGGAATTTTTCATTACTAAAGTACAAACAAATCATGTGATCCAAGAAGTCATCACATTTATCATCATGTACCATCAAATAAAATTAGTTAGAATAGGTTATCCAATATGCATAAATCCTCAGGTGGTGAGATAATAATTTAATCTCACAAAATCTATTAGAATATTAACTTAAAATTTCTATAAATGGTTAACCTTATAACCCTCCAAAAATATTATCGACTTTTTCCTCCTTAATTATTATCTTCCCTTAGACCAAAAAAAATTTTATTGGATACATGATATCGTTGTTGCATTTATATAATATTATATGTGTATTTATTAATACAACATCCATGTAGAGGATATAATCACATGGAATGTCACTAAAGTACGAACAATAATATTATCATGGGGATTATTTATACAAAATCAAAGATGAACATACCAACTAGGAGGAAAATATAAGTTGTCCCTAATTTTCATTATTCAATTCAACCGTTTTGATTACAAATGATTCCCCTTTTTCAATTTTCATCACATGGGGTTCTCTTTTATCACACATATCATCCCATGGATTGGGGAATTGATTCACATAATAAACAAAATCCAAGAAATTGAAACACTAAAATGTATGTGGATCATTCTATTTAGGTTTCTCTACATTCATTACATTTAATTTCCTCCTCAAAACATTTCAAAATAGTTTTTATCAGTGTCCAGGCTTCCCACACTTGAAACACATTCTTGTTTCATTTAGGAACTCTCTTAAGTGATATTTTCCATATTATTAGCACATTGAAGTTTGATTCTTGTTCATCCCTCTATGGTTTTTAGATATTATATTGAACTCTATCGTCCTTTTCTTGTTAAATTCATGATATTGATATGTAACTCCAACATAAATTTCAACTTTGATTGCACAAAACACATTCTATTTGTAGCATCAAAAATCTTTTATAGAAAATTCCCTTTTGAGAGTTGGATTTAAGCCATTGAAGAACGTATCAAAATTACATTCATGTTGGAGGATAATACCATAATCGTACCTCCCAACTCATGTAAAATTAGCTTCATAGGCAATGATAGATTCATAATCCTTTTTATTCAACTCAAATAAATCAATATCTATCTTCTTATGATGTACACTAGGAATGTACAAATTGATGAATAAATTTTTCAAATCTTCTAAATACATGGATTCAATTTTACATTTATTCCTTGTATTCATGATTAGATTCCACCAATAGTGTTCTATATCTTCTATCCAATTAACAGTCAGAATGAATTTCTCTTTATACGAACACTAGATAACAATTAATATCTTTTCATTGGTACTAATTCAGTGTTTAAGAAACATGTGGATTAGAAAACTAATGAAAGATTGTGGATGTTTACTCGTGAATAAATCAATTGAATGTAGTTCCCTCCTTTTATCATTTGAAAACTCATCAGCATTCATTTCTTGGGAATGTTATATTTGAATAGAAAGGATTTTTTTCATTATAGATGACATGGAATAAGGATTATCAGGAGAAAAATTGTCGCATATTCCATTACAATCACAATTAACACAGTTCCTTTCGGTTCCAGCCATTCACTAAATATAAAAAGAAGAGAGTACGCAAAAATTATCATAGAGGGGAACCACATAATAAGGAAATTTAACTTATAAGATGTATAAATAATGACACCTTTCTTAATCTATTAAATTTTAGGTTTATATTATTTTATTCATAGAAAACATCTATTTAAATCATCCATGATCGTTCATTATGATTTTGAGAATTCCCAAATCAGATCCCCTATGAGTGTCAAGCAAGGTGTGTATTAAGGCCTATTGTCATGTACCAAATTACCATGAGTCATGTCCAGTGTCAATACATGGATTTTCCTTGTAAATTGTTTTTAATTATATGGAATTATTATGAGAAAGAAAAAATTTACGGTGCATGATTCCTAGGCCAGATGTGTCTGGAATGATTTTCTGAACGTTTTTAAGGTATGTTTAGTAAACGCATGAGCAAAATATTCTAACTTTGGAACTGGTGCTTAGATTAAGAATCTGAGAAAACCGTTTAATCTGTAGTATCGTGATTTTCATAAAGGATGTTTAACCCTGACTGCAGTCGGTAGAAATAGGGATATTAGTTTTTTGGTTTTTTATATTAAATTAATAAAATAAACTTATAATTTTTTTCAAAACTCTTTAGGTTTCAGTGTTTGGAACCATAAGGGGGTGATCAGAAATTTAATTCATGGCATTGAATTCTTTGTTACAGAATATGTGAAACCACCAATCCCTTCAATTAATAAGATTCATTAATTCTAAATAAATGAATCACCTATAAAATTAAGAGTTGTTTTAACTATTCTTGGGGGTTTGATGTTTGTTTCCATTGGAAAAAGGAGGAGGATTATCTTGAGACTCTTGTCTAAGAATGAATATCTCAATCAAGAACCGAAGATCGTCGTTCGAGCGGCATCATTGGAGGCTAGTTGCGGGATCGACGTACACCAACTCTCCCTCTAACATGGAAATTGTCCAATTATCTTTAGGTAGGGTTTTTATTTGGTTTTATTTTCAAGAGTTGTTGAATCTTGTTCTACCCTCTTGCTATCAAGCTAATGTGGAGGGCGTGGGTCAAACGAACAAGGCCCAGACCCTCTGGTTTTTTGTTGGAATATAGTTTGTACTTCGTGATCATTTTATGGGGGTTGAATGAACCCAGTATTGTGGGTGACAGTGGTGGATGAAAAGGGATCTCTATTGAGGTGATAGTGGCTCGCTACCATGCGCCGCCGGAAGAGGAGGCCACATCCAAAGTCGCGGTGGGAGGAGTTGGCGGCTTGTTCTGGCCAGCCATAAAGGAAGTGGAGGCCTGTCGTCACACGCCGCCGGAGAAGGGGGCTTCGGTATAATGTCACGGTGGAAAGTGGTGGCCGCCACTGGCCTAGTGCAGGCAGAGGTGCGTGGTGCGTTGTCACGTGCCGCTGATGTGGGTCGCGGCTCGGAAGCTGCAGCGGAGAGCCGAGACCCGCAACGGGTCCCGCGGGCGACCTTACAGCACCAAGAGGCGTCGCCGCTCGGCCTTCTTAATGGAATAAATCAGTCCCCTCAAGACAGCTAGGGCGGTCCCTACTCTATTGGGTAGACGTTCCAGTAGGCAGCACGTGCTAGCAGTCCTCACCAGCCATTACATCGCGCCCCTTCGCGGGTCGTGCCTTACGATCCCAACGGGCCACGCCCCTCCGTCAGTTGGGCCATGCTAACCCAACTTTCCACACCACCCAGGAAGGCTTGGCTACTCTGAATCCCATCCTAACCCGGCCGGCCCAGGCTTGTTTTGGCCGGGATGGGCCAGACCCGGACAGGGTCGGGTCGGCCTGGGTCGAGTCGGATCTGACCCAGACCCTTCTAGGCCCAGTTTCACTAAAAGATCCATAACATGTGAACCTGATGTTCATTTGATGAACTGTCTATGGCGCGGGATCCTTGGATCAAGACGACCCTTTTGGTATACTCCACTTGAGTTTTTGAAAATTTTGGAGTACAACCGGGTTTGATTGAACATAAATCTAAACATGGCCTCTCTATTAAAACGTTTATAAGTCACGGGCCAGGCGTCCGATTGACGTATTGTCTATTACGCTGGAACCCTTAAGAAATATAGGTCCTTTGAGATACTTCTTTGTGTGACATAGTGGAATTTGAGATACGACTAATGGATTCAGGATAAAATCCTCCCAAAATCAGGCGTGCTTAGTGGAGAATCTAATGGTTGTATGTAACATGAAGAAAGAACATCAATCCTATGTAAGTCAGTGTCTATTGATCCTATGTGGGTCAGCACATAGTGATCCTGTGTGGGTCAATATGTATTGATCAAGTGTAGGTCAGTGCATAACGATCTTGTGTGGGCCAGTATCTGTCGATCCTATGTGGATTAGCAGTAGAGCCTCTCGATAAAATAAGATGATCTATCATTACTACTAATCATCTGTATTACATTACATAAATTATTTACCTAGTGTGAGATGAGTCTTTACCTTTGTGGTAATTTTACCTTCGTCGCGTTACCTTTATGGTGTTAACATTTTGGTAATTTTACTGTCGTGGTGTTACCTTCATGGGGATACCTTTGTGGTACATTTACCTTCATGGTGTTACCTTCGTGGTGTTACTTTTGTGGTATTCTTTCTTCATGGATCAGTTGTTTTAATGGCTTAAAAGATGGATCCTTGTGTTTTCTCATGTAATAGAGGATTACAATCCAATGACTTAGGTATATATGGGCATATACCTAAGTATAATTGATGACTACTTCTTCATTGTTTGTGATTGAGGTCTTTCTTTGTGTTTATTCCTGTGTGGAACTCTGGGAGACCTCTGGGGGTCTCTGGGTCCCTACTGAGTATTGTTATACTCACTCCAATACGGGATACACCCACACCTTGTTGTGTATTGTGCATACGATAGACATCATTTATCGAGGATAAGGGTGCCAGGACTGGACGGTTCTCAGAGGTGGACTATTTGACATGAGGTGACCTAGTGACTACAGATCATGATATGTACCTACCCTTCAAGTAGGATCCTAGATTGATGTTCCAGGAGTTGTTTTCTCTTTTAGTTGTACATTTACATTCCAGTTGGGCTTGTATTCCGCCACCTTTACTTTCAGTACACTTTTTACAACATCCGTTTATTTCATGGTTGTTTCTTTTGTGTTATAATATTGTCTGTTTTTACAGATTTAAATGCAATACATTCCCATTATATGGATAAACCTTTCTTGTGGTAGTTTATAGACCATTTATAATGGAAGGAGTTCATGAGGATGTCACGGTACGGGACCTAGGGGGACAGGTCATGGCAAAGTCGTATCAGAGGAGTCGGTTCTATCGAAGAACTACGACTCTAATCTTTTCTATCTATCAATAGTGTTAAGTGTTATGATTGTGGTTTTCATTTTAGGAAATCCACTGTTGGTGCTACGGCCGTCGTATCCATACACCAGGGCAATGAATTCTGATTTTCGACTCATTGGTTGAAAACACTTATTATGTGTGTCTTAGTAGTGTTTTACTTTTGATCTCTTGAGTTACCTCACCAAGAATAACATATTGACCTTGGCACACCTTTGTTATTTCAGGATGCTGCCACGTAGACATCCAACCATGATTTCATAGAGAGTACATGATGACGGACCACTGAGCGATGACACCTTGGTGTAGGGACCCCTTATGGTGTTAGCACCTTCGGGTGGTGTACAAAAGGCACCACTACCTGTTGGGTAGCTAATGCCATCGGCCCCACCAGGAGATGGTGCACACTAACTGAGCATGTTTCATGAGTTTCAGTGGAAAAGGCCTCTGAGGATTCGAGGAAAGATGGTTTCACATGTAGCTGAAAACTGGCTGGAGGCCGTGTCCATAGTTTTTTTCATATTTGGGACACCAGCTGACCTAATGGTGATCTTATCTTCCAGTCTCTTCCTAGTAGCATCTGGGAGATGGTGGAGTCTGAAACTTTAGATACACAATGATGTGACCCTCACTTGGGTAGACAATGAGGGCCTTTTCTGGGAAAATTTCATTTCAGTGACCCTACGCTCAGTGCGTATATAGAATATTCTAAACATATAGAAGAGAATCATGACCATGGACTCGTATTCGTTGAGGTTACCTTATCTCTCCCACTACTCCACTGACATGGTATGATACCCTTTCTTCAGGGATTAGACCTTTGAGAATGGTCTCAGATGAGAGATCATTTCATCGATGATATCACTCATCATTTTGACATGGGATGGGGGGTTAGAGAGAGAACTTTTGGTTGAGAACTTCCTAGCTGATAAGGAACTGACAGTGAATAGACACCACCGGACGTCAGGTAAAAGAGTCATCTGTAGCATGCAGTAGACGAATGATGCAAGGGGCCCAGGCAAGATAGACCTTATGGTGGATGACCATAAGATATAGGTTCAGTGGTGAGTGTATAACATGACAGAGGAGGACATATGAGGAGCAGGAAGTGCTACTCATGCAGTGGGTAGGGTCACATGGTTGATGACTATCTGACGCTCCATACGGACAACCAGCAAATGGTCGAGGGACTACTGAGGCAGAGGTAGATATTTGATCAAAGTGGTTTGCAGGCAGTAGGCGAACATGGCATAGGAGTTATCCGTGTAGCAGGTTTTGGGCATCGATTCGAGTTTATACCACAACCACCATCAGGTGGTCCACCCCGACCACATGGAGCAAAAGGACAAGAACGAACTCATCTCCAAACAGTAGAGGCCTACGACCACAGATCTTCGTAGATGAATAGATGTACGATCTATGTCAACTCCACCCTAGATGTAGTAGTTATAGACACAGGTTCTAGTGACTCTTTCATTTCCACATCACTCATTCAGAGCTAAGTGATTCCAATGGAGCAGTTGGGTCAATCCTTATAGCTAGAGACTCATATGGGAAAAGATTCAACAATTGCACACTGGTGACAAGAGTGTGATCTTACTATAGGAGGTGAGAACTTCGGCTAGGATCTTCTAGTAGTGGCATCGAGGACTTAAGATGTCATCTTGGGTATGGATTGGTTATCCACAGTCCATGATCATATTGACGGTATTATGTGCAAATTTTGTTGTGTCCACGAGGATGAGACCATGTTTCCCTTCACCGGTGAGAAGGGAACCTTTGCATCTCAGGATGTACTTTCCCAGACGAGGGTGAACCCAATCACACATCAGTTGGCTAGCCTTACCCTCAGAGAAGTTGAGGTTGAGAGTCTGATCTATCCTATATTGGTGCATGAGTATACCGATGTCTTTCCAGATGATTTTATGAGACTACCTCGACGCAGAGAGGTAGACTTTTACAACGACATATACCCCATTAGAGCACCGATATCTACACCATCATATCATATTGCTCCTGCAGATCATTGTGAGTTACGAGTGCATCTGAAGGACTTATAGAGGATGGGGTTCATAAGGCCCATTGTTTCCCCATGGATAGGCCCGATTTTGTTCACCAAGACGGCAGATTGGTGTTTGAGACTTTGTGTGGACTATTGGTGCCTGAACCAGGTGACCGTGAAAAATAAGTATCTCATTCTAAGGATTGATGAACTCATTGATCATCTGAAGGGAGCTCGATGGTTTTCTAAGATAGACCACAGATCATTCTATCATTAGCTCAGGGTATGACATGAGGATGTGCAGAAGATGACAATCCGATGTCGGTATGGCCACTATGATTTCTGGGATATTCCATTCAGCATGACCAATGCCCCAGTAGACATAATGGGACTCATGAATAAGATCATTCAACCATACCTCGATGGTTTTGTGGTGTTATTCATTGACTTAATCTTGAAATACTCAGCATTGGATAAGGATCTTGCCTATCATCTACAGATATTTATGGATTTACTCTTACAGCACTATCATTATGAAAAGCTCTCGAAGTGCCAGTTCTTGATATGGGAAGTCCACTTTCTGGACATGCTATCTTAGAGGATATCGATGTAGTGGATCCGGTGAAGATAGAGGTTGTGCTTTATTGGAATCCACCAAGAGTGGGACTGATGTGCAGAGCATCTTGGGGTTGTCTATGGACAACCAGATATTTTTACCCAACTTTTCCAGATTTGTGGCACCCTTATCTGTGTTGAAGAAGAAGGGATATCACTTTGTACGGATGTAGAGATGCAAAAAGTGTTTTCAGGTGCTGAGGTAGAGACTAACGTGTTCCCCCATCATGAGGATAGTAGAAAGGTGCATTGGGTATGTAGTCTACTGCGATTCATCATAGAAAGAACATGGATGTGTCTTGATGCAGGAGAAAGTAGTGATCGCTTATAGTTCACGACAGCTAAGATAACATGAGAAGAACTACGCCACCCATGACCTGGAGTTAGTAGCAGTGGTCTTCACCTTGAAAATATCACGACACTACTTGATGGCCCAACGTTTTACAGTAACCTCTGATCACAAGTGTCTTAGGAATATCTTCTCACAGAAGGTCATGAACATTAGACAACGACGTTGGCTGGAGTTCCTCCGAGACTATGATGTAGAGATAGTCTACACACCTGGAAAGGGGAACATAGTTGCATACGCACTGAGCAAGAGTTTTGGTCTACTGTTGCTGAGTGAGGCGACATAGTATCTGTCCACGTTGTAGATATCCTTTGTGGATGGAGATGGAGTAGCTTACCTCCAGTCTATGATAGTCACTCTCCCACTTCCTCAGCCAGTTCGAGAGGCATAGCTTGGGTACATTCACTGTGGAACTCAGTGTGCTCATATATCCTCATGACAGGCACCTGATGTATTTTCTGAATGTGGATAACACATCATCCTCTTCATATGACTTACCATGGTACTAGTGGTGCTACGAGAGGAGGTGTTGAGGGAGTTCCATACGTCACTTCTGGCGGTATATCCTCGTGTGGAGAAGATTTACTAGGTCATCTGGTATCATCACTTGTGGCTAGGGATGAAGAAAGTAGCGGAAGAGTTTGTTTCATGATGCCTTAATTGTCTACAATTGAAGTCCAGGTATTAAGTTTGTAACCCCCCAAGATTTCAGAGTATGTTAGTTCTTCAAAGTAATTCAATAACTTACACTACACGCAACATCGAGTTCAAGCACACCACGACTTACCAAACTACCCGTTCAAAAGCGGTTATGAATAGTATTAAATGAATTTTGAACTTTATATAACCCTTATAAATTAAGAATCCATATTATTAATTTCTTAGACATAATGTAAGGGCAAATTCATTTTTTTCAGATAAAAGAAGTATTTTCAAAAAATGCAATTTTACCGCCTTTTAATGGTGAAATTTTTTTAAATCCTATATTTGAATATTTTATATATTAAATTAGATAAAATAAACTTTTTATTTGGTATAGGGACATAAGAATTTAGTTTCAATAAATATTTGGTGTTTTTCTGATAATATTCAAATTTGATTGAATAGTGGCAAATAATATATTTTGATTGAAAACAACTTTTTTAATCAAAATAATTTATACTGTTTAGTTATACATATGAATGGTTTGGATGTATAATTAGATTATATTTTTACCATTTAATCCAATTTTGGTCATTGGATGTAATTTCACATTAAAATTGGACATAAACAAATGTCAATCTTTTGGTAGTTATTATTTCATAAAAATATGCTTTTTGGTTTTGACAACGGGAATTAATTTTAAACTAATAAATGCAATTTATATGTTTTGAATTTGGTAAAATATAATTCATTATAAAATTCAAAATATCAAAATTAGCATGGGGGGAATTTTTGTTATGTTTATGAAAACTTTTAATTTTTGATGAATAGTGAAAAACACTTAGTTATAGTTTAAAACCGAATTTTTATTTAAATAATTATTTATTTTATTTAAATTTATTTTAGGTAAAAATAGATACATAAGGCCCATAAAATTTAAATTTAATTCATTAATGATATTTTTTAATAATATTAGACAGATAAAATTTAATTGAATTTTTCACCGTCTTTTACCCACCTCTTATGAGTATTTGAAAATTCACATAAAACATGATTTTACCTTTTATGTGAGTTGAATTTCGAAAATCTTAGAGACACTGTTAATATCAAGGAGTAAAATTTGGTTCAATAATATAAATTTTTTTTGGTGAATAGTAACTTTTTACTTTTATTTACCCCGGTTAAAAGTAAATAGGGTAATTAAGGGTAAAAATGATATTATTATTACCCTAATACATGTACTAATTCTATGGGATAAGTATAATTCGACCAAAAACAACCTGATCAATAAAATATGAACCTCTTTGGTCCACTTGGATTAGATTAGGTCATTTATTATTATTTAATTCAAATATGAGTTAAAAGAGTTAAAATCAATGTTTAATAACAAAAACATTTTTAATATAGAGATATATATAAGATAAATTCAATTATAAATATTAATTAGAAATATAAAAAGATTTACTACATAATGGTATTTTATTTATATTTTTTAGACATTAAATAATTTAATTTATCTATGACACAATGATGACACAGTAATTACCTAATTAATGAAATATTAAAATAGTTGATATTATAAATATCCAAATAAATGTAATTTGAGACTTTTTATGTATTACACTAATTTTATAGGTTAATATGACATATTAGGGTTGTTTAGATGAATTGTTTTTGAAATAATAATTCTTTTTTGAAGTTACCAAAAACAAATACCAAACTGTCAAAATTGACATAAAAGTGTTTTTAAATAAAATATTATATTCTTATTTGATATTCTATTCCTAAAAATTAAAGGTTCAACCAAAGGAATTATATAATTATAGGTGTATCATTAATGAACCACTTGTGGTTCTCTTGGAAGTATATAATATGATTATTAACCATATAATATAAAAATAGAAAAAGACATGGTAAATGTCAAACTATTAACTTAGAGTTAAATATAAATGTTATGGTTAATATAGTGACCAAATCCTATCTAAAACCTATTGGATGAGTGGTTTTCGACCCATAACCACCATATCCTTTACATAATACACTTTGGAGCCATTAGAAACCGAAAATTAATTTATTATAAAATAATAATTTAAGTTTTTTCTAAGGTGCCCCTCACCCCTCTTATAAAAGGGCACTCGCCCTTATCTATAATTCACACCATCGTAGCCTTTTGGATCGGCCATACCCTACCCAAATATCCTCTCAACTTTCCTAACTTCATCCTAGAGGTATTCCTTTAGTCAGGAATCCAAATTATGGATCCCTTTTGATCAAATCAAAAGGAATAACTCGAAGAAGATGTAATAATTTCACCACCCCCTTTCAAGTTCTTTTATAGTTCCACTTATTATTTCATTGTTATTTCCATTATAAAATAATAAATCCAATATTTTATATATACTGTGATGTTATTATAAATATGGTAAATACATATTCATTAAACTATTCATCCTTTGAATGACATGACAACATACCTGCATACGTACGGATTACCGTCTCCATAGTCGTGGTGTAATTGTTATTCAATACTTTATTATTTGGATGGGTAGAATAATGATGTGTAATTATTATAAATAATAAATATAATATGATAATTATTCTTTATATATGATATAACATCCAATTATATATTATTTTATTATCAAAATAATGATATTGTCACTCATACGTACGTACAGATTACCGTCTCCACCAACACGATGAGATTCATTCCACATCATATCCATTCATGAATAAATTTCGTCTCATGATTAAAAATAATGTTTACAGACATGATATAATTCTGTATATGAATAATATACATCCCATACATAATAAATATGACTCACATATCAAATAATATAAAGGAAAATGAATCTATTAACACCCAAAATGATGATAATACTAAGATATTAATAACAAAGCAATATTAAAAGTACATATATGATATCATATTAATGTATATGATTATTTTATAATTTAATGACAATTATTTCACCATTATACAAGAGGATAACCTAACCTCTACCAGGGAAAAAGTACAAAGTAAGGGGTTTCTTGTCTCTCTTTTAATTCCGTGAGATTTCCATTGTTCACCACTTATTTATTGCATGTGGTGTGTGTACTACCCATGACTGTATTCATTTTGTAATATACGTTAGTTTATGGATATTTACATCATCATTTTATAATCCTTATTTCATGGTTGTATTTTTCATATGATACCAAGTTGATAAGGGAATTTGATATTTCAATTTCCACTCATTCGGCTTTACGCCTACTTCATTGATTATTTTACTCCAAGATTATGTGTGGAATCACTATTCATTTTCTTATGTCATAATTTACACTCCCCTTTATGTGGATATACTTTTGATACCCATAATCACTCCATTGATAAATTATCAAGTCATCGATATGAAATTGATAAGAGTAATTTTAACTCAATCTCCATTTGTTGAGTTAAATATCCAATTCATTGGTATTATTTTGACAAGAATATGTGTGAATGTACTACGATTTATTTACACTGAATATACAGTAATATTGAGTGTATTTATATTTTTCAGACATAATTAGATCATTTATTTATCCGTAACCTAAGTATATGGTCTTTATAAGAGATTTCCTCTCAATTTACAATCCATTGAGACTTGTTTGTTGTTATACACAAAATCACTTTTATATGGTGTATATAATGTACTTTGACATAGTATATCATGAATCCCTTTATTCTTAGGATATTATAATGTTTTGATTACCTCAATTATTTGAATTCTTGTGTCTCTACTTTGGTGCAGAACTCTAACTGAAATATACTTTTAAATGTTTTAAAGATTTTTTCATCTTAATCTTTCTCATTAATGTCCATATATTAAAAATGGTTTTAAGGATTTCATTATATGAACATTAAAGTTTTAAAATTAAAATTCTTTTCAGATGTTTCAAAGTGGTATGGGATACTTTGATTCAAAAATCTATTTTTAAATGACTTCTTGACAAATAGTGTGACTTTTAAATGTTTTCATGAAGAAGGGGATATTTCTATCAATAGTTTGATGATTATTTTAATCTATGTCAATATCCTTCATTATTCTCGATTGAGGTTAATCTGTTACAATACAATCTTCTATATTGTATTTAAAGAGTTATGTTTGACTGTTGATGTGCTATTTTTATACCATTCAAGGTTTGTGGATAATGTATTGGCATTTCATATTCTAGTTTTAATAATAATGTGTATGTTATGTTTCAAACATTTCATATGAGGAATGAATTGGACTTATTAAGTGATGGGTGGAGCCCGTTATAGCTCCTGGATTCATCAGTAGGTCTCATGAGAAAAACTAGTGACTTGGTACAAGGCCTTGAAAAATCTTATTTGTAGTCTTAGCACGAGGCCTTGACTATATGGTTATGATAGTCTAGCATTATGCATTCCATCATTATGAAAGTGTTTATTTATATTACATGTGAATATTTGAAAAGAATAATATCCATGTGAATAAGAAAATGGAATTATTTTATTTCATTTCTCCCATATTATGTTGTAGTTCAAGATTAAAAGACTTTTGTTTTAGTTATACATTTCCTTAATTATTTATGCTTATTTATGAAAGTTTATGCTATATTGTTATCCTTACTAAGCATTTGATCTCACCCCTTCGAATGTTTTATTTTTCTCAGGATGTGAAGAAGTATTTTATGACTGACCTATAGGGATAGTCTGAGAGGATATGAGTGTGGACTATAGAGACTATGTTGTTGTAGTTTTTCACTTTATCGTGTAACGTAAGACTTATGAATGTATCTAGTGTTTCCAAGGCTACTAAACTAATCAGTATTTCGAGACTTGATCTTTTGTGATCATGAAAATGTTATTTAATAATTCACTGACTCTGGGTTACTGGGGTCAGGGCGTTACAAAGTTCTAGTAGGTTTAGCGCTGCCACTAAAGGTACCAGAGTTGAAGTTGGATGGTATCTCCATGGAAATTATGACAAGGCTTCCTCATACATCCATGGGATATGATTCCATCTAGTTGATCATTGAACCACTCACTAAGTTGGCCCACTTACTACCCATATGAGAGAAAGGTTGAGTAGAGGTATTTAGATGCCTCTATATGAAAGTGATTGTACGACTTCATGGGGTTACATCGACGATCATCTCTGACCATGACACACATTTTACATCCCGGTTTTAGAAGGGATTGTAGAAGGCGTTTAGAAAATATATACATTTGAGCACTGCCTTTCACCCACAGATGGATGGTTAGATAGAGAGGACCATTCATACATTTGAGGACAGGCTTCGTGCTTGCATCCTATATTTTGGACATAGTTGGGAGGATCAAATCCCTTAGTGGAGTTCGCATACTACAACATTTATCACTCCACCATAGGTATGGAACCATTTGAGGTATTTTAAGGTTGACAATGCAGATCAACTCTATGCTGGACAGAGCAAGGGGAGTCAACACTTATGGGTCCAGAGTTGGTACGGGCTACCACTGAGAAGGATCAGATCATCCGGGAGTAGATTAAGATTGCATAGAGTATACATAAGTCTTATAATGACATGAGACAGAAACATATATAGTTCCAGGAGGGGGACCACGTATTCTTGTGAGTCTCCCCTCGATGGGGACTATGAAGATTTGGAAAAGGTGGAAAACTCTCACCGTGGTTTATCGGACTATTTATGATACACCATTAGATTGGTGAGGTGGTATACAGCTTGGCACTACCACCGTAGTTGGAGAGGGTGCATGACGCATTCCATGTATCTTAGCTGAAGAGATACATACATGACCCATATCACGTCATTGACCATGGAGAACTGGACTTTGATGATGGGACAATTTTTACGGATGTTTCAGTAGATATTGAGAATCCATAGGAGTGGGTATTTTGTGGATTATGGATACCTATGGTGCGCATTTTCTTGCTTCCTGAGAACCTCCAGGAGAGCACATGGGAGCAGGAGGCTTAGATTTGTGCTCATTACCCCCATTTGTTTCCTTTATCTATATTGAGGATTTTGGGGATGAAAGCACCAAGGTTGGGACAATGTAATGACCTAGATTTTCCATGTATTTTTTTTAATTATATGGAATTATTGTGAGGCTTTTAAATATTGATGGCATGTGAATCCGAGGCTCGGTGTTCCCGGAATGAATTTCTAAACTTTTTTTAATGTATGTTTAGTAAACACGTGAGTGACATTTTTCTATATTTGGATCCGGTGCTCAAATTAATAATATGAGAGAACCATTGAATCTGCAGTTCAAGAATTTTCTTAATGGATGTTTAACCATGATTGTAGTGTGTCCATAGAAGGATGTTAGTTCTGCTGTTTTCCATTGTATATTAATAAGATAAATTTGTTTTTATTTTATTTTATTTCAACTTGTCTTTATATTTCAATGGTGGGGACCACAAGTGAGGGTGGTGATCAGGAATTTAATATAGGGCATTAAATGCCCAGTTATACAAAATGTGTAACCACTAATTTATTTAATTAATAAGATTCATTAATTATAAATAAATGAATCGCCTATTAAATTAAGAGTTATTTTAACTCTTCCTGGGGGTTGGGTGTTTGTTTCTGTTGGAAACATGAGGAGGAGGGACATGATACTATTGTCGAAGAACAGATCTCTCAATTGGGAACCAATGTTTTTCGTTCGAGAGACGTCATTGGAGGCTTTTGTGGGATCGATGAATGCCGACTATTCCTCAAACGCAGATGTTTTCCAATGATCTTGAGGTACTGTTTTTATTGGGTTTTAGTTTCTAGAGTTTTTGAATCTTGTTATACCCTTTTGATATCAAGCTAACATGGAGGGAGTGGGCCAAATGAACAAGCCCCAGACCCTCGGCCTTTTTGTCCGAATTTGGTGTATTCTTCGTGAGCTTTTTTTGAGTTGAACAAAAACCGGTAAGGTGGGTGACGGAAGGGGCCGACAATGGTAGCTCGCGAAGAAGCGAGCGGCGTGCCATAACATGCTGCTGGTGGAGGAGGCCAAGGCCAAAGCTTTGGCAGTGGGGACGGTGGCCAGTTCGGGCTGGTCGTGAAGGATGTGGCGATGCACCGTCATGCGCCATCAGAGAAGGGGTTCGCGACATATAACTACTTTGGATAGTAGTGGTTGACACTGGCACTCATGGGTAGAGGAGAGCGGTGTGTTTTCACACACCACAGAAGTTGTCCATGGCTAGGAATCCAAAGTAGAAGACCGGAACCCACATCGGATCCCGTGGGTGACCTGGCATCACTAAGAGGTGCTGCCACTCTGCCTATCAAATGAGGGAAACTGCCCCCCCCCCCCCCCCCGTGCCAGCTAGGGCAGGCCCTGCTTCAATGGGCCGCATGTGCCAGTGGATTGTGCCCCTTCTGGGCATGGCCATTCTTGCCCAGTGGGTCGCACCCTATGTGGTCCGGGCCGTGACCCTACGCGGTTCGGGCCTCGCCCCTCCGTCGGTTGGGTAGTGCCAACCCAGCACACCGCACCGTCCAGGCGGGTTGGGCTAGTCCGTGGCTCTGCGGGTCGGGCCCACCACGACCATAACTAATTGAGTTAGCCCAGGCTGGTTTGGGCTAGTCCAGTCCAGACCCGGACAGGGTCGGGTCAGCCCAGGCGAGGTTGGCCAGACCAGGTCAGACCGGACCCAAACCCTTCCAGGCCCCGTTTCGCTAAAAAGATCCATAACATGTGAACAAGATGTTCATTTGACGAACCTTCTATGGCGTTGGGATACTTGGAGTGAGATTAAATTTTTTTTATACTCCACTTGAATTTTGGAGAATGTTGGAGTATGGCCAGGTTGAATCGATCCTGCATCCAACCGGGCCCTCGTTATTAAAATGCTTATAAGTCACATAACAGGTGTCCGATTGACGCACTGTCTGTCATGTTGTAACCCTGACAACATGGATGTACATTGGGATACATCTCTGTGAAACATCTTTGTGGTTGATATATGACCGATGGCTTGAAGATCAGATCCTCCCAGAATCAAGTGTCCTTTGTGCGAGAATCTAGTGGTTGGTTGTAACGTGAAAAAGAACAATGATCCTATATGGATCAACATCTATCAATCCAGTGTGGGTCAGCGATTATCAATCTTGTGTGGGTAAGAACCTATATATAATATGGGGTTCAGTTCCTATTGATCTTGTGTTGTCCATAATATATCGATCATGTGTGGGTCAGTAGCAGAACCTCTTGATAGAATAAGATGATATAGCTTTACGACTAATCATTTTTACTTCTGTACATAAATTATTTACCTGGTGTGAGCAGAGTCCTTACCATTGTGGTACTTTAACCTTCATGGTGTTACCTTCTCTATTTTGAATTTTTGGTACTTTTACCTTTGTGGTGTTACCTTTGTGGTACTTTTACCTTTGCGGTGTTACATTTGTGGTGTTACCATTATGGTACTTTTACCTTCATGGTGTTACATTTTTATATTCTTCCTTCATGGATCAGTTGTGAAAATGGCATAAAATTTGTATCCTTATGTTTCCTCATGTATGAGAAGAGTATTTTCTGGTGACTTAGGTATGTGTATGGGAATATATCAAAGAAGAATTGATGACTAATTCTTCATGTGTTGTGATTGAGGTCTTGCATTGTGGTTATTTCTTTGTGAAACTCTGGGAGACCATCAGGGGTCTCGAGGTCCCTACTGAGTATTTTTATACTCACCCCTACACAAGATATTCCCGCCCCTTGTTGTGACTTGTGCAAACAACCGAATGTGTTGATTGAGGCTGAGGGTTCTAGGACTAGATTGTGAACAGAGGTGGAAAATGTGACGAGATGTGATGTAGTGAATACTGGTCATAAGTTGTACTTAACCTTTAGGTATGATCCTTAGTGGAGGTTCCAAGAGCTATTTTATCATTCATTTGAACTTGTACTTTCTAGTTGGGCTTTTATTCCCACCCCATTACATTCAGTACACTGTTTACTATAGAAGATTACTTAGTGGTTTCTTCTTTTGGTTTTCTGGGGTTGTGTGTTTGTATAGGTTTAAAGGAGATACATTCCGGTTATAGGGATATTCCTTTCCGATGCTAGTCGCTAGCCCTAGGCCTATGGAAGGCAGGCTTGGGGTAGTCACGGCATGGGCCCTAGGGGACAGGTCATGACACCCTGGACATTTTGTTGTAGTGGTAACCCCTAGGTACATCTATTCAAAATCCACATCCACTTGTAGTATCCAGACTATGATATATTTCTGGGGTAGCACTCACTCTATCCTTTACTAAAATTCAATGAAATTTTCATATACATTTCAATACCTTTATAATTCTTCTAAGAAATTTTATTAGAGTTATAACATTGGTTTTTTCATCAATTATTTCAAATGTTGACTAAACCATCACTCAGATACCAAATATAACGAATCAGTCTTACTGTATATAAATATTACATCAATTTTTTAGAATACGTAAAACATTTCAAAAATGGATGCTAAAACATCATATTAGTATAGTGGTTATGGAATCATGGAACAAAAATAATCCCCCAATGAACTTCCTCCTCAGTAATTCTACTTAATAAACATTCTTTATAACTTGGGGAATGGAAGCATAAGAAAGGGGTGAGCACAAATGCTCAGTAAATCAAAATAATGGAAATGGATAGGCATAACCTGAAGAGAAGGGTATAAGAACAATATATTTTCTTTATAATATTATACCCTACATATTAAAGGCCCAAAAATGAATCATGGAATAAATATTATCATTTCAAAAGATGTAAATCCTAAGATAATCAGGAACATAATCCATCGAAGCATAACCTATGAATAAAAAATGGAATTGTGGCATACACATCAACTTACAATATCATGAGAATGTATAAGTATAAATAGGTACACACATTATATTAACAATAATAATTCATGCTCTCACATAGAATTATGGTCATGCAACCAAGTCCCTTCATAATATTGTGAACATGCATTCAGATTCATGCTAACATTGTGAATATGTAATCAGGTTTGCACATAAACTTAGGGACATAAAACTAGGTCCATGAATAACACTGTGAACGTTTAATCATGTACATACATAATATTATGAAAACATAATAAGGTTCAATCATAATATTGTAAACATGTAATCAGGTTCATGCATAAACTTATGGACTTCCAACCAAGTCCATGCATAATATTATGAACATGTAATGAGGTTC
The DNA here is from genome assembly GCA_963277665.1 of Viscum album. Taxonomy (NCBI): domain Eukaryota; kingdom Viridiplantae; phylum Streptophyta; class Magnoliopsida; order Santalales; family Viscaceae; genus Viscum; species Viscum album. Next base: position 640,988,161 of record OY728147.1, on the reverse strand, counting down.
AGGCATAACCGTTATACTCATGAGACATCCATCGATAACTAATGCATTATTGGGAGATATATGTCCCATCCATAACATAATTAAACTCACACATACAAGTTCCAAAAGATATTAAAACGTTCAAAATATCATTCCCCATAAAATAGACCATATCATAATCTATGGAAATTATATAGGATTTGTATTCATTTCAACCTAGAATAACCTGTGAAAGGATGTGATGTTCATAATAATTTTTTGTGGTATAACATGTTAAGGGGAAATGAGTATTATTATAATATAACCCAAGTATGAAGAACTATATTCTTAAATATATAACCTGTTAGAGAGAAACAAGTTTTCCTAAACCTAATGTTTTCAAAACATAAACCATTCGAAGAAAGAATATGAATGGAACATTTGGATCATTTCCTAGAAAGACAAGAGTAACATCAACATATGTTCTGTGGGATGAAAAGTAATTTCTAAATTTATTTTAAAAAACATTTATTGAGGAAAATATTTATTCTAAATTGAAGGATTATTTTTAATGAATGATAATATTTTGAGGACCTTTTTCATTTAAAATACATTGAAAACTTATTAATAATTCTCTAAAATGATTAAAATATTTTGTTGAACATAAAATAATTTTGAAAAAATATTACATTGGAAACCATTTTCAAAATAATGTATATATATAATATAAGGAAAGTATATAAAAAGAATAAATTTTTAATTTTTAAAGGAATATTCAAGGTAATGTTTGTCATGGAGAAGGGTAATTACATAAATTCTGAACATTCCTTTTGCATCGTAAAAAGGATAGAAAATTTCTGGGACAAGAAAATGATAATAAGTCTTAATTATTTTAATAAAAAATTTAAAACTTAAAAAAACTGGTAAAAATGTATTTTAAAGATAATTGGTTAATATTAGAACATTTCTGTAAACATTTCATTTCATAAATAATGGTTTTAATGAACACATATTTTTGACCGAAGATATGGTAATGTCGGGATTTCATATAAATAATTTATTAACTGTATTATGTTACAAAGAGTGGGAAGATTGTACCAATACCTGAATATATCACGAAGAACTACATGATAATAAAAGTGACTAGTTTTCTTAAGATATTTGTCATTATATTTTGACAAAATAATAATTATCATGAACAATCTCAAAAAAGAGATGAGATTGTTTCCAAAAACTATTACCACATGATAACATTGAACCACACTCCATATTTATGAAAATGTAATTATATGAATCTTAAAAGGTCATGAAATAATTATATTCATAATATAACATTTTAATGTAGGAATAAACATCTCATGAATAAATTTAAGTCCTAACATGGTGTGTATCTCAAAGAAAGAAAATTGAGACAAAATTACATTACAGATTTGGTAAATATTGAAACATAAACCATATGAAAGAAAGGTCATAAAATTGATATTAAAATACCCATAAATTTATTTATAGGAATCATATAATTAATCCATGGGTTTTATACAAATCAAACAAAATGAATCCATGGTGACTAAAACAAGTATCTTATGAAAATAAAAAGTGATATGAAATTCCATTACCCTGTGTCTTCAATATCTTCAATCATGTACATGATTCTTGAATAATTAATATACGCTTATTATACATATTTTACAGACACATAATCTTATATATAACACAATATTTGGTTTTATTTTGACCTCATATTACCCTCTTGTTAATAATTCTCTGATAAGGTCTCACATTAGGTAATATCTACTTTGTTCTCTGCTTGTGTAAATATTTGTTACATATTTGGTCCTTATACTTATATCATTGTTTAAATAATTTAAAATATGATATAATTATCATGTAAATTCATTTTACTTTTATTTTGATGATTTATAAAATATTGTATTATGAAATGGAATACACCGTTCATGGAGACGGTAGGTTATACGTATGCATGAACATTGCTTCTATTTTATTGACTTATTGAATGAAATAAATTAAAAGAAACTTATTTATATTTATATATTTATATAATATCATTAAACTATAAATATTATGTCATATATATCATAAATTTTCACTAAAAACCTTAATACATTCCAGGTAGTGTGTAAATGAATCACATCGCCTAGAGGGGGACATAGTCCACACTTCCTTAAAAATATTATTGTATTTACATAAGATGGAATAGACAAGGGTATGTTATAAATATAAAATACAGAAGCATAAATAATTATAAATATCATATATATCATATATAAATATATTTTCCATCATAATCTTAACCATGATTGGAGGTAATGTAAAAATTAACAATCATCATTTCGTGATCTGGTAGTTCGTCACACATATAAATAGAATGTTAGTTACCAATTAGATGGTAGTCTCTGTAAGTGTAGGTCAAAAACATAACATAAAACATCTCAGTAAATTTACAATATTGATATTTTTTTATAATAATGGAATAAGTAGAGTGGAGGTGGTGGAGAAAGAAAATAAAAGAAATAATCTTGAGGAAAAATGTTACCTTTTTTTGAGAAACTCAATTTTGTTTTCATGAAAGGAATTATTGGATTGATTGATGACCAAATGTATGATTCAAGGAGGAATTTAGGGATTTTTTAAAGTTTCATGTGTTGATCTTGGAAAAACCTAAGTATTTTGAAAGGTGTGAGGAAGTGGGATAGGTGGTGGCCTTTTATAGGGGAGGTAGAGGACTTACAAGGTATTTATGAAAACATGTTTGGTGTACCAACATTTTTACCTAAAAAATTCATCCAAAAACAAAAAAAAAACACATATTATAAGGTTAATGGACGAAAAATTTCCATAAAATAGGGTTTTTAAAGTTGTATATTTTATTTGGGCCCTTAATTTTATTGTTTATTCCCTTATAAAGCTTAATTTTAACTTAATTGTTGTAATTAATTTTAATTATTTTCACAAATACTTTTTGTCAAAAACTAAATTTAACTTATTATAAATTATAAATTATGCTTATTAAAAATATTTCATAATTTTTTACGAATTTTCATCACATAATTGGTAGAAATTAATTCAAATTTAATCCTGATAATGGGACGACACTGCTGTTTTTTCAAATAAAATGATCAAAAGCATGCTAGTTTTTTTTTCAATTTCAATGTGATATTGGTTATAATGAAAATAATTTGGTAAATTGATAAAAATATGATATAATTAAAATTTTAATAAAATTTAAAATATAATTTGTCCTAATAGATAAATTAGATGAAAAAGAAAATGTTAAATTAAAAGTCAATATTTTTTTACTATTCATTAAAAATGAAGCCATATAGAAAAATAAAATAAATTTATAATAGTAAAATTTTTATTTTACTATTTTAAATATGTTGTTTAGTTTTACATATTACATATATAAAATTAATAGTAATTAGATTTATTATTTTTTCTCATTAAAAGGGGGCAAACCTGCCATAAAAAATATAGGTTTTTAACCATAAAATTGGGGTTTTTCATATCTTATGTCTATCAAATATATTGGATTAATATAAAAAATATTTGATGGAATATATAAAATATATATTAAATTAATATTAATCATTAATTTTAATTAATTTAATTAATTAATACATGACACCTTTGAGGGCATAAAAAAATATATCCTTTTTATCCAATTGGTTATTATATTTTCATTCTTAATCAATAGGTAACCTATGAATTCATATTATATTTATATAAACCACATATTTTCATATGTTATTTATTTATATTTATAACTGCTAATTTAACTGATAGGTTATATTTTATTGTATTTAAAAATAATATATTATGTTTTTGGTAAAACATGATCTTTTGTGTTATGTAAGACATGAAGGAAATTTAGCCATTCATGTAACCTAATCTAACCTCAGTGTTTCATGTAATGAAAACTAAACATTTTTTTGTGTGTAGTGCATGATTATCTTGGAGTTGCATATAATTTATGCCAAACATGGTTCTTTAATATAAAATAAACCAATTTCATTGTAACATGAAATTGAAAGTATCAAGAAGATTAAATTAATTCAAATAAAATATTTCAAAAAATCTAGGGTTGTTACATATAATCTTTATAAAATAATTAAGGAGCATATCATCAGGAACTATCTCAACGAAATGATGCGGAGACAAAATCATTTACCCTCAGTCCGACTTCTCTCATGTGTATTTACCATCCTGGATAATAAATTTATATTAATTGTATACATTCATTAGATCCTTTTTCTATATTATCATTAATTTTATTTCAATTATTATCATTTTAAATACAAAAACATAATAACATAGTTTTCTATCGGGTGTTTTGAACTTATTCGGTTTATGTATCAAAATGACCTTGGTAGGTCAACTATGATCAAAGGGGTTATTATATGAACATATAAAAAACAATTATCATGAAATAATTATCAAATATATAAATAAATTACATTTTTAATACCAATAATGAAATGTGGTTATGAAAAATGATCAAATATTACAATCGTGGGGGTAATAGGTCATATGTACACATGGGTAGCATTATCACTTTTCAATGATCACTATGGAATGAAGGTAAGGACAATTTATGTTTCCAAAATGATCATTATATCATATATACCATACTATTTATTAATATATACTTATATATACAATTCTAGTTATGTACAAAGAATCACGTCTCTTTGAGGATGTGGTAGTCCACATCTCCACGAATGACGTTACAGCTTTTTTAGAGTTTGGAAAAGTGTTAAAATGTTGTGTTATATCTCAAAAAATTGATTATTTCATGAATATAATATAGATGTTATTTATGTGAAACATATTTAATTAAACCCATCCTTAATATGATTCATGAAGTGTTTGAATGTATCACATAACATTGAAAGGGTGGTACACCACACTTCCAAAAACATTATTAACGTATTTAAAAAAAATAAAAAGTATAAAAATATATGTTTTAAAATAATTAAATAAGAATATATAAATAATATATATCATACATAACATTAATAAATAGATATTTCCATCATAATTACTAACCATTAAAGCTGTTAAAGGAAAAACAAAATCATCTTTTGAGAGGCGGTAGTTCACCGTACACATAAACATTATATTCATAAACAATTAGATGGAAGTGTGTGTATGTGTAGTTGAAACCCATAGCATAAAATAGTATTATTATATTTAGGATATTGATTTTTATATAAAAATTTAATTAGGATATTTTATTGGGTGAATAATGAAAATAATTTAAATGAGGCTGAGGATGTGTATTACCTCTTATTCTGGTAACTCATTTGGTTTTCACCAAAGGGATTTTTTGGAAAGTTTTATGACTAAGGTGAGGCTTATATGATGAAATGGGGAATGGTGATAAGAAATTTAGGCTGATCTTTTTCTATCAAAATATTCCATATAGGTGTGATGATGTGAGAAAATATGTTGGATTTTTATAGTTGAGGAGTAGTGGTACCCTTGTAAATTTGAAAAAAAGGCATTCCACCAATTTTTCTTTTTTTAAAGTTTCGCTAATAAAGTAAAAAAGCCAATCCAAGGGAGTATAATATTTATATATATCCTGAAATTTTCTTTTGGATATGTTTCTAGGTCATGTTGGCTCTTATGTTTAATTTTTAGTCCTATAATAAGCTAATTTTTTTCTTAATCATTGTAATTTAATGAAAATAATTCCACTAATATTTGTGGTTAAAAAATTAATTTTATATTTTTAGAAACTATATATTATTATTATTTCAAATATAGAATCTATTTTTCCCAATTGAAATCATATAAGTGGTAGAAATTAATTTAAATTTAATCTCGTATATGGGACGACAATGCGGTTTTTAAAGTTAAAACTTTCAAAAAAAAATTATATGTTTGTATACCAAATTTCAAAGTGAAATTTATTCCAATAATATAAACTAGTTTAAATTACATAAGTATATTCTAATTTTATTTCATAAAAATTAACTAAATAATTTAACTGTGTAAATGAATTGGGTGAAAAGAAATTTGAACCCAAAGGCGGTATTATTCACTTTTCATCAAATTATTAACGTTCTCTGAAAAATACCAAAAATTTAACCAAAGTAATTTGTATATTTCTATTTAAAAACTACATTTTATTTTTTAATATAAAATTTATAAAAGTGACAAAAATAAAATTTAAAATGGGTTTTGTGTTAAAATGTAGTAAAACTACCATTTTCACATATATATCATTTTATGATTTAAATGTGATCTATTCTAATTTTAGGGTTATTAAAATTATTTGGTTGAATATAAAAACATTTAATAATCATGTGAAAACATAATAAGGTAATTCCAATTTATTTCTACTAAAATAACATCTTGGTAATAACTGCCACTTAAATTAATAATATTTACAATATATTATTTGTCAATATATCAGAGTCTTTCATGGAATGTATGATTTTTGAGAAACTCATTGTGTTGTGTGAGGTAAGATATAGAACATATAGTTCCTTATATGATAAAATTACTATTTAATTCATAAATATTAATAAATAAGAAAATTTATTTTCCTATAATTACTATGATGTCAAATCCTTCCCTTTTTTGGAAATTGTGTATTCATAATTTTATTCACTTATTAAATAAGTGGATATTTTTACCTCATATCATTTTTATATTCCCATTTTTCCTCTTCATCCTTATGGTTGTTTCACAAAACCTTAACTTTGGGAATTTTTTTATTCTAAAAAACATACTATTTGTTGTCAATAATCTAAACTGGTTGTTAGAAAACAGGTCCATCCAAAAGCAAAGCCTCTGACCATTTATTAAAAAGAAAGTAAAAGTAAAAAAGAGGCGGATGGGGTGAAACAAAAAAACATGACCTCATCCATCAGACAACAATTTTAAAAATCATAATATGACATTTCATTCCCATATTCAGAATCATCACATGTTTCCCATTCATATTGAGACTTACCTTGATTGAAAATCTTAAGGATATTTGCATCCACCTTCCATGGTAGCATAGAAGACGATCTGGTAGACACAGTCTTAGGAAGAGTAGAATAATCCTTTTGTGGTCTCTTATTTGGAGGAAAAGAGGTAAGGCCCTCACTCTCAGTGATCATTGTCTTGACACTTAGGAATGCATCCTTAAAAGAGGCATGAACACCACTACCTGAAGCCCAAATAGGGGTACCAACATGCACCCTATCATCCTTAGAGACATCAACCCATTGATCAAACAATCTAGAGGATTGAAATAATTTCTGAATTTCGTGCTTACAGTCAATAATTTGTTGCGCATCATTTGGATTGGAGACATCTAGAGGGGGATTAGAAGTCACTAGTTGCGTATCTTCATGAGACCGTGCAGTAGTTTCCTCTATTTCAGTAAACTCCTTGGAAAATTCAACGTGAGTATTCGAAGGCCCACTATTAGCTCTCACTGGCGACTCATCCACCAGAAGCCCCTTGCCTTTCAAATTAGGCTCCTGAGAAGAAGATTTCTTAGAAATCAACACATCAGCCATAGTGGGCAAAGGCTTGGTGGGTGTATCAACATTTTGATCAGTGGGATTTGATAAATCGGTATCCTTAATATTTGGACTCCTTCGATAGAGATTGGAAGGATGACCTTTCATCCCACATTTCTCACATGAAACCTTCTTCCGACATAGCTCTAAAGAGTGACCAACATCCATGCATTCATTGAAAAAAAGTGGTTTTCATTCATACTCAACATCAATTTAGATGTTATCAGTAGGGGTAGAAATAATTACCTTATCAATCATAGTGGAGCTAAGGTCAACCTCCACTAATATCCTGGAAAAGTGTTTAAACTAATCACCCTCAGTTTCCTTATCAAGATGAATTGGAGTTCCAATTTTCGTACCAATGTAATGTATGATTTTCGGATTCCAAAAGACCAAATTGAGTCCATGAAGACGAACCCAAACCTAAAAAAAGGAATTCCTTTCACGAGAGACATTAAAATACAAAGACCATTGATTTAAATTAATCCATCTAGGTTTCAATAACAAGGACCCAATACTCCATGCTCAAAGATTATCTTCATCTGAAGGGAATGGAAAGTTGAAGAAACCTCGACCAAGAGAAACACACTTCCAGTTAGAGAAACCCCATAAGATCGAGATCCTATGAACCAAATTGTCAAAATTCCATGTTTTTTCACCTTTAGGTTAATCAATGCATGCAATAAAAGAATTTTTACAGATTTTCATTCTCTCCACAAGCGCGGCAGGGTTCGATTCAATGTGCGCAGATAATCCCTTACGAACAATTATACTAGAACTGGAATCCTTGAAGAGTTCCAGTGACCGGATGCCATCACCATCAGACTTCATACTAGAATTTGATAGTGATTTATTCACCACATCAACATACGACGTAGACAGAGATCCGTGCAAAACCTCAACACCAGGAAGGACCGCATCTGCCCGAGCTTCCGGCAACAAAAAATTATCAAATCCCTTCACCACAGCTTCATTTTCTCGAGCGTCTGTCTCCCTCGGAACACCATGCCTTGGATCATCCTTCAATATCGGAGAAGGAAAAACCGCCTCAACAGATCGCTGTAACACAAATCCCTAAGAAGCATCATCAGATCTGGCACCTATATGCGGATCCAAGGTCGATCGATTATAGGCCGGGATTATCTTCCCCGCAACATCAAGGGTGCGTGCACCAGAAGAAGTCTGAGAGATATACACAGAAGATAGAGGAACAAAGGGAGAAGAGGATGTTGACGCACCGGTTGGAGGAAGAAGTAGATCAAACCTGAGAAAATGTCTGATCGCTATGAGAAAGGGGAAAACCTAAACGTCATTGTCGAGGGATATATGTTTCGCATCTTGCAGCGCTATCAGTTCTCGTAACTAGTTGTTCATAATAAGAAATGATCTATTTTAGTTTAACTACTATAGGGATCAAAACATGAGATGAGTCTAGTACATAATTCCATATCATTGAAATAATAAATAAATTTTTTACCTCAGATAAACTCACATGTAATGCTACTCATTAGGTAAATGTTCCAACATTCTCTAGGATTTCATATTGTCTAATTAACCAAGGACTCATCTTCCCCTTCCAAACAAAATGCATCACACTTTTTGATTGAGAATGCTTTAAAAAGACCTAATCACCTAACTTGAAAGAAGGATCATTTCTTTGGTTATCCACATAACACTTCTGGATACTCTGATTTGTCTTCATGTGTCACTAAATCAATTGAACTTCATCTACTATTTCATCTAACGACTCTGGTCCCATTAACATCCATTCTGCTACCTAATCCCAAAAATCATTTGTTCAAAACCACTTTCCATGTAATTACTCTAAAGGTTCCATCTATATACTAGAATGAAAAATAATATTATAGGATAACTCAACTAAATAAATATGTCAATCCAAACGTCAATAGTAATCCATTACGAATGAATGAAGATTATATTCCTAGGACTGAATCATTTGCTCAGACTATCTATCAGATTGAGGATGAAATGTTGTACTAAAAAGTGATTCAGTACACAACTACTTTTAAAGTACTTTTCAAAAATTATATGTGAACATGGTCTGATATAATGGAGAGATGCACTCCAGGTAACCTCAATATCTCTTTTAGATACAATATAGAAATATGATCTAGATAGATTATATCATTAATAGATAGAAATGTGTATATTTAGTTAATTGATCTACTATAATACCAGAAAAATTATTACCATGATATTTATTTTTCAAACTCACCATGAAAACCATTGATATATTCTCCCCATTCCACTCTGGCACTGGAAATTATTCAAGAATCCTCGTCGGTAACTGTCACTATGCTTTAAAATGTCATCAAGTCACCCACTTAACTGTAAATTTTTCAATATCCCTATTAATTCCATCCCACCTATAATATATATTAAGGTCTCTATACATCTTAGTGGTGTTGGGATGAATGCAATAGGAGAACTACAAGCTTCATTCAACAACTCTTTCTTCAACTATGAATCACAAGGAACACATAATCTATTCCAAAATTGTAAAACACATTTTTATCAATATTAATATTTGGAAACATACCATTCCTAATATATTCTACATTTTCTTACTATGATTGGTCTACCTTCTCAGCATTATTAATTATTTTTTACAATGTTTAATGTTCTAAAACATGTCTCAAAATAGGATGATGTTCTTGCATCTAAAACATCTAGACCAAAACTCATCATATCATTTACCAAAGGGTAACATTCCCAATGTAACATGGTTAATGTGGAATTAATTTTTTGACCAAATGCATTGGATGACTTATTTATATTTCATGGATGATAATTAGTCAATAAATCCCAATAATTGGTATGTTCTAGCTATCTCCACGGTCTCATGTTAATTTTTTTTGAGTGAATATATATGTAAAACATTTTTAATTGGTAAATATTTCACACTTCACTCCATACAATAGATGCCCCAAAATTGTTAACGAAAAAAAGAAACTAATTCCAAATAATGTGTAGGGTAATTTACCTCTAGAGTTATCAACAGACATGAAACATAAGAAATTATAGTGTAATTCTACATCAGGTTATAACCAAACTGTTTCAATAAAGAATCACAATAAATGACAAGTTCACCATTTCTGGAAGTAAAGGGAAAAAATGAGAATTGACAAGTCTTATGTTCATCTCCAGAAAACAATCACCAAATTCTATTTTACAAATTAACATGACACCTTTTGGAGTTAACTTAGTCAATGACCTATAAAACTGAGAAATTTTTTCAAAAAAATATCAGTAGTAACCTCAAAATCCCATAGCACTATGAATATATATGAAATTGGTAAGTCTTTTCTCCTCTTCAGTAACTTTTTTTATAAGGGTCACAAGTTATTTTATCATTAGAGACAATATTTCTAATAAATGAAAGTTGTTTTCAACAAAAATTTACTCTTAATAAATATTCCATATAGTTTCATTTCTTTTATGGTTTAAAAATCAATCCTTACGTTCTTTTCATGTTCCTCATGGATTTTAGAATATACCAACATATCATTTATAAACACAATTATAAATTTCTACAAAAACTGATGGCAGACTCAGTTCATATCATTCATAAATATTTCAAGTCCATTTGAAAACCTAACTGAAATAACTACAAGATCATAATGACCATATCTTGTCTGAAATTCTCTCTTTGTAATTTCACCCTACTTAACATTCATTAGATTGTACCCAGACCTCATATCAGTCTTTGAAAAACACTAATATACCTAGGGCTGATAAAAATAATCATTGATATGAGGCAGAGGATAATTATTCTTAATGGTGATGTTATTAAAGAACTATAATCAATGAAAAGTAACATGGAACTATCATTCCTTTTCCAAAATAACGTAGGAGCACCTCATTCTAAAGTGCTAGATAAAACGAAACCTCTATTCTGAAATTATTACAACTTTATTTTCAATTCAAAAATATCTACTTGATCAATTCTATAAAGGTGATTAGAAACATTTTTAATATAAGGCACTAAATCAATAATAAATTTGACATACGGGTTCTGATAAACTATAGAAAATACATTAAGAAAAACATTCATATATTCATTTACTTCTAGGATGTCACTAATTAGATTTGTTTCTTTCTTTTTGATAACATGATCTAGATAAAATTAAATTACATCCTAAATAAATTTATCAGCTTATTGGTATGTTATCAATGGTATTTAATTATTAAATAATACAATCTTGGCATAGAAATATATTTTGTCTTTATAAACAAAATTACAATCCATACCAAATTGTTATCAGACTCTAATATTTGAAATTACACATGAGTTTCATGATATAACATCCAACTAATGTAACAAAAAATATTTATATAAATCACGGTTTCTCTAACACCACCACCAGGATTTTTTACCATAAGTTTCATCTTACATTCATGAGGTGATATTTTTAGTTTTTTAGAAAATATCTCAGAAATGAATGAATGAGAAGATATAGAATCGAACTATGTATTGGAATAATTCAAATAAATCAATAACATACCTATAAACACATTATTTGATAGCCCATAATCAACTTCTGTAATAGAAAAATACTTTCCATTCACTTTTTCTATTGATATTTTTTGTTTCCATCATATTAATAAATATTGTACACACATTTTAATAAAATCCAAACTCATTTCAAATAAAACATATTTACACTAGACATTAATTGTATGTATGGTCATCTTCTATACAGTCAAAAACCATATGAATAATCCTAGAACATCGGAAGAACTTCCTAGATATTGAATGACATTCACCATGATGTTTTTTTACTACACTTCTCACAATATGGAAATTGTTTTTTATACCTCCAATATTCTTTGACGAATACTTTCTCATTACCTACCAACCAGAACTCTTTTTTGTGTGTATTCATGGGACACATGATTATCAAAAAAACACCAATTCTACCTTCTCGGTGGATTGAATAAGTTTTTTAAAGATATTTAACTCATGGGAATCCAATTATTTTCAATATCTTGGCTTTAATCCTTAGTAAAGCCACTTTATCTTACTATCAATATTGAGGATAAAATTTAATACATACCTCACCATTCGAATGAAGTTTTCTCCACATTTTTCCACCAAATATTCCTCCTTTTGTATCAATTCCATGAATTTATTTTCAATACTATGTCGAATAAGAATAGGAAAATATTACTAAATGAAAATATTCTTAAATTCATCCCATTCCAAATAATAAATCTCTTCACATTCCACAATATTATTAAACATTTACCACCACTCAGCTCCTTCACATTCAAAATGATAATTTGAAATAGTTACCTTTGATGATTCAAACTACCTATAACATTGAATATATTTTCTAGTGAATTAGTCTATCCTTTAGTAATAATGGGGTTGGACAATCCGTTGAATGATGGTGGGTGATGACTCATTAAATTATCTACTATAATATTGTTTATCTTGAAATTATTATTCTGAAGGATGTTATCCTCTTAGTTCCTTCCCACTATATATTCTTATTTATTTTGTGAAAACCCATCCAAAAATACATACTTTAGATTAACCAACAAGGTAATCTTCAAAATTAAACATTAAATTAAAATATTCTAAGGGAATGCTACTAATTATATTATAAACTATAATGTTATATTAATTAACCTATGATACTAACTATAAGAACCCGAATATAAAACATTAAATTAAAACATTGTATCTAAAAATTAAATTAAATTATTCTAAGGGAATGATACTAATGATATCATAAACTATAATTTTATATTAATTGGACTTTGATACCAACTATAAGGACTCGACCATAAAACATTACATAATCTTGAGTTAAGTTATGAATTTTACATTATCTCACATAGGGTATCATTTCAGGTTCAGAGTTTTAGATAATTAGTCCATAACTCATACATAAAAACCCATAAAATACAAAGTGGAAACTTCCAATCATTATCTATTTTTTCAACCATATAGAACAATAAAAAATAATATCTTTTATTACAATTCTTCTTGAATAACAACATTAATTATTTCAGTCCCTTACTCATCTGTTAGTCTTGTGAATGTTACGTTGAAAAACATGGGATGAGAAAAAAATCATAGTAAGTGATAAGAAATGAATGAAACCATTATTCCATTTAAAAAAATTAAAAAATTATTAAAACATTTAAATAATGTAATAACTTTCACCCTAATAAATATTAAATACTTTCCATTGATAATAAAATAATTTAATACATTTTCTATTTTCACAATATTACTATAAAACCAATAACAAGCATATAAAATTCATAAAGGTAACTTGGAACCGCATTTTAATTTCACTCTTATAAATTTAACAACCATACGGTCGACCTTCATAAATTTCACTCTTACAAATGGGATAACCATATAGATGACATCCATACCCAATGCATTGGAGGGCTATCATGGATCTACCAATCATTGGTTTATCCCAGAACCACCTGTCATTGGTTTATTATGGAACCACAAATATAATTCAGAAGTTCATTTTATTTAATTATAACCCATAATTTATTGGAATTTTCAAAATTTTACAAATATAATTTCATTTTCAATCAAAAGAAAATATTTTAAGATATTGAAACAATCTATCTGTTTTCAAAACCTATTTTAAATAAAGAAATACTCAAATGGTAAATAGGGGTCACATTTTCATTGTTAAAACATGGAAGATTGTGAAGGAAACCCAAGATAAAAATTCACATAAATTTTCATATATAATACTTTTATATAAATATAAATAAACATGTAAATAATATCATGAATAATGACATGATGGAAAAAATTTTATATTTAAACATTCAAAGGATCCCATAACACTATGAACATTCAAATTATAATCCACATGAAAGAAAAAATTTTAAAAAAAAATATCTAACATGATAATAGATATATTATGAATATTAAATGTTAAATGGGATGTATATACATTTTATAAAAGAATGAAGGTTCATATAATCAACAAAAGTCTCAATGAAAGGAGATTGGGATGAAATCCATTTCCTTAGGTATGAGTTGTCTCGTGTGTCTTAAAATTATCGAATACAAAAATTATATTAATTATCAAAATTCATAAGAACAATTTTAATGTTTATCCTTAATTTTATTTCACTTTCATCCATATTAGGTACAAATAATTTAAAAAAATGTGTTTCTGTAGGGTATTTTCACATTATTCAGTCTATGTGTCAAAATAACATTGGTAGGTCAACTATGATCAAAAGATTTATTATATAAACATATATAGAATAATAATCATGATATAATTATCATATGTATTTATCAATAATACTTTTAATACAAAAAATTAATTATGGTTATGAAAAATAAACAAACATTTTAATCATAGAGGCATTAGGTCATATGTATTCATGAGTAGCATCCTCATTATTCAATGATCATTATGTAAAGATGGTGAGTAACAATTTATCATTATGGAATTATCCTTATATTAAATATACCACATTATTTTACCATATATATTTATATATATAATCATGTATTGAAAATGTAATCAGATCACTTCGAGGAGGTTGTAGTCCACACATTCATGAATAAAGTAATCACTTTTTCAGTGTATGGAAAATCTATAATAAAATGAGGTTTTATATTTCAAAGAAAGAAAATATTGTCATTAATATAATATATATGTTATCTATGTCACATATATTTAATTAAATTCATCATTAATATGTTTCATGTAAGCTGTGAATGTATTACTTCTCTTTGAGGAGGTAGTACACACTTCCAAAAATTATGTTATCATATTTCAACTAAATGGAAAGTATAAGGGTATGTGTTATTAAAAAATTAAAGAATAATAAAGGAATAATAATTATAATAAATAAAATATAGAAATAAAGTTTACATCCAAATTACCTTCCATTAACATTGGTAATTTAAAAATAAACAATCATCATTTTGGGAGGTGGTAGTTCATTGTACACATAAACAATATGTTCATTACCCATTTTGTGTAAGTGTTTATAAGAGTAGGTAGAAAAAAATCATAAAATATATAATTATATTTAGGATAATTATTTTATTATATAATCATTTATTTATTATAGGCAAGGGGTGGATAATGAAAATAAAATAAAAGAGTTTTAGTATGTGTGTTACCTCTTATTCGTGTAACTCTATTTGGGTTACACCAATCAGATTATATGGATGGATTTGTGACCAATATTAGTATTATAGGATTATGATAGGGATATTGAGATTATTTTTGGGATGATATTTGTCATTACAATGTGTCTTGAGAGGTGTGAGGAAGTGGTATGAGAGATGGCCTTTTATAGGGGAGGAGGAGTGGCACTCTTGTATGTTTTGGAAAATGGAATTCCACCCATTTTTTTCCCATTGAAAGTGGCACCAATAATAAAATAAATTAAATTCAAGGGTTAATAGGGTCTAAATATGGTATAAATATATCTTTTATAGATTTTATAGGTCATTTTTTCTCTTAAGATTGTGATTTTGTCTGATATTAAGCTAAATTTTCACTTAATCGTTGTAATTAAGTTTAATTACTACCAATAATATATTTTGGAAAATAAATATGTTAAACTAATTATAAATTATAAATTATGATGATTACATATATGAATTCCATTTTTAAAAATTAAAATCACATCATTAGTATAAAGTAATTTAAATTTAATCCCACATACTAGATGATAATGCAGGTTTCTGAACTAAAAACATTCAATAGTTTGCTTTGTTTTTCTGACAAAATTAAAAGTGAAATTGATTCCACTGGGCTAACATGGTTTGACTAAAATAAAATTGATCCAATTATACTTCTAAATCAACTAAATATATATTTTTACTATATAAAAAAATGGGATGAAAATATTATTTTGAAATAAATTATGTTTTATTCATTATTCATCAAAATATGAATATTCCCAAAAAAATAAAAAACAATTACCCAAATAAAACTTATATATTTATTTTTTAAAAATGATCTTTATTTTTCTATATAAAAATTATAAAACTATCAAAAATTAGATTTAAAATGGGTTCCCCATTAAATGGTAGCAAAACTACCTTTTTAAAATATATTTCTTTTTTTCATTAAATTAGATATATTCTGAAATTAGGCCTATAATAATTATTATATGAATGTAAAAATATTCAATAAGGATATGTAAAAATAATATTTTTAGTCCAATTTATTGTTGTCGAGATCACGATAAGGAAATAACTACCACATAAAATAATAATAATAACAATATTATTTTGGTATAACTTGATCCTACATCCAATGTAAGTCTTGGGAAAAACTTATTGTTGTGTGATGGGTACCCTATCACACCTAAATTTACTTCTATTGTAAAATTATGATATAATTCATAAATATTAATAAGTATAAAAAATTATTATTCTATAATTACTTGTGATGTTACACTGAATTTACGAAACCCCTCTCCAATGGTACACATGATTTTCATGGATCCATGGAGTTTTCAATAAATTATTACAATATATTATGATCAATAAAATAACCATTTTCCATTAAAAACTTCTTGGAGTAAAAATTCAATTTTCCTGTCATTTTTTAACCCATGTCAGGATGATTATTCATAATAACACACCTCAACACTCAATCAAAACAGCCTCAAAACAATAGAAACACAAATTAAAGGCCTATTAAATACAAGGACACTAAATTGGATACCTCTCTAAATAATTCCATTCATTGGAATTAAATGCAACCCCAGATAATGATAAATTCAAACCTATTAACTATATTTTGGTACCTCTCAAACAATACAAACACATTAATAACACCCTCAGGGAAGGGGTTAAGCCATAACACTAAATCACATATAATAAGAACAAACCCCATGGAAACATCACATCCATTGATTAATCCTCTCCATCCATTGGAGAATACTAAATGTTGTTCCATCCACCTTGACTCACAATCAACACTTCACTAACAACTCCTTTCACTTATACCCTTTTTCAAATAACACCCCCTTCAAAATAAGCCACTATAAATAAAAATACATTTATAAGAAAATTGTAAAGGATTATAAAGGAAAACATAATCATATTAACATTTCAATCACTATCAGTATATTTTTAAAAATTGTTTCAAAAATAACAAATTGGTTATAGTGAAATTACATGTACAAATATCTTATGAAATTTCAACGCAGTGAATATTGAGAAACAATTTGATCCTTAGTTATGTAATGATAATGATGTCCCTCAATATGAAAATGGTGAAAAATTAAACAACTTGAAATCAGATATGAGGAGACTCAATAAAAATGTACATTAATATTTAATCATTTTATATTAAGAATAATATATTACAAAATAATTCATACACCATAACCATAAAGCCTTATTGTATTTGAATATTATAAATATAATCAACATATTTAGTAAAAGATCATAAATATTTCCTATATTTTCTTCTCATAATTTTCCCATCATAGACACATTCAAAATATATTTATTCATCATAACTTCGGAAAATGAAAAAAATAGAAAATGTGAATTAGATTCTCAATAAGGGTAAACATTGGCTATATTAATATATGACTATAAACAGTAATTAGGTAAGAATAAGTATATAAGGGATGGATTATAACTTAAAATATTTGTAACCAATCATTCATATATCATAAATCATGAGTCATGCCATAAATATTTACGATTTTAGAATAATATAGTCATAAGAGTGAGGAATCCTCATTGATAAATCCGAATCTCTTATAGAATATCATAATAATGAGGAAAATACATTGGAATTTTTACACAATAATAGGCATTTAATTTATTTGATTATTGAAAGATCAAATCCAAGACTATCATCACATAGTGGAAAAATACCCCTAAGGGATTCGGTTCAATCCCCAACCTCTTATCATCCCTGGAATGGGGTCCCACCCCTTCCTCTTCATATTATCTCAACAGATTACAATAATTTTTCAATACATTGGTGGGATTTTATCTCCTCTCTCATCATATAATGATAACCATATAGATTTTTTCTATGGGTTCATAAAAACATTGATCAATTCAACATAGCATAATTCATGTAATTGGAAAAGGGTTTCATAATTATTTCAACATCAGATAATCATAATCTATTTAGAGAAAGATAATAGTTGGTATCATTATATCATTTCACATGTGATCATAAAAATTGTATATTATATTAACACTGATGAATTATATAACTAAAATAATATTCAATCCATTGTTTTAAAACATGAGAAAAATATCATTTTTATAATTTTTTTAAAATCCCAAACTACTTCATAAATTATTTTATTTGAAAAAAACCATGAAAACAGGTGATGTATATTTCAATAAAAAATTCAATATTGTGGTAAAAATAATTCATGAAAAAAAAATTTATAACAATTATTACATTCACTATATTTTGAAAATTTCATTAATAACCTCTTTAGAAAAACAAAATTGAAAAAATTATTTTTTATTCCACTAAAACGAAATATAAAATGTGGTAGAAAATTACTTTTAATAATAAGTGAATAATTTAAAATAAACATCTTGAATATATTTTAAAAAAAAATCATATAATAAAAATCATGGTGACCAAAGTCAAAAAAAATGATGAATTTCCTAAACAATATGGATTGTTTTAAAATGTGAAGAGAGGTATAACAACCCAAATATAGAAACATAGTTTGGGTGTTTACAATGTAATATTAGCACAAGATACAAGGGATCACACTGCATGTTATAAATCGGTTAATTAATCATTGAAAAGTAGATACATTCTTGATTCTAATATTCCACAAGAAATATTAAAAAAATATTATAAGAAAGACTCTTATATCCTTGAAATCAATCAAAATATCCTTATTCATTATCTAGGGAGATAGAAACAAATAAAGGGTATGCTCAGATGCTCTATTATGGTTGTGTATTATAGAATCTATCAAGAGTAAATAAGCCATAATCAATATGGTTGATAGTATAGTGAAAAAAATATTCCATTAAATAAACATGTTTACTTCAATGAACATTCATATATAACATCAACGTAGAAATCCCATGGATAATGTAAATTGAATTCACAATAAATAAAATAAAAAATATAGACATTCATGATATATCAATCAAGACCTTAACCAATATATCATGATTCATATCATCAAGGCCTCTTCTAAGTCCACATTATTAATAAAGGTGTAGATTTAAAATAGATACCCCTCTAATATGTAATACCTATAATGTTTTCATGAGACATGTCAAGGCATTTAAAGTTTATTAATCACTAGGGAACACCCATTACATTCATGTGTTATTCATTCCTTACAAATTGAATAAAAAATACAATTTATTATTAAAATTATTTATAAATTAATAGTTATTTATATTCAATTAGGAATATGGAATATTTCCCTTATAAATGAATTAAAATTTTTAATACACTTATTTCTACTTATACAATAGATATAATAGTCATATATTCAAGAAAACACAAAAGAAGTAGGAATTATAATTATTAAATCTATAAACATAAAATATCAACATTGAGGAGAAAGTAATTTCCAGTAAAATGATAGAGCATGATAATGAATTTGATTATAAGAAAGTAAATAACTACAAGAATGTGAATCTGTAAAGGATACATGAACACTTAAATATATTATAAATGACTGCATTATAGTAAAAGTAAGCAATTTAGAAATAGAAATTAAATTGTAAGTAAAACATTTAAAATAACTCCAGTTTTCCTTTTTGTAGTAATGGAGATATAATTTAATTCAAATTTATTTTCATTATTTTAATAGAAATATTCCATTTTATTTTATAAGTTTTTCAATAGAAAATTTAAGAATATGGAGAAAAAAATAATTCCATTGAGAATAACCATTTAATATTTTAATAAAGGTATCAAATTAAAAAATGTTCATGGTGGTGGGGTTTTATATTCATGAATTAAATATTAAAATAATGATCCCATTCACATGTTGGTAAAGATATAAAAAATACCTCATTTATAAAATTTAAATGATATTCCTTTAAAAAATTAATGTAATTAAATGTAAGATGGTAATATTTTTATGGGGATTTTAGAGGCTTGTTTACAGGTATTATTTTTCTTTACCTTGATTATTAACTATTTGGGTATTATTTCTTCTATGTCTAGGAGAAAATTGAATAATTTTGGAAGGATGGGGGTATGTTCATGGTCAGTACATGGATTTCCCAAACCATTCCATCCACCCCAACTAAGTGTGAGAACCCCAAAATAGAGAATTCGCACTACTGGAACAAGGTTTGGAAAATAGTATTCCCTAATTGGAGAAACCATTATCCACCCTTTTAAAAGGCATAAAGTTATGGTGCATGGTCTGGGGAAATTGTGTGCCCCATCCAAGAAAACTGTGCAAATGGTTTTAATTAACATGGAAATTGGATTTTAATTTCACAAACCCCCTATTTTTACCCCTATTTGACCTCAACTCAACCGAAATTGAATTCTATAAAATCCTTATCCTACGAGAGAGATTACAAGGCCCTCCATCCTATATTAATAGTGATTTAAATCCTACTTGGCAGATTTTCACCTTCTCAAGTAGGTGGTTTCCTCCAAGACTTATTTTCCATCTCTCTCGTGTTATTTTCGATTTATTTTTGTAGGTTGTTATCCTTTATTTTTTGGGATCTAAATACAGATTTTATGAATCTAGATCTTGATTTCATAGATCTAGATATGGAGTTTGAGATATATTTTTTTAATCAGGGATTTCGGTTTTGGCTCTAGACTATGTTCATAATCTCCTTCTTGATTGATACGCTTCAAATTCAAGATTATGCATTGGTGAGGGTTCACCATTGTTCTTGAGGTAGGTGGTATATAATTCAAATCCCAATGTATTGATTGAAATTATGTGTATGTAGTTTTAGTGTTTCTATTAATTGTTTAGTTGTTTAGTTCAACATAGAATTAATTAATTAAGGAAATTGTTAAATTGGGGGTAACGAGATTATATGTATTGAATAATTAATTATTGAATTATATATAGGGAATTGAGATTTTTGAACATGATTTGTTAATTATTGAATTAATCAATGTAAATGGTTGAATTATGAAATAATGATTTGGAATAAATAATTTTTCAATTAATTATAGAAAGATTGAGATAGTTAAAACTGAATTATTAATTTTTTAATTAATTATTATTACATTGAAGTTATTAAAATTGTATAATTAATTGTAGAATTAATTATTATATATTTCTGTGATTATTAAATAGTTTGAACATGGTAATTTAGTGTTTGAATTAGATAATGTGGTTAATGTGATTAATTAATTAATCAATTAATTAATAGAGTATCGTGATTATTTAAATTATTGAATTAAATAACGGTATTGATGGGATTAATTAATTTATAAATTAATTAAATGGAGTAATTTGATTATTTAATTATTGAATTAAATAATGAGATTAATGGGATTAATTAATTCATGAATTAATTAATGGAGTAAGGTGATTATTTAATTATTGAACTACATAATGGTATTAATGGGATTATTTAATTAACGAATTAATTAATAGGAGTAATTTGATTATTTAATTGTTGAACTAAACAATGGGATTGATCGGATTAATAAATTGATGAATTAATTAGTGGGAGTAGTGTGATTATTTAATTATTGAATTAAATGATGGGATTGAATGTGATTAATCAATTGTGAATTGATTTATGGAATTTGACTATGGGAATTAATTGGTAAATTAATTCAAGGAGTTGAATATGATTAATTTATTGTTAATTAATTAATGGAACTTGACCGTGATAATTAATTGGTGAATTAATTGATGTGATTTAATGTGATTAAATCATTTTGGAATTATTTAACTGAATTTCATATGAAAATTTAATTGTAGAATTAATTGACTAAGATGAATATTATTATTTAATTATAAAATTAATCAATGGAATTGTTGTGATAAATTAATTTTTGAATTAATTAATGAGTTTTACCTGATTAATTAATTTTTTAATTGATTATTTGATTATCAATTTTAGATAATTAATTTTTCAATTAATTATCAGATATTGAGATTGTTAATTTTAGAAACTAACTATTGAATTAATTATGACATATTAAGATTGATGAATTTAGAAAATTAATTATTGAATGAATTATGTGATATTGAGAATGTAGATCTTGATTAATTAATTACTAAATTAATAATGGGACATTATGATAGGGAATGGAATAAATAATCGTTTAATAAATTATGAAGTTTTATGATTTTGAATGAGAAATTTCATTGTGGAAGTTATTTGGGGATTTGGAGTTTGTGGGCATTGATCGATTAATAGATGAATTAATTAATAGAAGTTATGCACTTAATGAATTGGGGAATTATTTTAATGGATTTATGTGAAAAATTAATTTTTTATTTATTAATGAAATCGGTGGGATTAGCTAATTGTTTAACTGACTAATAAAATTGATGCGATTAATTAATAGTTTAATTAATAAATGTAACTGATGGGATTAGTTTGTTGTTTAAATAACTATAGAAATTTAATTGGTTAATTAATTATTTAATTATATAATATATTTGATGGGATTAATTAATTGTTGAATTAATATATATTATTGATGTGATTAGTTAATTTTTTAATTTACTAGGGAAATTGAAGTAATTAATTAATTACTGCATTAAATAATGTAATTTAATTTATTATTTAATTTTTCATCTAACTAATGGAATAATGTATGTTAACTAATTTTTAAATTGGTATTAAAATTTATATTTATAATTAAATATTGAATTAATTAGGTGTAAAAGGATGGGAACACGGTCATTCTAATATGAAAAGGATGAATGGATACATGGTCATTCGCATGTGATTAAAGGAATATGAACATGGTCATTCAATTGAGATGATTAAATGGTAACATTTTTATTGTGAATGCGTGTAATGGAATGGTAACATGGTCATTTAATTGAGATTCATAAATGAAAACATTATCATTGTACTTCGGAGTGAATGAATGTGAACATGGTCATTCAATGGAGAATTATAAAGGGAAATGTGGTTATTTTGTTGTTGAATAAAAGAATGGGATCATGGTAATTCTTTTTTGTGTTGTTTGAGTGGTAACAAGGGAATTCAAGCAGGAATTTTACAATAGTAACATGGGAAATTAAGTATGAACTAAAGAATAGTAACAAAAGCACTTTGAGATATGACTACACTTGAGAGTAATTTGGGCTTCAATATGACCAGAAGCAGGTGTTGTTATATGATATCACCATTTAATACTTTAGGTTCCATCATGAGTCGAAGTAGTTATTAAGATATGATATTACTTAGGAACACTTCGAGATAGGACATGAGATGAAGCAAGATCTGAGGTACGCGTAACTTCACGAACTCAAGAATTAATGTGGTTAAGTAATGAAAAAATTATAATGTGATAACTATTAAATTATGTATTTTAATTATTTATATATATCACCACATGCACTATTGTATTGGATATCATTTTAGGTGAATTTTTGGTGGCCTAATGAGTTATACTCACACTGTACTCAGGCCTCCTATTCTTTACCTGAATATATTACATGATTATAAGATAAATCAAGGGAAAGGGACCCATGTTGGATAGATGCGTTGGTGAGTAGAGCAAAGATGAGGGAATCAGAAATGGTTTGGCACCCTCTATGGTGTTTTTAATGTATTTATTTTGGTTTTACATTTCAAACACTTGATACGTACATTGGCATGCCGTGTTTTGTACATAGTTGTGATGATATGGAGAAGGTTTAAGACCTTGGTGGATAAGATGGTGGTGTAGCCTCCCTCTTCTTGGAACCTATCGGTGAACCTACAACAAAATATGTAGTACATGATTGACAAGACAATAATGAAGGTCGTCTCAATCTAGTTCAAGAGGGAATCAATATCCTTCCTCATTACATGGATCATGGGTCTGTGAGAACAGTGGGGAAATGGAAGGCCCTTGTGAAGCAAGTTACTGATGATAGTGGTGCGCAGATGAAAATTTTAACTGGGATACAGTCACATTCTGGGAGGCAGGCGACCAGCATTGAGCTTGGTAATCGTTTTTCCGGACTAGTGAATGTTGACTGGGATATGGATCCTGAGCGGGATGTTCCTTTGACTGAAAGGGCTTATGAGGGTCAATGTTTTTCATCTCTAGGTGTTGGTGTTGAACCAATGATAGTATCTACTGGAAACCATGAACAAGAATTGGAGAATGTGATGTCCTCTAATGTTGAGGAGGGATCAGCAATAAATGAGGATGGAAGTACATTGCTGGATACTATAGTTGGAGAATGTATTGTGAAGAATGGGATGCATGGTGTCCATGAAATTGCGGATCATTCCCACTGCCTTACCATGATTGATGCTAATTGTCAACTCAACAGGATTAGGGAGTGAGTGAGGGCTTTCATGTGGTGCTCATTTCTCATAAATGGGGGGATTTTTCTGATAGAGACAAGGAAAATGATGGTGGTATGGACCGACCTCCCTATAGTGATGTTGTTCAGGGTTTCAAATAGAAAGTGTCTGAGAATGAGGAAGTGAGGACTGACCCACCACGAAGAAGGGCAAGGAAAGACTATTCTAACATGCCAATGCCTATAGCTACAAGGTCTTCTTTCAGAAAGGATGGATGGACTGCGCAATCTTCTAAGGAGTTTCTTTCTTTGGAGAAGCTGAATCTTAGAAGGAAGTATGTTAAGATTTTAAAAAACTATGAAAGTTCAGAGTGGGAATTGGCTACTACGGAGTAAGAAATCTATCATGGATGTGGTGATATGTATGATTTTTATGATCTATAATCTTATTTCTCACCATGTTGTGCTTGCTTGATGTACTTTTCTTTTATTTCTAATAAATGTTTAGAGGCTTGCCTTTGACTGAGATTCTCTGGTAATTGTACTATTTGGGTTATGTTATATCAAATTTTATTTAGTTGATTTTATTTATGTATTTCCATTGGATTCTTACTTTAATCAAAAAAGGGCAGTCTCCCCTGGATTGATAATTGACCCTCATTGCTAGTTGATATCCTTTAGCATATGGGGTGGCATGTTTAATGTCATGTGACCGGCTGGTTTGGGGCACCGTTGAGTGGAAACCACGATGGGACATTGTATTAAAATATTTTTTAAATTTACCCAAATAATCTTATGATTTTATATAATAATATTCTTTAAAAAATTTAAACGATACCTTATATGGAATATAGTGATTATTGAAGGAATTATTAAAATATGATTTTTTTAAAAGAAAGTCCATGAAATGTAACTCACTAGAATATTGATGAACCAAAAAATATATAATAAATATGATAACCCTAAACATAAATATAATAGAATAAAAGATATGTTGTTTAAGATCATAAGATCATATAATTCTCCAAAAGGAAATCTAAAGGTAAAAAATATCTAAATAAAATGAGATTGTAATGTTAATCCCTTATGGATTTAATAATTTTTGAATCAAACCCACATAAAATTGTATCCATGAATTTCAAAATCAAATACCATCAATCAAGAATAATTCATGATATAAGATGTCAAAGGGGTATAATATACACCATATATGTCATGTCTTGACCTGACTAACCACTAACATGGTCACCAGACCGATCACTACATGGCCTCAAGCAAACCTCCCCAAACCCCATAGCTTCCCAACTAGATTCAATGGTCTAACTGTGGAATGTTTTGGAGACTAAAACCTAAATATAAAATTCACACAATGGTATAATAATAAGAAAACAACTAAAATTAGGGGAAGAAGTTATAATAATGGAAAGGTAGCCGATGATAAAGATATTACATAAATAAAATTGTCCATCACCAATATAAAACAATACATGAAAGTACATATGAAAATACATAAACTACAACATTAGACAAAAATTAGTACATACGATATAGTGAAATTAATGAATAAAGAAATGAAATAAAATAATCAAGGTAAAACTCCACGTTCATCCTGATCTCTAGCTCAGTCTAGTATTCCAAACACCCAAGTATAAGCAATTCAACATAAGAAAATGTCATTGGTCCTGTATGCATGATATTTTCTTAGGTGCCCTAGTGAAATGGAATCCTGATACTATTGTGAGACATTCTTAGTATGCCACCACCAACGGTGTCAAAAGAATAATATCATTTGTGAAAATAAAATAATCATTTCCCAAGTATATGAAATGTAAAGTGGAAATAAAAAATTAACAAATAACCAGTTCAGTTTTATTTTCCACATGGAAACTTGTCCCAACCAAAACTAATTCATCCTAAGACATTATTTTTCAACCATATGAAACCCATACAAATAATTTATACATGATTGATAATAATATGTTATAAAGTAGATATCATGAGAATGGACTAAACCCAAGCTTGTGAGTTGGCATGGAGATTTTTTCCCTTAGATAAAAAATATACACCACTATGTTTAATATAAAAGTAACCCACTAAAATTAAATAAGTATAATTCAAGGCATATCCAAGGTGAAATATAAAAACAAACCCATGTACCACACCAAGAGTTCCATGAATGATCATTGTTTTCGGAGTCTGTCTAAAGCAATCTATTTAAGGCCTTTCCAGTATCACTCCTGGCCTAATGTGAGACAATCACCTTTGTGCCCATACTTAGATTAAACAGTAGGGGAAATGTCTTACTTTTTTCTAGTGTAACCATCTATCCATTGATCCCATCCAAGGTTTCCCCTGTCAGAAATTGGTTTCGCTCATGTGCATGTATGGAGAACGTGTGGTGAACCCTCCTCGGATACTAGTATAACCCCTATCACATACACAATATATCATCGAAACCGATGACATGCATGATGATCCCATCCTTTGTGTTCCTTGGATGGAACCTAAGTATCTATCATGTCATTCATAATTCATTTAAATAGTTTTATTAAAACAATTGAATGTACGTTATGGTAAACATGCCATATAATTGTGAAAATCATAATTCTGGAGAACAACACCATTTACCAATTTATATTAGAAAATGGGAGTCAATGTACTTAAACATTACACATGAATTATCAAGAAAACTATTTAATAAGGCCCTCATATTCATACCATAATTAATAAGATATGATTATTTACTAAATAGTAATTCCATGGTAAAAAAATCATGCCATAAGGCCATGAAAGGAATAATATATATACATATCCTTTTTGAATAGATAATAGATCAACTCAATATAGAGGTTTTATTTTAAGACATTTCTTTGATATCAAAAAAGATTATTTTATTTAAATCAAATATTTCAATTTATTCTCTAGGTGTAGTGATTCTCAAATCAATAGTGGTTTTAAGTAAACATCTTCTCAATTAAATAGAAAAATAAATAGAAAATCCCAAGGGTAGGATTATACATAGGGTATTTATCATTCAACACAAGTAATTTAATGAATCCACCCAATTGAGGGTAGTTGGGGATGAATTTGTAACCTTAAACCATAAAAAGGATGGTCAAAACAAATTATAAGGGGGTGTAAACAATATAAATTAATTTATTTTATGAATTTAAAGTGACATGTGGTAATTCTAGAATGTGACACATGAAAACTTTTTTTGAAACCAAAAAACTTATGGGATATTACATAGACCACATACCATATACCATGGACAAACAACTTTTTGAATATTGTTTCTTGATTTAGTTTGGTTTGAGAGAAAATGACGAAATGTGCCAACGCAATGAAAATATGGAATGTTATATCGCACTGAGATAACATTTTATTGTTGGAATAAAACATGTTAAGAGGGAATCAGATTCATATACATATATAAATGATTCCAACATACCTGACGATACTTTAATAGGATTCCATTTAAGGGGGGTCTCCATATACCTAGAGGAAGAGAAAAAAACACCCACAGAGAATGATGTTGCATGTAGAGGGGGATAAATAATAGAGGAGTAAAAATATAAATTTGAAAAAACTATGGGGAAAACATAAATTAACCCCTTTTAAGGGGTGCATGGTTGGCCAAAGAGTGCTCCAAACTTGCAAGGGTTGCTTTTTAAGGGGAAGAGTCTCATGGTTCATGAACACTGTTTGGGAAACCATGTGAGAAACATGTGTTTCCCCTCTATCAAATATCTTATGAAAGATACAAAGCATTTTGACCAAGTGTGTATGATAGGAAAAAAACCTTACAACATCCATTATCCCTCAATACTATCCATATTGTTAATGCTGGATGGCTGTAGGGTTTCAGAAAAATATTATGCCCCTATCAACTCCACCAAACATGAGGTTTCATAGCTCAGTGCTCTCAAAACATAATGAAACAACTGAGGAACCCCTATGTCCTTAAACCATGTCTACAAACAACACATTGATGTTTTTCAACTACTAGAATTTTATATTGAATATTTTTTTTGTAAACTATCCAATCCCCCAAATGATAAAATAGAATACCTCATTGAATTTTATCCATTCCAAAGTCAAGGGATTCTACAGTCTCCCCTCCTTAGAACCTCTCATCCCTAAAAAGGCATGGTAAAAAATAAGCAACACCTAACCTACTTGTCTCATTAATTCAAACCAAATGTTGAAGGTGTTTTTCCCAAATCCTAACGCACAACAAAGATCCACATTAAGCATATATAGTAAAATCCAGGGAAACTTGATTTAATTTTTGAATTCAAAACTGAAGCATTGATATGGGGTTTACCCATTCCCATATAAAATAATACATGATCTCTGCATTTTCTACTTAATCACCATGAACATGAGATAAATGAGGTCAAATTTCAAATCATAGTATCCCCAAAATTAGAATTATATAAAGTATATTTCATTTATAATCCTATGAATGGTCTCGACATGATTCATAGCATGAAAAAATATTCAACTCTAAATAAACCCCACAAACTTGCTCAAACTGACCATTCTAGAACTACCTCATTTTACAATTGCTATATTTTCCAAAAACGTACAAATCCATTAAGATGATCTTTAATAACAGAAAATCAAAAATTAAAGGGATATCATGTTGAACTATAACATGTCAACTAACATCAAGACACTTATCTTTTTTGGCCTGACCATTTCAAAAGTTTGGCCTGAAGCCCTATGATGAAGGAACATCTGATATTTTCTATGAACATGATCATTGAAGCCTGTAACAATCCTCTAGTGACTTATTTTCCAAACATCCATGAATATGTTATTTCTTCACACAAATGGGGGTGCATTCTTGATTCATCACACATGGATCACCACCCTTAAAAAATTCCATCTGAGTCCAATTGAAGTCTAGGGTAACATCATAATTATCAACTAGAGTTTGAGGTCTCATCCAAGGTAAACCATAAATGATCCATAAAAAAGACAAATCAGTACTAATCTGAACATCCACATATCAAGAAAACATACTAAGCCTAAATAGT
This sequence comes from Viscum album, assembly GCA_963277665.1. NCBI lineage: Eukaryota > Viridiplantae > Streptophyta > Magnoliopsida > Santalales > Viscaceae > Viscum > Viscum album. The sequence continues at coordinate 640,958,190 of OY728147.1, read as the reverse complement.
AACCAAGTCAAAGAAATAGTTTTTATCCATGTGTCCATCCCAGGAGTGCCTACTCAGAAACCTTGGTATCACTCAGGACTAACCAAAACATTAATGAAACCATGTTACAAGCACACAAATCTAATAGAAAACCCCACTCAAGACAAATAACTTTTAAAATTTAGTGTGCCATAAAATTGACTCTCTCTTAGGGTCAACTAACGATGTCAAGATGACATGACAGTTATCAAATCATGCGTACACCATGAGGATTTGGTGATCTCCAAAAAAGGACCTGAGACACTTCTTCTATATAAAATGAAATTCCTAACATAACCCAATCCAAATATATCACACTATGCAAATATAAGGACAGTCAAACCACCACAGGTTGACTTCCTTAAAAGAGCTCATCTACTACGACAGATGCATTGCTATTAAAAACCCATAATTATTTTACTAGATGGGGAACCATGTGATCATTAATGCACAACCACTAATTTCCATCCTCATAAAATGTTTTTTTTAAGTTTCACACACAACCACCCATTAATCATCCTACATCCATGCAATCCCCAACACAATTAGAAAGTCATGAGCCTAATGGGGGTTCAAAAATAAAACTGGCCATCTCTGAAAGGTCCTCCTGGTTATTCTCCTTATACTCATAAGGAAATGTTTAACTATTAATTATGAAAAACTCCACACCTTAGGAGTAATCTTAATGATATATTTATTGATAATGGTTCCTCATCATAGGGAACACACTCCATCAACCACTAGCTTTCGGTCCATGTGGTGTCCAATTCACTTTTAGACAGAGTTAAACTAAATTAGAGAAAGAAATATACTTCTTAAATGCGAGTAATATTATTTTCATAATTAGAAATACGTGTGAACCACCTTTAATGATATTCTAACATGTGCCACAGAAATAGGCCTAAAGTCCAAAAAACTAATCAACATGTCAAGACACCTAAACCTATTTTGTGTTTCACCCTGAGCATTTGGATGGGATTGATTTCTACTGATTCCCAAGTTATTCCATCATGGAAATCACCAATGACTCATGCATGGAAAAATAATGCTCAAACGACTAACATTGAACCCAATGGTTCATAGAACCATTTTAGAAACTCGATGATGAAGGGACAAAACAAAGGGTACTACCCTAAGGCTTCTATAGCATAATGACACATCCTTGACACTATCTATAGGAAAAAAATTCCATATGAATTTATGCATTTGATGGAACACACAAAAGAACTAGCTTAGAGTTTCACTACATGACATGACTGTTAAAACTACCAATGACCTCCCAATTCATCTGTCACTAAATATAATGAATATGATAGTCACATAACCTACTATGTAGTTAATGACCTCTAGAGTAATCCCTAAGCATGTCTAATCCTCTGAAACTGATAATTAAATGATTCTCAAGCCATTAATAAGTCTCAACATATCGAACAACCACTCATCAAGACAAGGTTATAACTTTTAAAATATAAGAGTCCTATGGGGAAAAAACAAAACCCAAAGAGTACCACGTAAGTGAAAATTATCATAAACAACTGGAAATGGATTTAAATATCTTAATGTACTATCTATATGTTGATAATCCCTTACTGAAGTAGAAAGAGTTGAATCAAAATGAGGTCACTCTTTTAAAGCAGAAAAGGTATTAAGGGAAATTGATTTTAATTCAACTAAAAGATAAAAGTCCTATTGATAATCCTAATACTTCCTTCTATGGTAGGATCAATAAAAACTGAGACTACCCCTTCAAGAGTGTTAAAAATAAAGATACTTTTAAGGGTCCATTTAATGTGATCACTATTATTAAAATTTGATTCTATAAACATTTAAAGGATTAAATTTTAATAAAATAAATAACCTTTCTGAAAGGATGAAGAATAGAACTTTTTTAAACAATCCCATAAGACACGGGAAAGATTTATTAAAACCCCTTTTTGAATGACTACTACTACTTGGAAAATGTATACCACAGTTGGGTTAAAGGGTAAGGTATACCAAAAGAAAAGGTGACATAAGAGGGTCTTGTTATGCCATTTTGTGTTCAATTAAATTCAAGACCTCTCTATTGGAAACATTATGATTTCTAAAAAAACATTTCATGGGTTCATCACATAAGAAACAGGCCCCAACTACTTACATGGGTCCGTTTTTTTCATTTTTCAATTTATCCATATAGTTCTTCATTCACATGTAATAGAGGAACAAGCTTTAATAAAGAAAACAAATCATTTGTGGTCAAAATTTTAACCACATTTATATTTACAACAGTTTCTAAATGTATAAGACTCATAATATATATTGTTTGGTCATATGGGTTACAACTTCTCAATTTATAATTCAATCATACACTTTACAAATTTTTTTCACCTACCATCAAACTACAACAATTTTACCTAGGATTAATTGAAAATTTCACATCCTAATCATTGATGCAATCTACTTTGAGTATATAAATTACATCTACAATGGTTTCATTATTTGGTTCATCAATTTACAATTTATAATGCTCACACACACCTTAAATTGTGAAACATGACTCCCATTAAATCATAACCAACATGTCTCATCCCATTTTAAAAAAGTATAGAATCATGGAAATTGGAAAAAGGCGCATCAATAAGTTACTTAAATTTGGTATGAAACTACAAAAGTTAAATGAATATCTAGGCATGATAAATATGTGGAAACCATTAAAATAATAATTGAATGCTATAACATCAGTATGAAACACTCAAACATGGCATCTAAAATGCATTATAAAAAAAATGTGAGGCACATCTAAAAATTTCAAACATCTTAGAAATGATATATATACGGCATTACATATGTATAGAATGTGAATTATTAAGTTACTATAATGGTGCGTGTAATTATTCATCCTTATCATACCAGGCCAATGGTTAATGTTAAATCCCATAAATCAGTATGTAAATTAAAGTACACAAATCATTCAATGTGATGTTAAACTCAACTGTTATAATGAACAACATGAACAAAAGTCCAATCCCCTGCCAGTTTGACTTTTCCAAATAAGTTGGTTGATCATTCAATTTCACAACTATTTACCAAGAGCCAACACATACCAATTCTACATTATACCATACCGAAATAGTAGTAAAAAGGCACGTAGATAGCTCTGATAACATTCTGTGACATCCTTGTCTGACTGACCACTAAACTAGTAGCTGACCATGTTTCCAAATAGCCTCAAGTTCACCAACCCAAATTCCAGAGGCTATCGAATAGAACCAAGGGTCTAATGATTGTACGATGGGGAGATTATACCCTCATGATTTTAGTCTCAAAAACTATAATTATAATGAAATAAAAAACATCATATTATGTAATAATAATAATGAAATGCAATTGAATACAAACATATTAACTAAATAAAATTGTCTAATGCCAATATAAAATAATGCATGCATGTACATATGATGATATTTTAACTTAGATAGCTTACACAATGAAGGCCATATGATGTAGTGTATTACATGAATAATGAAAAGAAATAAATACCCCAAGGGTGAAATACTTGAGAATCTAGAGATCTATATTAGCCTTGTGTTCCCAACTCCTAGGGACAACCAAGTTAGCAAAAGAAAAAGTACATGGTAAGGATAACAAGATATATTCTTAGTTTTCCTAGTGCAATGTTTTCCCATGCAGTGTGTGAGACATAGCCATTCGGCCACCACCAATGCTGTCTAAAGTATTATCTAGTTTATTCATAGAAAATAAGAAGTGTGAAATTATATAAAATGTAAATCAGAAATGTGGAATAAATAAATATCAAGGACTGGCTCATGATCCCCAAGGAAATATGGACAAACCATACCTACATTAGGAGAATATGATATCTCTGAACCATATACAACATGTAAAAATAATATATATGGGAGTGAAAGAAAAATGTTATAAATAAGGTATCATGATAATAGACCAAACCCAAGAATTTGATTTTTTTTGGTGATCACGTCCTTTAGATAAGAAATATATATCATTAAGATTTTATATAAAAGGAACCCAAAAAGATTTAAAAATTAGAATCTTGAGACCATTTGAGGAGTACCTTAACAAGGAATCCATATGTCACATCAGGTGTTCCATGAATTATCACTAAAATTGGAGTCTTTCCATAATGATCCATAGTAATCATCTTCATTATCCCTCCCTATATAATGTGATACTACTACAACTGAGCCCGTACTTTGTATCAACACATAGGAGACACAACCTCATTTTTGTCCTAGTGTAACCATATTTCAAATGAGCCAATCCAATGGGTCTATCCTATAGAACCATTGTTGTTGATGCTAAATTAAGAAGAACGTGTGGTGATCTCAACGGGGTGTACTTGTATCGCCCCTGGAATATACACAAAATATGAGTGAAGTTGAACACACGAGCAATGAGACCATCCTTTTTGCTCCATAGAATGAACCCAAATATCACTCACTTCATTTAAAATTCTTTTAAAAAGGTGTATTAAAATAATAAAATGTTTGTAATGGTAAACATTCCATTGCATTGGGTCAATCATACATAATGAAGGCTGGAAAATTTAGGAATTCATTTTATTAAATGAAGGGCCATGTACTCAATTATTCCACATGAAATCTCAAAAAAATTACTTAAGAATGTTATCAATTTCAAACCATAATTAATAAGACACTCTTAACTACAAAACAGTAAGGGCATGGTAAAATAACTTGGTTATAAATCAAATCAATTCATAAAAAAATCCTATTGGATTAGAAGATAGTGTACCTCAATAGATGGGTCTTATTAGAAAACAAATCATTATTATCAAATAATTAATCTTATTTAAATGAAATAATTTAATTTATTCTCCAGGAATTGAGAAACACAATTTAATATTTGTTTTAAGTAGGAAACATATCATTTGAATAAATAAATAAATAGAACATTCAAAGGGAAGGCTTATATATAGGGAATATATCAATCAACACATGCTATTTAACAAAACCACCCAATACGAGGGTGGTCTGAGATGAGTTCGTAACCATCAAGCACAACATGGAGGATCTAAACACATCATTGGGTGGTCTAAACAATTTTTTGAAGCAATTTGTGAACACAATCAAGCTTCTACGACTAGTTTGATTGGTTGTGGTGGGTTAGAACTCGATGTTGCGTACAACACACGCTATTACATTATTCAAAGGGAAATGTATCGTAGAAGCTTGGGGTGTTCACACTTTGAGTGATGCCTCCTGCAATGTGACTTATATTGAGGTATAGTTGACTCATACATGTCACACATGACCCAAGGATCGTTATCCTAAAGTATCAACACAATCTGAATGTGTTCGGTCAGATTTCTGTACATTAGTTGTTGTTATAACTTAAAATTCTTTCCATTTTAAACAGAAGAGAGACACATTGAGTGATACCGACCACACCATTCCACATAATGAGGTAGGGTTTACTCGTACACGTCACACATGACCCATAGATCCTTCCCCTAAATTATTAACACAATCCGAAAGCGTTTGGTTTGATTTAATTACGTCAGTTCTTGTTTCCACATAGAATTTTGTCCATTTTAAGCAAAAGAGAGAAAATTTGAGTTATATCGACCACACCGAGCCTTGGATTTAGGTGGGATTAACTCGTACACATCCCACATGACCCATGGATATTTCTTAGAATGTATTGACCCAATCAAAATGGGTTTGGTCGGTTTCTCGTACGTCAGTTTTTGTTTTCACTTAAAATTTTGTCCATTTTAAACAAAAGAGAGACACTTTGAGTTATACCAGCCTCACCATGCCTTTGATTGAGGCGAGGTTGAATCATACAAATCACACATGATCAATTGATCGTTCGCCTAATGTATCAACACAATTCAAATGCATTTGGTTGGTTTTCTGTACGTTATTTGTTGTTTTCACTTAAAATTTTGTCCATTTCAAACAAAAGATAGACACTTTGAGTTATACCGGCCAAAACATGCCTTGGATTGATGAGGTGATGACTTGTACACATAATAAGTGACTTATGGGTCATTCTCTTAATGTATCAAGACAATCTGAAAGCATTTTGTTGGATTTACATACATCAATTATTGTTTTCACATAAATTTCTATCCATTTTAAACAAAAGAGAGACACTTTGAGTAATACCGACCACATCATGCCTCGGATTGAGGAAAGGTTGACTCGTACATTTCACTCTTGACCCATGTATATTTCTCCTAAAGTATCAACACAATCATAATGTGTTTGGTTGGTTTTTTATACATCAGTGGTTGTTTTCACTTAATAGTTTGTCCATTTTAAACAAAAGAGATAGACTTTTTGTAATACCGATCACATTGAGCCTCAGATTGAAGCTAGGTTGACTCATACACATCAAAAATGACCCATGTATCATTCTAATAAAGTATGAAAACAATTTGATGCATTTGGTCAGATTTCAATATGTAAGTTGTTGTTTTCACTTAAAATTCTGTCCATTTTAAAAAAGAGAGAGACACATTGAGGGATACCAGCCACACCATGCCATGGATTGATGCGGGTTTGACTTTTACATGTCACAAAAGACCCATGTATCATTATTCTAATTTATCTACACAATATTAATTCGCTTGGTCAGTTTTCTGTATGTCAGATGTTGTTTTCACATAAAATTATGTGCATTTGAAACAAAAGAGAGAGACTTTGACTGATACCGGACACACCATGCCTCATATTGAGGTGAGTTTGACTTTTAAATGTGACACATGGCCAAGGGATAATTATTATAATGTATTAACACAATCCTAATGTGTTTGATTGGTTTTCTGTAAGTTAGTTTCTTTTTTCACTTAAAATTTTGCCCAGTTTAAACAAAAGACAGACACTTGGAGTGATGTCGGCCACTCCATTCCTCAGATTGAGGTGAGTTTTACACTCACATGTCAAAAAACGACCCATGGATCGTTATATTTAAGTATAAACACAATATGAATGATTTTATTTAGATTTTTGTACGTCAGTTGTTATTTTCACTTAAAATTCTTTCCATTTTAAACAAAAGAGAGATAGTTTGAGTGATACCGGCCACATTGTGCCTTGGAATGAGGAGAAGTTGACTCTTAAATGTCACTCATGACCCATGTATCGTTATCCAAAAGTTTCAAGACAATCCAAATGATTTTGGTCAGATTTCCGTACGTCAGTTGTTGTTTTCAATAAAAATTCTGTCCATTTTAAACAAAAGAGAGACACTTTGAGTAATACATGCCACACCATGCCTCAGATTGAGGAAGGGTTGAATTTTAAACGTCACACATGACACATGGATAATTCTCTTAATGTATCTACTAAATATAAATGCATTTGGTCAGATTTCCGTATGTCAATTATTGTTTTCAATTAAAATTCTGTCCATTTTAATCAAAAGAGGGACACTTTAAGTGATACCGGCCCCACCGTGCCACGGATTGAATCGGGGTTAACTCATACATGTCAAAAATGACCCATGGATCATTCTCCTGAAGTATAAACACAATAAAAATGTGTTTTTATAGTTTTCCGTACGTCAATTGTTGTTTTCACTTTAAATTATGTCCATTTTAAACAAAAGAGAGACACTTTGAGTGATACCGGCCACATTTTTCCTCATATTGAGGCAGGGTTGACTCGTATGCATCACTCATGACCCATGTATAGTTATAATAAAGTATCAACACAATCATAATGTGATTGGTCGAATATGAAGGTATTTTGGATATTTTACTGGCTTTCCTTATCCAAAGCCCAACGAAAAGTGGTTCATCCTTCTTCAATGTTGTGGGTGCTTTTAATCTGTTAAAATGGACAAATGAATCATTGGAGACATGATTTTTTATTTGATAACAATTATAATTTTAATACTAAGATTTATATACAACAATGTTTCATCTTTTTATCTCATTATCCACTATCAAAAATGGCTGCCAATTATACACGTCCCCAAGTCAGATCTTCATGCTATTTGTGTACAATATTCCCTTAGGTATGCAGCCCACTAATTTTTGAACAAATATATATAATCTTGTGAATATGTGGCATGTACTGTTGGTTTTCGAACTTCAATAGTAGGAGCAACAATAGGTTTAGAAACTTGTTGTTGCTCTGCACTGTGAGCAGCAGCAACAACAACAATATGAGAGACTTGTTCATCCTTGAGGTTAGGAGAACCAGAACATGCATAAGTAATTTTATGCAAAAGTGGTGGAACAGTAAATTTAGATTAAATAAATTTTGTAATGAAAAGATAGTAACATGATATGAGAATATCTATATTACAAACAAAATATAACCTGTTTGTTGAACTATCTTTCCTTTTTTCAATGGCTGATGGGATTTGACACCTACATCAATTGTCCAAATCCATTCATTGGGGTAACCTCTAGCATACAAAACATCATCTACATTGGGACCGCTATGAAATGATTGTGACATACCACTAAAAGGAGAACCCTCAACTGAATATTCATCGGACCCTTCAATATTGTTGGATGATAATAGAACAATCGACCACTTTCAGTTTGTGGGATATGGAACATAAAATACTTATACCACTTGTCATTCCATTATAAACTATTCTTTTTTGTACCCTTATTTACTAAAATCAACTGTCACAAATACCAATTCTTCTATTTTAATACCACTATTGTTATCAAACCATTTTCATTGAAAATTGGGAAATTGGAATGTCTTATAATCCAACACACATATTTTTTTGATAATGCCAAAGTATGACATATTCACATAAATTGGATTTCTGTCCTTACTATCAGAAACTTGTATCGCTTCAGCCACTTGTATAAATCCAGTATTTTTCATGGTACTATCTTCATCGTGTTCATCTGTATATAATGTATAAACATTAATTACATAACCATTGCATGATAATACATTCACACTTGGTCTGGCAGCTAGCCATCGAAGTTGTTCTGAAATTTAATTTGGATTTTCCACAAACTCCTTAAAAATATGGTCCTAAAACCAACTTATAAACTTGTTATTATGTGTATTTGATATCCATTTTTCATCCCTTTATCGATTCAACAGCCTAAGAATTTCTTTTTGGGTTTTAATATATGGAGCAACCTCTCAACTGTTATAAAAAACATAAATGCAGGCCTACTCCTAATCTGTAATATGGACTGACTCAACATATCTTCCTAAATTTCCCTCAACCTCAATGCATCCATTGTGAAGTGATTTCAGGAGACCAATTCTTTCTATATCAGATAAGTATTCGATACAAAAATCAATGGCTCCCTCACCAATATATCGCTCCACAATACAACCATCTGTCCGACATCGATTTTTGATAGACCCTTTCAAAATCTTCATATACTATTCAATAGGGTACATCCATCTATAGTGCATAGAACCAAAAAGTCGAATCAATATCACCATTTTAACCATCAAATGAACCATCATATCAAAGAACGATGGTAGGAAGAACATTTTTAATTTACATAATATGATAACAATTTCTCTTTCCATAGCTGGAAATTTCACCGGGTCTAGAACTTTGCTACATATATCTTTGAAAAAGAAACAAATTTTCGTTAACGTATGACGAACATTCTTCGCGAAAATGAAATGTAAAGCTATATGAATTTAACCTTACCTCAAAACATTGAAGTCATGTGATTTCAAGCCTTTTAACTACAAATCATTCATTGACGCAATTTTCTTGATAATTCATGAATACCCCTATAGAAATTTTACATCATTGAAGATGTTCCAAAAATGATACGACTCCTCCCTGGAAAGTGTGTAAATAGATGGAGGAAGAAACATTCGATTTTCACCCTTCAAGGGAGCCAACTCTTCTCCTATTCTTATGTCAACCATGTCCAACCATGCCTTAATTCCATCCTTTTTTAGGGGCATTTATCAACATTCCGATAACATTGTCACATAAATTATTTTACACATGCATCAAATCAAGAAAATTTTTGACATACAGACAATTCCATTAGGGTAATTCAAAAAAAATTGATCCCATTTTTCAACTGATTTTCGCAAGGTTTTTCGAAAATGGTTTACCAAAAACAGTGTCCAAATATTTTACTTTCTCAAACAGCAAGTCACATGTTAGTGGAGATGGTGTTGTGTATTGTTTCTAACTTCCATTCAATGATGTTATATTATATCAGCACTTATACCGACAAGGTAGAAATCTACGATGTCCTAGAATCATAGATTTCGATTAATGTGTCAACCTAATTGATTCTATATCATCTTATCACATTGGAACCCTTGAGTTCCATTAATTCTATTGCCTGAAAAAAATTATAATTTGGAAAATCATTAATCATCCCATACAACAGCACTCTCAACGTGAAGTATTCACTTTTATAAGCATCATACAGCATTACACCTAAATCCCACAATAACATAAAATTCTCGATCAAAGGATCTAAATAAACATCAATATCGATACCTGGTTGTTTTGGTCCTGATATAAGCATATATAACATGATTAATTTTCATTTCAGGCATAACCAGGGTGGAAAGTAATAATTTACCAACATAAAAGGCCATACACTATGAGTGCTGGATTGAATACCAAAAGGATTCACTCCATCTATAGATAATTAAAGATGAATGTTTATCAGCTCATTTCCAAATTCAGTATACTTGTGATCAATTCTCTTCCATTGAGGACAGTCGGTCGGGTGACATAATTTCCCATATTTATTAATTTTCTCTACATACCTCAATAATATTCTTATAGTTTCTTCACATCCATATAGATGCCTAAACCTTGGAATGATTGGAAAGTACCATAAAGCATTCATAGGACTGGATTCATCTTTCTTGTATCAGGAAGCACAACACTTTGGGAATTCTGTAAGTGAATTGTTCTCCTTTCGAAACAATATACAGTCTTTCGAGCAGGCAAGTATTCTTTCAAAAATCATACACACCGAGCGTATCATTTGTTTAGCTACATATGTCCGGCATGGAAGCACATTGTCTTCCAAGAGCATGTCATTCAAAAGAGAAAGTAGTTCCATAAAACTAACATCACTCCATCTGTTGCCAGCCTTCAATTTATACAAATTTAGTACAACTGAAAATGAAGTATATTTAGTGTTACCAGTATACAATGGTGTCTTTGCTCAACTCTTTAACTTCACAAATAATTTTGGGAAATCACAGAGTTCATCTTAAAATGTCCTTGTCATTTCCACAATATGATCTTCATCATCATTGAAATCTTTAATCAAATCATCCATTTGGTCTTCTTCATTATCCATTTTTTTAATCATTGATGATCCATAAAATGTAGTTTTATCTCATCCAGTAGCAAATTTTTCTTTTTATAGATTTTTATTCCAACATTAATAACCCCAATCTATTCTGTGACATATAAAATGTTTTTCTAACTTGTCTGGAGTAATTAGTCTCGAATGAAAACAACGTAAATATGAAAAAAGGATTCGAGAAGGACCCTTTGTGGTATCCTTTGAAAACTAGATGAACTCTTTCACTACATTCTCATACTCTATTGACAGATGATTAGCATCGTTCAAATCATTATCCATATCCATCCTATTTGAATCGGAAATATTATTATTTATTACTCTAATACACAAAACAAGACATCCAAATACAGTAGAAGAGAACCACTTATAAAAATATAGATTAATAGAGCCTAACGATTTCTAATAAATATTTGGAAATCAACAGAACCAGGATATACCCCCCATCAAAATCAACACACTTTCGATCCCCCTTACCAATAGTTCTCTCCCCCACCACCCTTGTAGAGAAACATTAATCATCTTTTTAACCACCCCTACCAGCCACCTCATTCATAATAATATAATCACATTAAACTACCCAAAAATAGTGACCATACTCAAATAAAATAAAAACGAGAATACAATATAAATGAGACAACTAATATAGTAGATGCATTTACAAACACAATGGTGTTCGCGGGGGAGACAAATAACCTAGGTTTATCCAAAATTACTATGGAATATCATAGGTTGTGTTACCCAAATTAACATAAGAAATAGAAAATTGAGGTTAGTGAACATAAATTATATAATGAACATCTATGAGATATGAAATAACTCCCCCTCACCTTCCCCAAACCTGTAACTAATATCCACAAACACATATTACATGAATTCTATGAAAAATCATATTCCCATACGAAGGGATAAACAACATTACCTTAGTGTTAAAAACCCAAACATGTGGGAGACGGACCACATTGACTATCCATATCCAAAACTTAGACCTCCTCTCAAACCTCCTCTCACTAACTATTGATACCTTCCGTAATGTTAATACCTACCATAAATAAATTATTTCCCAAAATCATTACCTTTAGATTAGAAAAAATCCCATCTATTTAAGTAAAATTGACATATACTTCCTTTTTTTATTATAAATCATTAAATTTGGACAAACACCCTAACCAACTCAATAAAATTCATATTTTCACTAGAATTTGAAGGTAAAAAGAGATGAATAATTCCATTTAATGTAATTCAACTGAATCTTTTAGTATCAATTGAAAGTGGGTATTGGTTAATAAAGGGGTGATGTCTCTAACTCGGGACATAATCATGCCTAGACTCTCGAAACTAACTCACCACATCCCAAGATTTTATCAACTAAAACATGACTATATGACTAAATAAAACTACACCATAATGAATATTATCATAATAACATAAGGAAATGGATTAGGATGAGCGGGGAAGTCACCAAAGATGAAAGATGTGAAGACAATAATCTAAACTCATCGAAAGGAATCTCAAACACTTTAGTGGGGTTTGTAGGGAGTAGGGTCCAGTGGGGTTGAGGAAAAATATGGTTCATGGGGAGGAGGATACAGAGAAGGGGTTAAAGGGAAGGATAAGGACTAGGGATAGTAGTTGCGGATTAGGGAAGTGGCAGCGGAGTAGGGAAGCGGTGGTAGATAAGGGCTAGTGGAGGCTGAGTAGGGCAACGGTGGTGGACTGGAAGCTGCGGCGGAGTAGCGGCTGGTAAAGAGAAGATCAGGGGGAGGGAGGATATTTTTCGCAGTGGTAATGTCCCATGAGAGCATAAGGGTGAAATAAATAGAGGGAACTATGAATCCTATTTTATAAAATAAAACTATCATTTTATCAGTTCTAGAAAAGTGCAGATAAAGTGATACATTATCAGCGATTTTCTAGCGCTAATGAATATTCCCTTTATCTGTGGTACAAAAGTGCTAATAGAGTGACCCTTTAGAGGTGCTAAAATTTTATCACTAGCAAAAGGTAATATTATCAGTGCTCAAAAATCACTGATAAAGGAAAATCTTTATCATCGTTTTTTTCTTAGCTCTGATAAAATGTGGCACTTCCCTTGCCTGTTTTTGTAGTAGTGATTGTCTTCATGTTATTTCCCCTCATAAGACCAATCGATCCATTATTGGGATACATATAACCAAAACTCATCCATAACTTTTTAATCCTATAATTTCATCATATATTTATAAATCAATATAATTCATTTTCAAAATTCCTTACAAATCAAACATTATCCCTATTTAATCTTTGAAATGGAATATTTCCATAGACAGTGAAATAAATTTCTGAATTCTATTCCATCAAATGATACCTTATATAGAAGTGGTATATGGTTGAGACAATATCAAAGTGGTAGAATTGATTACCTATAAATCAATGATATTTATAATATATACATTAAATATATAATTATATCTAATGAAAATATAATGTGTGACAAATAATATGATCATTGGAATTTTAATGACCCCAAGACCATGAATCCGAAAAGAAAAAAACAATAATGTGGAATAAATACATTAAAAATAACACCCTCATAAATTTTTGATATATTTATGTTATAATTCACTATCAAAATTATTTTCATTCCTTTATAAAAATACTAACCTTTTATTTTGATAAAATTGAAAATAAAAATACACATTTTATTGAGTATAATATTTTTTTTAAATATAAGAATTAGAACTAATATAGTTTTTCACAACGTAAATAATGTGCATGATGGAAGGTATTTCTGTCTCTGTATTAAATTTTAAAACAATGATTCCTTTCCCAATTTGGTAAAATAATTCTAAAAAACCTCATTTTGAAAAATACAAGTAGAATAATTTTAAAACATTTTAAAAAAAGTAAAATATGGATGAAAATTCAATTGAATAATCATTATAGATAACGGAATAATATTCTAAAAAAATTTAATTATCCTTAATATGGAAGAGAATGTGATTATAAAGAAAACATTAAAAATTATTTTATTTAGAATAATGTACTCTTCTTGTAAATCAATTGATTATTATATATATGAAAAGATAATATATGGAAAATAAAAATGAAACCCCCAAAAATAATTATTGGAGAATAAAATATATGGGGTCTAAAATATTAGTATCGTAATATTTTTCTAATGGAAATCAAAACATAAAAAATCCCTAATTAAAATTGTATTGTACTAAAAATCTCTTCTGATACTAGTAAATTTTGAATCAAAACCCAAAAAAGAGTAAACATGAGTTAAAAAATTTAAATACCATTAATAAATATGAATTTATGATATAATATTTCAAATTAGTAGTATATAAAACATTTAAAATAAATTATGTGTGTAATGTAATATGTGTATCATTGAATTATAAATGTGAAAAAATTGCATTTACATTTGGGTCTGTGCATAGTTGTGTGTGATTGGTCCTCTTATATAATCAATTTTAATTTATTAAATACATTATTGAGAAATTTTTAATTTGTATCGCATTTTTTATGTTCCTTTTTTTCTATTTAAATATATTCCTCGATTACTTCTTTCTTACATCGAACTGTCTAAGGTTGTTCGGCTGATTTATCCAAAACAAATTGGTATGTTTTTAGTAGTAATAGGACTTATTAAATGGCTCTACCATGTCCAACATTTGAATAATTTTATGAAGATAATATTTATTCATTATATAAAGTTTTAAAATCACCAATTTATGGTACTAATAGAATAATGAATCACATCAGTTTATGGAGATGATAGTCCTCAAATACACACGAGGGATGTTATCATTTTAAAATGAATATAAGGGTTACCAGGTATATGGTTTATTATATTTAAGAAATAATAATTATGAAATAAATACGATATATATTCATTAATTCTACATTTATGACAATCATTGTAATATAGTGATGAAAAAATAATTACACTGCTACATGGAGACTATATGTTGTATGTACGCATGACCAATGTTTTCATTTTTCATAGGATAGAGAGGAGGGAGAAAAATGGTGTTCCATGACTATAATATCATCTTAGTGTATTTATGATACTATACTAATTATTTGAGGATGTATGAAATATATTTTGAGTAACTAGATGAAGAAATAATGTTTGAATGAGTTAGGTAAAACGATTTCCTCTTCTGGGGGACACCTCATTTAACATAAAACATAATAATTAATAATATAATATTTGGGGAAGAAAATGTGATTCAAAAAAGTGATATAATATAGGAGTGTTTTTGGGTGGGGATTATCCAACATATATGCATTAATATTATTGAAAAATGTACCAGATGATGTTCTCTTATATAAGTGATGGGAGGTACACACATGGAATTACTTGAAATATTTTAATATTATTTAAGGAAGAGGCCAATAAAGATAAGGGTGAGAGGTTGTGATTCAATAAAACATTTTTATTTCTTTATAAAATTATTACATTTATATAAACCCCATTTTAGAAATTAAATTCTATATGAACTAATTAATCTCAATCCATGCCTTGTATGCAAGAAAAGGAAGAGAGAAAAACACAATGTATATTTACATGGTGTGGACTTTATAAGGA
This sequence comes from Viscum album, assembly GCA_963277665.1. NCBI lineage: Eukaryota > Viridiplantae > Streptophyta > Magnoliopsida > Santalales > Viscaceae > Viscum > Viscum album. The sequence goes on along the minus strand of OY728147.1, from coordinate 640,942,309 downwards.
CCCGACCTTAAATCTTACATAATATTGAATTAAATGAATAATTCACATTGAATATCTTTTCAGGTTTAGAGTTTTAGAGAATTAATATATAACTATTACATATCAAATGATTAAAAATTAGACATTATTACTCTGTATCTATTTTTCATAAAATAAAAACTCTTAAAAAGAAACATGTCCAATTCCATGTTTTAGACACCATGACTTTTCCTTGATCCCATCCACGAACCTATTAATCTTTAAGTCATGTGGAAAACATTTCAAAAAAACATGGGATTAGCATAAAAAGATTATTAATGGATACACAAAGAAGGAAACTCTTTGTTTTTCAAAACAATAAGTAAACCATGAATATCATGAGTAATAATTTTAACCCTTATGAAGTAATAAATACTCTTCCCTGAATAAAAGGTCATTGATTACCATTTTGTAACCAAAATATTACCATAAAACCCATATAAATAACACATTACATATAAAGGTAACTTGGGACATACACATAATTAAATGGAATAACCATACGGTTGACTTCCACACATATCACTAAATGGAATAACAATACGACTGACTTCCATACCCAATTCATTGGAGGTTATAATGTAACAACCCATCCTGGTATTCACGGCACCACCCGTCATATGGTTAATCATGTAACCACCCATAAAATGTCCAAGTACCATTATAAAATCATAGCATAGAAAATATTGCAAATATAATCATTTTACTATTAACATTTCATTTGCAACCACAAAATATCATTTAATGATATTGGAAAAATAAATGCTTTATCAACCCATTTTTAAAACCATTTAATAAAGATAATTTTTTTAATCAAAGTGTCCCAAACCCCATTGAAACTTTTAAAGCAATTAAAATTTTAAAATAATAATTTACATGTAAATAAATCCTTAAAAACATTTTGAAAACTTGTAAATTAATGATAAATATTTAGAAGAATAAATCTTTAAAACATTTAAAATGATATTTTAGTTAAATAGTTTTTGACAAAATGAGAGACTCTTGAATGCAAATAATTGAGTAATAAAATTTAATCATAACTTTATAATATCATGAGAATAAAGGGATTCATGATATAATATGTCAAAGGACAGTATATACACCATATAATAGGGAATTGGTGCATAACAAAAATGAAGTCTCAATGGAAATGTAAATTGAGACGAAATACCTTATAAAGATGGTATCCTTAAATTAAGGATAAATAAATCTCATAATTATGTGTGAAAAATATAATTACACCCAATATAAGTTGATATTAAGTTTAATACAGTCATATGTCATTCACACATATTCATAGGATGACATATTCAATAAGTACAAGTTGAACCCAAAGAATCGAAATTGGGTTAAGAAGTTCCCCAGTAAAACTTCGACAGCCTAACGACGTCTCGTTAAAATTTATAAAATGAGTTCATGGGATAAAAGGGTACCTAAACACTTTTAAATAATGTTTACATCAATAATGATATATAAGAACATATCCCTACATAATAAGTTTTACATTAAAAGACATAACAAAAATAAGTCTTTAAAAAAAAGGAGGGTGAAAGGTTCCCTTACCGATTTGGTAACATACAAAACATACGCCACATGAAAGAAGGATTATACAATGAATATTTAAATAATCATAAATGAAATTATATTACATAAAGAGTACAATAATGTTCAGTACATACACCACACAAAAGGAAATAGTGGAAAATATAGCATGAATCTCACAGGAATAAAAAGTGAGATGAAACCCTTTACCACGTTGTAATCAACTTAGTCGTATGACAAAAAGTTAATAACCAACAAATTATTCACATAATAACATTTATATAAAGAGAATCATGATAATAAATATCAATTTTCAGTACACAATACACCACATTAAATAAATTTGTGGCGAACAATGGAAATCTCACGGAATTGAAAGTGGGATAAGAAAATCTCTTACCTCATGTCTGACTTGATTTGTTTGTTCGTTGTTCTTCCTGAATAATAAACTAAAGTTAATTTATAATTCCTTAAGAACTTTTTTCATGTTTATTATTCTTTTTAAATCACTTATTAAAATGTTATGAACATTATATAATCATTTAAGTTAATAATGTTCATTTTGTCGATATTTTGTAATTGAGTCAAAAATAAACACCTTATATTTACAATTTGTCCATGTAGTCAATGGTTCATTATATCCAGAATAATATTAATGATTTAGATATCATATATATCATATATATACAATATATACATGTATTTATAATAGTACATATCATTTGGAGTTATGAAATGAAATGAACCGTTCATGGAGACGGTAAGTCGTACGTACGCATGACCGCTACTTCCATTTCTATTTCATTTTTAATTGAATTAATATATAATTATAAATAGTATTATCATAATTCCAGTATTTTATCATATATAATATCATTTAATATATCCATTAGACATACCACATGTGGTATGAACGAGTCATATCACTTTGAGGGGGCGGTAGTCCACACTTCCTCTAATGAGATTATTGCGCTTACCCATAATGGAAACCATAAAGGAATGCTATAAATGGAAAATTTAGAAGCATGAAGAAAACATAAACTTAATCAATATCATATATAAATACATTTCCATCATAATTTCTACCATGAGAGGCGGTAGGAGATAATCGAACAATCATCGTTTCGTGAGGCGTTAGTTTTCCATCCACAGAAACATTATGATCTTCATCAATTAGATGGAGGTGTGTCTTAGTGTAGTTATAATACTATCATAAAAACATCATATTATATTGAGGATAATGGCGTTGTTACAAAAGAGTGTAATAAAAAGAGTTTAGGGGTTGGAGAAGTAAAATAAAAGAAAACAATTTAAGAGAAACTGTTACCTTTAATTTGTGTAACTCCCTTCGGTTTGAACCAAATGACTTCTTAAAGTGACCTCTGCCTAAGGTAAACCTTCTATGAGTAAGAGAGGGATGTAGGGATATTAATTGGGAAGAGTTTGGATGATCCAAATTGCTTTAGAGGTGTGAGGAAATGGTGAGAAATGGTCTCCTTTTATAAGGGGTAGGAGGGGCTCTTTAGGAAAGTGGGAAAACATTATTTTATTATAAACTTATATTCAGTTTATAATGGTCTAAAAATCATTATAGTCTAATATAAGATGAGTAATTTTCTAAATAAAATCATCTAATAGAAATTGGACAGATTTTGGATAATATTTTAATCATTATAATCTCATTTATTTAAATGATTTATTAATGAGGTAAACACTGCATCATTATTGTGTCATAAATAATTAAATTCTTTGATGTCTAAAAATTAAAAATAAAATACCATGATATGGGAAATCGTTTTATCTTTCCAATTAATATTTATAGTCGAAAATATAATTTATATTACACCATATAAAAGATAATTCAATAAAAGATATTTGCTTTCGTCATTTTTGCCTTTACTTTAAGTTAATTAATCTAAATTTCCCTTATCACTCCCAAGTTGCACAATGGGGTCCCAAACTAGACCCAAAGTTTACCATGGTCTTAAATGACTCAAAAAATAAGGTTGGGAAAATTGTTAAGGTAATTTGAAATTATTATAAAACTATTTTTACCATGAATTACCCTATTTATCTTTAACCGCGGTAAATAAAAGTAAAAGTTACTATTCAACAAAAAATATTTTCACCTTATTGAACCACATTTTACTTCTTGATAACAACCATGTATGTTAGTTTTTTAAAATTCAAATCACAGAAGTGGTAAAATTTCATTAGAATGAAAAAATTCTGTTTTTTTTAACTACAACTAGGTGGTTTAACTATTCATCAAAAATTGATGTTTTTCAAAAAAAAAATACAAAAACATCAGCCTAAGCCTTATTTTATATAAAGAATTCAAAAATTATGTTTATTTTGATAAATTCAAAACATATAAATGGAATTAATTAATTTAAAATTAATTCCCGTTGTTAAAACAAATAGCGTGTTTTTAAGAAATCATAACTATCCAAAGATTGACCCTTGTTAATGTCCACTTTCAAAGTGAAATTAATTTCAATTACCAAAATTTGATTAAATGGTAAAAATATATTCTAATTAAACTTTAAAACAAATTAAAAATATAATCTAACCATATAAATAAATTATGTTAAAATGTAGTTTTTTATTAAAATACAATATTTCATTATTCATTAATAAAATGAATTTTATCAGAAAAATTCCAAATATTTACACAATGAAAATTTTGATGTCCCCATTCTAAAGAAGGATTTTATTTTCTCAAATAGAATGTTTTAAAGTGACCAAAACTATATTTAAATAGGGTTCGCCATTAAAAGGCGGTAAATCGGCCTTTTAATGTAAATTATGAATAAAATTAGATTCATTCATATTTTAAGCCTCTATCATTTTATTGGATAAATGTAAATAAATTTAAAAAACATGTATAATAATATTTTAGTTAGTTTTGATCATTCCCGCCAATACAATGGCTATGATTTAACTACCATTTAAAATAATAATATTATATTATTAGTGTGCAACGTAAGATTTCAAAGACACACGCTGTTCCGTATCGGGTACACTATCGAACATAGAAACCCTTTTATAGTAAAATTAATATTTCATTTACAAATACTATTAAATATTAAAATGTAATATTCTTCATTTATTAGAGATGTTACATCCTTCCACCCTTTTGGGAATTGCGTCATCACAATTTTAAAACTGGGCTTCAAAACTTCATTAAAAGTCCCACATCGGAAAAGATTCGGTACAACTATCACTTTTAAAGACAGAACGAAATGTACAATGGTCACACAAGAAAACCCTTTCTAGGATTCCATGCAGGAAAAAAATGATATGTAAGAGAGAACAAATGGTCAAATTCTGATGGATTGTAGTATAAAACATGATCAAGAGAAAGTTAACCACCATAAAATTACAAACTTGTGATGGGTTAAACAGTCATTGATAACCCAGTATGAAAAGTTAACATAAAACGTTTTTGTTTTAAGTTAATTTTCATTGATGAATTTATTTATGATCTTAACTAAAAACATAAGGAAACATAATTACTTGTCATGTAGACTTTCATCCTTTACTATATTTTTAACAAAAACTATTTTTTTCTCCAAATGATGAGTATTCAAGATGACCTGTTCACATTAAAAGTGATGTAATCTACTTCGAGAGAATCGCATAGTCCAAAAAAGTTGAACTATATATTTCCCATGTCTTTCAACCTTAACCAAAACCAAAATTGATTTCTAGAAGATCAGATAATACCCAAAAAGGATAATCTTTCACAGAAAGAAAAACTACTCGTAATCTGCAAAATTGTTCAAACTAAACCCAAAGTTCAACAAAGACCATTAAAAAAAACAACTTTCCATAAAATTCTTCAAAAGTGATAGAAACTAAGATTGAAACCCAAATCTCATAAGGATTTAATTAAATAGTCTTCCAAGATAAAATTTATCTCTAAATAACAACAGTTACTCAGAAAGTCTCATATTGAAAAGTAATTAACCAAATCACATGTTCTTTATGATAGGTTAATCATTTTCATAAATAAAACAAATCTTCATATGTCCAAAATAAAACATATATTCTCTAAACTAAAATTACAACTAGTATTCCATAATTGAAATCCATAGTATTCTATCTTCCTTAGGCATATAATGTTTCCTCAAAAAAAAGAGAATGTCTTCCACAACAGCCGTTATCACTTAATCACTAAATAATTTTTCTATACTAAGTATATCCATTAGATAAAACATAAGTTCCGAAAATAAATTTATTCTTGTTTCATAGAAACATAATAAGTCATACTAACCAGGGACTTCAATTAGTCTAGTGGTAGGTGATGCACCCTTTTCCCCCTTCGGTTGCGGGTTCGAATCCTGCAGCCCTGCCAGATGCAACGGGTTGTCACCCATCCTACGAGTTGTCCTTTATAAAAGACTCAAAATTAACCCTTATATGTTTTAACCTCAATATATTCCTTATACATCTAATTTTCATCCAAATTCATTATGATATCAACATATTAATTCTTGAAGTCTTATTTCACCACCATATGTTAAAATAAAACGATCCCCAAAATGAAGAACATCATACCTTGATCATGGTGTCCATTTGGTTTCATCATCATCTTGTTCACGTAGGTATAAGGTCCATGCATCACAACAATGATTTAGAGATCCTTTAAAATCATTTTCTTCCTCCATCCAAATACACCGTGTACAACATGGGTCATATGGGTGTTCACAGAAAAATAGTTTTTTAAAATAATCATGTATGACATATAATTTCAAAATATCTGATAAAACATGATTTCTGTAAAATAGTCAAACAAAATTTGTGTTGAAACATTCAATTAATGGTCCTTTTAAAATACCATTGTTATGTGCTGAGAGACTATATTGTAAAAGGAAATATAAATAGGTTGTGCAAGGGTCTCCTCCTTCAGCACCTTTTGTAAAATCATAATATGCTTCAAAATCTTGTGATAAGGTAAAATATTTGAAAAGGCCTTCATAATATTTACCTTTCTTGAAAATATGAGAATATTGTGAAAATAAGATTTTTCTAGATACAACCCATGATCCATGATGATAACGAGGTATAGTGGAGGTGTTTTATATTTCAAAAAACTGCTTGCAAGTGATTTGTATGCTAGAAAATGTTTCAAAATCATCCGAACATTACTTTGCAATAATTATTGCATGAATTGTAGAGACCCTAAGCTTGACGTACATGGACATTACATTACTTTAGTGGAATACTTAATACATAACAAAAACAGACACACAAGGACCGTAATAGTTTAGTGTCTTTGGAAACTTGGAACGTAATCTTCTAATTGTGGTGAAAGATCTTCAACATCTCCCATAAAGATATTCCCATTTTTGTTTCCTTACCTAAAATCGTTCTTTTAATCATGGGGGAAAAGATAACATAAAAAGGGTGAGCTCAAATGCTCTGTAAGGGTAAGCATGGATAAAATATAACATACAATATACATTTGAACTTTTAAAAATGAACATTAAAAAAATCATGAGCAACCACATAAAACATGGAAGTACATAAGGCATAGATCATAATGGAACATAAATCATGATAAAATAGCATGGGAATAAAACATGTAATTGTGGCATCCATTAAGCACATGGAATGATTTCCATAGTAGCCAAGGCATTGCTGCCAAGACCATCTTAGTCGACAAAGTCCCATTCTGAATCGAGTTCACTCCCTGTTTCAGTCATGTAACACTGAACCGGATTAACTTATCGTTCCAGCCATGTCAATCTCATGAGATATAAAATCTTTACCCAATGAATTGGAGGGAGATATATGTCCCACCCATCTCTTATTGAAATCATTCTTACTTGTTCCACAACATAAACATAAATCATTCATCATAACCTAAAGAATAAAATTGGATTCATACACATCATCCCATCATCACATAATCCATGTAAAAGAAATAGATATAATTTCATAATAAGGATAGTGAAACCATGTAAATCATAGAGACATGATACTTGAAACATACACATATGAAATAATGTCATCTTAGATGAAAATGGTTTTGATAAAACACTTGAAATGAATTCTTGAGGAAAATATCCTTTATTCTTCAAAATCAATTTCTTTTCACAAAACATCATGTCATTTTAATAGAAAAATATTTTGTTGAAAATAGTCATGAAATCTTTTGGAGTAGGCTTCATGAAAATAAGTCTTTATAAAACCGTAAAAATACTTTCGTCCCGTATAAGTTAAGAAAACATTCTTCTCGTACTTTTGCCGGAAAAGTCAAAAAAGTACCTCATAACGTAAACAAAAGAAAGATTCCTTACATACCATGTATTAAAAGAAAAAAATGGGTAAAAAGGACTTTAAAAATACATGAAAACACTTTTATAAAACATTGACATGGATGATAGAAATAACCCCATTAAATACTTACGAATAAGCAATCTCGGATAAAAATGAGATTTGCAAAATTATCCCTTACCTTCTGTCCGATATGCTTCATATGTATCCGAAACTCTTGTTAATGATTTATATAATGTCATTGACTTATTAAAAAATAATATTAATTGTAATGATATCATATATGGTTCACTTATGACTTTATATTACCCGTTCTTTTGGAAATTCCATGTTAAAGAGTGTTTTGGGTAAAATCGTTTCATTTGTGGCCCGTGTTTTCACTTGTAATTATTCATATGATTAAATAGATCATGATTACATAATTCCAGAATATAAAACACGATTTATATATAATATACATTTAGAATATACATATATATAATAGATCGATAAATGGAAAGAAATACACCATTCATGGAGACGGTAGACCGTACGTACGCATGAACGTTGTTTTCGTTTCCTTATTGAGTTGAATGGAATTAAGTAGATGACATACATATATACATAAATCCAGTATCTTTATAATGTCATATATTTCATTATTATTTTTTATATATACTTTATAATCATTCTTAAATGGTTAACATGGAGAACGAATCTCATCGCGTCTTGGAGACGGTAGTCCGTACGTACGCACGAGCGATGATATCGTTTCCATAATTATTGAATTGAATTGCGGTGGATGATACAATATATCAGAATCAGTATGATGTTATAATAACTATGTATAGTTATTCTTTACACCATTATACCCATACATGTAAGGTGTTGGTGGAAAAACAGATTACACCACGGTGTGGAGACGGTATTCCGTACGTACGCACGCGCGGTGATTTTGTTTTCCGTAGGATGGATAGAAGGTGAAATGGGGTTGTTTCATATTTATAATAAAAAATCAGTATTTAGTGATACTGATGTTATTATTTTATAATGAAACAACTAAAGAAGAAGAAGTTGAAGAAGAAAGAAGCTTGAATGAATCGGGAGAAGAAGTTACCTCTTCTTCGATACGCCTCTTTGAAACCTCCTCTTAGGGCACTAAGATTTGTCTTTAAAGTAGACCAGAACCTCTAGGATGTTTCTAGGGATGTGGAGAAGATAATTTGGAAGGGGTTGGCCGAGTTTGACGGCTCAATGTGGTGTGATAAGGAGAGGTAGGAGGTTCCCTTTTATAAGGGACGAGAGGGGAACCTTTGGAATTCTTAAAAATATTAATTTATTATAAATCTAACCCCACTTAAAAACCTCGAAAATGACTCATATTAGAATCTTAGAGGCGATAGGGTTGTAATATCTTCAACCAATCAAATTTAGACATGTTTGGATCTTATTTTAAACCTTATCATTTTGATTTATCCTTATTTAATCTATTTATGTTTATTTGTAGTAATAAAATTCTAAATTTTAAATTATAACAAATAATTACTTATTTTCTATGAATTTTCCATAATTGTTTACATTATAACATTATAGACCATATAAATTTAAATTTTTAATTTTTAAATATTTTTGTGATTTTTAATCAATTTTATAATATGTTATGTTTATAAAATCACAATAGTGTCAATTTTGACACTATTCATTTATTTGAATTTAAATAAAATATATACAGAAGAAATGTTCAAAATAAAAGCTTTAATAGATTCAAAAAATGTAATATGTATCTATAAAATTTATGGATCACATTAAATAGTTCAAATAAAATTTATTTTATTATTTTTAAAACCATTTATTTGGTTTATCTCTTAATAAAATAATTACTACAACATTTTCGTATAATTATTTAATATACTTATATGTTGCAGAAAAATTAATACTAAAATCCTATGATAAATATAAATATATTAAATTTAAAAATAATACTTTTACTCGAATTTATCATCTTAAAATCACAATTGTTAAATTGTTATATGTATTAAATTATGAAGGTGACAACTTTGGCATCATTTAAAATAAAATAATATAAGTGCCATAATTGCTTCTATAAGACTCCAAATGGTCATATATTCGACCATTGGATGATTATTGTTTATATGTACATGACCAATATGTTTTGGTAAGGGTTTTGTGCCTTTTTTGGTCACTATTAGTTTAATAAAAACAATATTCTTGATTTTTCACTCGATAAATAATTTCTGCATCACTATTATGTCACAATTAATGATAATTATTTAATCCCAAAAAATTATAAATAAATTCTAATTATGTAGATAGTTTTGTTATATTTTTTTGAGACTATTAATGTTCTAAGTTTCGTGAATTTTATCACTAACTTAAAATTATTATACTTATAGTATTTAAGAGAGTGACATGTTGTCACTTTCTTTGGTTTTAATAATAATTAAATTATTTTCATAGAAAAAAGTTCATTAAATGAATATAATCCGACCCTTAGGTGATATGGGTCGACTTTTAGTCATCAAATAGGAATTTTCCAAGTGTTAGGTAATTTTATAATCTTATATTTACCCTTAATTACCCGATTTACCTTTAACTATGGTAAATAAAATTTACCGTAGTTACTATTCACAATGCCGAAAAATAAAAAGTAGCTTATTAACATAATTTGGACCCACTGATTCCAAATATGGAATCCATTTTTCCAAATTCAATACACAAAATTTGCAGAAATTAAATTAAAATTAATCCCGTTGTCGAAAGAAAACGGGTTTTTCTTTAAAACATTGCAAAAGATTGAATTAATTTAACATACGAATTCAAGGTAAAATCAATGCTAATGACATAAATTATATTAAATGGTAAAAATATATTATATTTATACTTTAAAACCATTCAATATTATAATTTAACCACATTAGATATTATGATGAAAAAAGTTGTTTTTAATTAAAATATAGCGTGTTTTTACTATTCATTAAAATATGAAAGTTATCAGAATAAAATGAAAAATTTATCCAAAGTAAATTTTTATTTCTTGATTCCAAATAATAATATTATTTTGTCAAATGGAACTTATAAACATTTCAAAAACTAGATTTAAAGTGGGTGTGCCATCAAAAGGTGGAAAAACTGTATTTTTTGAAAAATACTTATTTTACCCGAAAAATTTATATTGTTCTTATACCATGTTCTAGAAAATGTGTAAGATAAATAATAATGTTATAAAATTCAAAATTTAGTTAATACTATTCATAACAGCTAGTTCATAACAATATTATAATAATATAATGTTGTTTAGAAAAACCCGGTATTGCGTACAACACACGCTATCAGGGAAGGTCGCGATTGCGTGTAATGCAAGCCAAGTCCGGGTTGCGTGTAGTGCATGACTCCTTTGTTGTTGCGTATAATAGAATCCAACCATATTTTATTTATACATTGAATATATATATATATACACTCAATGCTGCGTATAATAACTTCTATCAAACGAACTTGAAATTGTGTGTAACACGAGCAAAGAATAGTGTTTCATATAATGTAAGCTAATACGGTGTTGCGTATAGTGCAAGATAATCTTGGTGTATCGTACAACAGAAGATATGAATGAAATTAAAAAGAATGTATCTTATAAAATCTCGGGTTGTTACATGCATGCCATCAGGAAGAGATAATAATGTCATCTGAGTTCCTCCTCCTTCCATTTTAAAATGACTTTCCTTGATTTGAAAATGTTATAAAACAAGTATTTACATGAAATAAAATATAGCGACTAACCATATATCTAACGAAAACTCTTAATCCCTAAAGTTGTCTAAAATGACCTCTGATACCAATTATAAGGACATGACCTTAAAATATACATAATATGGAATTAAATGAATAATTCACATTGAGGATATTTTGAGGTTTAGAGTTTTAAAGAATTAGGAGAGAACTATTACATCTCAAATGATTACAAAGTAGACATAAATACTCAATATCTATTTTTTTCATAAAATAAAAAATCTTAAAAAGAAACATGTCAAGTTCCTTGTTTTAGATAGCATGAGTTTTTCTTTGATCTAATCTATGACCCTATTCATCTTTCGGTCATATGGAAAACATTTCAAAAAAACATGGGACGAGCATAAATAGCTCAGTAAGGGATATACAAAGAAGTAAATAGTTTGTTTTTTAAAACAACAAGTAAACCATGAATATCATGAGTAATACTTTTAACCTTTATGAAGTAGTAAATATATTTCACTGAATAAAAGATCATTGCTTACCATTTTTTAACCAAAATATTACCATAAAACCCATATAAAGAACACATAACATATAATGGTAACTTGGGACATACACATACTTAAATTGAATAACCATATGGTTGACTTGCACGCATATCAATAAATGGAATAGCCATACGGCCGACTTCCATACCCAATTCATCGGAGGTTATAACGTAACCACCCATCCTGGTATTCACGACACCACTCGTAATTTGGTTAATCATGTAACCACCTGTAAAATGTCCAAGTACCATAATAAAATCATTTCCCATAAAATATTGAAAATATAAACATTTCACTATAAACATTTCATTTTCAATCACAAAATATCATTTCAAGATATTTGAAAAAGCAATGCTTTATCAAACTATTTTCAAAACCATTTAATAAAGAGATTTTTTTGAATCAAAGTCACCCAGACCACATTGAAGCTTTTAAAGGAATTAACATTTTAAAAGAATAATTTCCATATAAATAAATCCTTAAAATAATTTTTAAAACATTTAAATTAATGATGAATATTTAGAAGAATAAATCTATAAATCATTTAAAATGATATTTTAGTTAAAGAGTTTTTAACAAAATGAGAGACACTTGAATACAAATAATTGATGAAATAACATTTAATACAGAATTTATAATATCATGAGAATAAATTTATCCATGATATAATATGTCAAAGGTCAGTATATACACGATATAAGAGGGAATTGGTGCATAACAAAAATGAAGTCTCAATGGAAATGTAAATTGAGATGAAATCCCTTATAAAGATGGTATCCTTAAATTGAGGATAAATAAATCTCAAAATTATGTGTGAAAAATATAATTACACCCAATATAAGTGGATATTAAGTTTAAAACAATCCTAGGTCATTCACACATATTCATAGTCTAACATATTCAATAAGTACAAGTTGAACCCATAGAATCGAAATTGGGTTAAGAAGTTCCCCTGTAAAAATTCGACAGCCTAACGACGTCTCTTTAAAATTCAAAAAATGAGTTGATGGGATAAAAAGGGAACCTCAAAATTTGGAAATAATGTTTACATCAATAATGATATACAAGAACATATCCCAACCTAATAATATGTAAATTCAAAGACATAACAAAAATAAGTCTTTTAAAAAAAGATGGTGAAAGGTTCCCTCACCGATTTGGTAACTTACAGAACATATTCCACATGAAATAAGGATCATAAAATGAATATATAAATACTCATAAATGAAAGTATATTATAGAAAGAGTACAATCATTGTTAGTACATACACCACACAAAAGGAAATAGTGGCAAATATAGGATGAATCTCACGGGAATAAAAAGTGAGAAGAAACCCTTTACCACGTTGTAATCAACTAAGTCGTATGACAAAAAGTTAATAACCACCAAATTATTCACATAATAACATGAATATAAAGATAATAATGATAATATATATTAATTTTCATTACACAATACACCACATTCAATAAATTAGTGGCGAACAATGGAAATCTCACGGAATTGAATGTGAGATAAGAAAATTTGTTACCTTGTGTCCGACTTGACTTGTTTGTTCCTTATTCATCGTAAATAATAAACTAAAGTTAATTTCTAATTGCTTAAGAAAATTTTTCAAGTTTATTATTCCATTTATATCAATTATTACAAAGTTATAAACATTATATAATCATTTAAGTAAATAACGTTCATTTTGTGGATATTTTGTACATGAGTCAAAAATAAACACCTTATATTTACAAGTTGTCCATGTGGTGAATGGTTTATTATATCCGGAATGATATTCATGATTTATATATCATATATATCATATATATCCATTATAAACATGTATTTATATTAGTACATAATATTTTGAGATAAGAAATGAAATGCACCGTTCATGGAGACGGTATGCCATACATACGCATGAACGCTACTTCCATTTCTATTTTATATCTAAAGAAATTAAAACATAATTATAAGTAGTATTATTATAATTCCAGTATTTTATGAAATATAAAATCATTTAATCTATCCATTATACATACCACATATGGTATGAACGAGTCATATCACTTTTAGGGGGCGATAGTCTGCACTTCCTCTAATGAGATTAGCGCCTTTACCCAAAATGGAAACCATAAAGGCATGCTATAAATGGAAAATACAGAAGAATAAAGAAAACATAAACATAATAAATATCATATATAAATACATTTCCTTCATAATTTCCACCATGAGAAGAGGTAGGAGATAATCGAACAATCATCGTTTCGGGAGGCGTTAGTTTTCCATCCACAGAAATATTATGTTCTTCATCCATTAGATGGAGGTGTGTGTTATTTTATTTTGAATACTCTCATAAAAAAATCCTAGTATATTTAGGATACTGGTGTTGTTACAAAATAATTTGATAAAAAGAGTTTAGGGGTTGGAGAAGTAAAATAAAAGAAAACAATTTAAGAGAAATCGCAACTTTTAATTTGGGTAACTTTCTTCGGTTTGAACCGAAGGACTTCTTGAAGTGACTTCTTCCCAAGGTAATGATTTTAATAGTAGGATAGGGATGTAGGGAGCTTAATTGGGCAGATTTTGGACGATCCAAATGGCTTGAGAGGTGTGCGGAATTGGATAGAAATGGTCTCCTTTTATAAGGTGGAGGAGGGGCTTTTTAAAAAAGTGGGAAAACATTATTTTATTATATAATGATATTCAGTTTATAATGGTCCAAAAATAATTATATTCGAAGATAAGATGACTCATTGTCGAAATAAAATCATCCAATAGGAATTGGATAGGTTTTGGATAATATTTTAATCATTATAATGTTATTTATTTAAATGATTTATTAATGAGGTAAAAAATGCATCATTATTGTGTCACAAATAATTTAACTTATTTGATGTCTAAAAATTTAAAGTAAATACAATGATGTGGGAAATTGTTTTAGCTTTACAATTAATAGTTATAGTTGAAAAAATAATTTATATAACACCATATAAAATTTAACTTAATAAAAGATATTTGCTTTTTTCATTTTTTCCTATACTTTATGTTAATTAATATAAATTGTAATTATCATTCCCATGTGGCTAAATGGTGTCTCAAAATCAACCCAAAGTTGAAAATTGTAGTAAATGACTCAACCAATATGTTTTGGACAATTTTTAAGGTAATTATAAATTATTATAATACTTGTTTTTCCATGAATTACCCTATTAACCTTTAACCTCGGTAAATAAAAGTCAAAAGTTACTATTCACCAAAAATTATTTTCATCTTATTGAACCACATTTTACTTCTTGATAACAACCATGTATGTTGGATTTTCAAAATTCAATTCACAGAAGTGGTAAATTTTCATTTAAATGAAAAAAGTCAGTTTTTTTTACTACAACTATGTGGTTTCACTATTCATCAAAAATTGAAGTTTTTCATAAAAATAAAAAAAACTTCAGCCTAAGATTTATTTGATATAAATAATTCAAAAATTATATATATTTTTATAAATTCAAAACATATAAATGGAATTAATTAATTAAAAATTTATTCTCATTGTTAAAACAAATAGCGTGTTTTTAAGAAACAATAACTATCAAAAGATTGACACTTTTTTATGTCCACTCTCAAAGTGAAATTAATTCCAATGACCAAAATTTGATTAAATGGTAAAAATATATTCTAATTACACTTAAAAAAAATTAAAAAGATAATCTGACCATATAACTAAATTATATTAAAACGTAGTTTCTTATTAAAATACAATATTTTCACTATTCATTAAAAAATATACTTTATCCGAAAAATTCCAAAATATTACACAATGAAAATTTTGATGTCCCCATTCTAAAGAAGGATTTTATTTGGTCAAATAGAATGTATTAAAGTGACCAAAACTATATTTAAATATGGTTTTCCATTAAAAGGTGGTAAATCAGCCTTTTAATGTAAATTATGCTTAAAATTAGATTCATTCCTATTTTAAGCCTCTAAATTTTTACTGGATAAATGTAAATACATTTAACAAACATGTATAATCATATTGTAGTTAGTTTTTATCATTCCCACCAATACAACGACTAGGATTTAACTACCATTTAATATAATATTATTATATTATTAGTGTTCAACGTAAGATTTCAAAGACACACATTGTTGCGTATCAGGTATGCTATCAAACATAGAAACCCTTTTAAAGTAAAATTAATATGTAATTTACAAATATTAATAAATATTAAAATGTCATACTCTTCATTTATTAGGGATGTTACATCCTTCACCCCTTTTGGGAATTGCGTCCTCGCAATTTTAAAACTAGGCTTGGAAACTTCATTTAAATTCCCACATCAGAAAAGAGACTGTAAAACTATCACTTTTAAAGAAACAAAGAAAAGTACAATGGTCACCCAAGGTAACTCGTACATGGATTCCATGTAGGAAAACATGGATACATAAGAGAGAACAAATGGACAAGTTTTGATGGAGAGTGGTAGAAAACATGATTTGGAGAAAGTTAACCACCATAAAATCACAAACATGTGATGGGTTAAACAGTCATTGATTCCCCAGTAGAAAAAGTTAACATACAATGTTTTTTTATGTTAATTTTCATTGAGGATTTTTTTTATCTTAACTAAAAACATAAGGAAACATTATTACTTGTCATGTAGACTTTCATCGTTTACTAGATTTTTAAGACAAACTTTTTTTTCTCTCCAAATGATGAGTATTCAAGATGACTTGTTCACATTAAAAGTGCTATAATCTACTTCAAGAGAATCGCATAATACACAAAAGATGAAATATATATTTCCCATGCCTTTTGACCTTAACCAAAACCAAAATTGGTTTTTTGAAGATCAGATAATACCCAAAATGGACAATCTTTCACAAAATAAAAAACTACTCTTAATCTCCAAAATTTTTCAAACAAAACCCAAAGTTCAACAAAGACCATTAAAAAACAACTTTCTGTAAAATTATTCAAAAGTGATCCAAATTAAGATTGAAACCCAAATCCCATAAGGATTTAATTACATAGTCTTACAAGATAACATTTATCTACAAATTACACCATTTACTCAGAAAGTCTCATATTGAAAAGTAATTAACCAAATCACATGTTTTCAATGATACGTTAATAATTTTCATAAATAAACCAAAACATCATATGTCCAAAATAAAAACATAGATTCTTCCAAACTAAAATTTAAACCCTTATTCAACAATTGAAATCCATAGAATTCTATCTTCCATAGGCATATAGTGTTTCCTCAGAAAAAAGAGAATGTCTTCCACAACAGCCTTTATCACTTAATCACTAAATCATTTCTCTATACTAAGTATATCCATTTGATAAAACAGAAGTTCCAAAAATCAACTTATTCTTGCTTCATAAAAACATAATAATTCATACTAACCCAACACTTCAAGTAGGCTAGTGGTAGGTGATGCACCCTTTTTTCCCTTCAGTTGTGGCTTCGAATCTGACAGCCTTGCCGGATGCGACGAGTTGTCACCCATCCTATGGGTTGTCCTATTTATAAAACTCAAAAATAACCCAAACATGTTTTAACCTCAATGGTTTCCTTATACCTCTAATTTTCACCCAAATTCATTATGATCTCAACATCTCAATTCATGAAGACTTATTTCACCACCATATGATAAAATAAAACCATCCCCAAAATGAAGAACGTCATGCCTTGATCATGGTGTCCATTTGGTTTCATCGTCATCTTGTTCACGTTGGTAGAAGGTCCATGCATCACAACAATGATTTAGAGATCCTTCAAAATCATTTTCTACCTCCATACAAATACACCGTGTATAACATGGTTCATATGGGTTTTCACAGAAAAATAGTTTTGGAAAATAATCATGTATGACAATTAAATTCAAAATATCTGATAAAACATGATTTCTATAAAAAAGTCGGACTGGATTTGAGTTGAAAATTTCAATTAATGGTCCTTTTAAAATACCATAGGTATGTGGCGAGAGACTATATTGTAAACTCAAATATAAATAGGTTGTGAAATGGTCTCCTTCTTCAAAACCTTTTTTAAATTCATTATATTCTTCAAAATCTTGTGATATGGTAAAATATTTGAAAATGCCTTGATAATATTTAACTTTCATGAAAATATGAGAATATTGTGAAAATAATATTTTTTTAAATACAACCCATGATCTATGATGATAACGAGGTATAGTGGAGGTGTTTGATATCTCAATCATCTACTTGCGAGTGAGTTATATACTAGATAAAGTTTTACAATCATCCAAACATGACTTTGAAATAATTATTTCATGCATGTCGTCAGGAAGAGATAGGAATGTCATTTGAGATCCTCCCCCTTCCATTTTCAACTGAATTTCCTTGATTTGAAAATGTTATAAAACAAGGATATAACTGAAATATAATATAGGGAGTAACCATATGTCTAACAAGACTCCTAATCCCTAAAGTTTTCTAAACCGACCTCTGATACCAACTATAAGGGCCTGACCTTAAAACTTACATAATATTGAATTAAATGAATAATTCACATTGATTTTCATTTTAGGTTTAGAGTTTTAGAGAAATAGGACATAACTATTACATCTCAAATGATTACAAACTAGACGCTGCTACTCAATATCTATTTTATTCATAAAATAAACACTCTAAAAAAGAAACATGTCTAGTTCCATGTTTTAGACAACATGACTTTTCCTTGATCCCATCCATGACCACATTCATCTTTATGTCCTATGGAAAAAATTTCAAAAATACTTGGGATGAGCATAAAATGCTCAGTAAGGTATACACAATGAAGGAAACATTTAGTTTTTTAAAACAACAAGTTAACCCAGAATATCATGAGTAATAATTTTAACCATTATGAAGTATTAAATACTCTCCAATGAATAAAAGATCATTGCATACAATTTTGTAACCAAAAGATTACCATAAAACCCATATAAAGAACACATAACATATAAAGGTAACTTTGGAAATACAGATACATAAATTGAAAAACCATATGGTTGAATTTCCCACATATCACAAAATGGAATAGCCATATGGCTAACTTCTATACCCAATGCATTGGAGGTTATAATGTAACCACTTGTCCTGGTATTCACGGCACCACCCGTCATTTGGTTAATCACGTAACCACCCGTAAAATGTCCAAATACCATTATAAAATCATAGTACATAAAATATTGCAAATATAAACATTTCACTATTAACATTTCATTTTCAATCACAAAATATCATTTCAATATATTGGAAAAATCAATGCATTATCAAACAATTTTCAAAACCATTTAATAAAGAGATTTTTTTTTGAATCTAAGTGTCCCCTACCACATTCAAGATTTTAAAAGAATTAAATTTTTTAAAAAATAATGTCCATATAAATAAATCCATCAAACCATTTTTAAAAAATGGACATAAATGATAAATATTTAGAAGAATAACTCTTCAAAACATTTAAAACGATATTTTAGTTAAAGAGTTTATAACAAAATGAGAGATGATTGAATACAAATAATTGAGGAATAACATTTAATCAGAACTTTATAATATAATGATTATAAAGGGATTCATGATATAATATGTCAAAGTACATTTTATACACCATATAAGAGGGAATTAGTGCATAACAAAAATAAAGTCTCATTGGAAATGTAAATTGAGATGAAATCCCTTATAAAGATGGTATCCTTAAATTAAGGAGAAATCAATCTCATAATAATGTGTGACAAATATAATTACACCCAATATAAGTGGATATTAAGTGTAAAATAATCATAGTACATTCACACATATTCATAGGATGACATATTCAATAAGTACAAGTTGAACCCAAAGAATCGAAATTGGGTTAAGAAGTTCCCCTGTAAAAATTCGACAGACTAACGGTGTATCTTTAAAATTAAAAAAATTAGTTGATGAGATAAAAAGGTTTCCTCAACTCTTGGACATAATTTTTACATCAATAAGGATATATAAGAACATATCCCAACATAATAAGATGTAAATTAAAAGACATAACAAAAAGAAATCTTTTAAAAAAGAGGGTGAAAGGTTCTCTTACCGATTTGGTAACTTACAAAACATACACAACATGAAAGAAGGATCATACAATAAATATTTATATACTCATAAATTAAATTATATTGCACAAAGAGTAGAATCATTGGAAGTACATACACAACACAAAAGTAAATAGTGGAAAATATAGCATGAATCTCACGAGAATAAAAAGCAAGATAAAACACTTTACCACATTGTAATCATCTGAGTCGTATGACCAAAAGTTAATCACCACCAAATTATTGACATAATAACATGAATATAAAGAGAATCATGATAATATATATCAATTTTCATTACAAAATAAACCACATTCAACAAATTATTGGCGAACAATGGAAATCTCACAGAATTGAAAGTGAGATAAGAAAATCTCTTACCTCGTGTCCGACGTGAATTTTTTGTTCCTTTTTATTCTAGAATAATCAACTAAAGTTAATTTATAATTTCTTAATAACCTTTTAAAGGGTTATTATTCCTTTTATATCACTTATTACCATGTTATAAACATTATATAATCATTTATGTTAATAACGTTCATTTTGTCGATATTTTGTACTTGAGTAAAAAATGAACACCTTATATTTACAGGTTGTCCATGTGGTCAATGTTTCATTATATCCAGACTTATATTAATGATTTAGACATCATATATATCCTATATTTCTAGTATATTCTTGTATTTATTATAGTACACAACATTTGGAGGTAAGAAATGAAATGCACTGTACATGGAGATGGTAAGCCGTACGTATGCATGAACGCTACTTCCATTTCTATTTCATATTTAATGTAATTAAAATGTAATTATAAATAGTATTATTATAATTCCAGTATTTTATCATATATAATATCATTTAATCTATCCTTTATACATACCACATATGGTATGAACGAGTCATATCGCATTGAGAGGGCGGTAGTCCGCACTTCCTCTAACGAGATTATCGCATTTACCCATAATGGAAAACATAATGTAATGCTATAAATGGAAAATACAGAAGCATAAAGAAATCATAAAAAAATTAAATATCATATATAAATACAATTCCATCATAATTTCCACCATGAGAGGTGGTAGAAGATAATCGAACAATCATCGTTTCCTGAGGCGTTATTTTTCCATCCACATAAACCTTATGTTCTTCATCCATTAGATAGAGGTGTGTGTTAGTTTAGTTTGAATAATCTCATATAAACATCCTAGTATATTGAGGATAATGTTTTTGTTATAAAAGAATGTAATAAAAAGAGTTTAGTGGTTGGAGAAGTAAAATATAAGAAAACAATTTTAGAGAAACGGTTACCTTTAATTTGGGTAACTCTATTCATTTTGAACCAAAGGACTTCTTGAAGTGACTTCTTCCTAAGGTAATGCTTCTAATAGTAGTAGAAGGATGTAGGAAGATTAATTGGTTATATTTTGGACGAGCCAAATTGCTTGAGAGGTGTGAGGAATTGGTTAGAAATGGTCTTCTTTTATAAGGGGGAGGAGGGGCTCTTTAAGAAAGTGGGAAAACCTTATTTTATTATCTTATGATAGTCCATTTATAATGGTCCCAAAATCATTATTGTCGAAGATATGATTACTCATTGTCGAAATAAAATCATCCAATAGTAATTGGATAGGTTTTGGATTATATGTGAATCATTATAATCTCACTTATTTAAATGATTTATTAATGAGGTAAACACTGCATCATTATTGTGTCATAAATAATTTAAATTATTTGATGTTTAAAAATTATGAATAAAATACCATTATGTAGGAAATAATTTTATCCTTCCAATTAATATTTATAGTCGAAAATATAATTTATATAACACCATATAAAAATTACGTTAATAAAAGATATTTTCTCTTGTCATTTTTGTCATTACTTTATGTTAATTAATCTAAATTGTCATTATCACTCCCAAGTGGCTCAATGGGGTCCCCAAATCGACCAAAATATGACCATGGTCGTACATGACTCAACCAATAATGTTTGTACAAGTGTTAAGGTAATTTTTAATTATTATAATACTCTTTTTACCTTGAATTACCCTATTTACCTTTATCCGCGGTAAATAAAAGTCAAAAGTTACTATTCACCAAAAATTATTTTCATCTTATTGAACCACATTTTACTTTTTTAAAACATCCTTGTATGTTGGATTTTCAAAATTCAATTCACAGAAGTGGTAAAATTTCATTTAAATGAAAAAGTCAGTTTTTTAACTACCACTAAGTGGTTTCAATATTCATCAAAAATTGAAATTATTCCGAAAAATACCAAAATTTCAGCATTAGCTTTATTTGATATAACGAATTCAAAAATGATGTATATTTTGATAAATTAAAAACATAGAAATGGCATTAATTATTTTAAAATTAATTCCCGTTGTTAAAACAAATAACGTGTTTTTAAGAAACAATAACTATTAAAAGACTGACACTTGTTTTTGTCCACTCTCAATGTGAAAAATAATTCCAATGACCAACATTGTATTAAATGGTAAAAATATATTCTAATTAAACTTTAAAACAAGTTAAAAAGATAGTCTAACCATATAAATAAATTAGATTAAAACGTAGTTTTGAATTAAAATACAATATTTTCACTATTTATTAAAAAATGAACTTTATCGGAGAAATTCCAAAAAGTTTCATAAAGAAAATTTTGATGTCCCCATTTTATAGAATAATTTTATTTGATCAAATAGAATGTATTAAAGTGACCAAAACTATATTTCAATAGGGTTCTCCATTAAAAGGCAGTAAATTGGCCTTTTAATGTAAATTATGATTAAAATTAGATTCATTCATATTTTAAGCCTCTAACATTTTATTGGATAAATGTAAATACATTTAACAAAAATGTATAATCATATTGTAGTTATTTTTGATCATTTCCTCCAATATAATGACTAGGAGTAAACTTCCATTCAAAATAATAATATTATATTATTAGTGTGCAACGTAAGATTTCAAAGAAACTCGTTGTTGCGTATCGGGTATGTTATCAAACATAGAAACCCTTTAAAAGTAAAATTAATATTTAATTAAGAAATATTAATAAATATGAAAATATCAAAATCTTCATTTATTACGGATGTTAAAGTCTTTATGTGAGAACCTTCTCCTTTCCACGATCATCCTATTGTTATTCCAAGGATTTTATTGTCACTCTAATTTGTATTGATGAAAAATGTGGCACATGTTTTCACACAATGTTTTAGAAATGTGTCATCCACTTCTCATTAAATATTTATCTCATTTTTTATACCTAATCCATCAGTTCTTCAAATAACATCAATTCTAGTGATGGTGATAATGATCTACTTCTCATATTAGGTTATTCCAAAAATAAGTAGATATATCTTATTCAATGAATATTTCAAATTCTTGAGTGATGTTAGTTTTGCATCAAACATGTCATCTTCTATCTCAATATTTCATAGTAGTCTTATTATTTATAAGATCATATATATATATATATTATTTTCTTCCACTTTTTACATTTATACAAGAATGTAATCTCATAAGAAGTTATTCATTATTTGTGAATATATATCTCCAATCTCCAGATCCCCATAATTTTTGATATTTTGAATGGAGTATCTTACAGCCATTTCAAAACCAAGTTGTATGCAGTTTCTTCAGTAATTCAGGAATCTAATAAATAAATTATCACCACATTTTTAGAAGACATATCCACAATTAATGTTATAACATGACTAGTTCAATGATCCTAATATATCTTCTGTAACTCTGAATTTCAGAGGCATGCTTCTTTCTTATATTTTGAAGTCACATTTCACTGAGAATTATGGTGTCATGAGGGATTATTCATTTATGTTATCATCATCACATTCTAGTGATTATACTTCCTCATGCAAAAATAAAATCTCCATGGTTTATTTCACTTTAATGTGTCATAATACAATCCCTATAAAAGAAAACACCCTAATGATTGCATCATGGACTTCACAATAATGGCTTAGATATTTCACATTTAATTCAAATATATATAATATCTCATTTTAACTTTCTCTATTATGTATAAACCTAAATATTCACATAACCAATATAAATGAGAATATCATCAAATTGTAAAAATTAATGAATTATAGTATAGTCCCTTATACCATTATCTCCTTTCCTTCAATGTGACATATTTGAAATTATTATGGGGTAGTCATTTCTCTTTGGCTTTTATCATAGATAAAAATGCATTGTTATTCTCTCCACAACATAAAACCATCCAAATATCAAGAACCTAAATAAATTTTGAACATCATATGTTTTGTATGCTAATGTGTTATAACATAGATCGCTATATAAATAAGTTGTTTCTCCGTTATATTTCAAACCATACATGGTGAAAGGAATAACTACAAAGAGGCCATTACAAATTAGATGGAATTACAGTGAGTTGATTATTCCTATAGTGTATAAGAATAGTGGTATTGGAAAATAGTGTTACTCAAATGTTAATGAACATTTATATTTTGATCATACAACTCAGAATAGTTGGATCATATGGACAACCTTATTTTCACATCATTTAACATTGGGGAACTGTACTATGACATCATGCGTCCCACAATGAATCTCAAGAACATTGATCCATGAATAATAAGTGGTATTTATCACTGATTTATTATGAGTAAATTCTGGGTTAACACACATAACACTCACACACCACCCCCATGGGCCACACCACACCATGTCCTAGTCCACTAAAGAGTGTCTATGTGAACTCTATGTGTGTTCATACAAGTTATATACATCAAAAAACACTCTTTTATCTCTATTTATGATCTAATGGTATGGATATCCTTTGTGGTTGACTCTTACTCCAATATTTTGGTTTATTGTGATAGATCACATCAATTCGTGTGGATGTCCCTATTTATTAGTAAAACCCCATCAAAGGAGTTGGCCAGAATCTCACAAAATTACAGCACGTTCAAATGTATTCTTTAATAATTCTTCATGAAATTATATTCTTTGTTCATGGTTCTCTTTAAAACCACATGAAAATAGATATTTTTATGGTATTATCAAAATTATTATAAACATTTTCTACTCCATACCACATTTCTTTGACAAAAAACATCTCTACATCAATCATAAAAGTTAAATTTACATCATTATCATGAAATTATCTAGTAAATATCTTCATGCTATAGCCCAATAATTATTGTCTGAAACAAATAACAACATAATAAAAAAATCCAATATATATTGAATATCCACCTTTGGATTTGTTTTCAACCAATACTACAGGTTTAAATTAGTCATAAAGAGCCATCAAATCATAACTCAAAGGGAAAGGTCCATAGACCACACAACTATATAAGGTAATTTTGTTGAGATAATTATATCACTTACTTACAAGAGTTTCTGGGAAAACTGACTTAGATGCTCTGCCTTAATTATATCACACATTATACTCCATCATTAATATAACTGAAACTATAGATTCATAAATTACTCCCCTTAGATAAATCAGAGTACATTTTTTCTCACTAATTAATAATAGAATATAATGTCTTTTAGTGGACTCTAAAATTGATTTTTAAAAGTCTTATAATGGGTTTAATAGCCATGTTCATCCTTGGTATCTAAAATTTATCTTCAATAATATCCTATGTGGAGATATCAGCTAATTGATCTTGATTTGGAATAAATTATATCTTTTTGTATCCATTTTCCACTTTCTACTTGATGAAATGAAATAATATATCCATATTCTTGGATCTTGAATGTTGTATATTATTTTTATAAATATATATAGCACAATTTTTATCATATTAATTTTTGAGAGGTTTTTTAATTTTTACTCTTAAATCGTCGCATTGTTCCTTCATCCAAATCATTTGGGTGCAATAACATATTGTAGAAACACATTTGGGCTCTAAAGTACTCAGTGTGTCTGAGATTTTATTTTCTAGTTCAAAATAAAACAAATATCTCTCAATAGGAATATTGCAACTTAGTTGGACTTTCAATCAACACAGTCACCTTCCCACCTAGTATCTATAAACTAGAATAGATTCAAAATATTTTCTTCCATGTAAACTAGTCCATAAATCATAATCTAAAATATATATATATATCTTATAACCATTTTGGTATATATAATATTTCATTCCTTAGGATCACTCTGATATTTTTCACAGATATTCTGCATATATAATATCATTTCTGGAAGTTGTGAGGTAAACTGGACTCACAACATGTCATGCTAATTATTTTTAATTATCACTCTATATATTTTCATCCTTAGACAACCCTAGACCCAATTTAATGTGTGTATAAAAATGTTATGATTATTCTATTTCAAATTTATTCTTTAATTCACTAATGTAATTTCATTGGATAAGAAAACAAAATCTCATTT
Source organism: Viscum album (assembly GCA_963277665.1). Classification (NCBI taxonomy): domain Eukaryota; kingdom Viridiplantae; phylum Streptophyta; class Magnoliopsida; order Santalales; family Viscaceae; genus Viscum; species Viscum album. The sequence goes on along the minus strand of OY728147.1, from coordinate 640,915,723 downwards.
TCTTCATGACTTTTAATGCCAAGAAATATCTTAGCTCACCAGGCATGGACATCTCAAACATCTAGTAAACATGGTATTCAAAATCATTAAAATAATTTTAATGTTCACCTGTAAAAATGTTATCATTAACATATTTAATTAAAATATGCATACATGTCTTCATTTATTAAATATATTGGGATTTTTTCTACTATATCATTAAAAAATTAATGTTATTTCATGTAGTTATCCATATTTTAATACTAGGACCATAGTGATTATTTTATGCCCTAAATATCCTTATTTAATTTTCATACTCTCATTTAATAATTTTCAAGGAAACCCCCATTATGTTTCTCAATATATAATTCTTCTTAAATTTATCTAATTAAAAAGGAATATTTCACATCAATTTAACAAATGTTATTTTTCATGTAGGCTTCTACTATAATCAACATTATAATATCTTCTAAAATTGTAATCGTAGAAATGGTATTTTCAAAATAAACACCTTGAACATGGGATTATCAATTTCATGAATGACTAGTTTTTTTGCTAACAACCTTTCTTGGTCCATTGAGCTTATTTTTTATGACCGAGTCGATTCCACTAACATATTTACTGTCAGGCTTGGATGAAGATCCCATGAGAAATTATTTTAAATTTGTCACAATTATTCATTCATAGCCTCAATCCACTCCATATGTTAAAAGTATTTTCATATTGATTTAGGATCTATTTGATCGATAAGTGATGTATAATTTTCAATCCTTAACCATATTCATGTTTGGTCTCTTGTGTGCTTATCATATCTCTTAGTTATTATTGTATGAAATGGTGTACACTATTATCTAATGATATTTCCACTTTCACAATGTTTATTTTAACATATGTAATTTTATTTTATTATATTAAAATTCTCTTCATAATTTTCCTAATAATAATGAACACTTATTGCAAAGTGATAGAAATCATCCTTTTTTCTATCTTGTTCAGAATCATATATTTTGTTTGCATATTTTTTTTGATAACATGTTTCTTCTCACTCATGATATATGGTTCGGTTCTCTATGAATCTGACATTATAAAATTTAAAAAATTGATTCCACTAGTTCTAACATATGTATCCTTTCCAATTAGATAAATATTCATGGAATACACCTTCCTCTTATTTCTTATCAAATATTCACATCTTTTTGTCTTTTATTTTGATGATGTAAGGGATCCAAAGACAAAAAAAATATAATTTTAGGATACCAAATTTCATATGATGTTTTATTTTTATTTATTCTATAAATTCATAGATTTTCAATGTACATAGATGTGAAAATTTCTTCCCTTTAAAAGATTTTTGATCTACCAAACTCAAAATTTTTTATTCGCCCAAATTTTATAATACTTAAATTAATTATTCTAGAAACATCATGTTATAGTGGTGTGTAGTGGGTTATATACTATTGTATTGTCCCATTTATTGTACTATATGACTCAAAATAACTTATAGTGTCTTCCTTCCCATTTTTAGATCATGAATTGTTGATGTGAATACTATACTAGTTCCAAACTTCTAACATAAAAATCGTGAACATATCATGTTTCGTTGACATATGCTTTAAAAAACTATTTTTATTAATGTGAAATCACTAGTGAATCTGTAAGATTTCAATAACATGTAAAATATATATTTTTTAGATCTCCACCAAATTCTACATGAATTTATTCTAAAATCATTTTTGAATATGTCTCTAGTATCTACTGTTTAATTTAAACCACTTTCTCTTTCTGACAGGTTATACATGCATGATCATTATCTCAATATAACTAAGTTAAATACTTTGCCACATTTTCATTAATGATATTACTAAAATTATATTGACGAATATATCAATTTATTCTAATCAATGTATTTTTTCCAATCTATCATTGAGATAATATGAATTTCTAGGATCTCTCTTATAGAATAAATTTACTCTGAATATTTATCCTTTGATATGAATTCTTCAATAATTACATTATCTAAATAATATATCTATTCCAATTTAATATTACCTCATTTAATTAATTTCATTCCTGATTGACACTCAATAAACTATGTTTTATCCCATCAACAAATAAAAACTCTAGTGAATTGAGTTTGGATGGTCTAATTTCAACTGAACCAACTCCCTTTAATTTTAATGATCTATCATTTATAGAGGACATAACACCTACATCATGTTCCTTGATGTTTTTCAAGATCATGGTATCTATTTTAATATTTTAAGAGTATAAAATATCAATATTATAGGGTTTAAACGATTTTCTTACCTTTAATGAAACTTCCACAATCAATTATTTTTCAGTCTTTTTTTGATGTTAAATGTTATCATATTAAGGAATCTATTGATGTGGATATAGAGGCATAGTCAAACATTCTTCAGTATAATCACCTTGTTGATAACATCTTCAAAAAAATTTATTCAATTCTTTCAAACATATTTTGGTTGAACGTCATATAAAATATTTCATTCTTCTTTTATCTTCTATAATTATATTACTCATTCTATCTAAGAAGCTCCCCCTAAATTATAAAATTATTTTATTCTTCTTAAGTGAAATATTGAACGAACATACCAAATATTCTTTTCCATAAAATCCATAGCACTAACAATATCCCTTAAATTTTGGTCATCCTAGAAATTGTTGAGTCTATCTATGAAAGTCAACTTGATGTTTTGAAATAAGAGATAACTTATTTTGTTTATGTTATGTATAACCTTTAATCTTTTAGTAATTATCTTCGATGAAAAATGATGTAATACTACCTGTAGTGTTTTTATCAACCAATATTTCCATTAATTTCCCATGAAACATTCACTATTAGGATGTACATATTTAATTTTTTTCATCTTTAAAGGGTTGAGAATATTCCTGAAAATTTATACATTTTTCAAAGAATTATGAGATTATTTGTCCTTTTCTTCAATAGAACCAAAAAAATCAATCATCATCTTTCCAAGAGTCTTATAATACATTATGTACCTTCACGCATACTTATAATGTTCTTCATATTAAGTAGTCATATTATTTTATGATACACTTATAATTATTTTATAATCAAAAACTTTTATCCTAATGTCTTTTATCTCCTAAATATACTCATTGTTCTTCTTGGGAAACTCATTTTCATCCTTCTTCAGTCCTTAAATTTCCTTATTATATTATTTAGCATCCTTCTTCAGACCTATATTTTTTTATAGAAATACTTACAACTCTTTTTATAGCATGTAAATCATACAAGCTTCATTTCCTACATCTTATTCACTACTAGATCTAAAATCCTTGCTTTCAATATGTGACTAAAGGATGGTTTCATTGATAGAATAATACTATTTTGATTTTTTACATGTGGAAGTGATTAAACACTAAAATAGGCTAATATTAATTTATTATATTGCATTATTCATGTGTTTAAATTTCCATAAACACTAATTTTAGTGCAATTTATAAATTGAACTTCATTTCAAATCGATGTGTAATTCATGTTTAATGTGTCAATTTAGTCCCAATTTTTCTTTTGCTAGTGAAGTTAATTAGTGTGATTATTTTAATTTTATATGATGGGATATGATTTATCACTTTTTGTTACATTTTTTAAATTCTACAAGAATTTTATTAATTATAAGGTAAGATTGATGGTTTTTGTAATGAATGGAAAAATTTATAGACAAATCATAATGGGCCATAGGAAAAGAAAAAAAATTTGAGCCCACAATTTGAGCCCAATAATGCTAAAAATTTAAATTTATATAGATATTCTTTTGGGGATATTTTCATTAAACCATTTACATAGATTATTATGATGTCTTCATGGAGATCTAGGGAGCCTAGGCTATGGATTATGTTATGCGCCAAATATGAACTCCCATAAAATCAGATGACTAATTTCATCATAACATTCAAATAAAATATCCAATTAGAATGAAATTTATAAATATATTATTTGAAATATATAGGATCATATATCAATAGTACTACTCTGACATATTTTTCTATCTTCAATTTCAAATTCCCACATCCAGAAAGGGATAAATCTTGACCTATTTTTTTGGTCAAAGTTGAAAAGTATTCTTTCCATTTTCTTCCCACCCACCTTTTACTCTCACAATTAATTGGGAAGCCATAAAGTATTAGGGGATCTAACCTGGGATAAAAAAAATTATATTTCATTTTTTTCGTGAATGGATTGAGAGGTGTATATTTATTCCTTCAATTGTAATGTTATGTTTTCCTTTCTCAATCGCATGTTAAATTTATCTCATGTATGTTTTTAAAATAAATTATTTTTATTAATAAAATCTATTATTATTCATTATTTGTATTCTTATTTATATCATGTTGATACTATTTAATTATGGAGTGAATAAATTCACATCAAATTTTTTGAAATTTATCACACAACGGTGGAGTGGTCATTAGTTCATTGTTTTTCTTCATCAGTTCTGCCCCCATGAGTCTACTTCCTACTTCTATTTATATGAAATCATAAATTGAGGGATAAATTTCTCATTGATTAATCTATGGGATTTTTAACGGTATTTATTGGATTTTATTTATTATTTTAATAATTCTTAATCAATTCGTTTGTTGAGTTTTTCATTTAATGATTTTCATTCTTCCTATTCCTTATTTAATTTTATTGCCACACATTTCATGTGATAATAATATCCCTCACCCTAGAGTTCTCATGAAAACTTTTCTAAAAGTGTATGGGTGATTATAATGTGTATTTAAGGTGTTTATCTAATAGGTGATAAGGTTATATTTATTTCTTTGAATGAATTCTTCTCGAGTAAATGAAATGTAAAAAAAGGGAAAGGAATTCATCCTATCCATATATTTTTATAAACAAGGATCAACTCATTATATTAAATCGAATTCAATTATGTTTTTAATACTCCTTAATTAGCCACTAAATTCAAACACAAGTTGTCTACTTCATAGCCAAATCACCATGATAGAATTTATGTTTCTTTAGGTATCTTCTTAAGCCTATGAGGATTTGATAACCCAATCTGGTCAATAAGGGATTGCTTTAACAATATAACTTGGTAAATTTGGGCATCACCAAATTTTGGATCCATTTTTAGGGACCTATGTAAGTTATATTGGAAATTATAATCCTTTTCTAAACCCAATTTCTCCATTCTCACCCCCCCCCATTTCTCTTCTCTCTTTCCTTTTTAGTTTGTGTGTGTCTTCAATATATTAAATCCAATTCTCAATCTACTCTAATGTAATATATTCAACTATATCCCAAAATAAACTCATGAAAGAATAAAATTGAAAATAAATATTGGGAATTACCAAAATTAGGGAATTTCTTTGATCAAAAATTCAATTATTATCCCACATCTGATGAGATGTTTAATAACATGGATGAATGTTGTTTAAAGGATAAATTTATATCCCTTTCAATGATGATTGATGTGAAAAATATTTGGGAATTTGATGATGTAAAAACTCATATCCATCCAAGTCCCTAACAATTACATGATAAATTATTTGAAAAAATGGTGAAAATTAATTCAGAAGGTTCATCCTTGATAACAGAACTAAAAGGAATTGAAATTTTTATAGACCTCTTTCTCACATAGATTATACCTTCCTCAATATTTATAGAATAATATTGTTAAAAAAAACCCCCACATGCATTTACTGAAGAACCAACCTTAGTATTTGGGATAGTGGTAGAAGATCAAGGAATTGTTTAAGGGCTCTAAATTAAGAGGAAATTGATTTTATGGATTTAGAAGAGGACAATTTTTCTTCATAGATAGAACATTCTAAATATATATCCATTTATTATGTTTTAGGACCACTAATAATTTAATAATTGGTAGAAATAACAAAATATTAGGACATACCCACTCCTTACATTCATCTATAAAATTTTGTGTAAGAATTATATTTTTACAAGGAACCAATTCATTTTAAAAAAATTGGATAAGAAACTGATTTTGATTCAAATTTCCAATCTCTTTTTGTAAATTTCCTTCCACCCAAACTCTAAAACAATTCTTCCTTCCCTAGTCAAGTATCCCATAATAGGCGATGTTCACGACATTTTATTTTTCATTCATTAATCTGTTGAAACCAATTATGTTGGAAAAATCCTTGGTCTCTTAGAAATGACTATATATGAAACTGGATCAACCATTTCTGATATTCCTTTTATTTTACCTCGGATTTGATAACTTATTCTTGTACCTGAAATAGATTCCAAATAAATTATAAATATCAAATTGGTAGACTTAGTGAAAAATGAAATCCATACAATGTTTAAGGTTGGTATTGGATATTTTATGGGGTACAAATTAAGCTAAAAATATTAAATTTTGTTCTTTCCGTGAGGCAACCTAGATTCATTATTTTTTTTTTTTTTTATATTTTTTTGTGTTTTTGGATTTTTTTCTCTAGGGAACATACTGGGGGTTTCCAATGTGGTATAATTAATATTTTTTGAGATATTTAATAGCTAAATAAGTTTAATATTTTTAAATGAAACACATTCCTTCCTGAGATCAAATCCCACCTTCAATCACCCCTAAGGATTATACATGTTTAGTGAAGCCAATGTAATCAATTTTTTTTTTATGGGTAATCAACTTCAATCCATGTGGTTTTTTTCCATGATTTCATTTCAAATAACATCTCTCCTCACTCTTCCCTTTTTCAATATCTCTCTTATATTCTCATTCTACATAGAGTGCAGTGTCATTGTAGGTTGAGGGTAAAATTTCACGACCTTAGGAAAAAAACAATGGTCTTCCATGGAGACATTAAATTCATTATCCTTGAATTAATTAATTTATATTTAGAATCAAGTAAACTAAATATCAAATAATTTCTTGATACCTTGATTATGATTTTGACACATGTTTATGTTCATGGGAACAGTTTTTGGAAAGTGAAGTTGTTTGATGTGATTTTTTACTATAAAAATTTTATTCATTTTAATGAAAATTCCATAATGCACATTATTTTTATTATAGGGGTTATGTATGAGATCATGGGGTATATTTTTCATCTAATGTAATTTGGGGTCACATTGAGTTTAATTTAATTATCTAAAAAAAATTGAAAAAATGGTGACCATATAGAGCAATGTTTTATCAAAAATTCTAGAGTTTGGCACTTGGGATTAGTGACTCCATAGTTATCTTTCCAAGATTTTGGATTGATATATTTGTCTTATATTATTTAATTTCAAAACTTCTTGGTGTCCATCACTTCGGGATCAGGGTTTCATATGTTTTTTTTACCCAGAATTGATCTTTTAATATCTATTGTTGTAAAAATAAAAAAAAGGCATTTAGAAAAAAAAGTAAAAAATGAAGGAAAACAAAAATAAAAATTTCAAACTTACCATAAGGTTGAATTTTCTTCCCACCTAGGGTTTCAATTTTTATCTCTTGAACTTGAAAATACCCCCCCCCCCTTTTATTGTGATGCATAACTCATCATCATTATTAATTAAAATTTGATGAAGTGTGGTGAAGAATTTGGACAATGGAACAGGCTTGGGAATGGAATATTATTTTAAACCTATCTTGTGTCAAATTTTGTTGATAATTTTTATTATTGTTTCAAATAATGTATTTTTATGATCATTTTATTTTGAAATATTTTATAAGATGTAATTAAATTAATTTTTGACGATATGTTTTTCTATAGATTATATAAAATAAAGTTAGGGGTATAATTATCCACAAAAATACATTAATATTCATTGATTATTTTTTAAAATTCATGTGTTTCAAATTCCATAATCTTCAATTTTAGCACATTTTGTAAATTTAACGTCATATCACATCATTGTGCAATTCATGTTAAAAAGTGTCAATTTAGGAACAATTTATCATCATCTTGTGAAATAAATTAGTTTGATTATTTTAATTTGAAATGTTGTTATATTATATATCCCTTTTAGTGAAACATTTTTTTTCTTTTATGATTAATGGTTGAAATATAGGGGACGATGGTCATTTTTGGAAATAAACTCAAAATTTTCTCGGCAAAGCATAATGGGTCTTTGGGCCATCAAAATAAAAGTGGTGCCAAAAATTGAACCATAATGAATATCAAATTTTAATTTTAAATAGAGAAATTTATGGGGTTAATTTCATTAAATTGTTTCTAGAAAAAAAATCATGTGTTTAAGGAGATCCAAGGAGCCTAAATTGAGGATTAAATTATGGGATTAATTTGAGGGCCCATAAAATCATCCCACTAATTTCATCATAACATCCAGATGAAATATCTAATTGGGTTGAAATATAAACATATATTATAAGAAATTAGGATGATAATATTTATCCTCTATGGACCCTTCAGATTCAACCATCTTCAATGTCAAATTCACACATCCAAAAGGGGAATGAATCTGGTCCAATTTTTATGGTCAAATTTGAAAAGTCTTCTTTCATTTTACTTTCCACCATCCATTCACTATTCTAGTTAATTGGTACGTAATTAAAAAATGGTTTATAAGACCTATGACCCAAATTTTACAATTTATGGTGTGTTGATTAAGGAATTTGGAGATGGATGTTTTTTCATTCAATTGTATTTTTATGCTTTTTTTAATAACATGTTCAATTTATCTCTTGTAATTTTTTTGAATCAATATTGTTTCCAAATAAAATATCTTCTTATTAATCTTTTATATTCTTATTTATATATATTTGATAATGTTTCCTTATGGAGTTAATTTTTCATGTCATCATTTTTGAAAATCATCATACAACGGTGGTGTGATCATTATTTAACTATTTTTCTTCTTCAATTCCTCCCTCATGAGTCTACTTCCCACTTCAATTTATAGAATAGAATAATTAGAGGGATAAATATATTATGGGTTGATCTAGGATAATATTATTGTGATGTATTTTATGTTATTTGTCATTTTAATAATTATTAATTAATTCTTTTTTTGAATAATTCCTTCAATTTTTTTTTTCTTACTCTTCCTTATTGAATTTTGTCACCACACTTTTCATGTATTAATAATATCTTTTATCATTGTGTACTCAATAAAATGATACTCCACGTTTTTATATTATTATATTGTGTATGTGATGGTGTTAATCAAGTAAATTATAAGGTTATATTTTTTTCATTGAAATAATTATACTCAACATAATGAAATTGAAATTATTTAAAAAGAAATTCATCCAATCCACCCCAAGTGATAACCCAGTATCAAATCATTATTTTAAATTTCTTTCACATATGTATTTTAAAACTCATTAATTATATAGTAAATTAAATCCCATTATGAACACTTCATATCCAAATCACCCCCATAGAATGTATGTTTTATTAGGTTTCTTCTTATGTATTTGTTTATTCTACAACCTAATATGTTCACCAAAATTATGTTACTCCCAAATTTAACCTAAATGTAGAAGCCATCATTGTAGTATTTTGGTCATTATATAAGCCTGCCACAAGGATGACCTAGGTTTTATACATGATAAAGGAACAAAAATTTTGTGATGGAAAATTTTACCCTCCATGTACAAGTGGTTGTTGATGTACAAGTATGGATCAAATCCATAGGAACTATGAAATTACATTGATGCACTCAGATTTGCTGGAAGGATTAGCTATGTCGTGGCCAACGGTGCAGATAATTGTAATTGAGATAATAGAATACTAAAGTACCTAATATAATTTAATTAATTGAATAATGAATCACATATATATCTTAATGAATACAATTAAACAAAATGAGTCAATCCGAGGATGTCGCTACAGTTTGATTGGATTTATTTCTTTTCATAGAACATTTCATATTACTAATTCAAGATGTATCTAAAAACAACATATTTTGACAACATAATTCAAAAATTTAATCCCCAAAAAATTACAAAGATAATCACCATTTCACTAAGAGGTTAATGTTATTAAGAACTCCTAGAAATTGTATCGGACTATAACTCAAAATTTGTCATTGTTAAAGTTGTTGAAGACAAACAACAAAATAACTCAACAAAAATATATATTAAAATAATTAACTGGTTAAAATATTAAATTTCTAAAAATAATATTTAATCCATCCCCTTGATACTACCATGGAACAACCAATAATTGAGTTAGCCCTCCATTAATGGAATTTTATAAATGGAATCAGGAAGTAAACACCTAAGGGTGGAGTTGGATCATAAAAATATAAAAATAACGAACACTCCCGGAAGAAATATATATTACCACTTTTTAAATCACGCATCTATTTTTTATTCAAAAATTAATATGGTTCATTCATTAAATTTCCTGTAGATTTTACCAATTTTTTATTTTGACATCAACTATGATTTTTCTTCTTCATCTAATTACATCCCCCTCTTCTTCTATTGATATTCTACTGAAAAATATCCCATACCACCATAATTAAAAAAATTAAGTGACCACTATCATTTTAACCTACATTTTCCCAATTTATGTATTTTGGATATGAGATCCATGATTTTCTAGTGATTCGTATCACACTCATAATCTTCTTCAAAATCAAATAAGGGGTCAATTAATTCTTCCTCCTTGATTTTTAGTATATTCATACCTTTGAAATTAATTTCCTATTTTAATTTCTTCTTAAATTATAGTGTTTTTTCATCTCAAATTATAGGGTAGTACTGTGAAATTCATCAAGAAGTATATGTTGCAATAATTTTTTAATTTATCATTAAATATTCTCATTAAAGTTTTCTAACTCATTAGAATAATCATGTATATCATCAGTGCAATTAATATAGAAAACCATCTCATTTACCCTTGTGAAAAAGTCATCAACATTTTCATCTTTTTCAGTACTTATGTCTTCAAATATGTACCTCCATATTTTTAATTTTCATTCTCTGATTTTGATGTATCTTTTATGGGCATTCTCTAGTTTTTCCCATGGTTCCATAGCTATATGAAACTCCGTCACCTTCTTGTACACTTTTTTAGTTAAAATTGGTAGTATAGAACTTCATTCTTTCTGGCCAACCTCAATAAATCTCTTTTATTCAAAATTCATGCCATTATCTATTTTAACTAACTTACATACCTTGTGATAGTATATATGTAAACGATATATTCATCCACCTATTAAAATATTTCCATTCTTATAAGGAACTCCAATTATTTTCATATAATATTTAATCTACATAATAGACATCAAAAGAGTAGAAACTCAGGGAAACATGTTTTTATTTTATACAACATGTGAGACCTAGATTGGTGAGGGTACTATAAATAGTGGGTGAATCATTAGTACCTATAACTTTTCTCTGTACAAATTATTATATTTTAATAAAACCCCAATATCATATTAAATTCGTGACCCACTCTTTTATCACTACCTATATATCATATGTAAGAAAATAAAGAAATATCATAATTGATTTTTACATGTTTCAATCTCGATGTGAGAAATACCTCCTTTCCAAGATCAAACTGTAACTTCTTCATGGGTATTATTAAACTGTATTGAAGAAAAGTGTATCACAATTTTCACTAAATGTTTTAGAAAGATATCATCAACTTAATATAAAATAATTTTGGCATTATTTATACTGAATTCGTCAGTTCTTCAAAGAATATACTTTTCGTTAATAGTGTAAATGATTTATTTTTCTATTCTGGATGTGCCTATAATAAATAGATAGATCATATTCAAAGAATATTTTTATTACTTGAGTGATATTAGTTTTGAATCAAATTTATTGGATTCTATCTAAATGTTTTATAAGTGTGTTCATATTCTTGAGAGAGTGCATACATATGAATTGTTTCCTTCCACTTTTTACATATAGATAAGTATCTCATCTCATTAAAAAGATATTCACTATATGTGACTATATTTATCAAAATATATGGAACCCCATAATTTTATATATTTGGAGTAATGTCTATAACTATCCTTCCAATACCCAGTGGTATGTGGTTTCTTCTATAATTAAGGAATTTTGTAAAGAAAATGGATCCAAATTTTTTATAAATCAATCCATAATTCATATTGAATCTTGACTCAGTCAAAGATCTAAATATCTTGTTTGTTATTTATGATTTCAGGTATGGGATTCTTCATCATATATTGATATCAAAATTAAATGAAAATTTAAGTTTCCATTAATGATTCTTCCTTTACATGCTCAGTCACATGCATATGTGAAAATATTTTTCAATGCATTGATGTAATCTTTGTGATGCATTGTAATTCTCTACAAAATAATATAATCCCTCACAAAATGAAATTTCGACTAACTACATCAGGTAACTCCCTTCTATGGTGTGGAAATTTCACATTTTGTTTAAGTACTTCTACTACAGATTAGTCACTTTCCCTCTAAAACAAAACCCATAAAAATTATAGAACCACTAAAATACTAGACTATCTTATAATAGTGAAAAAAAAGATAAATATATATCATATCTAGCATGAATTCCTTTCCTTTGATATGATTTATCTTGAATATCTATTATGTAGTCATTTCCGTTAGGCTTCAAGCATCACTGATATGAATAAGAAATTATCTCCATGGTTCAGCACCATCTGAATTTCTTAAACCGTTAAAAATATTGAACTAAATTTTATTATACATAATCTCATGTGTTCCATCATACCTCCCTATCGCTGAAAATTATTTCCTCACTCTATTTAAAACCATCCATTGTGCGGGGTGAAACTAAAACATGTTAGTTCATAATTACATGGCATTATAGTGAATTGATTCTTCCTACACTATAGTAGAATGGTGATAATGGTTAGTAGGGTTACTCAATGTTTGAGGGTGATTGATATTTTGATCGTATAGGTTATATTTATTTTATATGATGGTTATATTTGTTTTTTTATCATTAAAAATAGACGGATAGTACAGTGTAATTCGATATCCCACATAAAATCTGCTACTGGTTAAGGCATAATTAATATGTATTCATGTGTCAATGATAACTCAAGTCGGCTACAGGGATCATCACAAATATCACTCACACACCGACCCTATAGGGTAGGATCACACCATTGTACGGTCAACTCATGAGCCTTCATGGGAACCCTATACATTCTCATGTGGTCACTATGCGTGCTCTAATGGGTACTATATACTTACCTGTTGTCCTCTTCTACCATGTAGTCTCCTGTGAGTTGGCTCTCTAATTTGGTTGATGTGATACACAAATCGTGTGACTGATCGAGCTTCCCCATAATGGTTTTTTTGGTTGGAACTATATTTTGGTAAAATTTCATCTAAAGTGTTATCCAAAATATTATCAACTTCCAGAATACTCAAATTTCTTCTTTAATAATTATTCATTTAATTACTTTCTTTTATCATGGAACTATTTTGATCATCACGTCAATAAGTATTTTAATGGTTCTCTTCAACTTATTATAAACATTCTACACTCATTAACATATGTCCTTGTAAATGAAGATCACATCAACAATAGTAACAATAAAAGTTAATAAACTATCGTGAACATATCCTCTAGAGTTTTTCAAGATATAGTATCAAAATTATTGGTTGAAAAAATTAAAAAATAATTCAAAAATACAATGGTTCTTCGATTAGAAATTAATATTCAAAGGGAAGTGTTAAAAAATATCATATATTAGAATATAATTTAGTTAAGGGATAAGTACATCCAACCAATGTGTTTCTTGAGAGTGTTTTCTATTTTTATGAATCCTTATCTCTTTATTTTTAAATCTTTTGACACATTTTACCCATAACATAAGTGATAAATATTTACCCTACATATTATTCAGTATGACCGAAAATTAATTTGACCTTATTACTGAGTTTTAATGATTTTGATTCCAAATACTTTGTCAATTTTACATTATTAAACACATATAAATGAAAAAAATTACTTTGAATATAATTTCATAAAATGAAATGATACACATTTTTAGAATAATACTTGTATTAAGAATAAAAAATGTTTTATAGGAAAATATTTTATAATAATTATTCAAATTAGATTAATTGGATTGTTTTAAATAAATTAATTATTATTATTGTTTTCAAAAAAATATAAATGTATATTATAAATACATGACTGAGAGAAGAACTAAAAACAATTTTTATTTGAAGAAAAACATTACATATATTTTCAAAATGTTAAACACAGATTTCTACTGTGATCATTTATTTTTATATGAATTATATATATTGATAAATATAATTTTTTTCTTAAAAATAGGTTTCATAATCATTTAAATTATTCTTAAACCATTATAATTTACCAAGAAATCAACTATTTATGAAAAATATCAAAAATTTCCCTAAGTTAATTTTGAAAATATGAATAAAAATTTAAATTTGTTCCACAATATTAAATTTAGAAAATTTGTTCCTATTTTATCATATTCTTGAAAAACTCTATTTAAATTATGTTATAGTTGCTTTTGAAGGACATTTGTACTCACAATAAGTGAATATAGGGTATTATAGGTGGAGAATGAAATGAAAGAATAATATTCCTATAGAAAAAAAGATAATAAAATAGATGGTTTTTAAGATATAAATGTCATATAATTCCCCTAAATGATATTCAATCATAAACAATCCTACTTATTAATGAGACTGTAATATAAAAACTTGCCTCAGGTTCTAAAATTCTTCATACACATTATCACAATATTTTATAATAAATTTTAATTTATAATAAATATATATCATAACCATATTCATATATATCTTAAAATATATAATTCCATTATAATTTCCAATTACCGATTTGTTATCAAATCTTTATTAAAATCAACATTCAAAGTGTTAACAATTCTGCTTCTAATAAATTTTTTGATTTTATGGTTCTGACCCATGCACCTTGTTTATTTATTAATCAATCATATAATATTAATCATTTTATAGGTTTCATATATATTCATTATATAAACATTTCTAATAATTTAAATAAGTTGGTTATGAAAAATGAATGAAATTACTTCATGGAGACAGTAGTCCCTACGTATGTACGAGTAATGTTTTCATTATTCAATGAATGGATAGAAAGAAAGGTAAATAATAATATATCATTATATAATCATAATAATAATATTATTATTTTATCTATTCAAAAAATTAATTAATATTACCAACCAATTATAGAAAACATGAAAAATGGATCACATCACATTGTTGACATGGTAGTCCACAGGTACACATAAACGACATTATCTTTTATCATAGAATGTTAAAGTCATAGTAAATGGTCATAAAATTAATAAAAAATTATTCAAAATAGTAATAATACTAATAAATTCATTTTTTATGTTTATTAAATATTTTCTGGAGGATAAGTTATAATAAACTCGAAATAGTTCAGTAAATGAAATTATCTCATCATAGTGAAACACCATTTTTCATACATGTTAATCCATGAAGGATTAATCTTTTTTGAAGACCATAAGATCTATGTCATGAGTATGGAATATAGAATGAAATTTGGCTTGTCCTTTTCTAAACAATAGAGATCAAGGTGTGTGAAAAAAGTTAAGGGATTGGGTACTCATTTATAATTGAGGTGGGGGCAGTCATGTAAATACTTATATTATTATAATATAAAAATAAAAATTCAAGTGAAATTGGAACCATGGAAACCAAAAATATAATATAATATAAGGTTGGGTAAAGATTCCATAAAATAGTCACATCAATCATTTTTTTAGAGATATTGTTTCCTTATCACTAAATTTATCTCCTAGTTAATCCTCTAAACCAGTACTACAGTGATAAGGTTTTACTATAGTTACAATTCATAATAACAAAAAATAAAATCATCCAAGATAAAAATTTATACATTCTGATACAAAATATTGAAACCATTTTATAAAATTAATTTTCTATAGGTGGTTGAAAATTATTTTAAAATGATCAATCAAATAATTCAAAAATCCGTTTATAAAAGAAATCACTTTAAGCATAAAGAGTAATTTAATAAAAATATATTCCTAGTAAAGATGATTTAATAAATTAAAAAATAATTAATAAAATATATTAACTAAAAAATTCATTAAAATAATTCATCATTAGTGATTAATTAAATTTATTTCGATAAAAACACATTTTGCACAAATAATTAATTTTTAATAAAAACATCACTTTTTACATTAAAATTCATTAATTTTAATTTCTAACTAAATGATAACATATGAATTAATTTTATGGACATATAAAAATATTTGTTTTTTCAATACTCAAAATTAAATTTTAAATAAAAAATTTATGGAAAAAACAATTCTCCTAATCAAAAAATTTTAAAATAATGTATCAAGATCATTATTATTTTATACATGATTTACAAATTATTTTGGATAATTATATTTCATATATATAAAATAAATTTTGATTCAATTTATAATTTATATTAATTATTGACATAGTTTTAGGATTTTGTTCTTTGAAATCTATCTAACACATTTACTTATCAGAAAAAATATTTTCATAAATATTAGGGTGTTACATTATACCCATCTAAATAGAATTTATCCCAAAAAAGTTATTTCAATTCGATTAAAAAAATTGAGGATACCACTACTTCATTATATATATGGGTTCACATGTTTATTCATTAAATTCATGATTCCTCGAAAGAACCATAAAGCAGTGAACAATCTTATTATGTAGAACATTATCTATATGATACAAAATTTCTACCATTTTCTCCTCAAAATAAGGAACATGCTCCTATAGTTCGTCCATTGAGTTTAGTTAATATATGTATTTTATTATTTACATTAACAATAATGAAAAATGGATAGAAATTGAACATAGAATATGTTTGGAGGAATCTCTAAGAGATAATATTCCGCCACATTAAGATAAAGAATCTAATATGGGAAAATATATCTAGGTATAAAATTCTATTCATTATAAATATAATTACATTGTTCTATGGATATATATTTAGGATCACTTTTTCAAAAAAAATTAACTACAAATCCCACTAAATATTTGTATCATAACTTCTCTACCGACTCTGAACTGCCATAAGGTGTGTATAAATGGATATATCTATCCCTATAATTACATTATCTAACTGAGTTCTAAATTTATTTAATTTTTATAATTCATCTCTATATGATAGAGTTCATACCATATTTTCATAGATGGTTTCATATGGAGTAATCTAAATTCACAAGTAAAATATATTATTGTAATAAAATTCTACCAGAGGAAGGTGAAGATTTAAACCACCTATGAAATTGACATGGAAAGTTATTATATTATAGTCTTATGTTTAAATCATCATATAAGATAGAGCATATATCTAAAGAATATATGTTGTGACAATGATAAACACTATATTAAAATATATCCATAGACATTTATAGAACACAACGGTATACCTTGAATCATGATCAAATATGAATGAGAGTGGTGCATAATGAAATTATACCACTTCCATATTTTATATCATAGGAAAATAAACAAGTGTGAAATATTATTTGATAGTAATTAAATGTGATGATTTTTTAAGGTTATTGAGTACAAACCAAATAACATAATTCATTTTCTATTTCTCGTGATGTATTATGATAGAATTCATGTTGGGGTTCTCCAATTTCAACTCAATTATAAGTAATGATTTTATCATACCTAGAGAATTTTGTCTCTCAGCCTTATCTTCCTTTCATAATAACAACCATGATACATATTCTATAATATCTCTTCCCATGTTGTCCCATAATAAATTCTTCTTAACTTCTCTATAAATCATCACACTTCCATGATGAAAATTGATTAATTTACATTGAGATTCATGCAATAGATCCATATTCAATTTTGGTATTGATGGGATACATACCCTATTCTTGAATTTGATAACTCCAACACAATAAATTTTGAAATCTGGAACAATATTTTCCATCTTTTATATCTTTGGATCCACCTTATATTCCTCTTTTGTCATTAATTTAATTAATGATTGCACATTTATCATAGATAGAGAATATCCCCCCCCCCCATTCCGTAGGATTTTACGGTTTATCCCTTGAAAATCTATAAGTAATAGATCACTTTAAATCCATGTCATGGTAAAACCAGTATGGTAATCTGGAGACAAATCACAAAAAAACAGTGTTCTCTTTCCTCTAATTGTAATGTATTGAGAAATCAGAATCAACAATTAGTTTTATTCATCTTATTTAGAACATATCTACTCTTTCTATGTGAATATATACTTATTGATTTTTTGAAATGTATATGTGTCACATCATCCACCATAATGTAAATTCCTTTATATCATTAAAGAATAAATTTCTGCTATGAGATCCAAATTATTAATCAGGAATGTTTTCTGATGAACCATCAATTAGAAAATGGCGCAGGAAACAATAATTTCATTCTTCATTAGAAAAAAATCCAATTCCATTCATTAATTCATCATTATAAATCACAACACTTCTCTATTGCATAGAAATGTGAGTACATGTGTACTGAATAACCTTCTCATTAGTTCCTTGAAATTTTATCCACATTCATTTGTCCAAAGGAACATGACTCCCGTTCTATTCAACAAAGATACTTGATTTTAAATCCATGATAAATCTGAAAAAATGTATTGTTAGTAATCATCCTACTTAAGAAAACTATGGATTTCAGTCACCATTATTGTTCTAGTCCATTATTAAATATCTTCAATCTTTAATGAATCTACTAATAGACCGTCACTTATAATTACATGAAATAAGAAAGATAATTTATATAGCTCGTATTCACACAGGTTAATTTTGCAGAAAATATACTCCTTTTGAAAGGTATGCAATTAAATCATGAAATGATCTTCAAGCTCATATTTTACATTGGAATATACATGCATATCCTCTACAAATACAACCAAAAATGGATCAAGGTAATTTATAAATACTATATTCATTGTATCCAAGAAGATAATAAGAGAATTTACAAGTCAAAATACCATGACTATAAATTCATAATCATCATACCACATATGGATGTTTTTCTTGTATATGTCTTTCTTTTTTACCCTCAACTGATGATATCTAAACCATAGTTCAATCTTTGAAAACTATAAATCTATTTATAGTTGATCAAACAGATCATCATTATGGGGAAGATGATATCTTTTCCAAATATTGACCTTTTTTTATTCTAAATAATTAATGCAAAGATGCATTGACCCATCTTTATTCCTAGTAAAAAAGAAATGTTTTTCCAATAGTGATTCACCTAGATTAATGAATATCATAATAATATTCTCTTATAGCTTTATCTTCAATTTTTGTAACTCAATCTGGTTCATTCTCTATAGAGTATTTTAAATAGGCATAGCACAAGGTATGAGTTACATATAAAACACAAAATTGAGATTCGGGGAATACTAGGAAAAACTTCTATAATTACATCATCATATTCCCACCCGATAGAAATATCTTTAATTTTGATTTTATACCCAACCATTTAATAAATATACCATTCTTGAATATATAATAATACCTATAAAACTGTAATAATACCTATTGAATGTTCATAATCATCTTCATACTAACATACAATAATTATTTTATTTTTAATATGAAAAGTGACTTTCATTCATCAGTAATTAATTTAGGCTCTATAAATTAATCTAACCCATGACCAAAGTCTAATCAAATTTAACTTGATGATGAATAACTTATTTTATAGGATTCACATTCCCACCAACATTTATTAGCGAGGATATATTCACATAAGAAATGATCATCATACCTTCAGAAGTTTTCCCTAATAACTCAATATCTAATAATATAAGTGGTGATTTGATACCCTTATAAAATTCATCAGATATAAAATATTGGGTAGAAAGTGAGTCAAATAAGACATTTTTTATTCTAGATGGATGATAGGACTACCTTTATCCAATTGGTACTCATAACTATCTCCATCTATTGTGATCTCCTGATAATTCCATTGGTATTTTACATTTTTATTTATTTGATGTAAATATTCATAATCAACCCATGGATACATGTAGTACATGGATGAATTCTTATACTCCTGGTACTTTTAACATTGGAGTGTGTATGGAGAATTCGGTTGATATTTCCCCGTATTCATTCAATTATACTTACACTTTACATGTCTACTACATTATCTTTCTTGATAGATTTCTTTTCTAAATATAAAACATCAACCATTTCCCTTAATATAATTTCCATATGCTTCTTTTGACACTTTTCATATAATCTAAGATTCTATTTATTTATTTATAGGCTTTATTATTATAATAATCTTGGTACACCAACATTATCTTCTAATTATAACTATGATAATGGGAGTAATTTCTACTCAACATTTATAACTTGATATCACATAAAAAGAATTATTTATATCTATTGATGTCCCTTATTGGAAATTCCTTTCAAAGCCTTGGTTTTAAGCCACTAAATTACAAATATTTTTTTCAAGGTTGATGATAAAACCAAAATAATACCTCAGATGTTTTACAAAGTTTTTATCATAGGTAGGGATACATTTATTATATTTATGCTCTAGATCAAGGAATTTCATTTCCATTACCATGTGAAGAGTTTAAGGTAAGGAATTTAAAAAAATACCCTATCTGACTTATCTCAATACATGGATTCAATTTCATTATTTTCCCTTATATTATTTATAATTTATTAACATTTAACTACTACTATTTCCAAATTATTTACCATAAATACAACTCTTTCATGCTCCAAGAATTAAAGAAATGAAAAAAAATTAGTGGAACTGATTGATTTCGTGGTCCTTATTGGACAATTTGATCCACTAAATTAAATTAGATGTTGTCTCCAGATATTCTCAATGGTGTGATGGTCACAGCTTTTCAAATTTAGAATATTATATGGTTTTCTTTATTAAGAGTGTTTTGTTGTCGTAGAAAAAATATTTTCTATTCTATTTCTATTTCGTTATTTTTCTTTAGATGAAAATCATTTCATTGTCTTTAACTTTTTTTCACACAACTATTCCTGGTTATAGCCATTGAATAAACCCAAAATCATTATGCAATAAATAATATAAAATAATCAATTTGATAAATAATATAATAAAGAAAATTCCTCCTCACATACCCTAAATTATGACACCTTCTTATCAATATATGATACTTTCAGTTTCACCTTATATTACTTCTTGTTTATAATAGTTTTTTTTTCATTTCTTCATTATTATTTTTATTAACCTATTCATTGAATTTAACTAAACCCTTCTTGGATTCCAAATAAGTATACTTGATCCAAACTTATTAATATTTCATAATTTAAGATAAAAATATAAAATATTTCATAATAACCTTGTCCCAAAAAACATAAAGGTTTGATGCCTTTGAGAACTAGATCCATAATCAACATATTTTATGAAATAAATTCCACTACATCCACAATGTTCTCTCAAAATACCCTTCTTATCATCATTCTATATAGTACCATTCTTTATAAATTCTGGAAATGGAATCATAAGAAAGGGTGAGATTACATGCTTAGTATCAGTAAATATGGGAGTATCAATTGATGATCATGCACAATAATGTGATTAAAATAAGGGATGGAGAGCATGATAATAACATATTAATGGGTTATAAAATGATCCAAATACCATAAATCATGATACTTGGAATAAAACCTTATCATTTCAACAGAAATGAGTTATAAGTGCAAGGAATTGTAATTTATCAATAATGATCCATGAGAGAATATCATATGAATAAGAAAATTTAATAAGATTTGTGACAAAATCATTGGAATAGAGTGTCATTTCATTATTTGAGTCTCACTATTAAGACCATCATTACATACTTGACAAAATCCCATTATGGATTAGGTTCAATCCCAAACCACTTTTCATCCCTATAATGTGTTCACTCCTCATACTCATTATAAAATTTAATGAGAAATCAATCATTACCAAATTCATTTCATATATGTAACAAAATGTCCAATCACATAATGAAAACCACATATATATCATCCATAATATCATAAGGCCATTCATAAATTCCTTAAACCACAAACCATGGAAAACAAATAGTATTCATAATGTTCTTAATATCACAAAATTATAATCCATCCAAATAAATTATATATTTTGGATCACTAAATCATTCCCCCCGATAAAAAATAATAATCATTAAATGATTTTACATATATGAAAATACCATTGAAATAATATTTGATCCTTTCTCTAAAAACCTAAAAGAAATATCATTTTCATTTAATAACATTATAAATAAAAATTTATAAAATATTTATTAAATGATTTTATCTAAATTTAACCATGGGAAAGTTCAACATAATCTTCATATAAAATTTCGGTTCTATAAACATGAAATTTTTTTCATGTGATTCAATTTAATATAAACAATATTTTTCACACTTTTCAGAAAAATGTCAAAAATAACTTATTAAAAAATTCATTGTCGAAATTAATTATTAATCCTTTAAAAATAAATTAATATATAGTTTAAAATTAATTTAAATAATAATTTTGTTGTATAAAATAACATTCTTGAAAACATTTAAAATATTATGAACCTGGAAGAAAAAGGTTGTTGACCAATGGGGAAATAAGTTAGACGTTTCTCAAAAATATTTTCTCAATAATTTATTTTTCAATGGTCAGATAATTAAGGTAAAATATGGAAGCCATGAAACAACTAGATTCTATGAAAATATATGGGTTTTATGATATAAATATTTTATAATTACCTTATTGGAGATAAAATCATAAACAATCCCCATTAAAAATTTATTATAACAACAACCCTTACATCAGGTCCTAACATACTTTAGACTAATTTTTAAGATAATGTATTATAGTTTTAAATTTATTATATATATATATAACCATATTAATAAATATCTTATAATAGAACAATCCATTAAAATTTCTAATTTCTACTATATTAATAATTATTCATTAAAATCAAAATTTGTGGTGTTAAATATTCTATTTCACAATTATGTTTTCATTTAACGATTATGATACTCACACCTTCTTCATGGTCTCATCATCTATATAATCTTAATAAAGTTATAAGTAAAATATTTATTCATTGTATAAAATTTTATAATCATTCAAATATTTTGTTATGAAAAATTAATTACATCACTTTATGGAGACGATAGTCCGTTCGTACGCATGAGTAATGTTTCTATTTTACATTAAACATGTATAAATATTGGGGAATATTAATCTATTTTTAAATAATCATAATAATTTCAAAATTGTGATATATAATAATTAAATCAATCCATATGACTATCCTTGCATAGAGGAAATGAAAAACAAGTCACATCGTATAATGGAGGTGGTAGTATATACATATACAAAAACAAAATTATCATTGGTCATAAAATTGAAAAGAGGTAGAAATGGTTATAGCATTAACATAAAAATATTCTATTATATTAATTATTTTTATTTCTTCATGAAATGATCGTTGTGGAATATTTATAATAAGTTAAATTATAAAAAAACTCAAAATATATAGGTAATGATAGTTACCACTTCATTGGAAATATTCCTTTAGATTACAACTTAATCATTAAAATTATTTTCTTTTGGGAAGGACAATAGGTATAGGAATTGAAATAAATTTATTTCGAATATATTTGGGTTGGGATTTTCTAAAGTACAGTGATGAATGTTTGTTAATAAGTGAGTGGAGAGGTGCACTTAGATAAGTGGTGTGGGAAAAACTATTATAAATACTTAAAACATTAAAATATAATAAAATTTATTCTATTAAAAGTTGAACCGTGAAAATCAATGATATAAAACAATATATATTTTGGTCAAAATACCTTCATTTTTTCACATGTATTCATGTTGTACAAATATTTTCTTCTATAGCACTACCCCCTGTTCATCCTTTTTACCATATAATAGTGACACTATTTTACCATGGATACGATTCATAATTACACACAATTAGACAAAAATATTTTAAAAATTTTGATATGATTGTTTAAAATATGAAAACCATTTTATTTTATTTAATTTTTATAAATTTACAAAATACATTTAAAATATGTGCATAAAATGTAATGAAATTTTTTTTAGAAAAAAACATTTGTAGCATAAAACAGAACCCAATAAAACTCTATGACTCTTAAGAACCATTTTACGAAGGATAGAATATTTAATTAAATTTATTATCTAAAAAATTATTTAAAATTAATCAACAATGGTTTTTATTTGAATTAATTAGGATAAAAAACACATTGTCTGCATAAAATTATTTTTTCATAGAAATGTATCTTTTACAATCAAAATACATATATTTTCATTTCTACCATGTTGATTACAAACGAACTGTTTTTTTGCATGTTTAAAAAAATTTATATGTTTTATACAATGTCGAAAATTTTATATAATATATATATATGAATAAAACATTTATCATAAAAAAATATTCCCCAAATGTTCTTTAGGATAAATAGTATTTCCTAAGTGTACTAAAAATTATTTTTTACAATTATATTTCATTTAAATGCAATATAATTTTATTTATTATATAATGAATAATAATTATAAACTTATGTGTTTGGATTCAATCTTTACAATATTTCAAACACATACAAAAAAACACCCAACTAAAATAATTCCCCTCATCCTTCCTAGCCACTCAATAAGGACCTTCATCATATTTTCTAACCATTGGTATTCCTTTTCCCGTGATTTAATTTCAATCTACCACCCATATATAAGTTCTCCATTGGAAACATATGGTGTATTATTGGTGAAGATTTTATTTTTGTATATACTGTTATTTTTTTCTTTTTATAAAATTACTCAGGTTTTTTATTTTTGGGGTAGTGGTAAAAATTTTGGGATTTAGGAATTAATGATGCTCAATTATAAGAATGGATTATTTATAGAATTGTTTTTTATTTTCATGTCAACATTTCATTTCGATGATAACATTTTATAAACTCCCAAAAAAATTGAAATTAATTTTCTTTAGTATTAAAGTATTTATGGGGGAAAATCATTTAGTAGAATCAAATGCTTAATCCAAACCCCTGATCTCAAATGGGGCTTGTATGTTGGGCCTTAAAATATTTTCTAATATTTGATAAATTTTTATGATTATCCCATTTTTCATTATATAATAAACAAATGAGCTCAAATTTTGACGGTAGAAGAAGAGGATATGGGGAAATTTTTCATTAACTTTGGAATATTGATATTCAAACACCTTTATAGTCATAAATTCATGGGAGATTGGTGGATGGAAATTCTCATAGTCTCTAGGATATAAATGTTTTCTTATGTAATAATGTCATATCATCATATAAACAAGGATAATATAAATAAAATATTATTGGTCAACATCTAATACATAGAATAAAAAAATTCCAGAATACTTCTTGTGTATATTTATCGATTCAATAGGATTCACATTCATAGATATTCATAGGATATAATTGGAGCCAAAAGTTTCCACCTCTCATGCCAATAAAATTTTTCATACTTGGCCATTCAAAATAGTAATGAATTTATAGTATCTAAGGTGATATTTTTTATTATAGTAGTCATAAATATAAATAAATAAATATATATATATATATATTACTTTTTAAATCACTTTTTCATCTCTTTTATTTTATTCTTTTGCTTTCATCCCTCAATAAATCTCATCTACCAGAAAATAGATAAATAAATCCACCTATTGTTCAAAGGAAGGATGTACTATTTGTATTTAAGCTATTTTTATTCAATATTTCTCTGTATTTTATTCCAATATGATGTTAGTAGTTAAAATAACTAGTCTATATGGTCACTCAATTTTCTACATTCTTATCATCTTCTTCATTTTCATCTTATATTCCTTTTATTCCCTATTATAGTGTTGCCTATGATGTAATTGAATTATGGTGAGGATGTGGGAATGATTGTCCTATAAGAAGAGGGTCAGAGCTAGATTATCAAATTTAAAATGGAATAGTATTGAGTGATGGGGTTTAACTCAACATTGGAAAGAATATTGAGAATTTATATTTTTAATTCACAATGATTTAATCATTATTAACTCCTTAGAACAATGGTATATTGTTCACTAACTTATTTGGGTAAGGTTTTACTTGTGTTTTACTCACACACCCACACCCACACACATAAATATATATATATATATATGTGCATATACCTATAAATATCAAAAAACTCATTATATTATTATATTTTTTTGAAGTATTTTAATTAGCTTCTAAATAGTAACAAAAGAAGATCGATGAATCTGAGTGGCCTCCTTAAGACATCGACATAAAGATGTATGTTATACTATATTTTTGTAAAATAAGAATTTATTTATAGTGATCCATGAAAAGTACCTCTTATTAATATGGTTTTTTTCCTTGGTGGAAAGTATGTTTACCACAAATTTTTCATAAAAAACAGAAAATGTAATAAATTAAAAAAATTAAAAAATTGAAATTTGTTTCGCATCTTAGTTTTCATTTATCAAAGAGGAAATTTTATAGTTGTATTAAAATTCTTATCCAGTAACTATTTTAAAGATTCTGGAGAGGAAGAATCATAAAGTAATAAAGTTAATATAAATTCAAAAATGATTTTATAATTGAGGAATGAAGAACAAATTATTTCCTCTACATGGAAAAACTAGAATCCAAAAAACAGGATTATAAAAAGGAAGAAGAAAATATTATTCCCATAACATATTCAATTTATGAATGTAGTGATGATGAAATTATAAAGGTACTGTACCCAAATGTGTCTATAAAATTTCTATAGGATGTGGAATAATAATACTTGCTAACTAATGAAAATATGGAAGATCAAGATGATTTAGATGAATATTGAATGGATTTTTTAAAATTCAAAATGGTATGTGATTTCCAAAAAAATTGAAAATGTATATACTATATTAGTCTTCCTATTTATTTGGAATAAAACACCACCCATGTGGATGAATTTGAATAAATAATAGAGGATATTTAATATATTCCTCCAACTCCAATAATCCAACTATAAGAACCTCTCAGTGATGGAAAATAAATTAATTTTGAGATTACATAGGGATATAATATTTCATATAAATGATATATTGTTTTATTAAAAATTAATTTAGTATTGCATCCAATTATATTTAATTTTCTAGGTTTGTACCACACATGTATTCCATTGGATGACAATAGAGAAAAAGATTCAGATGCCCCAATAGAGACTAAATAAGATATAATATCCCACCATTACAGTGAGTTATGTTTTCTTTTAATTTCAGTAAAACCTTATTATGTTACCCTTTTTTCTTATGATTTGGTAATCATGAACTTATTCCAGTCCATTTTATTTTGTGAGGTAAGGTTATTAGTGGGATGGGGGATGGGTACAACAAAAACACATGTCACATATTAGGTACATGGAATATATTTAGAATATATGGTGTGTATTAGATGAACAATGTGTAATGGATTGGATAGGCCCCCCTACAGGTCATGAATTTGGTTTTCCCAAGGATAGAAAATACCAAGCATTACACAGTGTATAAAGAACACACACTATGAATATGTGGTAATGTTTTTTTTGTGGGGAAGGGTCCCATTTTGCAGAACCCCTATTTTCTTCTCCCACACACAGTAGGATCCGTGCACATGAGTCCTTCAACAAATAACCTAGGTTCATATGGATCTCATTCATCGGAGCCCCATTTGATTGAATATCAAGTGAGTTGGATCCATAATGTCATGCTCTTTATTCCACTTCATTCAATTCATCATTTATCCTGGTGTATTTTATGTTATTCTTGAGTGAGTTGATATTATCTATTTTTAGGTTTCTCATTTATTATTCTGATTTGTCCCATTATATATATTTATTCAAGGACGGATAGATGATTAGGGGAGTTTTAAAAGATTAATATAAGTTTTCTATCACTTTTTTTAAGGTCTCATAAAATTTGTATTATGTGTGATTCTTCAATGTTCCAAAATCCCCTAGTTTCTCTTCTATAAGGATTAACTATTTAAATTAATTATCATTCCATGCCTAATGGGGTCCTAGGTAATAGATACATGAGTTTCCTTCATGGTTTTTCCCATCTTAAAATTCCTTAATGCATTTTACATTAAATTATTAAACCACCTTTGAGGTGCTTTTTCCTTATAATAAGTACTTAATAATGTAAACTTATATATTGAATTATTGTATATGCATTGAAAACCTATTCTTAATGCCATATATTTACATTATATAATTAAATTAATTTTTCAATTTGATTAAATTTTCATGATAATAATTACATGTTGAAATCATATAAGCTTTTGATATCTAAATCATTCTATCGTATCAATTTGTGGGTGATAAAGGGGTCATGATTTAAGGAATCCTTTTTAGGGATCATTATTCATTATAGATTTAACTTATTATGGGTTACCTTTAATCTAGGATAAATACTTGGATCCATTTATAAATTCACTTAGATATACTTGCCAGGAGGTTTTCCTACTTCCCGTTAGTGATATCAGTTCACTCCAAGAGATACATTGAATGGGATAGGTGGGAGATATGGTTACACCATGCATGAGAGATACATGGAACCTTATGTGAGATACCTTGGATAAGTTCATAGGGTTATACTTTACACCACACCAAGAGTGATAATTGGGATCCCTTTCCAAATCACCATGGATGGACACTTAATGTGTTGGGTATTTATAGTACTCCTAGTTAAATTCTCTAGTTCCATTATACGGTCTCTATAGATAGGCCTACGATTTCACATAATTAAATTCTATATATATTTTATATACTATTATAGTTTTTCAAACATAAACAACCCTAGGAAGTGTCGTCCATGCCAAATCAGATGTTTAGTCTCAGTCCAATTAGGATACATCACTTTTAATGACCCATTTATACAACATATCATACTTGTACATGTTCACCTTGGTTCACAGACATTCATATTAGGCTGATTTGGGTTGTGTGAGTTGGGTATCCATGAAAAACCCACACCGATATACATTATTTATTTATCACATAACTTTAATTATTACTGGAACACTGCTCATTTTATAATCACTGATTAGATTGTAATAGACACTATTGTTGGTTCCCTAATGATTATTTCTAACACCATACTCGGTCCACCATTGGTACTCGATAATAATTCAATATTTTATTTGTAGATAAAGGGATGTGATCTGTTTTTGGTGAATGATTTTGAATATTAAGATGGAGTACAAGAGAATACGAAAAATCTTATTCTCATGATGTATGTAGTGGTAGCTTTTGGAATTTTTTATTTTTTTTATAGCATGTGGTATATACATGTTTAACTTGTGTCCCATGTGCCACATATTGTTTGTAGCTATGTGACATGATCATCATCACGTTGAATATGTTTATTATTTATCTTCCTTTAGTTCATTTATATTAGATGATTTATTATTCCTATTCTGATACTATTTGTTAATTATAATTTTTTTTCTTTCCATAATTATTTACCAATATTCAACACTATGAATAATATTGGAATATTCCACCCCATGGACACAATCGAGTCCCCTGCTTCAATTTGGAAGACTCTGGTATTCAAGTATCTATACAAGAGTTCTTGTTTCCAACCATCTCGAGGAACTACTTAGTTGTTTCTAGGGTGGGTTTCTAAAAACTGGTATCATAACCTTTTTTCTATTGTTTTACTATTTATGTATTGTGTTGGATATTAGGATGTATCGAAGTAAGGTCATGAGTCTGTACTTAGGAGTATCTAACCCATATAGAAGGTAAACACAAATTAACATGGATATATTTTTTCTGTTTTGGTTAGTGCCTATTACAGTTTTTCATATTTCAGAATTGGGTTATGCACATTTCTTTTGATGTTATTTTTTTATATTATTATTATGGGTTTATTTTCCATGGATTTATGCGAGAATTATGTTTCATGTCTTGAATTATATTATTAACGTAAGAATTCACATGTCATGCATTATTCCATTCCATATTTATGTTAAATTTTTCATTTCATGTATTTTATGTGATTGTTATAAGATAATTAATTAATATATATATAAATTTTTTAATTATTCTTTTATGTATATCATAATTAGATTAATTAAAGTGACTACATCAATCTAAATGGGTTTTCATAAATATAGTGATCATGAGAACTTAATTATGTGATTATTCCATGATTAAGCCATGAACCACAGGTTTTATGGACTAAAATATTAGATTATTTGATGTTGGAATTCTAATTGTAATTTATTAAGTATGTAATTCTATAAATTGGGAATGGTAGTCCATTCATTCAAATAACTATATATGAAATTTTATATACTAATACGAGACAACAATTTCCTGTCATAGTTACTTTACATGTTAATGGAAATTTATACAGTATTGACCTATATAAATTGGGAATGGTGATTCATCTTACTAGAATGAGATATATATGTGTGTGTTAATAATAATGAACTCAAATAAAAGATAAAATAAATGAAATTGTTTCTACAAAATGGTAATTCCAATTTAAAAGAAAATTGATATTTTCTCTATACATTGAAATTGGCCCTCAATATACCAGTACCTTTCATATGTTATATGTGACCTTGACCCTGACCTAACGTTAATCAGGGGATGTTGAAAGTGTCTCGTGTGATTTTTTTCATATTTATTATCACCTAGACCTAGATTTTGGAGCTGGAAGAGAGGTGTGACTTTTTTATAAGATGGTATTGTACATATAATTTCTTCTTATAATAATTATTATCTAATAATAAAAGTTATTTAAGGAATTCATTTGAAATGATTGGAGATATTTTGCCATTAATTCAACAATCCGTATGCTAGGAGGGTGTTTTTGACCATACTCTATAGGTAGTGGGCCCAGATCCATAAGTGTTACCCATTATAGTACAACCAGAGGTACCTCCTATTGATCTAACATAATGTGGTAATGATTATTTCTGAGGTACTTTTTTACAATTCATGAACTCTATATAGGGACCTCCTCATCCTACTCCTAGAATGGAAGAGTGGATGTGCTAATTCCATCAGTAGCATCCTCCAACATTTTTTAGTGGATGGTGGTACTTACGATGTTGATTATTTGATAAATTCCTTGATATTTATCTTTGATCATATATAGACTCCTCCATATAAGTTCATCATGATCTCCACTTATATGATTGGTGACTCTACCAAGAGTTTGTGGGATGCCATCTCTTAGGCTATAGTCATCAGGATATTGTCTAGGAAAACTTCTAGAATATCATCTAAGTCTAAATATTTATAAATACCTTGTGTGTAGATTTGACCAAATAGATTGTGCACCTATAATAGGGATCAATCTATGTGATTGAATACTTTTATTATTTTATCAAACTATATCATTTTCACTAACTCTTATCGATGAAGGGATATGATTTTTGAGAAATTTTGAGGATGTTCTTTTGTACACCATCTAATCACTATTGAACATTTTCTAGATAACAACCATTTTTTAGATAATGAACTAGGCCCTCATAAATAGGAAGAAATTGATGGAATCTTGAAAAGTGATCTAGGGTGGTTTAGTAATGAGATATGTATATGGTTTGAATTGTAGCTAGAAATTTAATTTTAATGTTTATCGCAAGGGAATTCCTAGCTTGATGAGATGCACTGAGAGGTATGTGATGTGTTACAAGGAAGGTAAGACATGCCATAAGAAGCCCTAGGGCATGATAAACATTATGGAGTGTCAATTTTGTGGCAGGATGGGTGACCTTTATCAATTCTTATAAACAATTCCTCTGATTTCTATTTAGAATGGATCTGTACCGACACCTTATTTGGGTATGGTATCTGTACCTCCACATAAGGTTGGAATTCGGTAAACTACTAGATGATCAGGATAAGGGGGTGTCTATAGACAAGGTATTCAGAGGTTCAAAACTAGTAGATGTGACCTTCTCAAGATATTCAAGGTGCATATCTACACTGTGTATTTTTCCATATCTATTCATGGAAACCTACTGCCAATGATTTATTCCCTATTTTATATAGGTTAATATCCATATTATATATATATATATATATAAATTATGGAAACTATGGTCCTAGATATTGACTACTTTTGTGTCATTGTGACACTTGAGAAACTATTAGGGGTTTGATCCTATAGTATACACTAGTGCTTGGATTTCCCTCTTGAGGTGTGTAGATAAATCTTCATCTAGAATCACATTATCCTCACGATGAATGTATTCAATTTCATTCTCAATATGGGTTGGTTGAATTCATACCATGGACATGTTTATTTTCACTACTCAAGGGATTAATTTACTTCACCTATGGGTAGTACTTATATTCATAAGGGAGAATGGGATGTCTGGGTGAGTCTGTTTTGAATTGTGCAATGTAGGATAGACATAGTGACATCCTAGATGGATAGTCTTTTTATAAGCATTTAGGGGATGAAATGTCCATAATTCCCTCTGATGGTGGATCATTTTTGGGATGTCTACCCTGATAACATCTCTACTTAACCTCATGTTATAAAGGTGGAGATCACCATTGAGCTAGTTCCAAGAGTGGCACCGACTTCCATTCCCCCATGTGGGATGTGATATACTATTATCTAGGATGTAAATAAGTAGTAGGAAGACATAGAGGCTTTGGGGTTTATATGATCTAGTAGTTTTCAATGGCATTCACTCGTCCTCTTCCCCATCAAGGCCGATGGTACCCACATATTGTGTTTGGGTTTCCATTGGTTGAAGTTGTTTATAGTTAAGAACCAGTAGTCACTCCCAGATATAGATGTCCTCTTTAACCATCTTTGAGGGGAAATTATTTTCTCTATTATCAGTTTGAGGTTGGGATACCATCGTGTTCTTTTAAGACATCATACATACCACGTATAGCATACGAAGTATAAAAGTCGTGTAAAGGTATCTATTTATACTATTCAGTCTTATTTATGAACCCTCCATTTTAGGAGCTAGTAGAATTGGGATTTCAATACATATCTTGATTCATTTTTTGTACACTTTTTGGGTGATACATTGGTGAATTATTTTACTTCAAAAGACCATTCCAACTATCCGTAGTTAGCTCCGAATACACTATGAGTGCATGATATCTATTGTATATTTACTAAATCCCACATTTGGATAGATATGGTTAACTTCTTGGGTCATATAAGTTCATATGTAAGAGTATTTTTTGACCTATAGAAGGTGAGTGTCATAGTTTCCTACGATCATCCCTAGAATATATTTTTAATACGTTGTTTCTTAGGGATGAATGGATATTATAAGAATTTCCTTTTGGACTTATAACACATAGAGGAACCTCTAATGGGATTGACTAGAAAGGGTGAGAAATTTATATTCCTAGAATCTTGTGAGACAACCTTTTAGGAGTTTCATGGGAGACTATATTCTATTCCAATACTAATTCTAATAGAGTCAAAAAAACTAATACAATTTATTATTATTCTTAATGAATATTTCTTAAAAATTTATTGATCTAGGCAGATCAATTTGTAGTTTATTGGTACTGTATGTTGATACCTCATTGGAGAAATTTCCCTTTGCATGTCATTGATGTATAAGCTATGGGTTATGCTCCACGATGTTGGAGACATTATTTATTTGGGGAGTGGTTTTTTATTTACACGGATCACAAATTTCCTAAATATATACCAACACATTTTCATTTAAATCTCATTCAGTGTGGCTGGGTAGACTACCAACTAAAATTTTACTTTGAACATGCTTATATACCCAGGAAGGGGAATTCAATAGATAATGTAGTGAGAAGGAAGACTCAGAAACATGCCATCTAAGAGGCCAGTAGTGAGTGTCAGATGATGGATCAATTTTCTAATATGAACCTAGAGGTTCTAAAAGGTCACAATAATCATTTTTTAGTATATTTGGAAGTGACATCCACCCTTCTATAATGAGTGTGGATGATAAAACTTTAATATATTGAGGGACTCATGTAAAGGGAGTGTTTACCCAGTGGGAACCCACCTCTAGGTTAGGTTATCGACTATGATAACATTATGAACATCAATTGATGCATATGGGTCACATCACACGTATGGTAATAGTTAATGAGGGAATCTCTTTCTTATATTTGGGATGATCAACCTAGGATTACTGAGATGTACCATGACATATGTCATCAGTGTTGTTGGATAGATATGAAGGGACATATCGTTGGTTTTATCACCTGGTGTATAATGGCCCTAGCCCTTAACGAATATTATTACACGATTTTAATCATAATTAAAAAATAATTAAAATAAAAGGATCACAAATTATAGATTTATTGGATGATTATATATATGATTATAAAGTATAAATACAAATTAAAAAAACATGTTTTATTTAATCTCCATAAATAGATCCTAACTTCTATTGGGATCTTACATCAACCTAGGATAATCAGGGAAAACATGAACAAAGGGTGATCTAAAAAGTACAGTGAGGGAGTATACATAGGAATAAAGAATAAAAAAGGGTTATAAATAATAAAATTATATAATAAAATCATATAAAAAGAGTAAACATGAGGAATAATAATATTCATAACATGGGATCAAGTAATAATGGAACCATATAAATGTGGAAACAACATACAACATGAAATAAGCATGAGTCAAGGCAATTTACACATGGAGGAGCACGAGTTAATTCTAGCCAAAAATATTTTTTGACATGGAGGATCATGAGTCTATTCTATACAATAAGATCTTTTCACATGTATCAAGAGTCAAGGATAACCACCAAGGCCATTGCACATGGAACATGATTCAAGGATAACCTATAAGACCATTGCACATGACAACTCATGAGACTAAACATTACCCAATGCATTGGAGTTCTATCTGGGTGGACCAAAACAAACATGTTCTTGCATATGTTTTCCACATTAATAGTAAAACATAAACATAAGGGTTATTAATAGAAACAAATGACTATCGTAATCATGTTATAAGGCAAAAAAAAAGATCATATCATAAGTGTGTTCATGAAACAATGGATTTAATGGATGAATGGATAATGATGAGTGGAAACTGGAATTGGTAATGAAAAATTATTAATAAATGGATTGAAAACATTTAATAATATTTATTAAGAAAATTTAGAAATTATCCACTTTAGTGTGGTTTAAGGGAAAATATTAAAGTGTGTTTAAAATGTAAAAGGAATAATTGTTTTTAAAAAACCAAAAATGAACCAAGATATTTGATTAGGATAAAATGAGTTATTTTACAAAAATAATTGTGAAATAAGATATATTATTTATAATAAATGAAAATGGGTGTGAAATTGGGATGTTCACTTTAATCGGACTTTCTTATCTGGAGGAATTGAAAGGCAATCATTTTAAAAAAATGTATTTCCCCATCAAAGAATGATGAAATAAGACATATAAATAATTTTGAAATTTGTACCCCAATTATAGACTAATTATATGAAAATAATTTATAGTTTCTTTTGTGTAAATAGAGAGAAAGTATAACCCAAAGGAAAAAATGGAGGTTCGGAATGAATCCCTTTACTTATTTCTAAAAGTGTTCTACATGTAATCCTAATATCCAGGATAAACAAATTAAATATATTATTAATTAATTAATTAAAATTTTATTGATATATTTGATTTATATAATTTGATTATGTTTTTTCGGTCTTTTATTTGAGTTATAAGATAAAATGTTATCTTTTGGGAGCGTTTTTTCCCTGGTTTTCAGGATCAGTTTACTTCTTAATTGTATGGAAAATCATGTAAAATGAGAGTAGATACCCAAAATTGGAATTATATGTTATTTATGATTATCCTTAAGATAAAATGGTTATATAATTCATTTTTTTATTTCAGGATAGTATGAATAATTAGTTAAGACAATAGTGATAATCATTTAGATTATTTCAGCGTATTTTCAGTCATTGTCTGCTGGTATTGTTTTATAATTCAGTACAATTTCTATAAGTTTTTTAAAAACATAAAAAAATTACAACATAACTTTTAAAATATTTTTAAAACATTATAATGGTTTTATGTCAATCCTTTAATTTATTAAATAAAAATGGAAACTTTTTATCCTCCAAGGGGGTAAATCAACACCATACAAAAGATATTTTCAATTTTATAATAAAAGAAATATGAGAGGAGAAATGATGGTAGAATTTAATTTTTTTTAATAATTTCTTAGTATATATAATATACTGTAGCTACAATTCATGTTTGGATAGTTTAGGTGAGGAGAGGATAATGAAATATGTGAAATTGAAATGAAATTAAACCAAGAGAAAGAGGATTTAGCCTCTTGAATTCTTCTCATTAAGGGCATCCATTGGAAAATTGGTTGTGGCCTTTTGTTGAGATAAAAACATTACAGACATGGGTGAGAGTATTGGGAAGAGTACAAGGTAGAATTTTTACAAGTTTCAACGTTTAATAAGTGTGAGGCGAATAGTTTTTGAGGGTTTGTATTAATAGTGAAGGAGACAGGTGTTTTCTGATTTTTTTACTCATTAGTTTATTATTTTTTTCTCATGATTGTGAATAGTATGGATTTTTGGGACTAATTATAGTAACTAGTGAATTTTAGTTTAAACCAAATATTCTTACATCCTCCAAACATCAACCATGACTCATTAATTCAGGTATTTAGCTTATATCGTAAATAACCATATTTCACTATTCACCAAAAATTCAACCGATTTACCAAAAATACAAAAAAATCACCCTAATAATTTTTTAATGTGTATAATTAAAAATTGTACTCCATTTTTTGAAAATAATTCTCTACACATGATAAATTTAATTTTTAATTAAAATACTCATTTATTTGAAAAAACCAATTTTAAAATTATAAGTGATTTTATAACACATTATAAAATTTATTGACGACTCAAAAATTAATATTATAATCATAATACAAAAAAATATTAATTTATTATTATATTTTGTGAAAATAAATTTTCTTCAAAATCATGAAATTAATTATTAATGTTAAATAAACATTTATGTTACAGAAAAATACCAATACTTAATTTTTCATTTTCAAAAAATAATTTACTACAACTAAGATGTAATTATATAATATTTTCATTTATAAGAATCCTAAAGATTATTTATTAAATAATTGGTGAGTTACAATTATTTTGGTTTCTTTACTATTTTTAAGGGTCATATTATGATTCTGAAGTTCATGTTACTATTCAATTGGTATTTGTTTCTTAATTTCTAAAAGAGCCTCTCATTTCATTCATTATTAATTTATAATGTTTTTTGTGTTATTTATTTGATTTGATTTTATTTATACTATATGAAATAATTATAATAAGGTAATTCCAATTAATAAATAGTTTGTTCAGTACATTCTCTCCCCATGAAATATCGACAACAAAATTCCATTTTTCATACAAAGGGGAAAATAGGTGGGGGTACTTTCCCTTCATTTCTTCTTCTAGATCTTAATTTACCTCTTCGTACATATGGTTCGTCCATAGAACATTGACCAGGTGAGTAGTCTTTTATGTAAAACATTATCTCTACCTTCTATGATCTTCACATGTTCTCCTCATAAGATAGATCATTTCCCAACTGAACAACCTCTAAATTCAGTGCATGTGAAGGATCTAGTATGTAATTCCTCATGATGGATACATGAAATACATCATGTACTCGTGATATGGTTGGTTGAAGTGCTAATCGATAGGCCATTACTCCAACATGATCAAGAATCTCAATGTGGCTGACATACATGAGGCTTAGGTTTCTTCTCTCCCAAATATCATAATCATATCCAATAGAGATATGCAGTGGAATACCATATCTCCAAACATAAACTCTATTTCCTGTCAATGATTGTCAGTGTAGATCTTCTGTTGACTTTGGGCTGCCTTGATGTGCAACTGATTGGTTTTCTCATTTTCCATCATTTCTTTGACCATTTCAAGTCCTAGTATCTTACATTCACCAACGTCAACATATAATGCCATTTTTATATAACTTTTCCCACAAACGGATTCATATAGATCAATTTGGAGGCCTGGGAGGAAACTATTATTATAAAAGAACTCAACTAGAGGTGGATATTTGTCCCATACACCCTTAAAGTCCATATAACATGCTCTAAACATGTCTTCTAATTTCTAAATATTATGCTCATATTTTCCATCTATTTGAGGATGATAACACATACTAAATTTCATCTCGGTGTTTAGGTCATGTGAGAGAATTTTCCATAAAATAGAGGTAAATCCTAAATCTATATCAAATACAATCAACAGTGGTACTCGATATATGCTCACCACTTCTCTGATGTATAACTGTGAACTTTGATTGAGTATGAAGCCCTATTGTTTTGTGATAATGTGAGCTGTCTTTGTAAGATGATCCAAAACCACACATATAGCCTTGTTTCCTCTATATGTCTTTATATGTGAAGTGACAAAGTCTATGGTGATGTTTTCCCATTTCAATGTTGATATGGGTAATGGTCAAAACATACACTTATAATTTTACCTTTTTTCCTACACTTTATGACATACCAAACACTTTGAGGTATATTAAATGATCTCTTTCATCATATTAGTCCACCAATATTTCTCTTGAAGCTCTCGATACATTTTTGTGCTTCCTGGGTGAATAGAAAAAGTTAATCTATTTGGGAAATTTAGATGCACGTTATTTATTTCTGGATTAGATGATACACATATACTTGACCCAAATCTCATGACACCTTCCTCATCCATCTTAAACTTTTAGGTTTTCTTGTTTTTAATATCTTCCACCTTTTTTTAATTTTCACATCATTTTTATTAGAATCCTTTTTTTTCTCAATGAGAGATGGTTGAGAAAGATTTTGAGAAAGGATTGATGATGTTCCTCCCTTAATGATTCCCATTTAGTTTCTTTGTAAATCTAAAAATATTGGATCCTTATGTATTATAATCATAGATAAAGATATTGGATCCCTTCTACTTAGATAATCTTCCAAAATATTTTCATTACCAGGATGGTAGTGGATTGAGCAGTCATATTCCTTGATTAGCTCTATCCCTCTTCACTATCACATATTAATTTCCTTATATGAGAATGTATATTTGATACTCCCATGATTATTATATATCTCACTTTTCTCCCCATGGAGATATTGTCATAGGATTTTCAATAGAAAGATCACATCTTCCAACTCCAGATTAAGTTTGGGACAGTTTTTGTCATTAACATTAAACATTATTAAGGCTTAGGCTATCACTTTCTCATTTTAAATGAGGTGACATCCTAATACCTTCTTAGAAATAAAATATTACAAAACACAGAGTTCCCCTCTTATCAAAAGAATGAGTATTGGTGCAATGATAAACAACTTTTTCAACTCTTTGAAGTAGTATTCACGTTCACTAATCCAGAAAAACATCACTCCTTTCTAGTTCAACATTTTTAGCAAGTTTCAAAATCCTGATAAGTTCATCAAAAAGGTCTGTAAATACCCATATAGACAAAGGGAACTATGTATCTCTATTACATTTTTTCCTCGGGCCACTCTTTGATTTCCTTTGTCTTGGAAAAGACCAAATATATACCATTTTTGGTGATAACATGCCCCAAAATGATACATTCCCCATCCAAAATTCACATTTAATATTATTTAAATAAAATACCCCCATTTAAAAAGTCATTAGCATAGTATTCAATTTATACTCATCTTCCTGATATCTCTTGGATTATATTAGAATATCATAAATAAAGACTACCTTTTGTTTTTCTAGGAAATATATAAAGGC
This sequence comes from Viscum album, assembly GCA_963277665.1. Classification (NCBI taxonomy): domain Eukaryota; kingdom Viridiplantae; phylum Streptophyta; class Magnoliopsida; order Santalales; family Viscaceae; genus Viscum; species Viscum album. The sequence goes on along the minus strand of OY728147.1, from coordinate 640,875,948 downwards.
TCTATTAATTAAATCCATGAATATAACGAGAGTAGTAGTGAGTCTAAAGGGAATCAATATGAACTCATAGTTTCTATACATGATTTCAAAGTCTTTCATGGAAATATATTATTTTTACACATTTAAATGGTTGTATACCAACTGAAGTTCCACCATTGAAAAATATTTTTCCCCATGTAGTTGATCAAACAACTCAGTTATCCATGGAAGGGGATTCATGTTCTTTATCATGATTTTATTGAGCTCATGATAATCAATTTAAAGGTGAAGTTATCTACCCTATTGAAAAAGAGGACTGTTTCACCCCACGTTGAATCACACAGGCATATAAAATATGTGTCCAAATTATCATATAACTGTTTTTTCATTTCTTACAACTCAATGGTGTCTATTATATATGGTGTATATGGTATGGGTATAGATCCCTGTGTTAGTATAATTGTAAACACAACCACTCAATCAAGATAAATAATATGTAATTTTTTAAGCAATACATCATTGTATTCCCTCACCATGGGAATGCCTTTGATCATAATCCTCTCCTTTGTCTCAAACATTGGACAAAGATACAATTCTAATAAGTAAGTAATATACATACTTGAGACAATGATTTTAAAAGAGATTCATCCTCCTCCTTACACATTTATAGAAATGGAGAATGCTTCGGGATGTGAAGAGTGTTTTCCCTTTCCGAATGGTTGATGTTTGATTTATATAAAGATATCCAATCATTTCCCAATATAGAATCAAGCTATAACCAAGGAAGTGTGAAATGAATTTCTGGGAGGTTCAGTCCGCAAACATTAATTGGAGAGGTTTTATATCTTTTAAATGAAATAATTTCTCCATTTTATCTTATCACATATAACTTAAACTCAATATTTTGATGTGGTTTTTGAAATGTTCTATTATACATGAATGATATAAAAGAATGCATAGAACCATAATCAAATAGTATGTTAACTATTATTTAAGGAATAACGAGAATAACTATCCCCACATCATTTTCAGCCTCCACCTCAGTAGTATCCATTGATTATACCCTTACTTGCTTCCAGGGAGGTTTTTTTTGTTGATTTCTTCTATCATACATTGTCTTAGGGAAATGACTCACACACTTCCCATTTTCTATGGAGTTCAAACACTGCACTACAAGCTGAGTGTTGATTTGAATCATCCATTATTCATCTACATTGGTGGTATTCTTCATATACCACCAAAAGAAATTATCTAGATGTTTCATTCTTCCACATTTAAACATCCCCTAATTCCCATTAGATAGTTTTTAGGGTGCTTCTTCTCATAATAATGACACGTGGGGTGTTGGGTTTCCATTCCATCATGGAACTTATCAATTGATCCTCCCATATTAAACACCATTTTACACTTTATTCCCTGGCCTAAGATACCACTGAGAGTCTCTGATCTCCATTTCAACCTTAAAAATAAAATTTATAATCTCCTCATAGTGGTTGAATTATGGATTAACAAACGCTATTCAAAGACTCAGTTTTAGTCCTTTAATGTGATCCACCTTTCTTTCGTTGTTCATGAAAATGATAGAGGTGTATCTTGAATTTATTGAAATTTTTTTCTCATATTCCTTGATACACTAATATTCCTTTTGTTTTAGTCCAAGGAAATCACATTCAATCTTAATATGAAGGGTTCATGAATATATTTATTGAAAAATATTTTCGTGAAATCTTCTCATTCCATGGAATCAAATTTCCCCTTTGACTTTTTGTTCTTGATTATTGTCCACAACTGATCCACTTCCCAATCAAAATGATAGTCTTCCCACACAATGTTCTATTCTCTTGAGCACTAGAAATATGTAAATATCTTCTATGTGGTGTTAATCCCTTATTCTATGAGTAGGGTATTAGAAGATCCACTAAACATGTAATTCCATTTCCTTATAAAGCATATGAATATAACATTATACTTCACATGATTAAGAGTGTACTCTATATGATTCAAGTTATTATTCATTACTTGATCCAGTTGAGAAAGTACAATCATGATTTTTTATTCCCTTGTTCCCTTCATATTTGTAATATAATTAGGGAAATCCTCATTTTTCCTATCACATTTATGGTTGGAATTGGTTCTTCTAATTCCAGCTGTAAACTATGAAAAATAATGTACAATTAGGGGGATTGAATATTTATCTAATAATAATAACAAATGTAAACTTTGAATATATAAGTATAGAATTTCAATGTCATATTATATCCTATATTTTGATTCCCTACATTTAAATCTAGGTTATCTATGGTGTTAGAATAATCCCTATGGTTCTTAGTAAAGTGATATATTCAAAATATCAAAAAACTAGAATATTATATAATAATAAATATAGTGGCCCGAGACATTTAAACATATTATTACAAAATTTTAAGCATAATTAAGAAACAATTACAATCCCTAGTTCATAAATGTTTGTGTCATTAGATTATTACATACATGAATATAAAGCATATATCCAAAATAAAAACATCATTTATTTAATGTACCAAAAGAGAGGATAACTTCATTTGAGCTCTTACACCTACATAGGATAACCATGGAAATACATTAAAAAAGGATGTTATAAAAATCCTAGTAAAGGATTAAACATATGAATAAACCATAACACATGGTTTAGAAGGAATAGCTTGAAAAAATTTCCAGGAACACGACTAAACATGAGGAATCATAACATATAGATCATGAGATCATGTAATCAGGGAATCAGGGAATCATTGAAGTGCGATAACAACATAAAACATGATATAATCATGATTCATGTATCATTTTACATGGAAGACCAAGATTCATGGATAACCACCAAGTCCATTTCTCATGGAGCATAAGTCAATGCTAACCAACAAGACCATTGCACATGGAGAATGATTCATGGATGACTACCAAGACCATTTAACATGATGTCTCATGAAATTAATCATTAACTAATGAATTTTGGGGAGATCCAGTATCACACATAAAAAAATGTTCATGCATATGTGTGACACAGAAATATGAAAACATAAACATAATGTTTACCCATGGGATGAAATATGTATCGTAATCATGTTATAAGGTATAAAAAATGATAATATCATAAGGGTGTCCATGAAATAATTGATTTAAAACATTCAGGGACATTAAAAAAGGAAAATAGGCATAGATTATATTAACTAATTTCCAACTTGAGTGAAAACATTTAAAAATATTGTTTAATAAACTATAAAAAACTTCCACTTTAGTGTGATTTAAAGAAAAATATTAAAAAGTATTTGAAATTAAAATGGAATAATTGTTTGTATAAAAAAAGAAATGAAAAAATAAATATTTTTCTAATAAAATGAATAATTTAAGAAAATAATGGTGGCTTAAAACATAATAAGGATTTTTTAGGAAAATGGTTAAATAATTGTGATGTTCTCTTGATCTGGGCTTGCTTTTGGGAGGAATTTAAGTGGGAATCATTTTAAAAAATATATTTCCCTATCAAAGAATGATGAAATGATATGGATACACAATTTTGGAACCAGTAAAAATATTATATAATAGTTATATAAAAATAAAGAATAGTTACTTTTGGGTAAAGAGAGAGAAAGCGTAACCCTATGGAAAATGGTCGTTCGGAAAGAATCCCTTTACTTGTGTATGAAATTGTTCTTCACTTTATCTTAATATCCTGTATAATGAAATTAAATACATTATATAAATTATTTCATAACCATTTAGGCAGTTATATCGTATTTTATAATTATTTATGTCTAATTATGTCTTTTTTGATGAGTTATAAGATACAATATTATCATTTAGGAGCGTTCCTTTCCTTGGGTTTCATGATAGGCTTACTTATATACTTGTATGGAAAATAATGTAAAATGATAATTGATGTAATGAATTGATATTATATTTAATTAATGATAATATAAAATATAAAAAGATTAAACAAATCATATGGTTATATGGTCTATGGACGAGTCATTAGATAAAGAAATAGTGAAAATGTTTTAAATTTTTTCGGCCTCTTTTCGATCATGAGGAGCTAGTTTTTCATTGTTATTTAGTATTATGTAATTAATTCAGTTAAAGAACATAAAAATGTTATAGAATAAATTTTAAAATATATTTCAACCATTATAATAGTTTTATGTCTATCCTTGAAGGTGATAAATGAAAATGATATTTTTCATCGTCGAAGGTGATAAATCAACACCTCATAGATGATATTTTCATTTTCAGAATAAAAGGAAGAGGAGATGAGAGATGATGGTGGATTATCCATTTTGATAATAAAATTATATTACATATAATATACTAGAGTTATCATGCATGTTTATATAGTAGAGGTGAGAAGTGTATAAGAAAATAAATGAAAGTAAAAAGAAAATAAAAAATCAAAAGAGGATTTTACCTCTTGAATAATTTTCCATGAGGGACACCATAGAAACATTGGAATTTGTATTTATATAAGACCATTGCCTCTTGGACAAGGGTAAGAGTATTGGGAAGAGTATTTAGTAGAACCTGGATTAGTTTCAAGGCTTAATATGTGTGAGGTGAAGAGGTGGCGAGGGGTGGTATTTATAGTGAAAGAGTGGGGTATTTTTTTATTTTATTAATTAGTTTATTATTTTTTCTCAAGAAAACCATGAGTGTGGATTATTGGGACTGTGTATAGAAAATAGTGATTTTTTTGAACAAAGGGTGATTACATCTTCTATACAAAAACTATGACTCAATAATTCATGTATTTTACTTATACCATAAGTTATCGTATTTCACTTTTCACAAAAAATTCATCAATTTTAGAAAAATACCAAAAAAATCACCCTAACCATTTCTCAACATTAAAATTAAAAAATGAACTCTATTTTATGAAAATATTTTTCTATATATTATAAATTTAATTTTTAATTTAAATCATCATTTATTGGAAAAATATCAATTTTAAAATACTAACTGATTTTATAACAATTTGAAAAATTAAATAAGGTCACACAAAATTATATTTTAATGATAAGAAAAAAATATTAATTTATGAATAAATATTATGAAAATAAAATTAGTTTTAAATCATTATAGTAATTATAAAATGGTAAATAAACATTTATGTTTCTCAATAATACCAATACTTAATTTATCATTGTTAAAAAATTTATTTACATAAACTATGATATAATTATATCATATTATATTTTATAGTATTCCTAAATTTTATATATACATTCATTGGTGAGTTACTATTCTATGATACAATTTACAATTCATAAGGGTTGTATTACTATTCCAAACGTTAAGATATTGTTCTATTTGTTTGGGTTCCTTAATTTATAAAAAAACCTAATATGTCATTCATTATATATTTGGAATGTTTATTTTGTGTTATTTATTTGGTTTTATGGGTTTTACAATATTTTACATAATTATAAAAAGGTAATTTTTATTGATAAATTTTTGGTTCGTTACACGCTGCTCCACTTATCAGTAGGTGACGACTGATCACTAGTGACGTAATGGAATTTTATTGCATCTATCCATTCCAAATTACGAAAAAAATGACACCACAATGAATTTTTTGATTGGATATCGATGATAACCTTCAGTTAGTAATTTTCTATGGGTGATCTTCAATAGTTTATCCAAGGTCACACACTTCCTACGTACTTGAGAAACCTTATCAGTTGATGAGATTGGGAGGCTTTATATTTGGGGGATTGTACGCATTCATGGTGTTACCTAAGCTATATTATCATACCAATATTCTCAATTTATGTGAAGATTCTGGTAGTGGTTTTAGAAATAATTTGGTTCATAGGGGCTTCTGAGTATATCATGTCAACCTCAAAGCGGTGAAGAATATGATCAGCCAATATGGTGGTTAGATGAAATTAAACAATCATGAATATTTGGTTTTCTAGGTTTATGGGAATTATATGCACATATCACTAATTTTTCCTACAAAAAAACATTTTTAGGAAATAACTCAGATGGCTCCCTATATGGCCCTTTATAGTAAGGGATTCCATTGAACCATGTTCTAGATAGAGGGAGGTATGGTAGTATTACTATGTCCTTTTACCATTTTGGAGACAACAGATTAGGTATAGATAATTTAGAAATATATGAATATATCACAGTCATGGAAGAAGTCTAATACTGATCATCATCATCGACCTCTAGAGTTCCAGGTGGGACATCGGGTCTTTCAAGGAGATTCTCCGAGAATGGGTCGTAGAATGTTTCTAAGAAAGGAAAACTCATTTATTTATTATGTTGGGAATTTTTGATATCACAGATGAAATTAGGTCAATATCCTATCAGCTATCATTACCTCATAGGTAATGGGCCATGTACAACATTTTCTATGTATCACATCTTTTCCCTTATCATTTTGAACCGTCAAATTTTTTTAATCATGAGAATATTGATCTAGAGAGAGATGCATCCTCTAAGGTGCATCTGGTACATATCATTTGTTGGAGTATAATTTCACTATAAGTAGTTCAGTTCCACTTGTAAGGGTGTTATGGCATCACAACCATGAATAGGATGAGACTTAGGAGATTGAGGCCTATGTGCTTTCTCAGTAGGTATAAATTGTTTCCCTAATAAGTTTTATTACCCTAGAATGGGAAACTCTTGGATGATATTTTTGAAGGAGGGAAAATTATAATGTCTAAATTTTTGAGAAAGGTGTATTTTCATTTGATTTCTATTAAACATTATTATGTTCCCCTTTGTGCTTAAGATAGTTTAACAGTGACCTTAGTCTATTACACCTTCATTTGGAAGGAAAGGTTGTAGGTGGGATGCAGGCTAGTTGTAGTTCAAATAAACGGCATGTATTAAATACACATCATGTAGTTATAAATCATGGTGTGTATTAGATATATGATTTTTAATGGATAGGCCATGTCCATGGAACATCATGAAGTGAGTTATCTCTTGGAGGGAAAATCCAGAGATTTAAAAGACATGTAATGATTACACACTGTGAAAATAGTCTAGATCATTTTGTAGGGGTAAGGGTTTCTTTCTGATAGAGACCTTATTTTCTTTTCCCTCACAAAGTAGGAGCCACACACATTGGTCCATCCACGCCTAACCTAGTTTCTTCAAGATATCCTTCATTCGAACCTTATTTTCTTTTTCATCAGGTGTATTCGGTCAATAATGGAAATATCATTGTTCCTCTTCCCTCCATTCATCATATTCCTTATCAACTATTGTGATATTTTTGTGAAAACTAATGTACTTTATTTTCATGATTTTTGTGTATTCCTCTAATTCCATATTTTTTAGATTATTGATGGGATAATACTAGATTAAGAGAGTTATACAAGATTTAGATAGGTGGTCTATCTCTTTTCCATAATGAATTATTACATTTATATTATTTTTTGTTATTCCATAAACTAAATTCCTCTAGCATCACTTTTTTAAGGTTTAATTAATAAGATTAAATTTATTTCTATCCAAAATATTGTCCAAGATAATGGTGAATCGACATCGTTGGTTTATTGCCTTAAAATGAGCTCCCCCATGGGTGTGACCTTCCTCAAAGGCCTTAATTCTTTTTTACCTTAAATTTATAAAAACACCTTTGAGGTTTGTTTTCCTTGTAATAAATAATTGTTATGTAAAATGATCTAAAGGAATGATTGCCCATGTGTTATTCCACTACGCTTTATGCAATAGATTTACTTGATTTAATTAAATGAATTATATAACTAGAATAAAGTGTTATGATTATAACTCTTATATGAAATGTTATGAGGCTTTGATAGCTGAATAATAATTTCCTATCATGTTGTGGGTGACACAAGGGTCTTGATTAAGGACACATAGTGTATGATCATAATTATTATTAAATATAACTTGTAATGGTATACATTTACACCAGTAATGATGCTTGGATCCTTTTTATGGATTTTTATAGACAGGCTCAGTGAGAGGTTTTCCTACTTACCTATGACCATTTCTAGTAACCTAAGAGAGATACATTGGATGGGATCAATGGGTGACATAGATAAACTATCAATGATCAATACATTGTCCCAACTATGAGATACTTTGGGTGATCTTAGAGAGTCATGATTTACCCTACACCGAAAGTGATACTTGGGATTATTTTATGGACCACCTTGGATCAACTCATAAAGTGTTTGTTTTTCAGAGTTCTCTGGGTGGGATACTCAAGTTCCATTATATGGTTTATCTTGGATAGGCCTGGGATTTTTCTTTATTAAATTCTAGATATGGTTTATAAAATATTAAAGTTTTCCCATCCTAATTAATTATAGGACACATCATCCAATCCAAATCACATTCTTGGGCTCCGTCTAATCTTGATACAATAATTATAAAGACCCATTTATACACAATATTATATTTTTACAGGTTCAAATTAGTTTAGAGCCATCTTGGTTAGGGTAAATTAGGGGGTTTCATTCGGATATCCATGAGGAACCAGGACAAATACACAATAATTATTTATTGACTCACTTTTATTATTATTGGTACACTGCACATTTCATATTCACATAGATAATTATTCTATACACTATTGGTGGTGCACTACTGAGTATATCTCACACACTACTCGGTCCATCGTTGGTACTTGGGAAGACAATATAATTTTATGTGTAGATAAAGGTAATCATTCAGAATGTAATGCTTGATTTTCAAAACTATGATGGATAACGGGAGAAATGGGTTGGGCCTTTGATCATGATTTTAGTACTAGAATATTTTGGCCTTTTTAATTTTTTATATCATGTGTTATCTGCATGTTTCCCTTATGTCACATGTACCTATTTTTTATGTAGTTTCATTACAATATCATCATTATTTTTATCTATTTATTATGAACATTTTTTATCATTTATATTAGATCATTTTTCCTTTCTATTCTACTCCTTCTTGATTATTATAATTTCCACTGTTTACCATCATTATTTAGAATTATAACACACTCTAATTCATGAGTGAATATTATCCCCCAATGAAAAACTCCTGGCCCTAAATACTTGTAAATGACATCTTTCAATCACAGTGTCATGCCTGATGTCATGTTGACAATCATCTTGGGGAACTACTTAGTGTATTCCAAGGCGGGATGCAATATTACAAGTAGAATTCACTGATGAAATAATTTTCCATGATTTCTAGCTTTATGGGAAATATTTTTATATTGATTCATTATTATTTAATTATATTCAAACTTAACATTTCACAAATATTTACATTTCATAAATTTATAATATAGCTACAATTTTTTGAAGCCTAGATGAATTTCTTGATGTGGCCACAAAATTACTGGAAGTAAATAATGAGGAACCATTATTTCTCCTTCTCCCATGATGCATGTTTTATATAATTAATAATTTTTTTGAGATATAGTATTATATCCATAGTTCCTTATTTCAAATAATTTGAAGGTGTGCAAGATGAAATGAAGAAACCTTTTTATTTAATGAGTAAGGAACCATACCCACCATCAGATTAGGGAAAAAATTGTAGAACTACCAACAAGAGGATGTGATAAAATATAACCCAGATGGGTGTTCAAACAAAGAATTATTTTTCCATTATATTTATTTTTCATTGTTGTTCATTTAATAAAATTCTCATTTTTTCTTCATATATGCTTATAATGATCCTAGTTATGATCTTAACTCAAGGATTTCACTAAAAAATAATCTCAGGTTATATAATTTCTTCCATTTTTATTTTTAAAACATATCAATATAATTATATTTGTGATTAAATTGAATGGTGGAGCGATCCAATGTGTATTGCAATGATAATATTATGCTTAAGAATTTTGTTTCTTACCTTTTTATTTTTTCTGGATATATTTATATGTCTACCTAATCTATTTTTTGTTTTTTATTTTTTTGGATGTTTTAAGGATTCATGAACTTAATCGAATAATTTTTAAATTTCAAAACAGCTTAACATTTTTGATTCATTGAATTATTTGAATGTATAATGATTTAAAAGATTATTGAATGGATTTTTCATTCCAAATTTCCAATACTTTCATTTAATTATGTTTCATTTACTTTAAATCTAATATACACTAGTACTGTCCAAAATTAATATATTTTCTAACCCGAGAGATTTCTAAACCTTTTTTATATATTATCTCATTTATCTATTTCATGAGAGTCTTGAGTAATATTGTGTGATATGAAACCTAGGATTTTTTCATTCACTGGTTTTCAGTTCCGAAAGTATATTTCAAATTATTGAATAATTTTGTTGGCTAACCACATATTTAAAATTAAAAGATCTTATTAAATTTATCATTTTTCTCTTATAATCCATGATTTACCATATTTATTTAAACAAACTTACTAGAAATTTTCTCATAACCAACCTTTACTCATAATATTTATGCATGAATTAATCATATTTGGGTCTTGGAGAAGGGCCTTTGATTGTTTTCTATGCGATTCATATCATTTCTCTATGGTGTGAGGTGTGTTTGTTAATATTTTGGTCATTAGAGACGTGGGAAAGTTTCATTATTCATTTTAGTACATTCACATCACCATGTTCTCTATAAAAATTGAAAATAAAAATAAAAAAAATAACATATATGGGCTTGAATTTTTATTTTTACTTACTTTTATGAATCTTTCCCCTCTAAAAAATTGAGGACATGTAATTTTATTAATTAATTTTATTTTATTATCATCAAACCCTCCATGAAAAAAACAAATAAATAATTTAACAAATAAAAAATCAAACAACTTGAATTACGATAAATTCATTCATTGAATTAATTTCTTAACTAATAGACCATCTTATTCAAAATATGGGTATTTTTGTTCACATATTATAGGGTAAATTAAGGGAGGTTTTTTCTATTTTTACTTTAATATTCATGCATTTATATTTATTATATCAACCTCTCCTTTACAACCTTTTAATTTTTATATTCTTTACACAAAAACCCATAAACACCAAATCACCTTGAAAATTTACTTAGGATTGAAAATATTTGTTTTGTGTAGATATAAGAATTTTAACTAGTATATATAGATCACACATTCTCTTGAAAATCATAAAAGATCCATATTTAAATATAATTTTTTCATAAGGAAAATATATTTTTATGGATTTAAGTATGACATACACATGTGTATTAACATGATATTGAATAAAATTTTATGATTTGATAGAATTTAGGGATTTTTAACCATGTATGATGCATGATATTTTCATTAGGTGAGGTAATTATGTGGTGTTTCTAGTTTTACCATCATATATTTGATTTGACCTTTTTATAGATGATTATCTGAGAGTGCAGTGTTTATTTGTGGGTGATTGATGAATCTCATATTTTGATACATATTATTCTATATCAAGATGTTTTAAATCCCAAAAAAATTATAATAATGGGAATTGAAAAAATAATAGGTTTTTAGAAATAATTTGTGCTCAATTGTGAAAAAGACTTGATTTTGGAATTTTATGTATTTTTATATCAATGTGTTTTTTCAGACATAAGAGTTTATACACTAATCCTGATTGATAAAAACCACTTTTATGTTTAATGTCTTAATGGGTGAAAATCAATAAACATGACCAAATGTTAAATCCATAATTTTGATCCCCAATGTAGCTAACACAAGGGGCCTTGGAATATAAGTATGTTTATGATGAATTTTAAATATTTCACATATCTCATAAAATAAAAAAATGTGATCAAATTATCAAGATATAAATAGAAGATGTTGTTGGAAATTTTCTCTAACTTTTTAATACCTATATTCAACCGCCTTTACTATCATAAATTTCTGGGAAATTAGTTCATTGGATTTCAAACAGTCTCCAAGCTAAAAATGTTTCCCTAGTAGTCTAAAAATAAATTTTTCTAAACATTCCCAATGAATTTCAAAGTTTATCTATAATAATAAAATACCTAGAGGAACAATACTACAAAAATCCACTTTTCTGTATTTGTCCATTTAATAGGATAAATATGCAGAGACATTGGAAGGACGTAATTGGATCTAAAATTTAGAAACTATCATCTATCATGACCCATCCAAGAGGGGCCTATGAAAAAACTACCCCAAGACCACATCTAATAGTCCAAGTACTGGTGACTAGCACTTCGTATGAATTACCCATAAATGAGCGGTATTTTCCTAAATTACTTGTACACATGAACACATCTTCAAGCCACACAATTCAGAAATGTATGACAAATAAAATGATGTATACATAAAATTGTGATCCCAAAACCAATGTACAACATTATGTAAAGGAAAATTAAATAATGAAATATGAAATCCCACCGGAAAGAGTCTGTATACAAGTCCAAATAAAACAGTAAAGAGTATAACCTACTCCAAGGGTGAGCACTATGTCCAAAGTATACAGTCGGTAAACTCTTTTGTTTTCCTAGATCTATCAATGATCCACACACTCCTTTTCCTCCTAGACCACCATACAAGGTCTGATGTATGAAAAAAAATGAAAAATGATTGAAAATCATATTCAGGGTTGAATATAACAATACTGAGTAGGGAACCCTAAAAACACTAGACAGGAAGAGCCAAGTATAGTTAGCTCAATACAAGATAGAACATTTTGTAAAATATAAAATAAGTAGAGAAACTCATATGTAATCAAGAATGAATCCACACCATCGGGATATCATAACCAACTACTGTTCATATGATTGTGTTCAAATAAATGCTCATTTTGGGAGATCACACTCAATGATCCATGCTATCAACAGAGACACTCGACAAAGAGGTCTAGCTCATTTGGACCCCACCCAAAGATAACGAACTCAAATAAGAATATTATCATACATGGAGAAGGGTTCACACCTAGAACCACTGGGTCACACCATGAACCCATTCTAGATCAAACTTCTACATAGGGGATTATATATCAATGATTCGAAAATCCCTATCAATATGTCCCACTAGATGGAGGATTGGCGCCTTTCTTAAGGAGGACATGTCGAATCCACAAACACCACTAGGGATGATAGAGGATCACACTGCAGTATCGCAGAGGGACCCCACCACTCTATCTGATACTCGTCCACTACAGTGGAATAAAATCTAGTTATGTTGACGTAATATCACAGTATACCCTTGAGGAATTGACCAAGGGAATTCAATCAACCTATATTGGTCCAAAATAGGAAAAATCATAGCCTCAAATTCCATAATAGTACCAAACATTGGTTTTAGTCAACTATCATAATATCAGGGTCACATGGATGCTAACGTTTTGTAATTTGGATGCTTCATTTTGGAGTTATTACCATTTGAGCATGCCACTTGAGAAGCTGCTTGCAAACCTGCCAAGGCGTGTGGACCGACCACTGCTGATCCCGGCCACCTGCGGCTCTGCTGCCCACTTGAGGATTGTATATTTTCCATCTCCAATAGCTAGATCCCCCCACCGTATTCTAGTGGTCCTTTATATAGACAATTATTCCTCCTTTGATTCCTTGAAGAATAATGGATCATAGATCCAGGAACCATGGGTCCCAATCTATACAGATATGGCCTGAGTTGTATATTTTCCTTAAATTCGGGGGGTCTGATAAAGCTCAGAACCACCCGAAATCGTCAATTCGGAATAATGGGGATAAAATTGGTGAATAAAGAAAGGAAATAGATATAAAAAATAACCTATAACAAATTTTATCATCATTGACCTAGTGTTCATGTCCAACGATCAAGAACATAGGATTTGGATTTAAAATCTTGATCAAACAAATCTCATTGAAAAAATAACATCTCAAAATATGCACAATTCATGAACTAATCCATTCATTAGTTGTTTTATGTTCATCATTGAAATAAATAATGGGGAATAAACTTATTAAGTCACTTTCCCAACCTTAACTTGTATCGATCGCTGATGAAGAATGAAGATGTGTTGTATTTGTTTGCGAGATACTTCTAAATTGATTTGTATGGATCATCGATCCTTCATTTGTTGTTATCTATTTCAAAGGTTCACAGAAGTATCTCCAAAGATCCCCCATAATTTCTAGGTTCATGTGGGTAACCCTATAATTCAAACTATAGAGGTATGGATAAGAGTTATTCCACCTCCCCAACTCTATGCAGTATCTAGAAAGGGACGATGAACCTTGTAGATAGCATTCCACCATGAAAAAGTCCTTATAATCCCTATATATGTGAAAACTGAATGCACATGGTCTCCTTCCGTGAACTCCAAAGGCCTATGTCACATGTCAGCATACGAAATACGATGGCTTTGATTAATCTTCATCTACTCTTGGAGGATTTGAAACTTTTATATAGTAGCTTTAATAAACATCAGGCCTATGAGTGTGGAATCTGCTAGTTCTGTCCAGCAAAGTGGTGACACGTAAGGTTGCCCGTATAAAGCCTATAATGGTGCCATACCAAACGTTTAATGGATTATATTATTGTATTAAGACTCCACTAGTGTTAGGTGATCCTCCCATCTAAGGCCAAATTATAATATTCAATGATGCAACATGTCCTCTAGAACCTTAAAGGTCTGCTCAGTCTGGCCATCCATCTATGAGTGAAATGTTGTGCTCAAGAGTAGATGGGTCCTAGAAAACTCTTCTAATCCAATACTTAACTAGTTTTTAAATAGATCATAATGATCTGAAACAATCATCAATGGAACTCTAGGGAGTCGAACTATCTCTTATATGTAGAGGTATCCCAAGATCTCTACTGAACTCTACTCTCAAATATCAAGGAAGTGTGTCAACTTTGTGATTCGGTCAATGATCACCTAAATAGAATCGTTTACCCTAGAATTACTTGGTAAACATATCACAATGTCTATCAATATATCATCCCACATATATTCTGAAACTTTAATGGGTTGAGATAAAACTGTTGGAACCAAGTGCCCATCCATTACTTGTTAACAAGTAATGCATCAAGAAATAAACTCTAAAAATCCTTTATTTATCCCTAACCAAAAAAATAGGGTTTGGAGGTACTGTTACATATTCTCCACACCATGATGTTCCATCAAATGTGATGAATGAAACTCCTTCAAAACCTCCTCTATCAACATCACTGGTACCATCATGCATATTTTGAATAATATGATGCACTCCCCACCTTTTGAATATCCATCAGAATCATACCTTGTGGACATCTGAGCATGTAGAATCATTAAGTAGGTATCCCAAAGATATTCCTCCCTGACTCATTATAAAAGTGGAGGGGTAAAAATCATAGACTGTAGGTATGTTTCACCATCTCCATCCATAATAGATTCCTCCAATGAGGCCAAGTACTCTGATGCATCATTCTACAACTACGAACTGAATCTTCTAATGAGATCTTCTTCCACCACATTCCCCTTCAAAGGAGTATATAAAAAAACAACGTTGTAGTACTGGAGGAACTCTAGGCATCTCCTCTATCACAAGTTATTTTATTTCTGAGAGAATATATACAGGATACTCTTTTGATCATAGTAGATGATAAACCACTCATTCATCAGGTTGTGTCACCATATATTCAATTCTATGACAACCACTTCTAACTCGAGATCATGGGTAACATAGTTCTACTTGTTTGGTAACAAATTTTGTGATCCATGGAAAACCACCACTTTCCTTTGCATCAAGAAACTACCAAGACTAGTCCTTGATGCATCACAGAACACCACGTACTTAACGCCTTCCTCTTGTAACCTTAATCTGGGAGTGCTGATCAAATTCTGCCTCACCTCCTGAAATATCTACTGAAACTTTTATGTCCATAGAAATGGCTAACCCTTTTAGTTCAATGTTTCCCAGGGTGCTTACTCTCTAGGGAAGCTGGGTACAATCCTCTGATAATACCATGTTTATCCAAAGAAAAATTCAAACCTCGGTAACACTCATTGTTGGATCCAAAGAGATAACTCCCACTATCATAATAGGATACACCGTAACTCTTTCATAAGATATGATGTGTCCCATAAAATGGACCTCTAAAATCCATAACTGACACTTTCAGAGATTTTTGTAAAGCTGGTGCTCTGGGAGAGTGTCCTGAACTATCCTTCAGTTCTTCACGTGCTCCTCCTTGGATGCCAAATACACTATGATATCATTGATGAAGACCATGATGAACTGGTCTATGTAGGGATAAAATATCATTTGCATTTGTTATATAAACACTTTTGGGGTGTTACTCATTCCAATTGACTTAGACAAGTACTCATAGTGACAATAACAAAATTTGATATTCTTCTTTGGTATATCATCATCCCATACTCACAATTATTGATAGCCTAATCTGTTATTGATCTTTGAGAACCATCACACTTCTATCAACTGATCAAAGAGGTCATAGATCCTTGATATTGTATAAATTTGATTCACTATCACATGCTTTAAACAATGATGATCCACACAAAACCTAAAGCTCGTGTATGCCTTCTTGGAAAACAAAACTCTGGCTTCCTAGGGTGAAACACTGTGTTTCACAAAGACCTTCCTCTATAAGTCCTATAATTGTATCCCTGGATCATGAATCTATAATAGAGCCCTCTAATATATAGGTTTAGGCATTGGTTTCATACCAGGGGTAGATAAATAGCAAAGTCCATCTTTCACTGGATAGGTAAACATGGAACATCATTGGGAGAGACAACCTCATACTCTACCACCACTATAGGAAACTGAGGATGTATATCATCCAATGCACTGAGGGTGAGGTTATCCACCTAATGAGTAATCATCTGAACCATCTTATGTGTGAGTACAACCTATTCAACCTATATTTTCCCTTTCATAGAAAAAATGAAAACTTGACTTTATCACTACACACACATTCCACACTTCGCCTAAAATAGTTAATCAAGAAATGAGATATGGATAACCAATCCATACCAAGAATGAGATCATAATTCCTCTATGTCATTACCAATATATCACAAACAAAACTATCACCTCCAAGAGTTAGGTCACACATTTGGGATCAGTTTCTGATCATCATGTCTCCTCTAGTATGACTCTCCAAGCATAAGGTTTGACTCAACAGTTGTAACAGAATCATCGAGTCTTGAAAAAGATTTGTTGTGAGAAAAAAATTAATAGCATATGTGTCTATAAATACTGTATAAATGGTATAAAATACATAGACCATACATCATATCATCACTATAGCCTCATGTTCATAAGCCTCAATAGCCTGCAGCTGGCCTCATCTCTGTCCACCAGCTCCTCGAGCCTAGCATGGACCACTTGGGTATGGTGGTGGAAATAGGTCAATCCTACGACCACCTCCTACTACCCTATCGGCCCCTCAGGCTTGTCTTATGCCCTGAATACCACCTTTCAACAATTTTTTTCTCTATCTGGGTGGTCCCTCGACCATCTCTCGATCAGCTATATGATGGTTCAGGCAATCTCATGTCATGTGTCAACAACCATATCATTAAGAACAGGGCATGTCCCTTGGGTAATTAGAACATCCCTAAGATCTCTACATCTCTTAACATGAGTCCTAGGATCTCCTCCTAATGTGGTTAACCTACTAAGATACCTATGATTATGTTCAGCTACCTATTGTTGAGGTCTCAGCTACCGGTTTCCCATTTCTAGATCCCACTACTCAGGTATTCACTTCCAAAAATCATTCCACTAATAGGGCTCGCTCAAGTAACCCACATAAGTAGAAATGATAAGGGAGAAAACTGAGGACCTGATTTCCCAGCATAATCCATGCTAAATTGTCTGATTCCAAAATAACTAGTCTCATACCTTATCCAAGGAGTAGCTTGAATGATTTTTAAACTTCATTGAATACTCTTCCAGGATCATAATTCCCTACTGCTGATTCAAAATCTCTTCTATGCATACCAATTGCAATGTGTCCAGATAGAACTCCTCTTTGAATATATTTTTGAATTATGTCTTTCATAGATTTATCTCAACATGTGACTAAGTCACCATGGTCCACCATTACCCCATAGATCCTTGAACAAGACTTGTGACAAGAACTTCCTTCAAGTTATCCATCGTCTTCACAAGTTAGAAAACATGGGTGACTGACTCTAGAATATCCTTGTACTTCTTGTGGTCTGGCTCACCCTAAAACCTGAGAGGTCGCGACTTCTAAAACACATGAAATTCCCTATGCATGTGTTCATCTTTAGCTAGTAGCATTGGTAGTACCTGCTGCTTGATGGGTGTTGGTATAGCAAGTAAACCACCCAGAGGTGCTAGCTCCAGTACAGGACTCTGTACTAATAAATCAACACTAGGAAGAGCATCATCATGATAACACATTGTAATCTTGGATATATTTCTACATGGAAGCATCCTAAAATAAAACAAGATATACCGGGATCAATATAGTGTATCTAGGGATCCATATGAAGAATGACTTCGAAAAAATAACCATCCATATAAGATTCTTGTGCCAATGTTTTCCCCTACACCCAGTGTTTCTATGTACCAAGTTGGAAATCAAGTAATGAGGGTCCTAGTTTATGGATAGCTCCAGTTCCGTACCTACACCGGGGTCTCTAGCTAAAATGTTGAACCTAAAATAGTTAACACTATTTCACCAAATGAACCTCATAGAATCCCGATTCAATATAAGATCCTACTAGGCACTGATATCACTTTATCATGACCATTCGTAGAGGGTCCCAAGCTACAACATCCCCCATCCTACCTCCAATAGGCCATGGGATGGCAATTAGTAATGAGTAGGCATTTACTATAAATGGGAAGCATTATACTGAAGTACATATACACACACATATCTGAAAGACACACATTGATGAAAAGTAAAACAACTGAACGGATTCATGCATACAAATACGATCCCCCAACCAGAGTACAAATAAGAATTAAAGGGAATGTAAACAGGGCCAAATAAAATCCCACCACAAAGTGTTTGTACAAAATTACAATTGAAACTATAATGAGTCCAACCTGATCCATGAAAGATGACTACATCAATGATATGATCACGGTAAACATCTCAATCTGCCTCGTTCCAACTATGATCCACCCATTCTACGTCATCTTGTGACACCGTCAAAATGGATTCCATCTGTACAAGAAAAAACATGTTTGGGAAAAGTCTGTGTAGAGATTATTATAACAATACTCAGTAGGACACCATGAAAACATTTAACATGATGCACCAATTATATTCATCTAAATAAAATATATAACACTGTATAATAGATACAAGAATTAGTAAAACCCATATATAATCAAGAATGACTCCATGATATCAAGTGATCAATAAAAAAATACATCTATATGATT
Organism: Viscum album; assembly: GCA_963277665.1. Lineage (NCBI taxonomy): Eukaryota > Viridiplantae > Streptophyta > Magnoliopsida > Santalales > Viscaceae > Viscum > Viscum album. The sequence continues at coordinate 640,856,660 of OY728147.1, read as the reverse complement.
CTTTTTGATGAAATGCTCATTTCTAGATATCCCACACCATGAGCTATAATTTCAATGGAGACACATGACGAATAGGTCTATATCATTTACGCCTAACCCAAATAAAACACATTGTTCTAAGAAGAATATGATACAGAGAGTGGGGGTCATGCTCAGAACAACTAGGGGACACCAAGAACCCTGTCTGGAACAAACCTCTATATAGGGGATCATATGCCAAAGATTCCACAAACGCCGCCAATATGGAATGCTAGTTAGGGGACCAATTCCTTACTAAATGATGTCATACTAATTCCACAAAATCCACTAAATATGATATATAATTGCAATCTAATCTCATATAGGGACACCGCAACTCTATGTCAGACTCAACATCTAGAGGGGATTATAATCCAGTGATGTGTATGTAATACTGCATTGTACCCATGAGGAAAGGAACAAGGGAACACACTCAAACTATAATGGTCCAATCTCAGAAAATTATGAGCCTCAAAAATGAATAAGGTACCTAGCATTGAACTCGAGTAAACCGTCTTAAAATAAGGGTAACACTACTGTTGATGACACATCATTTGGATGATATGTTAAGGAGTTATGACCATTTGAACCTTCTAATTGAGAATCATCTGATAGACCTTACAGGACATGCATACCGACCACCGCCAATCCTAGATGCATGTGGCTATACTTCCCATATGCAGACCATCAACACGTGATGTTGTGTACCTCCAACTACCATTTTATCACGTCGGTGATCCCTTCCACAGAAAACAATTCCTCTTTTGATGCATGAAATAGGAAAAGATCATATATCTGAGATCCTTGGGTCCTAATCTACATTGACCCAGCCTTGGTTTTTGATATCCCTCAAATATAGGGGGTTTGATCGAGCTCATAACCACCTGAAAATGTCTATGTAATACTAAGGGGATCCAACTAGCAATGAGAACAAGAAAAAAGGTGGAAAAGAAAAAAAGAAAAAAAGTTGTATCATCATCGTCCAAGAATTCTTGGACAATGATCAAGAATTGAGGATTTGATTTAGAAAGTTAAATCAAATAAATAAAATTGAATAAATCTCAATTAACAAGATGAAAATCCATGAATTAGTCAATTTGTTGATTTATTCACACTAATACTAGAAATAAATAAATAGTAAAAAACCAATTAAATCACACTCCATACCGTGATTTGGATTGATCAATAATGAAGAACAAAGTTTTTTTTGTATTCATTGGAGAGATCCTTCAAAATCGATGTGTGTCGATCTTCGATCCTTAACCCATTGTCATTATTCAGAAAGGATTTCTAGTTCTCTCTCAAAAGATCCTCCAGAAGTTATAGGGTTATGTGGCTAACCAAATTTTTTTGACGTATTGATACATTTAACGAAAAACAAGTCAATACACTAACACAATGATTTAAAATTATTTTATTAAATTATTTCCTTCTTTTTATGCTCGTGAAAACGTTTTTAAAGATGAACCAAAATGAAAAATTTTAGGTCACAACTTGGTTAAAACCACTACTATGAGTTCAACGGTACCCTGAAATTCTTAATCTGGGAACTCGTTTCAGAGTTATTCAACATTTTTTAGAAAACTATGTGTGCATGATATTATCATATTTTTAAAAAAACCGCACATTTATTTCAGGAACATAGTTCCATGGAATTACACCGCATCTCAGTGCCTAGCCTTAAAAATTCCATATAATATCTAAAAATAATACACAGAAAATCGAAGATGTTACACGTATATATTTTTTCCTCCTATTATATTCAAGGTTACCTTAACAAAAATAATAATAAATAATGAAAACATGAATCATCAATGAAAAAAATTTATAAAAAACCATCATGTTCCATATTTTAATATATCCCTTTATATTATTTTCCTTAAAGGGCTGTATAATTTAATGGCTATGAATTTTTTTCAACCACAATATAAAATGAGATATCATATCATTAATTTTTAGACAAAAATAATAAAAAATTTCATAATATCTTATAATACACATGTGACCATATCTCCTTTACAAATTCCTCAACCTTTATTTCTTATTGTCCATCAATTAATTCGTTTTAAATTGAATTCCCAAAATGCTTCCCAATACTTATGAACTATGAATATTTTAGGAATACATAACAAGATAACCTGAAAAATTACATATGATCTTAGAAATAAATCATAGTAATATATTAAAGAATATCTTTCCAGAAGATATAAGAATTGTTTAGAAACACCCTACCTCAAAAAAAACTTAAGAAACCCCATGACATTAAATGAAAATATTATATAATCTCTAGTAAACTAATAATAATATTTCCTCAATTTTATAACACATCATATCTAATCAATTAAATCAACTATTACCCCCCACATCCAAGTACAATTGGTACTACAATTTACCAGTATGATGAATTAAAAAAAAGTGAAGAGAGTAGAACCTCAGGTCGATAAACATTCTATCACACGTTTACAAATCCTATGTGGAATCATAATTCATTAAAACTATCAACAATATAACCCATGATGTATTAGGGTTTTGAAGATATAAAAGGGATAAAACATAATATGTGACAAAAAAAAATTTATAATAAAAATTGAAAACATAAAAATCGTGATGTAATGTTAAAGAACATTTTACAATTGTGTCGAGTAAAAAAAAGAATGGATGTCATAACCTCCCCCTTATCCCTGACAAAAAATATCATGATCAAACTATATTAAAATTACTATATTAATGAAGATCATTGTTAAACGTAAGTAATCATACCATAATTAATGAACTCTCAAGGATCATAATGTGATCCTTATTGTTCTCCCATGAACCTGATGTTTTCTAAATATGATCTTCATACAATGAACACCTCTATATAGCAATAGGCATAATAAATGAAAAATAATAAATATATTACATATATATATAAGAGATAACATTAAGTGTTGTGTCAGAACATATATCACATAAAATAAACACATGGGGGACACATCATATTGAAATCCACATTCCCTCTATATAAGAATAACTAAAGTATCTCCCAAATAAAACTAAAATTTATAATTTCATAATATCCTCATGATTGAATAAACTATGAAATCTTCGAAATCATTAATGTAAAAACATTCACAATGTTTTAGATATATCATCTTACTCCAAAATATCAAAAAACAGAAATCTCATAGCTCATGGATGGTGGAATAATGTACTCATCACATTTTTATAATTACCCTCATGGAATTGCTTTTCACACTAGAAAAAAATACCAATTTCATAAGAAAAAAACAACGTCCCAACTTATATAGTTGTACATTTGTAGTGACCCTAACCCCAGGAAATCAGAGTTGGTGCCTAGTATTATTAAATTGTCACCATATATAAGGAATCACATCCCAAATTACTGAATATTTTTGTAGTGGTGGTTGACTACATAAAAACTTGATTCATTAGTTATATTTTAATACAAAAGTTACAACATAATTTTTTTCGAGATGAATATTATTAAATTTACCATTTTTGAGAATATCAAACACATTAATCATCATAGAAACCAAGAGAAAAGAAAAAAATTATGGTGAGATCAGATTCTTTGTAAGGGTTAAGTATAGTAAAATCTATTATAAATATATAAGCATAATAAACATTGAAAGGTAAATAACTAAGAAAATAATCCATTTAAATAACTTGAATTTTATTATATGATAAGGTAGAACTGATATGGAAAGGTAAATAACTGAGAAAATTGTCCATTTAATCAATATGATAATAATAAAATGCATCCATATTTTATAACATATCTAAAATATTATTGATAATAAAAAAATAATTTTGAGTGAAGGAAATGCTTAATTATTGGACATCATGTATCCTAGGATCACAGTAACATTACCATCAATATCTATCCTCAATACGGTTTAATACATACTATGTAAAAAAACACATTTTATTTGTGTTAATACCTTCCACAAGACTCATACTATAAATATCTGTCCTCTAGATAGTATAAAACTACTATTTTACAAACATAGAGGGTTTGTGACCAACTGATTTTGTCTCATGAGATTGTTGATGCATCGATGAGATTTCATTATCCAGCCACCAAACCCATGCATTACATATCCATAGAATTCATTATATATAAAAAAATAAATTTAATAAATAAACAATGTTCCTTATAATTAAATTTCTATATTGAGTAAAGGATACATATTTAGAAATATTTCCCCAATGAATAAAATAATAGAAAAATTAAACACTGTATGTAAAAATTATATCTGAATTATGATATAATCATAAAAATGATAAATAATTTGGGTATTTTGGGTAAATTCAATGCCCCATGATCATATTAATGTGACAAATCTAAGGGGAAGTTAATTACTACAAAAATGAAACAAGGAAGTGAATTCCAATACTATCCTTAGATATAATAATAATAAGTAATTCAATGAAATATTAAAGATGTTATCAACATATACCAATTGTATTAATAATAAAGGATTTTTTCTATATATATTCCGTAATAATACCATTAAAATAACTCTTGAGGAAAATATCCTATTCATTTTGAAAAATATTTTGATAATACTTTTCTTTAAAAATCACTTTTAAAAAAACTTTAAAAATATCCATGTAAAAGTGAAATATAGGCTTAAAATAAATAAAATTCCATGAAAATGGGTAATTTTTTAAAATCTATAAAATTAAAAAAACATTACATTCGCACGCTAAATGTTTTCTGAAATATTATTATTCGTAAAATGATAAGAATATACCTTTCACAATTTTGGTAAAATCCAAATGGTCATTATTTTGAAAACAGAAAAAGGATACTTGGAAAACATTGTGTAAAATAAAAAATTATTATAAATTAAATTATTAAATCATTTTTAAAATGATAAAAAAATTTAAAACAATTTTAAAAAAATAGTTTTGGATAAAAATAGATTTCCAATGGAGGAGAGAAATGAGGTTGAATTTCATTAAAAACCCTCGATTAATTTGAGTAACATAGAGTAAAAAATGGTATTAGTACATTAAAGGATTCATTAATATCCAAATGATAATAAACATAATGTTATCATTGAAAAATTATTAAGTAATTTCCTTAAATTGAAATTCATAAATGAATAATCTCAATTAAAATGAGACTGTGAGGTAAACCCCAGAAAAGATCATAACATTGAAGTGAGAATGAACCAATGAATTATTTATGTGTTTAAACTATAAATACACATAAAAAATCTAATATACTATAAACAAATAAAAAATCATTGTAGACATTATTTCTAATTATATAATCAATGATGTAGAAGATTATCCCAAAAAACAGAAATAGAGTTAAGAAATCCCTTAACAAATGGTAAATTTTATGTCAGATCACCTTATATAAAATATATCAAATTACTACTTAAAATATCATGAATAATGAATTATTACTTATATTAAAATTCATAGGGGATTTGTATACACTATAAAAAATAAAATATGTGGGTATTATAATAATATGACTTAGTGAAATGAAATTGAGATGAAATCGCTTACATAACACTTTTATTTGGTTTTATAATATTTAAAATCGTCTATAGAGGTTTTAAATATGTTATTATGTTATATTATAACCCAAATAATATTTAAAATTTCATATATGATTCTTTTATAACATTTTTTATCCCTTCATTAATAATCATTCATTTTTTCATTGTTTTGGGTATTAATTTCCGTATTTTCTCATTTGATTTTCATCTTGAATTATTCAGTTCTTGCACATATTATATAGTTATATTATACCCGTAATAATAATCACTAAATAAAAATCATATTTTTACTTTAATTATACCATTAATACAATTCATTAATTTTGGATATAAAATTGAAGTACGTTATGATCATGGAGACAGTAGGCTTTACGTGCTCATGAGAAACGTTTCCATTTTCCAATGATCATTATAGAAAAAAGTTAAGTAATATATAATCATGTAATAATAATGTAATATATACCATATTATCTAATTATATATATCATACATGTGTTTTGGAGATGAATATAGAGTCACATCGCTTTGTGAAGGTAGTAGTCTACACGTACACGAACGATGTTATCATTTTATATGAGTAAAAAATGAAAAAAATAATATATTTTATATTCAAATAAAGATTAATATTTTATTAATATAATTATAATTTCATTTATATTCCATATAATCATTATCTATTTCATTATCACATTTTATGTGAATTGTTAGCGAATGACGAATCGCACACTTCATGGGGCGATAGTCTGTCATACACACGAGGAACATTTTCATATCCCAAATGAAATGGAAGGTATATATATATATATATGATATAGTGAATCCAAATTTATAAATATACTTTATATATCATATATATAATTTATATACATCATCTTCCCCAACCTTGAGAGATGGAAATGGAAAAATGAATGACATTAGTTTGCGAGGTGGTAATCCATTATAGACATGAATGATTATTTCATATCTCATTTAATGGTTTAGGATATGGTTTTATGTCATGAAGTTCTTATAAAAAACATCCCATTACATGGAATATACTTATTTTATTATATCATCATGTTATTATAAAAATTAATAGAGGTGGAGAAAGAAGAAAAGTAAAGATTCTTGTTTAAGAATATTAATTATTCTAGGGATATTCTCTTTAGGTTTTCACTAAATAAATCATATAATGGATTTATTACTGACATAAAGATTCCTGGATGAAAGGATGGAAGTTCGAAAGTTATTTGGGTAGCTTTTTATGATCCAAATGGATTGATATGTGTGGATAAGCGAGGGGAGTGAGTGTTATTTTATAGTTGGGGAGGAGTATCATTCTTGTAGATACTCAAAAGTATTCACTATTGGGAGGTCAATATATCCTCAAATGGATCCATGATTGATAATTAATGGGGTATAAAGATTATATAGTTTATCCAAACCTCAAAAACATATTAAAACATGTTTTCAAAATATTTGTTTTCTTAACATCTATGTTTCCTTATTTTTACCACCTTAGTTTCCACTGCGCTAACTACTTTTCTTACCAATGCAATCTATCCATTAAGACTAAATTAATGTGATAATTTTTATATAATTTGTAAATAATTATTATATAAATTATACATATTTTATAAAATAAAACTACATATGTTTGATGATAATTAATTTTAACATAAGCACATGATCATGAAAAAATAGTGTTTTTACCATTATGGTGATAATAGACATTCTACTATTTTGAGGTCTATATAATATTTTAAAAAGAAAACCTAGTCCATGAATGATAGATAGTTAATATTTATTATAATTTCAAAATCACTTTAAATTATGTAGAATTTTTAATAAAATTAAATCATTTTTAAAAATTTAATTTATCATATAATAAAATTAATGATAATTTTGAAATTTTTCATTTAAAGTGATTTTAAAGAATATAAAAAAATAGTTAAATTAAAATATATAATTTTAATAGCTATATAACATGATATATTCATCTAAAAAATAATTTATCATAATAATTAATTCATTTTACTTCACTTTTTATATGTGTATTATTAGTTATCTATTTTAGGAGCTAAATAATTTCAAAGATGGAATTTTTTTAATAATTTTATTTAACTAACTAATCTATAAAAATTAACGTTAAAATATTTTTATAAAAAATCATTTATATTTAAAAATATTATTTATAAATGGAAGACTTTTCTCCATATCCCAATGCAATATAGATTTCAAATGCAATAAACGAATCTATTTTTAATTTTTTTAACATTTTATATGAGTCATATTCAATGGAAATTGGAATGGAATTTCCATATTTCATATTCTTATTTCAAAAAATCCTAAATAAACTCATTAAATAAAATTTAGATAATACTTTAGATCATTTTAACTCTAATAATTCTAATTTAGTACCCAGGTAAATCTTTTTTACCTTAACCGTAGTAAATAATAATTACTACATTCCATATTTATTATGGAAGAATAATAATTTTACCTTATGAAAAATTATAAATTATTATAATTAAAAATATATAATCCATTTCCAAATTAAATTCAATGAATTTTGACAAAATTTATTTAAAATTAATCTCACAGACATGACGAGAAAGCAGGATTTTAATGTGAAAATATTCAAACATTCAAAATGATTTTCTATCAAAATTTAATATAAAATTATTCCAATGAAATAATTTTTATTAATATACATAAAATTTATCTAATTTTAAAATAAAATTAATTCAAAAAATAATTTAACATTATAACATATTTAAATGAAAAAAAAACAAGTAATATTTAGTATTTTTCAATACTCATAAAAAACTAAAAGGCTTTAGAAAATTGCAAAAAAAAAATAATGCAAACATAGTATAGATATTAATATTAAAAAATTAAATTTTATTTTTTTATATAAATTTTATAAAGGTGGTAAAAACAAATTTTTAATTCATATCCACTGATCATGATTAAACCATGCTTTAGAAAAATATTATTTTTTAGAAAATGTACATTTTTATCTAAATGATTCTTATGTTATTACTAATAAATATATAACCACATTTTTATAATTAATTTAGTTATATTAAAACCATTAAATTTAACATATTGGTTAAAACCATTATATTTAATAACCATATTTTAATAATATTTCATATTTCTTTTAAACTCAGTGTTGTGTGCCGCATATGATATCGAATACAATGGTCATGGTTATTCTTTTTTTTGGTGTTTCATACTCCCCACCATAAATAAATTATATAATTCCAATTTTATCATTATAATATAAATAAAAGGTTAATCTTTGAATAATCCTTTTTATAAACCAACATCATAAAAGGTTTAATAAAAAATCATCTTAATAAGAGAGAAAGGGAAGTACCCCTATCATATGGAATAATACATAAGTTGGTTTCCAAGTAAGAGAAAATTGATGAAATGTGAAGATGTAGAAATAAGAAGAAATAATAAATAATTATATAGAGTGATTTAGACCATTGATCATATGAAATTGAATGATCAATTGAACAATAAGGGCATCAAATCCATAATTATATGATGATTTAAAATACAATCTGATTTATCGGATATGAATGTAATAAGATAACATTGTTGTTTCAAGATCCTTTTTCAAAAGTTGAGGAATTATTTTAATTTCAATGAATATAAGTTAATATATGTTCTTGATATATTTCTAATGTATATGACCAATTTCATCAGTTTTTCTCTTTGATAAATTTCCAAATCATCCATTAATACTAGAAATAAATATGAAAAAAATGAAATTTTTATGAGTAATTCACTAAAATTTACATTTAGTAGTTCATAATATCTATTTAAATCTATTTATGTCTATCTCTAACTATCTTCCATAACCGATATGGTTATCAAATGTTATCCAATATAATCAATTACTCTATAAACCTAAAAAGAAACACCACTGGTTCATAATCAATGTTAATTTTTTAAATATTTTTCCTTAAATAAATAAATCATTAACAAGAACATTATATATGCTAGTGGTGCATATGAAACCCTTATTATCTTTTAGTCATTGGTTCACACACAACCACATTTTCATATGTTTTGGGTTGTCACACATCATGTGGTTTATAATTTTTCTAAAACCATATTAATATAATTCCGATAATAGTCCAAAACAAATGTTACGATGGACCTACATGAAATAAATTTAATAATTAATAAACCTTTTTAATGTGGTTTTCAATATTACATATTTTACTAATTATAATAATATTATTTGAAAATTTTTAAAATGTCATTAATGATAATATTAACCCTATTGTTAATCAATACATTTAAACATATATCTATATAATATAAATGAATCATTCCTTAAATAAATTTTCCACAAAAACATATATTCCATAAATTTCTCCAAATTATCTATAATTTTTTGAGAATATCATTATACAAATCCTAAAAAAGATGTGTTTAATAATTTTACCATATGATATATCCAAAACACATTAATCCATTTTTATATCCATAACTCCTAATTCAATGAATTCATGTGCGATTCTAGCACAATCCAAATATGTATATACCAAAATACCATTGGTAAAAAAATACTTTAAAAATTAAATTCATAAATCTGAATACAGAAATACTTAATCTACTTTATTTCAACATAGGTCCTTCCATGGTCTAGGGTTTAACCTATTCCATTAATTATCAGTGTTTATTAAAATAATTAATCATGGTTTGTAAATAAAATGTGTATTATTTTAAGAATTTCCAATTGGAGTGTCAAACTAGGTTCATTGTAAATATCATTATCGTGCCCCAAGTGAAGGTCAAGTCAACCCTAATGCACCATTTTCTGAGTTATTACCCATATGTGCATCGGTGTCAGAACCAAGTCTACTTTTAATAACTAGATAGGGGTTAGTTTTTAGGAATCCCACATAATCTATACCATATTAAAACATTAATACGTTCTTTTATACATATCCACAATGACTATCATAATGTTGTGTTACATAATATTTGTATTCCAAAATATAGTTCCCAAGGTTTCTACTAAACATCATTTGATACCAACTATAGGGACCCCAATCCCAAAAACCCCAAGATAGTGCATTCTACCATTACATTGGCATATTATACAAGGATTCACATCCTAAAGGATAGAATAGTATAATAGTCTTGGTATACTAGATACAACCTTTAGTAATTCATTACATTTCAATATAAAAATTACAACCTAGATTTTTTTAGAAAATCATTATTCCATATAAGAATATTCTTTCATAGCAAACATAGTACTCTTTGTAACACCCCATAATTTCATAGTATGTTATATCATTAAAGTAATTCAATAGCTTGTGCTACATGCAACACCGAGTTCGAGAGCACCACAACTTACTAAACTAACTGTTCAAAAAGAGGTCATGAATATTATTAATTTCATTTTTAATCTTATATACTCTATAATTATAACACCCATATTATGTGTTTCTCAGACATAATATAAGAAAAAATTTATTTTATTCGGATAAAATAAATATTTATCAAAAAATGTAATTTTAACACCTTTAAAGAGAGAACACTTTTTAAAACCAAAAATTGAAACTTTTATATATTAAATGTAATTAAATTAAGTTCAAATTTATAAGCGGGACATAAAAATTTAGTTTGGATAAATTTTTGGTAGTTTTTTAATAACATTCATATTTTGATTAATAGTGGAATATACTATGTTTTAATTGAAAATAACGTTTTTAATCGAAAGAATTTATAGAGATAAATTATTAATTTTAATGGTTTGGAAGTATAATTAGATTATTTTTTTATCATTTAATACAATTTAGGTCATTATAAGTAATTTCACATTTAAATTTGATAAATATACATGTCAATCTTTTGATAGTTTTTAATTTTTAAAAACCTGCCTTTTGGTTTTGACAATGGTAATTAATTTTAAATCAATGAATGCAACATCTATGTATTTAATTTGGTAAAATAGACTTAATTTTTGAATTTGGAAAATCAAAAATATCTTTGGGTGAATTTTTGGTTTTTTCTGAAAACAATCAATGTTTGATGAATAGTGAAAAAACACTATGTTATTATTTAAAAATGACTTTTTATTTAAACAATTATTTATTTTATTTAAATTTATTTTAAGAAAAAATAGATATATAATACCTATATATGTTCAATATAATTTATTGGAGTCATTTTATAATAAAATTATATGTATAAAATTTTATAGAACATTTTACTGTCTTTTAACAACCTTCTTGGAGCATTTATAAATTTTTATAATACATAATTTTTCGACTTATGTGAGTTTAATTATAAAACCATGATATACATGGTTAATATAAGTAAGTAAAATGTGGTTCAATAAGATGAAAATAATTTTTGGTGAATAGTAACATTTGGTTTTTATTTACCACGGTTAAAAGTAAATATGGTAATTATGGGTTAAAATGATATTATAATTACACTAATACATGTCCTAATTCTATTAGATAACTATAATTAGACCATAAACAACATTAGAAATAAAATATGCCCCTTTGTTCAACATGGATAATATTAAGGCTTTAATTATTATTTTATATAAAGAAGAGTTAAAAGAGTTAAATTCAAAGTTTAATAACTAAACCATTTTTAATATATGATTATAGATACGATATATTAGACTATAAATATTCATTATAAATATACAAAATTTAATACATCATTGGGTTTTATTTATAATTTTTATACATTAAATATTTTCATTAAATTATGACACAATGATGAAGCAGTAATTACCTTATTAATGAATGATTAAAATGATTGATATTAAAAATATACTAATAAATGTAATTTGAGACTTTTAATGAATTACAAAAAATTTTATAGGTTAATATGGAATTTTTGGATTGATTAAATAATTTTTCTTCAAAGTAATCATCCTGTTATAATTTTCCCAAAAACCAAACACTAAATAGTGTCAAAATTGACATAATTGAGTTTTTAAAAACATTATTATATTATTAATTGATATAATATTCCTAAAAATCTATGGTTCATCCATAAGACATAGATAAGGTTATATATATTAATAATTAACCCCATATGGTTCTCTCGGATTTTTATAGTAAGATTATTAACAATATAATATAAAAATACAAAGAGACATGGTAAATGTCAAACTATTTAGCTAATAGTTAAATCTAAAAGATATGTTTAATATGATTACCTAAACCTATATAAAAAATATTGGTTCAGAGTTATTCTACCCATAACCACCTTATCATATGACTAATTAATTTTTGAGCCATTAGAATCCAAAAATTATTTTATTAAAAGATAATATTTCAATTTTATCCTAAACTGACCCTCACCATTCATATAAAAGGGAACTTCCCATTCTCTTAATTTCACACCTCCAAATCCTTTTTTCTAGGACAAACCCTTCCCAAATATTCTCCCCACTTTCCTCCCTTCATCCTAGGGGCCTTATTTTGGTTATAAATCCATTCTATGGATCCCTTTTAATGAAATCAAAAGGATGAACCCGAAGAAGAGGTAAATATTTCATCACCTCTTTCAAGTTCATTTATTCTTCCACTTCCTCGTTCTTTTTGGATTACATTATAATATAATAACTCCAGTATCTTCAATATAAAGTGAGGTTTTTATAAAAATGTTACAACCATTTTCAGTACTCTATCCATCCTATAAATGAAAAAGTCACCATGCGTGTGTACGTACGGATTAGTTTCTCCACGTCGTGGTGTAGTTTCTTATTCAAACACTTCATTATTTGTATGGGTATAATAATGAGTATAAATGATGTAATAATAAATATAATATATTAATTATTCTTTATATATGATATACCATCAAATTATATATGATTTCACCATCAATATATTGATATTGTCGCTCACACGTATCTACGGATTACCGTATCCACGACGTGATAAGATTCATTTCCACGTTCACCATTCAATGATGATTATAAAAAATAAATCATTAAAAATTACGTAATATATGACCTAATAATTCTAATATATATATATATAAGTAATTACATATATTTTATTCACATAGTTCTGTTCAATATGATATGAAAACGGAAACAGTGTTTATGATTACGTACGGTCTACCATCTCCATCTACGTTGTTTTCCATTTCATATATATATCTATTATACATATTTATATTGTAAATATATATGATATATAAATCATGTTTTATATTCTGGAAGTATTTAAATCATGATCTAAGTGATACAATCAAGAGTAACAAGTTAAAACATGTATGATAAAGAAAGCAATTATTATGGAAAATGTTAATTTAACATGGAAATTATTTTTAAATGGGTAGTATAAAGTCATAAATGAATCATGTATGATATCATAAATATTAATATGGTTTTGGTATAATTTAATAACATACTATAGTCTTTATACAGGAGGTTAAATGTACCCTATAATAATGGAAAGTACAAGGTAAGGGTTAAATTCACAATCTCTTTATTATCCGAGGTTGTTTTTACGTAGGTATTGATTGAGACATATTTATTATCCATGTCCATGTTTCATAAAATAATTTTCAATGGGATTAGTTTAAGGTATTTTTATACTAAAAGATCATTTTAAATGTTTGGAATATTTATTTTTCAAAATCATTCTCATTAATGTCCATGTATTAAAAATGGTTGTTAAGGATTTATTTATATGGACATGAATGATTTTAACATGTTAATTACTTTCAAAAGTTTCAAATTGGTATGGGAAAATTTGATTAAAAAATTTCATTAAATATCTTCCTTTCTAAATTTTGTGACTATTAAATGTTTTCATGAAAAAGGGATATTTCTCTCAAAGATTTTTACAAATTATTTTCATCTCTGTCATCATCCTTGATGGATTTTTAAACTTGTTTGGAGTTGATTTATTATGATACAAATCTTCCATATTTTATTGATGGTTTTGTGATATTCTTGACAATGGATGTGTTATTTTTATACCATTCATGGTTTATGGACAATTTATTTACATTTTGAATGCTAGTTTTAATACGAATTATTATGTTATGTTTAAACCTTTTCATATGAGGAGTGCATTGGACTTATTAAGTGATGGGTGGAGCCTGTGATAGCTCCTCGATGCATCTGCATGACTCATTAGACAAACTAGTGTCTTGGCACAAGACCTTGACAAAATCTTATTCGTAGTCTTGGAATAAGGCCTTGACTATGTGGTTATGAAGTCTGGAATTATGCATTTCATCATTATGGAAGTGGCTACTGATATTACATGTGATTATTCCACTAGTATAATATCAATGGGAATAAGTAACTTCAATTATTTTATTTTATATTTTCCATATTATGCTTAAGTTTAAGTTTAAAATGATTTTTTTTACTCTTATACATTGCCTTAAATGTTTATTCTTATTTATGAAAGATTACGCTATATTCTTATCCTTACTGAGCATCTGATCTCATCACTTTTTATGTTTTATTTTCCAAAGATTTCAATAAATGTATTGTGATTGATAAACAGGGATAATCTAGGGGATTAATGGTGTTCTAGAAGGATCATTTATGTGCTGTTTTATATTCTAATGTGTAATGTAATGTTCATGTATGTAATCTATTTTCCAAGACTTCTAAATTGAACGACCTTTCAGGACTTGATTCCTCGTAATCATGCCAATGTATTAAAATAATGCACCGTCTCTAGGCTTCTAGGGTCGGGGAGTTATATTTGGTATCGGAGGAAGTTTATCAATAACCTTGGAATCTCAATTTAGCAAAACTATGATTTGAGAACATTACCCTAAGATATACTTTGAGGATTAGAATAGAATAACATGATAGAATTTTCTTAGTGTAGAGATTTTGTGATTTTTTAAAGCAATACATCCCTGTTTGGATACGAGTAGGTAGAGGTGGCTTTGGAACAGATGTACCAATGAGTAAAACCTCTGACATGGAGTTTCGAGCTTGACCTGGGGTATCCCGGTACAGAACAATGGCCTTGTTAAACTCTTTGTTATGACATTCCCGGGGGATATACTTAGGATAGTTCACATTTTCTTTTACAAGACATTATAAAGGATTTGAGAGTAAATACCTATTCAAAGAGTACATTTTCCTGATTATACATTATATGCATAATATTTTAAATTTATATTATGTATTTTAGATGTTTGGAATTATGAATTGTGATTCATAAACTTACCTAGTGTATGCCAATGTTTAGAAATGGCACCCAGTATATGGAATAAGAACTCCACCAAAATGCAGTATCCAAAGAGTAAGAAGGATCATATCCTTCATGGTATTAAGCCAACATTGAGAAAGGAAATAGTCTCTCGTGTATTTTCATCATATGAAGAAATAGTATCATGTGTCAATAAAATTAGTAAAGAATTATTTGTGTTCTATGGATTTGAAGGTAATCCAGGGAAGAAGGGGATGGTAGAAAAAAATGGATAAAGGGAATAAGGGAATGAAGGATTTTCTCATTTGTGATAATGGTGGAAAGAAACACCATGGTAAATGTTTGAAGGGAATGTGAGTTTGTTATATGATTGGAGAAAAAGGACACCAAGTACGTGATGTCAAGGATTAGAAAAGGTTTCAAATGTACAATGCTTTATCTACAAGGAGTTGGGACACTATGCGAATCAATGTCCAAATAATTAGAGTATACCCCAAATGATGCTATAAGATAATAATCAAGTTATGATACTACCGAAGTTGAAGAGGAATGATCAAGAGGTCTTATATTTTTATTAAAGTACTGTTTAATTTGATTATTATATTAGTTATGTACATGTTATAAGATTTACTAAGAGTGTATTACACAATTGTTTTCCCAGTTTTTTCAAATAATCTAAATAATTTTTTTTATTCATTGATTTCATCTCAAACTAATTAATCTTGTATAATCATTGATTGAAATATATTATCTAAGAACTAGTAAGTCAAATCACCTCAAGCCATTTGTTACTGTATAACACAATATAATATTATCGTTACCTGTATTTAGAAAACCAATTCTGAATAGAAAATAATTTTTACACTTTTTATTCCTACACGAAATAATATTATAAAGCTTCCAAAATGATCAAAAAATATATATATATAATAAATATTTATAAAAAAATTATATAAAATATAATAAACATAAAGTTTATTAAAAAATTTAAAATATCAAAAAATTGAGAATTGTTTAAACATACTACATGTATGAAATTTACATCATGTGTTTATTATAAACATTATATTTACTCAAAATAATTTTAACACAACATGTAATTATATATTTTAGAAAAAAATATAATAAATAAATATTTATTTCAAATACATTAATTAATAACGATATTTTTTGCAATGATAATTTCAAAAAACAGTAGATTGAAGATGACCTGGCGGTATCACGATGATTTTAAGTCTAACAAGATTTCATTGAGTGAGATATCATCAATCAATGTGGATAAAAGTACTACCCATAAAAAAAAGACCTACAGTCATCAATGTTCTACCATACCAAGAAAATCATATGTTTAATGATGTTAATCTACAATCCCATATTTTTTCATGAAACATTGTTGAAAGTGGTGAGTTTCCATTATATCTTAGATAATTGCTACTATTTTGGCATGCATCCATTTTGGTTGGTGCTACCGCCTCAAAGAATATGATTAAATAATATCATGAATTCATCTGATATTGTGATGTATGAAGATATAACTACCATATGATATTTCTCAACAAGATCTATTCTTTCTTTCTACCACTCCCTTTTATCATTCTAGTAGATGAAAAAACTATATCCATTTCATTTACAAAATTTTACAAATTATAAATTAATAAATACATCACCTTTATAACTTCTGAAAGAGATGATTTATAGATTCTTGAAATTTTGAATATGTTTACAGAAAGAATAGAATTTGATTCATGTTTCATTTTTATGTGAGAAGGAATAAATCTAGATATATATATTATAATAATATATAATTACAAATACACACATCATACCACCATACCGAATATGTTTTATTGGTCCAGACATGTCAACATTTAATTATCTTGAACATAATGTAGTACTAACATCATTCATATATTTAAACAATTCCTTATGTTTCTTCTTATTTAATCAAGAACCACACATAAAGCACTTGTATGAAATTTTGAAAATTTCATAACCTGTTGATTCTTAGAAAGTTTGTGCAATCCTCTTTAATTTTAATTCCTAATAAATTTTTTCCGTATAATTTCATCTTCTTCTATAATCATATAAAATATTTCCTTTTGTTTGTTTAGATCAGACAAATAAATGGTGTAAGTATTTTCCTTTATATTTATAAAAATAAATCAAATTTATTTTTTAGAACTCCACATTTATCATTTTCCAATATAACATTTAATACTTCATCAAAAAGGTTTCATATAATTATTAAATTTTATTTTAAACCATCTAAAAATAATACCTATAATATAATAATTGTTCTAATTAAACTAACTTCACAAATAATTTTAATATGACCTTTGAAGTTGTATCCAAATGTGACATGCCCCCATTCACATGAATTGAAGGATATAAATTTTAAAACAACACTCGTCACGTTCCTAGAGTAGGAATGTTCTAAATGTTAATCATGGAACCCATACATTTGGATTCAGTATTAAAATATTTTGTGAATTTTGTGTTCTATATGAGAGAAAATAATAATTCATGGTACATTATACATATGAGGACCTTTTCTTGTCTATATTTTAGAGGATTAGACAAACCATACATTAAATCCATGTTTACAAAAATAATTACAAAATAACTAATTTGAGTCATCTACTTTCTCACATTACCTATTCTTTTAACATCATATTAATTCTATGAAAAGCATTTTAAAAAATGGGATAAGAAAAAATGATAAATAATGGATATAAAAATAAGGAAATAAATTGTTAGTCCATAATTTCTTATAAAACATTTTCCTTTGAACATAAAATTAATAATAATACTTATAAAAACATTAAGATCCCATAAAATCATCAAAAGTATAAATAAAACCTATAGGTAACATAGGGATTTACTTACTTAATATTGTAACCCTCATAGTCATCATATGATTTGTAACACTCAGGGATATCTTATAATGTAACCCTCACGACTTCCTTACAATGTAACCCTCACGGGTACCTTATGATGTAACCATCATAGTTACACATGTAGTAACCATTATATTGACCTCCAACATAATCATACCCAATTCATTGGAAGTGATATAGGTCCCAAAATTCATCCTAAACAACCCCCAATAACCAATACATAATCATAGAAGATGAATAATTTCATAAAACATTGATTTTGAATTTTGTAAAATTAAATTCTAAAAGATTATTTTTAAAAGAAAATTCCCTTAAAAATATAATGAAATTAAAGTCAGATTTAATATAATGGAAGGAATATGTTAATAAACTATAAATAATAACAATAAAACATAATTTAAGAAAATCATCACATAAGTAATCTTAAAATTACATAATTAATGAAGTAGAGTGTTAACCCAAAGAATGGAAATTGGGTAAAGAACTCTATTACCTCGGGTTCGTCTTAAATAAAAAATAAACCTCTTGTATAATAGTTAAAATAGAGTTATTAATATTTTATAGTAACATATTAATGTTTATAACACATTATATGATCATTTTATAACATCATTTGACCCATTTATTAATAATATTTTATTATTTTCAATGTTTCTAGTGCGTTCTTTACATGAATTCTATGGTCGGTTCCTAATAGATTTCCTTTTTGAAAGGAAGAGAAACTCCCAAAGTGTAATTAAATGATATTAATATATTTGTATAAAAGTAAATGATATAATAGATCATTTTTTTCATATATTACGGTGAATCATTAGATATGACATTAATAATATTCTTTTAGATCATTTGGGAGATTCTTTGATAATCACAAACTAGTTTCCTTATATAACATAATATCATGAATATAACTTAATTGTTGAAAATAAAAGAAGAATAATAACTTCAACTTCAGAGAAATACCATAGGTTTGATCTTCTCAGATTAATGTATGGCTTCCTGTCTCATGAAACTTTGCGGCTCCAATTTTCTAGTTTCTTTCTGGTTGTAGTACTAGAGCTACTTGATAATTCTTCCTTGGAAGATTGGCTTCTCTCCATGTGTAAATGATGTTATTCACTGTTTTTCTACACTTTTTCTGTGTTTTTTACGATCTATCACATCTTTTTGGGAAGGTCATCGTCCTCTTGTTCTACCTTCCATACTAGCTACACAAATAGCCCCTTTGGCATCTCATCATGGATATTGGCAGGGACCTGCTTTGCGCCAACATGATAGTCTCCTCTTTTGGGTGCATCAGGGCTTGCCTTTTTAACCTGTCCAGATATTCTTGACCTACTTTTGAGGGGAGCTCTCTTCATTTGACAGTTCTATCTCATATACATATTAAGATCACTATTATTTGGTGTCACTTTGGTTGTTTTGTTCATTTCAGTTCTCTTTTCTCTTGCCTCCTGATGAAATTATATATTTACGACTTGAAGATTGGTTGGAGTGGTTTCACTCTTGGTCTTATATGTTTTCTTACCTGAAGGCTTTATGTTTTTAGAAGTTTTATTGAGCTTTGGTTTTACCCCTTTTTTATCATTCATCATGTATTAATCTCATTTTATGGTTGTTGTGAACTCATTACACCTCGATCGTTCATTTTAATATGTTTTTTAATAAATTTACTTGAGGCATGAATTGGGTGACCAATTAATGTCTCTGTTTGTTTCAAAAAATATTGGTAAATCAACATATCACAGACTGTGTTTTTAGATTTTAAATAAGAGGGAGAGGAGAAGAAGTAGGTTAATGAATTTTTTCATAAACATTATAAAAATAAATATAATATAATATACTATATATTTCATACCTCCAAGATAAGGAGAGTTGGAGAGAGTATAATTTAAGAAAAATAATTGAAAAAAAATGAAAGAGGATTTTTTTCCTCATGATCTCTTCTCCTTGAGATCCTCCTTTAGAACTTTGGTTTTTTCCTTTTAGTTCGACAAGTACGTCTTGGACATGGGGAAGATCTTTGAGAAGGGTTTTCAGAAGAATATAGTAAATGCTCAATTCTTAATACTATTAAAGGAGGAGGGCGGTGACGGTGGTATTTATATTGGTGGGGAGGAGGGGTTTTCCATTATTTTAATCATTAGTTTAATATTTTTTCTCAAGACTCTCAATAGTATTTAATTTTGTGATTAAAATTTTAAATAGATCATTTCATTTAAAACCAAGTGTTTTTACCTCATCATAACATCATCAATAACTCAATAATTCATGTATTTTGTGTATTCTATAAATTATTGTATTCCACTATTCACTAAAATTGAAGCATTTCAAAAAAATCCAAAAAATTCACCCCAACCATTTTTCAATGTGTATAATTTCCAAAATAAACTTCATTTAATAATAATAATTTTATAAATATGATGAATTTCATTTTTATATAAAATCATAATATCGTTGAAAAATAACAATTTTAAAACTATAACTCATTTTATAACACCTTGAAAATTAATCATGGTGTTATATAATTATCTTGTAACCATAAGAGAATAAAATAATAATTTATTATTACATTTTATGAAAATAAAATTTAATTTAAATAATTAAATTAATCATAAAATTGTAATTAATTATTTATGGCTTATAAAAATAACATCATTCATACTATGATCATACTATCACTTTTATGATTACTAATATTTATTCATACATTCATGGGTGTGGTTACTATTAATTTGGCTAATTTACTATTAATAAGGGTTATAATACTATTCATAAGTGTATGTTACTATTAATCATGGATTGTTACTATTAATGAGGGAGAGTTACTATTTACCAGAAGTTAACATGGTCCTATCAAACTCCAAATAACATTCTGATCGCAACTATGTATGTCAGTATTTTTTTTGAAATTATATTAATAGAAGGGGAAAATTTATGTTTAACTAGTAGGTTATAAAGGCAACATAGTATTTATTAATTCATTTAATCAAATTTTGTTTCCTTTTAAAATCTATGGATGTTACATTCTCCCACACCCTAAATGAATTATTCCTTAAAAATTCATTCATTGTACATATAATATTAAATTTTAAAAATTATAATTATTATAAACTATTTTATTATGTTCAAAAAATTTACTAGATGTTTAGAATTAAATTATATCACGAATATGTCTCTAAAAAATCACAACGTCTAATATCAAAAGTTTTCTAGACCTCTGAACTAATACAAACTATA
The DNA here is from genome assembly GCA_963277665.1 of Viscum album. Lineage (NCBI taxonomy): Eukaryota > Viridiplantae > Streptophyta > Magnoliopsida > Santalales > Viscaceae > Viscum > Viscum album. The sequence continues at coordinate 640,834,805 of OY728147.1, read as the reverse complement.
AAGCTCTGAACCAGCACTTCCAGATTCAATACTAACATACGCTGTGTATTTTTTTTAAAAGAGATAACAAAAAAATAAACATTAATTCATACATATGGGCAACTTTTCCTATCTATGTTTTAGAGGATTAGGCAACCCATATATTAAATTAGAGTTTTAAAAAATAACTACTAAATAATTAATTGGATTCAGCTTCAATAGAACCTTAACTATCATTTGAGATTTTATAGAATCTTGTGAAAAACATTTTAAAACATAGGATGAACACAAAATCTCATTAAGGGATATGAAAAATAATTAAACAAACCTTTATTCTATAAATACTTAAAAAACATTTTCTTTGAATATAAACTTAATAATATTACTTTTTTAAACAAGTGGTCTTCATAAAAACATTGCAAGTATAAGTTAAATATATTGGTAACATGGGGAATTACTTACATAATATTACAACCCTCATGGTTACCATATGATTTTTAACCCTCATAACTTCCTTACAATGTAACCTTTACAGGTACCTTACTATGTAACTGTCATGGTGACCTTATGATGTAGCCATTGCAGTTACACTAGGAGAAACCCTATGGTCGTCGTCCATAAAAATCATTCCCAGTAAATTATAAGAAGATATAGGTCCCACCCTTCATCATAAATAATTCCCTATAACAATTACATAATTATAAAACTTGAATAAATTTATAAAACATAGCTTTTGAATTTTGTAAAATTGATTTTTTAATGACGATTTTTAAAATAAAAGTTTCATAAAAATTTCGTATAATTCGTGTGAGAATTAATTGAATGGAAGGTATATTTGTATAAACAATAAATACACAAAATATAACATAATTTAAACAAAAATTCATCACATAAATAATCTTAATACCACATTTTTAATGATGTATAGGCTTAACCCAAAGAATTAAAATCATGTAAAGAATTCATTTACCATAGGTTCATCTTACTTAAAAATTGTTTAGAACTCCTGTATAATGGTTAAAAGATATTTATTAATATTTTATAGAAACATATTCATGTTTATAATAACTTATATGATCATTTTATAACATCCTTTGACCAATTTATTAATAATATTTTGTAATTTCCCTTGTTTTGGGTGCGTTATTTACAAGATTTCCATTATCTGTTCATAAATGATTTCCTTGTCGAATGGAAGAGAAACTTCTGAAGTTGAATGAAATAGTATTAATATGTTTTATTTATATTAAATGATATAAATAATCATTTTTTATATATGATGATTAATCATTAGATATAACAATAATAATACTCCTTCTGATCATTTTTGCGGTTCTTCGATAATCATGTACTTGATTCATTATATAACTTATTGTCATGAATATATATGAATAAACTAACCTAAAAGCGGTTATATCATAAAATTTTCAATCTATTTCAAAAAAATTATTTTTTTATAACAATATTTGAAGTAATTAAAGGAAATTGAAAACACATCGTCCACGATGACTGTGAATCAACACCTCACATACGGTGTTTTTAGTTTTCAAATAAGAGGGATAAGAGAATAAGTATGATAATGAATATTTCCATATACATGATAAAAATCCATTATATATAAGATACTGTATATTTCATTCCTCTTTGATAAGGGGTGGTGAATAGAGTATATGAAAAGAAAAATAATTGAAAAGAAAATACAAGAAAATAAAAGGGGATTTTTAACTCTTGTTCTCTTCCCCTTGAGATAATTTTTATGGCCTTTGATTTTTCCATTTTGATTATTCCAGAAGGTCTTGGATGTCCCAAACCATCCTAGGTCACCCCTAAACCAGTCAGCCGATCGAATCCATGATAATGCTCGAGGGGCGTTCCCGATCCCCATGGGCTGCAACTACTATCAAGAATCAAGATAAAATATATGCGAACGATTAGGCCTATAAATTAAAGATAAAAAAATATAAACTAAAAAAATAATTTAAACTAGTAGAAGAAGGAAAATAAAACTGAACATGCCTTTATGTGACCTTATGGGTCACCACCAACCACAAAACAATGTCGCACTACAGCGATGAGATCTAAGAATGAAATATAACCCAAAGCTAAAGGCAAAGACAAAACTATATGCATGAGTATTAAAACTCAGTAGGTATACCCAAATAATATATTCCCAAATGAACTTCCATTTAAAAAAAGATTCAATGATTTTCAGTTTGAACTAAAATATATAAATCAATGTTTTTTACTCATAATCATTTTTTAAGTAAAAAATCACAATCCATTGTCATTGTAATTTTACAACAAGACCCATTCCATAAAAGAAAATTGACTTCACAGGGAAAACAGGAAAGGAAACCAAATGGAAAATTTTAATTTTTCATTAAAGGGAAAAGGGGGAAAACAATCATTCATTCAAAAAGTATTTCTTGAAACATTCTTATGAAAAAACACACATTCTTCATTTACCAAAAAAACACCATGAACCAAGGCCGAGAATATAATCACACAATGAGTGAAATGGGATAACATACTAGTTTCATAGAACACACAATAATACCTAGGAACACATAGAAAAATGATAGCACACTATACATGTGACTCATACCAAAGTAATTCCCTACCTGATGAGAACATAACACCCTAACTCTTGACCATCACCCTACTTGGCCGGTTTGAGGGGCCCAATCCCATATAAAAAATAATTACAAAATATTACCCTACTATGGGACACTAGCTAGTGCATAACCTAGAATACTATTGAAATAATTATTAGTAATCCTTCTTGTTATTCTAGGTTCTCATGATATGTTCACATAGATGGGTGTGCCAAAAATTTGAAACAACAAGCTATATATATATACAAGTCATCACATAAGTCACATAAATCGGTACCAACCCTTCTACCCTAAAGAGTAGTCCCTTGCCTTTAAACCATCACCACAGAAGGTAGGTCCCAAACTAAGGACACCCCATTCTCGTTTTCAATCGACAAGGAAATTGTCTCATTATGAGGAAGGATTTTTGAAAAACCATTTCAAATGTACCAATTGGGCCGCACATAATTTTCAAGTTATAAACCTCATATTAAAGAACCATATGAAAGTGAATTTGAAATTAAAAACACACATCGAAATCCAATTATGGGAAACCAACCAACACATTAAATCTATAATACATTTGTATGATCCAATTGGGCAGTTGATAAACACTTAGCATGAACAGAATTATTAAACCACTTGAATGATCCAAACGATCCTTACATCATTTCCACATACCAAACAATTTCATGAAAAACCACACACAAGAAAATTTGGGGAAAAGAACATTTATGAACCCATTTAATAAATCTAAACCATCACCTTATGTCCAAAACACATTTTCTAGAGCCAATCCGGAATTTGTTACACACTTTTTGTGAAAAAACCAAGTTAAACCATTCCACACAACAATATACAAGAGGGAAACCAAGATATTTCAAGTCAAAAAATTATTCTCAAAACAATAAATCACTAATTTATATGGAAACTAGGTGTGAATATTAATCAATAAATAATTCATTGAATTCAATGTTCAATCAATAGGGGGGAGCTAACTCAAAAATGGAAGAATAGAAAATCGAACACTTGGGACTCGACAAATTCGGCAGCGACCACTCGAAACATCCCTTCACTCGAATGCACATACACCCTTATATATATATCCTTTATTTCAAGGGACTCACTCCCCACACCATGACGCAATTCTTCTGTGGGAGATATATATATATATATACATACCTATGTATGCATGTGTCCACCACAATAGAGCCACCTAACATCCTACAAACCATTCCTATATACCCTAAATCACTAAACAGACCCAAAATAAAGGAGAAAAATAATACAGTTGAAGAAAAATCTTAACCCGAGCGGCATCAGATATCTGAAACAAACCAATATGCTTTTCCATTAGTGTTGTATGTCTAAATACAAAATAAAATAACCTGAGGAAGCCTTTGCACAACCTAAAATGATAAAACACTAAAACGTGGGTTAAACTTATCCTAGGGGTTTCTACCAAATTAAATGTCAAAATGGTGAGACTTGAAATGGTCAAACCGAATTATATGAAGGAGGTGGAAGGCTTTACCATGAAGATTTGACCGAGATTCATGAAGAAATCAGGTTAAACCACTAGAAAAAGATGGTTCGATGTTGGGGATGCGTTCACATGGGCAGGGAGGGAAGGGGAGGTGTCGCACAAGAGAGTGGGGAGGAGAGAAAGAAAATAGGGGAAATAAAAAAATAAGAAAATGAAATAAAGAAAAATATGAAAAATTATTTTTTAAAAAGCTGGGAAACTCACACAGTTTGTGCACAGTTTACCAGATTGTGTGCTAACTATTTACTTGCCATTTCCTAGGCTATCGAACATGCATGGATACCTGTAGGACAACACATGGATAAGAAAACCATGATCCATTCATTCCAAATGGCACTGACTAAGGATAGACCCTCATGCACGGTTGTCGCAATGTTATTCTTAACCATCCACAACCCGTGCGCAGGAACCCTCTACACTTGAAAATTTTAAAATTCATCCCAAATAGGCCCAAAAAAACTAAGGATAGAAATAATTAAAAATAAATAAAAAAATGGGTTGGTGTGTGACAATTTTCCCCATGAAAAAAATTTCTTTCCCCAGAAATGCGGCTAGTAAAACGAGGAATCAAACTGAAGCTCAAAATTGAACAAGGACAACGAAACCATGAACTCATTGTGACCTTTCATTCCAAAAGTCACACCTGGTCGATCAAGAAGAAAACACAACATAAGAATGATGGGATAATATAGGGGGAGTTCCCCCCACCCCAAGAAATCAACTAGCATAAGAACATTAAAAACCTAAACAACACCACAAGTCTCAGGAACTCATAACATGAGGTAACCCAAAAATTCACCACATTAACGAAGAAACACTCTATCACCATGACCATGGACTCAATAAATCCAATAATGAAAAAATCAAACTTAATTGGCATGAGTAAAACAACACCACAAATAGCACTGAGAATTCCCCATACAACCCAAAGACCCTAACACAAGAGAATAAATATACAAAAAGAAACTCAAACCATACAGCGAACTTGAACACAAACCAGATACATCGATTTCCACAACCACATAGATCTCCAAAATATCTCAAATAAAACCCTAACTGAACCATATGAGGGATACATAAACATTTAGGAAACACAAATGATTTAAAGAGGAAAATTCAAAAAACAAGGATTAGATCACTAGAAAATAGGATTAGTAAGTCTCTTACATAGATAAATGAAACTGACAATAAAAGGAAAATTACAACAGGAGTCTAAAATTGTATCCTCTCAAACACTGGAGAACAAAAATTGAATCAGGGTTTTTTTCACCCCTAAAAATTTCCATACTGTGTGTGAGATTCACTCTGAGGCATATACCTAGAACCCTAGTGGTCAAAGCATCTCCTTCCACACAGTCAGGTGTTGATATCCACCGATCAAAATTTCTTCTTTGAGAAAAGATTCTTGAAAGCATCTCCAGATGACCCAAATAGGTTAAAAGATAACATTAATTTAGAGGATTGTGATGGGACGGCCCTGAATTCCCAAACTGTCCACACTGGTGTTAGACCACCAATCATTTTAACGAAATGAAAATCAGAACCAATGAATAAGAACGTTCTGAAACAGGCTCCTATGGAATATTCCATTCACCTGGTAGGAAACCATTATAAGAAACAAGATACAACGGATTGAAAAATTCCCACACCCTAGAAACCAACTCTGCTAAAAACACTTTTCCCGCTAACTTCACAGACTAATCATCTAATGCCACCTCTGAGGAAAAAGAAACTAGCTCTTTATTCTATTCAACATAAGCCTTTATCATCTACTGACCTTTACAAATGATCATGAGCCCTGCCACTTTCATCGTCTTTAACTCCTCATGTTCAAATCACTATATAAAAGTGGTCTTAAACAGCACACATGACACCAAAAATTTAAATGATACTGGGAAGTCCACCCTCCACCGGTCCAAAGTCAGACCTCCAAACACACTCAAAACAACATGAACCGTCGTTGCTATGGGAGTTCCTTAAAACACTTCTGACTTCTTTGATCCACTCCATTACCTCTCAAAAACCACTATCACCATGGAAAATGTGAAACAAAAAAAATGAACTCAATCTCACCACTCTACAAGGAGTCTGGGCAAGGCCAAAGACCAAAAGAAATAAGAAAAATCTAGGACCTTTCTAGGTAGCACACATAAAATAACAAATGATTACAAAACAGAATCAAAAACCAACCAAAAGGACATCTTCAATCAAATTTCATGCTCATAGTGTAACACATACCAAAACAAAGTGAAGCTGAATCAAAACTCAACAAAACTAAAACAAAAACAACAACACAAAACAAGGTAATATTCTTCTTTCAAAAATCATCATTTTCCAAATTCACCAACATTCATATTTAATCCCATTTTGAAATAAAAAAATCATTTTCCATTTCAAAAATCATTCCATCCAATCCATTTAAAATTTCAAAACACCATTACATTTTTTCTTTAAAAACACAAATCTCTTCAGATAAGAGTCTCTTTTTTTCAGAATCAATTTTCCTCTTCAAAAATAAATTTTGAAACCTAGATCAATCATTGATTTTAAAATACTCAACCATGGTATCCAATGAACTATCACATATGTGTTTGTCCTTAATTTAGCTTATATCATCCACACATACATGCCAACATGCACTGTCCCTACACATGAACAATTTGTGAACATCCATAATGTATACCAAGGGTCACACATACCCTTTCACCTTCAAAACCAGGAATATCAATCTAAATTATCAATTCAAATTTTATAAAACTTTTCAAAGTCCCAAACAGTTTCCATTACATTCCCAAAACAAAAAAAGGTTTTCATTTATGATATAAAACCATTACAAATCAAGTCTCATTTCATAAGTAAATAATTCATCCCAAATCAAATTTGAATTATCACTAACCAAAATCAAATTAAAAAACAACACTTACATTGATGTTCCTAGATGTGGAACCAGTGGTCATTCCTAACCCAGCCACATGGTTTAGAAGAACATGATCCAAGAAAGCATCAACAAATAATAGTGTCCAGAACCATACATACAGGCTGCACATGGGTCGCTACTCCATGTAAGATCACCACACAACAATATACAAGAGGGAAACCGTGATATTTCAAGTCAAAAAATTAATCTCAAAACAATGCATCACTAATTTATATGGAAACTAGGTGTGAATAATAATAAATAAATAATTCATTGAATTAAATATTCAATCAATAGGGGGAGCTAACTCAAAAATGGAAGAATAGAAAATTGAACAATTGGGACTCGACAAATTAGGTAGCGACCACTCGAAACATCCCTTCACTCGAATGCACATACACCCTTATATATATATCCTTTATTTCAAGGCACTCACTCCCCACACCATGACGCAATTGTTCTGTGGGATATATATATATATATATATATATATATATACATACCTATGTATGCATGTGTGCACCACAAAGGAGCCACCAAACATCCTACAAACCATTCCTATATACCCTAAATCACTAAACAGACCCAAAATAAAGGAGAAAAATTATACAGTTGAAGAAAAATCTTACCCCGAGCGGCATCAGATATCTGAAACAAACCAATATGCTTTTCCATTAGTGTTGTATGTCGAAATAAAAAATAAAATAACCTGAGGAAGCCTTTTCACAACCTAAAATGATAGAACACTAAAACGTGGGTTAACCTTATCCTAGGGATTTCTGCCAAATTAAATGTCGAAATGGTGAGACATGAAATGGTCAAACCAAATTATATGAAGGATGTGGAAGGCCTTACCGCGAAGATTTGACCGAGATTCATGAAGAAATCAGGTTAAACCACTAGAAAAAGATGGTTCGATGTTGGGGATGCGTGCACATGGGTAGGGAGGGAAGGGGAGGTGTCGCACAAGAGAGTGGGGAGGAGAGAAAGAAAATAGGGGAAATAAAAAAAAAGAAAATGAAATAATAAAAAATAAAAAAATTATTTTTTAAAAAGCTGGGAAACTCTCACAGTTTGTGCACAGTTTACCAGATTGTGTGCTAACTATTTACTTGCCATTTCCCTAGGCTATGGAACCTGCATGGATACCTGTAGGCCCACACATGGATAAGAAAACCATGATCCATTCATCCCAAATGGCGCTGAGTAAGGATAGACCCTCATGCACGGTTGTCGCAATGTTATTCTTAACCATCCGCAACCCATGCGCAGGAACCCTCTTCACTTGAAAATTTTAAAATTCATCCCAAACAGGCCCAAAAAAACCAAGGATAGAAATAATTAAAAATAAATAAAAAAATGGGTTGGTGTGTGACAATTCTCCCCATTAAAAAAAATTTCTTTCCCCAGAAATGCAGGTAGTAAAACGAGGAATCAAAATCAAGCTCAAAATTGAACAAGGACAACGAAACCATGAACTCATTGTGACCTTTCATTCCAAAAGTCACACCTGGCCGATCAAGAAGAAAACACGACATAAGAATGAGGGGATAATATAGGGGGAGTTCCCCCCACCCCAAGAAATAAACTAGCACAAGAACATTAAAAACCTAAACAACACCACAAGTCTCAGGAACTCATAACATGAGGTAACCCAAAAATTCACCACATTAACGAAGAAACACTCTATCACCATGACCATGGACTCAATAAATCCAAAAATGAAAAAATCCCACTTAATTGGCATGAGTAAAACAACACCACAAATAGCACTGAGAATTCCCCATACAACCCAAAGAACCTAACACAATAGAATAAATATGAAAAATGAAACTCAAACCAGACATCGAACTCGAACACAAACCAGAGACATCGATTTCCACAACCACATAGATCTCCAAAATAGCTCAACTAAAACCCAAACTGAACCATATGGGGGATCCATAATCATTTAGGAAACACAAATGATTTAAAGAGGAAAATTTAAAAAATAAGGATCAGATCACTACAAAATAGGATTAGCAAGTCTCTTACATAGATAAATGAAATTGACAATAAAAGGAAAATTACAAGAGGAGACAAAAATTGTATCCACTCAAACACTGGAGAACAAAAATTGGATCAAGGTTTTTTACACCCCTAAATATTTCCATACTGTGTGTGAGATTCACTCTGAGGCATATAGCTAGTGCCCTAGTAGTCAAATCATCTCCTTCCACATAGTCAGGTGTTGACATCCTCCGATCAAAACGTCTTCTTTGAGAAAAGATTCTTGAAAGCATCTCTAGATGACCCAAATAGGTTAAATGATAACATTCATTTAGAGGATTGTGACAGGACATCCCTGAATTCCCAAACTTTCCACACTGTTGTTAGACCACCAATCATTTTAACGAAATGAAAATCAGACCCAATGAATAAGACCATTCTGAAACAGGCTCCTATGGAATATTCCATTCACCAGGTAGGAAACCTTTATAAGCAACAAGATACAACGGATTGAAAACTTCCCACACCCTAGAAACCAACTCTGCTAAAAACACTTTTCCCGCTAACTTCCCAGACTAATCATCTAATGCCACCTCTGAGGAAAAAGAAACTAGCTCTTTATTCTAGACAACATAAGCCTTTATCATCTACTGACCTTTACAAATGATCATGAGCCCTGCCACTTTCACCGTCTTTAACTCCTCATGTTCAAATCACTATATAAAAGTGGTCTTAAACAGCCCACATGAAACCAAAAATTTAAATGATACTGGGAAGACCACCCTCCACTGGTCCAAAGTCGGACCTCCAAACACACTCAAAACAACATGAACCGTCGTCGCTATGGGAGTTCCTTAAAACACTTCTGACTTCTTTGATCCACTCCATTACCTCTCAAAAAACACTATCACCATGGAAAATGTGAAACAAAAAAATGAACTCAATCTCACCACTCCACAAGGAGTCTGGGCAAGGCCAAAGACCAAAAGAAATAAGAAAAATCTAGGACCTTTCTAGGTAGCACACATCAAATAACAAATGATTTCAAAACAGAATCAAAAACCAACCAAAAGGACATCTTCAATCAAATTTCATGCTCATAGAGTAACACATACCAAAACAAAGAGAAACTGAATCAAATCTCAACAAAACTAAAACAAAAACAACACCACAAAACAAGGTAATATTCTTCTTTCAAAAATCATCATTTTACAAATTCACCAACATTCATATTTAATCCCATTTTGAAATAAAAAAATCATTTTCCATTTCAAAAATCATTCCATCCAATCCATTTAAAATTTCAAAACACCATTACATTTTTTCTTTAAAAACACAAATCTCTTCAGATAAGAGTCTCTTTTTTTCAGAATCAATTTTCCTCTTCAAAAATAAATTTGGAAACCTAGATCAATCATTGATTTTCAAATACTCAACCATGGTATCCAATGAACTATCACATATGTGTTTGTCCTTAATTTAGTTTATATCATCCACACATACATGCCAACATGCACTGTCCCTACACATGCACAAGGTGTGAACGTCCATAATGTATACCAAGGGTCACACATACCCTTTCACCTTCAAAACCAGGAATATCGAACTAAATTCTCAATTCAAATTTTATAAAACTTTTCAAAGTCCCAAACAGTTACCATTACATTCCCAAAACATCAAAAGGTTTTCATTTATGATATAAAACCGTTACAAATCACGCCACATTTCTTGAGTAAATAATTCATCCCAAATCAAATTTGAATTATCACCAACCAAAATCAAACTAAAAAACAACACTTAAATTGATGTTCCTAGATGTGGAACAAGTGGTCATGCTTATCCCATCCACATGGTTTAGAAGAACATGATCCAAGAAAGAATCAAAAAATAATAATTTCTAGAACCATACATACAGGCTGCACATGGGTCGCTACTCCATGTAAGATCACTGTAAATCACTGGATCACTTCATTGGTCATCCCCCATCAATGCAAACCAAAACCAATGACTCATATCCTATACTACTCTTAGAAACTCAAGGATCAAAATGAGGAAGAGTTCACAATGTTCTTCTCATACCTTCCTATCGAGTCCTCATTGTCCTAGTCATTATCTACATAACACCCCAAATAACAAGGGCTTGGTTTGATACAATTTTTTCACGAACTATCCCAGTTCAACCTTGAAACGGTCACCCGAGACGATCTACAAAAAGGGCTGAGGGGTGTTCCCGATCCCCACAGGCTAGAAACTAGTGCCAGAAATCATGATAAAACATATGGGAATGATTTTTTATTAATATAATTACATTTAATAAATATAAAATGAAAAACAACTATTAGCGGAATGAAAATAAATCTATACATACCTCCATGTGACACTAATTGTCGCCACCAACCAAAAAAAAACAGTGCACTACAGAGACCAGATATGGGCAAGAAGCAGCACCCAATGCTAAAAAAAAAGATAAATTAAAAACATGATTATTAAAAAGGTAGTAGGTATGCTCAAATAATAAATTTCCAAATTCATTTCCTTTATTCAAACAAATCACCAACATTAGGTTTGAAGTAAAATATATAAAACATAATTTTTTAATCCCATTCATTTAATATTAAACAAATCCCAATCCATTTCCCTCATAATTTTAAAAAATATCACCTTACTTAAAGGAAAATAGAGTTCTTAGAGAAAAATGGAAAGAAAAACAAACAAAAAATGTTCATTTTTCATTCAAGGGAAAAAAGGAGAAACATTCATTCTTTCAAAACATCATTCTGAAAACAATTTTATGAAAACCCCCACATTATGAATTTACTAAGAAAACATCATTAACCAATAGCAGAGACTTTGATTATAAAATTAGGTAAATGGGATAACGATACCAGTGTTGGAGAACACATGGGAATACCAATGAAATCAAGGGAAAACAATAACATATTATACATGTGATTCAACATGAAGGAATTCCCTATCTGATGACATCATAACACCCTAACACCCGATTGTCTCCCTAGCTGGCATGGTCGAGGGGTCCAATCCAATAGGAACAAAAATAACAAATTATTCCTCAGTTATGAGCCAATAGCTTGTGCATAACCTAAACTAGTGAAGAAATCATTCTCAATAATCCGTATAGTTATTCTAGGTTCCCATGCTATGTTTACAAGGAGGGGTGTTCCCAACATTTGAAACAATAAGCTATATTAATTTACAAGTCATCACATAAGTCAGTCAAATCAGCACCACCCTATCAACCCCAGAAAGTAGTCCCTTTCTTTTAAACCATCACCAAACAAGGTAGGTCCCAAACTGAGTACACTCCCATATCTTCTTCAATTGAAAATGAAAGGGACTCATTCCGAGGGGGGTTTTTCGACAAACCATTTTAAAATTACCAACCTTGACTCACATAATTCTCACATGTTAAACAACTTCATAATGAAAATATGCACACCACATTGAGTGCTGAAAAACACTTTGAACCCCATTTAAGGAAACCCAACTACAACATAAAATATAGAATACATTTTCAGGATCTCATCAAGTATTTGATAAACACTTAGCATGAACATCACAATTAAGCAACTTGAATGTCCCAAACGGTCTATACATCCTTTCCACATACCAATCCCTTTCTTGAAAAACCACACACATGCCACATTTTGAAATAAAATTACATTTATAAATCCATTTAATCAACCCAAACCATCACCATAAGTACAAAAAATGTTTTCAAGAGCCAACTGAGCATTCTTCACACATTGGTCATGTAAAACACAATTAATCCATTTCATACAACATAATACAAGAGGGACACTACTCTATTTTAAGTAAAACATTTATTCTAAAAACTATAAATCACTAATTTATATGGAAACTAGGTGTGAAGAACAAGAGATAAATAATTATTTTAATTAAAAGGTCAATGCATAGAAAAGACCTTCCTCAAAAAGTGAAGTGGAGAAAATAGGAAACTTAGCCCTTGAAAAATTTGGAGATGGCCACTTGAAGATGCCCCACACTCGCATGCACATACACCCTTATATATATATATATATTCTGTAGTCCAAGAAACGTACCTTCCACACCATGAGGAAATACGCCTAAGAGAGAGAGATATATATATATATATATTTATATATATATATATGCACATGCACTCCACCAAGGAGCTATCAAAGGTTCTACAAACCATTCCTATACACCCTAAATCACTAGAGAGAGATAAAATAATGTTGAAAAACTAAATTGTGGAAGATAAACCTTATCCTGAGCAGTGTATGTGATCTGAAATGATCCAATCCTCATTACCTTTGTTGGAGGATGCTAGAATATGCAATAACATGACCTGAGGTAACCTTTTCACAACCTATAATTGAATGAATAGAGAAAAAAATCAGGTTAACCCTAACATAGGTTTTCTATCAAATTAAAAAGGGGAATAGGAAGATGTAATACTGCTGAACTAAAGTAGTGGAATGAGAGGTAAAGCCATACCTCGAAGAGCTGACTGAGAATCATGAAGAAAATTGGCAGAACTGCCACATGAAGAGGGCTCGAGACGGGGACGGTATGCACACGAGCATGTAGGGGAATGGGAGGTGTCGCATGAGAGAGAGGGGAGGATGAGAGAAATAAAAGAGGGGATTGAAAAAAAGAATAAAATAAAATAATTAATGATAAAAATAAATAAAATAGTCTTTTAAAAATTTGGGCTACCCACAAGGTTTACAAACGGTTTACTAGCCTGTGTTCTCACTACGCGCCGGCCACTACATAGGCTAGACACCATGTATGATTTACTGTATATAGAGGCATGGTTGAGAAAACAATTCTCCAATCATGAAAAATGATTTTGAACTATGATAGACTCTCATGCATAGTGGTATTTATAGTGGAGGAGAGGAGAGGTTTTCATTTATTTTAATCATTAGTTTAATATTTTATCTCTTCAGTATGAATATTCATGAATCTTGTGACTAGAAACTATAAAGAGAGCATGTGTGTTTTACCCATGGGTTCTTACTTTAGCATGACATTATCCATGACTCAATAATTAACATATTTAGCTTATTTTGTAAATTATTGTATTTCACTATTCACAATAAAAGCCATGTACATCATAAAAATAACAAAAATTCACCCTAAATATTTTTCAATGTGTAGAATTCAAAAATGAACTCCATTTTCTCAAAATAATTTTCTAAATATTATTAATTTAATTATTAATTAAAATCAAAATTTATTTGAAAAATAACAATTTTAAAATGATAATTCACTTCTTAACCCCATGAAAAATTATTCAAGGACTCATAAAATTATCTTATAACCATATGAAAATAAAATAATAATTTATGATTACATTTTGTGAAAAGATATTTTCATTTAAATTATTAAATTAATCATAAAATTTAATTAAATATATATTACTTAAAAAAATACCAACACTCATATTATGATCATTCTATCACATATATGATTCCTAAATCTTTTCTATACATTCATGGGTTAAGTTACTATTTATATAGCCAATTTACTATTTATAAGAATCATATTTCTATTCATAAGAGTATGTTACTATTAATAAGGGTGTGATACTATTTATAAGGGTATGTAACTACTCACCGAAAATTAAGTTGGTCCTATCAGACTCCAAATAACTTACTGATCGCAATCATGTATATCCATTATTTAAAATTCAGTTCACATAAGTGGAATAATTGTAACAACCCGAGATTTTATAAGATACATTATTTTTTATTTCATTCATATCTTCTGTTGTACGATACACCAAGATTATCTTATGCTATACGCAGCACCATATTAGCTTGCAGTATACGCAACACTATTCTTGGCTCCTGTTACACACAATTTCATGTTCGTTTGATAGAAGTTATTCTGCGCAGCATTGAGTGTATATATATATATATATTCAATGTATAAATAAAATATGGTTGGATTATGTTATACGCAACAACAAAGGAGTCTTGCACTACACGCAACCCTGACTTGTCTTTCATTACACGCAATCGCGACCTTCCCTGATAGCGTGTGTTGTACGCAATACCGGGTTTTACTAAACAACAATATATTATTATAATATTGTTATGAAATAGCTATTATGAATATTAATAACTAAAATTTGAATTTTATAACATTATTATTCATCTTACACATTATCTAGAACATGGTATAAGAACAAAATAAATTTTTCGGGTAAAATAAGTATTTTTCAAATAATACAGTTTTGCCGCCTTTTGATGGGGCACCCACATTAAATCTAGTTTTTGAAATGTTTATAAGTTCCATTTGACAAAATAAAATTATTATTTGGAATTAAGAAATAAAAATTTACTTGGATAAATTTTTCATTTTATTCTGATATCTTTCATATTTTAATGAATAGTAAAAATATGCTATATTTTAATTAAAAAAAACTTTTTTCATCGTAATATCTTATGTGGTTAAATTATACTATTGAATGGTTTTAAATTATAAATGGAATATATTTTTACCAATTAATATAATTTATGTCATTATCATTGATTTTTCGTTGAATTCGTAGGTTAAATCAATTCAATCTTTTGCAATGTTTTAAAGAAAAACCCGTTTTCTTTTGACAACAGGAATAATTTTAATTTAATTTCTGCAAATGTTTTGTATTGAATTTGGAATAATGGATTCCATATTTGGAATCAATGGTTCCATATTATGTTAATAAGATAATTTTTATTTTTGGGCATTGTGAATAGTAACTACGGTAAATTTTATTTACCATAGTTAAAGGTAAATCGGGTAATTAAGGGTAAATATAAGATTATAAAATTACCATAACATTTGTAAAAATCCTATTGGATGACAAAAATTCGACCCATATCACATAAGGGTTGTATTAGATTCATTTAATGGACTTTTTTCCATGAAAATAATTTAATTATTATTAAAACCAAAGAAAGTGACAACATGTCACTCACTTAAATACCATAAGTATAATAATTTTAAGTTAGTGATAAACTTCATGAAACTTCAAACACTAATAGTATACAAGAAATCTAACAACATTATATACATCGTGAGAATTTATTTATAATTTTTTGGGATTAAATAATTATCATTAATTGTGACACAATAGTGATGCAGAAATTATTTATCTAGTGAAAAATCTAGAATATAGTTTTTATTAAACTAATAGTGACCATAAAAGGCACAAAATACTGACCAAAACTTATTGGTCATGTAAATTTAAACTATAATCATCCAATGGTCGAATATTTTACCATTTGGAGTCTTATACAAGAAATTATGACACTTATATTATTTTATTTTAAAAAATTCCAAAGTTTTCACCTTCATAATTTAATAAATATAACAATTTAACTATTGTGATTTTAAGATTATAAATTCGAGTAAAAGTATTTTTGTGAAATTTAATTGATTTAAATTCATCATAGGATTTTATTTTTAATTTTTATGCATCATACATTTATATTAAATAATTATACAAAAATTTTGTAGTAATTATTTTATTAAGAGATAATCCAAATAAATGGTTTTAAAAATAATAAAATAATTTTTATATGAACTATTTAATGTGATCCACTAATTTTTTAGATACATATGACCTTTTATGAAACTATTAAAGCTTTTATTTCGAACATTTATTCTTTATATTTTTTATTTAAATTTAAATAAATGAATAGTGTCAAAATTGACACTATTGTTATTTTGTAAAAATAACATATTATAATTTTTTTTAAAATCACAAAAAAATTTAAAAACTATAAATTTAAATTTATATGGTCTATAATTTTATAAAGTAAAAAATTATGGAACATTCACAACAAATAAGTAATTATTTGTTATAATTTAAAATTTAGAATTTTATTACCACAAATAAACGTAAAGAGATTAAATAAGGATAAATAAAAATGATAAGGTTTAAAATAAGATCCAAACATGTCTAAATTTGATTGGTTGATGAGATTACAACCCTATCTCATCTAATCTTCTAATATGAGTCATTTGTTGATGTTTTGATGTGGGGTTAGATTTATTATAAATTAATATTTTTGAGAATTCCAAAGGTGCCCCTCTCCTCCCTTATAAAAGGGCACCTCCTCCCTCTCCTCCTCACACCAATTTGAGCTTTCAAGCTCGGCCAACCCCTACCAAATTATCTTCTCCACTTCCCTAGAAACATCCTAGAGGTTCTGGTCTACTTTAAAGACCAATCATAGTGCCCTAAGAGGAGGTTTCAAAGAGGTGATCGAAGAAGAGGAAGTTCAGATACATATGAAGCATATCGAACATAAGGTAAGGGATAATTTTTCAAATCTCATTTTTATCTGAGATTGCTTATTCGTAATTATTTACTGGGTTTATTTCTATCATCCATGTCCATGTTTTATAAAAATGTTTTCATGTATGTTTAAAGTCCTTTTTACCCATTTTTGACTTTTACTACATGGTATGTAAGGAATCTTTCTTTTGTTTACATTACGAGGTACTTTTTTGACTTTTCCCGCAAAATTACGAGAAGAATGTTTTTTTAACTTATACGGCACGAAAAGATTTTTACGGTTTTATAAAGCCTTATTTTCATGAAGCATCCTCCAAAAGATTTCATGACTATTTTCAACAAAAAATTTTTCTTTTAAAATTACATGATGTTTTGTGAAAAGAAATTGATTTTGAAGAAGAAAGGATATTTTCCTCAAGAATTAATTTCAAGTGTTTTGTCAAAACCATTTTTCATCTAAGATGACATTATTTCTTATGTGTATGTTTCAAGTATCATGTCTCTATGATTTTCATGGTTTCACTTTACTTATTATGAAATTATATCCATTTCTTTTAGATGTATTATGTGTTGATGTGATGATGTTTATGAAGCCCATTTTATTCTTTGGGTTATGATGAATGAATTATGTTTATGTTGTGGCACAAGTAAGAATGATTTCATTAAGAGATGGGTGGGACCTATATCTCCCTCAAATTCATTGGGTAAAGATTTTATATTTCTTGAGATAGACATGGTTGGAACGACAAGTTAATCCGGTTCAGTGTTACAGGACTGAAATGAGGAGTGAACTCGATTCAGAATGGGACTTTGTCCACTAAGATGGTATTGGCAGCAATGCCTTGGCTACTATGGAAATCATTACATGTTCTTAATGGTTTCCACAATTACATGTTTTATTCCCATGTTATTTTATCATGATTTATGTTCCATTATGATCTATGCCTTATGTACTTCCATGTTTTATGTCGTTGCTCAAGATTTTTTTAATGTTCATTTTTTTTAAAGTTCAAATGTATATGGTATGTTTTATTTTATCCATGCTTACCCTTACTAATCATTTGAGCTCACCCTTTTTATGTTTTCTTTTCCCCCATGATTAAAATAATGCTTTTAGGTAAGGAAACAAAAATGGTAAGATCTTTATGGGAGATGTTGAAGATCTTTCACCACGATTAGAAGATTACGTTCCAAGTTTCCAAAGACACTAAACTATTACGGTCCTTGTGTGTCTGTTTTTGTTATGTATTAAGTATTCTACTAAAGTAATGTAATGTCCATGTACTTCAAACTTAGGGTCTCTACAATAATTATGTCTAACTATTAGTCTATAATGGTCACATAGTGTTTAGTAGTTCATTTAATCACATGGTGTTTCCTTTTAAAATCTTGGGATGTTACACAAAATACCATGACTATTTGATAATTATATGTTGTATGTCATAAATTTACATAATCAAGCATACTATTTTTTAAACCATGATAACTTGGGACCAAATAGTTTAACAGTAGAAAATTTTGGAATGTTAATAGATTTAATGCATTTATAAGTAGTTTATTTAGTGAATAAATTTATTTCAATTAATGTTATAGTATTCCCGAATGATTATGTAAATCATAGTGAACATTTTTAAGAATAATTTCCCCTCATTAAACATTCAAAATAGGACACACTGGAAATAATTATTTTTAAACATTTAAAAATTTTAGACTTTTTATCCTTATAGATAAACTAGTATAAGAAAAATGTTATTGTTGGTGTTTTGTATCATAAAATACATCATCTTGTCACATTTTTCTTCACCCTGATGAAAGTGTAGATAAATTTCCTTTAATTTTGAAAACTTCATTTTTCAAATTTGTATTCTATATTTGAATAGTCTCTGAATCTATATAAACATTCACCTTAGATTTATAACATGTATTTCATAATTTATTTTTTTATTTCTTAAGATTCATATGTTAATTTTCAACATTTTTTAACTAATAGATAACTAAACTAAATATTTTTTCTGGATATTTATCATTCACTGATAGAATATTTTTAATTCTTTCATTATCCTCTTTTATCTTTAGAAACTCAGAGTCACAAACATTTTTAATTAATTCATTCTTGGAAAAAAAGTATTCTAATTTTCGAATTCGCTACTTAGATTCTCATCTTCTTTAACCAATTTCTTATATTTAATTTTTATATCATTATACGATTTAATTATCATGATTTCATTATTCTATAATTCCACATTCTCTTTAAGAAGTTGTTTCGCATTGAAATTATCTATATCATAATTTTTACCGGAATTTGAATCAATTTAAATTCATTTTCATATATATATTTGTGATCAAAATTAACATGGAAAATCAATTAAGGAAAAAGTGAATTAGTTATCTCACATTATATACCCATCAGAGCACTGTTCCTTATCTTCTATTCACTTCAAAATTCGCTTCAAGTGACTGAGCTATTTGAGAAGTCCCAACATCCAAACAAAAGATTTCTTTTATTTTTAATTTTCTATTATTCATTGTTTTGATGTTTGATTTTGGGGAAGTATGATATAATGTTCCCTTTCTTCCTTCGTCCTGACATAGTAATTCTAGAACATCATTAATATTATTAAATATAGATTTCCTGTATTCCTTTTTGAATTTTATTTTTAACTGTATCTTTTCACATTTTCTTGATGAATTTGAAAAAATTATTTCTACAGTGATCCATATCTTTGTCACATTCCATGAAATAATATACAGTATTGTTAGAGATTTCATAAAAATTTGATATAAAATCAATAAATTTTCTATTTTTAGATTCTTCATCTATAATGTTTTTCAACTATAATTCATGTTACTTCAAAAAAAATTATATTACCTAAGGTATACTCCTTACAATTATTACTCTAATCGATGGAAACCTTCTATGTATTCCATATTTTGGGAAGTTTTATTAGTACTATTTCCACATTAACTATATAACACAATACTTATCCAAGATAAATCATACAATTTTCAATACTTTTAAACCTATGGAACAACTGGTTTACTAGTTATTCATCTCCAAATTTAATGTCTAAGTATTTTAGTCAAAGTATTCCTTGCATAGTTTTCTTGATATTTTTAGTCAAATGGCGAGTTACATGATGTATTCTCTATATATCATGGGTTATCATATAATATGAGATATGGATAAAAACAATTATACTTTTATCACATCACAAATTTTTTTTAACTTCATAATTTAGCACATACCCAGTTATATAATTAACTACAAGTGTCTATGGATCATATTTGTGTAACTCATATGGATTATCAATTATAGTACAATTATCCACACATAAAAAATACAGGTAGGATTCCATTTTATCTTTCCAATAAAAAAAGTGACTTCAATCAAATAATGGGGGTTTTTGTGGAATATATCTCCCATTATCATTAACACCTTACAACTTACAAAAGTAAACTTGTATTCCTTATACTTTTCATTATGGGAGTATAATTTTAGAAAATAATTAAAAATTAAAAATATAAAAATATCCAAAGGGTTGTAATAAAATAAGATTTTAAATATAAGAGTAACAGAGATATTAACCAACCTCTAATACCATGTTTTTTGTGTCTAATTATAATAAATAAATGCTTGACTATCCTTTATGGAACAAACTCATATTATACCAATAGAGTTTTTTATGAGATTAGAGCAATAAGAAATTATACCCTATTAAGGATAAGGCTCAATTACTAATTTTTGGATCATATGTTATGTAAATTAACTAAAGGGGGTGAATACTCATTTTCCAAAATTAAACACAAAAATCATATTTTTACTAATTAAATATTATTTAGTGTGATCAATTTTCAAGATATGAAATGTATGAGAAATAAAAATAATGAACAAAAAATTTTATAGTAGTTCATATTTACAAGGTCCTTATCTATTCATTAACCTTATCTGCTCTGTGAGAATATTTATACCAACTGTGAAGCTCAATTTTAGAGGTGTGTGATCCTATTACAGACTCTGCCTTTTTATAAAAAACAGGAGGCACAACCCGAACTATGTACATTAGTTTTAATCAAGTAAATGATTTGAATTTTGTTTGGGAGTCACAACCCAAAATTCATTTTACGTGGTATAATATCCAATACTATCAAGACTTAATTTTTATGGGGAAAATAAAATACAAGACATAAACATATTACAAATATATATAGAAAATAATTATACAATGAAAATAAAATAATGAAAATATAGAAGAAATATTTAATGATGATAAAATTATGGTTCAATGATCTTGATGAAAATAACAGTAGATGATGGTATAGTGAAGTCCATCCGTGATAATAGTAATGAATAATAATTTGTAGATATTCTTGATCTCCAAAGCCTAAATAACTCATCACACTAATTTTTTCCCAGTTTTCTTAAATAATATTTATGTATTTTTTAACATATCACATCTCTAACTTATTAATCACATATTATCATTAATTGAATTATCATCTTGGAGCATCCAGAGATCTAATCACTTCATGAAACTTGTGAGCACAAAACAAAATATAATGTTACTTTTACCTATATTTAGTAAACCAACATGGAAAATTTGTAAGATTTATTGATTTTTATTTCTACATTAAATATTATTATAAAGAATCTTAAAATATCTATAGAAAAAATATGTATAATCTTTATTTATTGAAAAATTATAATAATATGAAAACAATCAAATTTATTAAAACATTAAAAACATTATAAAACATATCACTGTATAAACATACTATGTGAAAGAAATTTATTTCATATGTGTATTATAAACATTATATCTAATAAAAAAATTAACACAATATGTTATTGTATTTTTTAGGGAAATAAAAATAATAAAATATTTTAAAAAATATTCTTTTCAAATACCTCAATTTAAAAAAGAAATTTTATTTTTAGAAAAACTAATTTGAACTAACAAATGATTAATGATTACTTGGTGGAAGCATAGTGTTGCTACCGCTAACAACATACCATTGAGAGATCTAGAATTTCTCATTTTATGGAATGATACTACACATGAAAATAGAGGAACTAATGTTAGAAATGGTCAACCACTCAAAGAGTAGCCACCATAGAAATAAATATGATATACCATCCCAAAGTGTAGCACAAAGCATTGCTGAATGTGGAAAGCTACCTTTTCAGTTCAAGAACCTACTACCATTGTAGTGTGAAAGCATTAAGGTCAATGTTATCACCTAAATGTAGATAAAAGACAACTAAAATTAATGTGTGGGTTAATTTGAAGGAGGAAGTTAGATCTTTTATCATGGTTAGTCAATATCAGCACTATGTTTCTATGCACTAAAAATCTTGTGGAAGCAATATAGCTTGGAAGAACTATCATTGGCAGTTTTAGAGATCTTCCCTGAGAAGAAACGATGGTGATAATATCATCTTATAGTGATTTTTTGAACGAGTTCAATGGTACTATTGTTTCACATTATGATATTTACCATTGTGGGGGATGGAAAGGTAAAGCTATATGAATTGATACATGAAATTTTCATACAAAAACCTTATATATAAATTCACTACATGGTTTTCTTGTAAAAATATAATTGTGTAAGTCATCTAAAAGTTGATATATAGCATCAGACTCCAAATTGAAACATCAGTTTCTTATGTAGATATATATATATAAAACATCTATGTGATTCAAATTTAGTATTTAGATATGTCTATACTTCCTTCTCACAAATGGATACATCTTTTTCTTCTCTAAATTGATATATAGAAAATAGAAATTTGAATCCCATTTATAGTGGCCTCATTATTATCAAATACCCATGATTCAACATCAATTACTATGATTCATAATATTATATATATATATATATATATATTCAATTATCAATATGTGATCTTATATAACTGGTATAAAATATAATAAATAATTTTAAATTTAACATTTAATATTATGAAAATATAAAATTTTAAAAATGTTTAATTTAAGAAAATAGGAATAAATTATAAATTATCAAAAATAAAATTAAAAGTAATAACTTATATATTCTCACACTAACAAACAGATCCTATGAATAAAATTTTGAAATTTTTTATGAGAGGAAAAAATATCAGTGAGTGATATGAAAATAAAAGAATCCATTTACTCTATTGAAAAACATTAAAACCCCTTAAAGTAGTTACCTTTTCCACAATAAAACATTGAACATCTAAATAAAATATTTTTGTATATGAAAATAAACCTTACCTAAAGTAAAACATTTGATAATACATTACTAATCAATGGAAAACAATGAATTCTTCTTGAGGTACAAAGTGAAAACAATTCTTTGTAACACAATCATTTCACCATTAAAAGTTCATAAACATTCCTTAACTCATGAAATCAAATGATTTCCATAAAATATATTTTTTAAAGAATAATATATGTATCATGGAGAATCATATTCATGATATATGTTCACTAATATTTACCTAATTTTATGATCGCATAATTCTTGTTGATTCAAAAATACTAACCAACTAGTCATCTCTTTCATTTTTCACCTTCAAAGACTAAATCATTATGCAATTCATTAGAGGGATATATCAGGATCACCCATATTGATGAGGTATATCATGATCACCTATCACCAAATATAATGATCAACTACCATATAGTGAATAAAAAATTTAATCATTCACTTTATCATCATAAAAATCCAGAAAAACTAATTTAAAACCAAAAGAAGAACCCTTTACATTTTAATATAATCATAAGAAGAAATATTCTTTTTATTTGAAAACAATTAATATGAAAAATTACAAGGGTAGTAGGAATTGGAAATACCTTGAAAATTGAGTTAACTTGTTGGGGAATATTGAGAATTGATAACATCTATGATAGCAGAAATAGTTAGTCAAGCTGCATATATCAAAAACATTCATTATGTGCTTTTGTAAAAAACTGTAAAATAACACATATAGAAAACACTGAAAAAATCATTTCAAAACATTTTTAAAGAAGGTTAAATATATAAACAAAATACCTCAAAACTCCTTTGAATCATAAATAATAACATAGTTAAAACATTTAAAAGAACATGGACATGGGAAAATATAGTTATAAGGAATAATTTAACCAATATTTATTAAAATAATTTCCCTTACCATAAGTCCCTTTTAGAAGTGTACATTCTCAAACTCCTTATTAATAAAATTATATAAGGTATTTCCATGCTTAAATACATTTATTACAATTCTTAATTAATCATTATTCCCTTTATTTCATTTATTTATTTGTTTTATTTAGTTACAAAAAAGATTAAGTTAACATTTGATGTTTTAGGGTTGTTTGGTTTATAAACTCAAAACAGCATTGATGTATTGACTATGGTGAAAGGGGATATAGTTACATTACCTCAAGAATAATAGAAATTTAATAATTATCATATTTAAATAAAATTAACTTTTAATACCCACCATGTAAGCTGTTCATGAAAAATTAATCACCTTACTTCATTGAGATAGTTTCTCATATGTACAGATGAACGACATTTCCATTGATCTAATGAGTGTAAAATAAATAAATAATATACTATTTAAAATTTAAAAACTCATAAATTTCTTATTAGACTCATTTTAATTCATCTTTTGTTTCCTTAACATATTCAATGTTAGGTGGTAATGAATAATAAATTACGTAACTTTTTGGAGGTGGTAGTCCAAACATACGCACGGACAACGTTATCATTTTACAATGGAATGGAACATAATAAGAAAAGTAATATATCATATTAAAATAATAATAATAATGTCATAAATATTATATATATTCATTTGATCCATTATTTTTAAAATCCCTATGATCCAAGAATGAAAATTGCAACACATTAATTTATTGAGGTGGTAGTTGACATGTACACACGAGCGCTGTTTTAATTTTCCATTTTTTAGAACAGGAGATGAAAGAAGTTTTTGGAATAAATATAAAAATATTTTATTATTTTTGGGATACTAATTTTAATATATAAAAAATTTTATTGATGTTTTATTGGAAGTAGAAAAAGGCATAAACCTGAGAACACTCCGTTAAGATTTTCAACTCTTCTCTAAAACCCACCTTTGTCTTAAAACATATGTCATCATAGTTTGGTGTATTGATTATACCAGTCAATATAGGAAATAGGTATGGATATTGGAAACATATTTGGTTAGTTATTTTTTAAGGTAAAATCCTTGAGTGCTATGAATAATATAGGATATGGGGTTCCATTTTATAGGTTAGGGGGTTGTCACTCTAGTAATTATTAAATAATTAAAAATAAAATATAGTCTTATTCCTAGGAAAGTGTAACTTAAATAATTAAAATTAAAATATAATGTTATAATGTTCTATATACTCCAACATAATAAAAATTGGTATAATATTTTTGTAAACTTAACACTTAGTTTTAACATTAATTATCAATTTTTACCCTTCTTATCTTAATGAACACATTTTAATAATAGGTGTTATTCATAATAAATGAGAATAAATTTAGCCTCATTATGAAACTTGAACCTACTAATTAAAAATATTAAATCCATTTTTCAAAATTCAATCTGTAAAAGTGTTATAAATTACATTTAATAAAAGTGCACAAAATTCATTTAAACCCCATTTTGAAAAGAAAAAATGTGTTTTTAAGAATAAATGTGAACTACTTCCAAAATGAAATATAATTCTAATTCTTTTGTAATTAATGAGATAATTCTCAATATACTCCAACATAATAGGAAATGGGATACGATTTTCTGAACTTAACACTTATTTTTAACCTTAATTAACCATTTTTACCCTTCTTATTTTGATAGAATCATTTTAATAATAGTTGTTATTCATAATGACAGAAAATTAAATTATTATCATTATGAAATTTCAACCTATTAATTTAAAATATTAAATAATTTTTTCAATATTAAATCTATAAAAGAGTTATAAATTACTTTTAATATAAGTTCCCAAAATGCATTGAAAACCCGTCTATAAAAGAAAAAATGTGTTTTAAAGAATAAATATGAATTTCTTCCAAAATTAAATATAATATTGATTAATATGTAATTAATTGGATTATTTTTAATCAATTTGATATTATTTTACTTTGAAATAAAATCCAAAATATATATTGTGTTTTAAATTACTTTTTTTAATGAAAATAAATAACAATTTTCCAAAAATTGATATTTTTCATTATTCACTCAAAATTCAATATTTTTAGAAAAATCCAAAAAAAGTAAACATAAGCTAACTTCAATATGATGATTCCAAAAATGGATTTTATTTTTAAATATTAAATTTTTAAAATTTAGAAATTTAACTTTTATTTTAAAACATATAATTCATGAAAACCAATTGGTTAGAAATAAATATTAAATTTGTAACTGAAATTTTTATTAAATAAGTATAGTGAATATGACTCCATGGGGAAAAATAGTGAATACTAGTACGATTCAAAATTACATTATTATTAACATTACCGTGGTTCTAGAATTTATTCCCCAAATAATAAATTTCATCCACATAATTTTATTTATTATATAAACAAGAGAAGAAATTTTTTCCTTATAGCTTTTTATGATTCTCATGTTACTTCCTCAATCATGTGATTATCCCAAAAAAACATAAAATATTGAATAAAATTATTTTACATTACCTTATTAAATGGATCAAATATAAGAACATACTTTTCTCTATAGTAGATATTATATTCTAACTATACTACCCTAGGGATCAAAACATAAGATGCCTTAGGTACATATTTTTTAGTAATAGACCATTAAAAACATAATAAAACTAAGGTAAAATTTGTTTTAGGGATATATGGTAAGAAACCTAAGCCACATTTTATATAATTTTATATCGACCATTATATTTGGGACCTAATTTTCATTTCCTTTTGAAAACAAAACACTTTTTCAATGAGATAATTTAATAAAACAATTACCTCAAACATCAATTGAGATATATTTATTATAGTTATTGGAACAACTTTTATGTCCACTGTAAGATCCCCCCATCAAAAATTGAATCATTTTTTCCTTCTAAAAATCTATTATACTAATTATGGTCCCAAAAAAATCATTTCAAAGACATCATCCCTACTTGATGGAGTTCCATCAAAAGGTTCCATCTACAAACTTGAATGGAAACCTTTTGTTAATATAAAATTAAACCGATGAAGGATGTTGACCCCAAATTTACTGATAATCTAATGATAAATCCAAAATATTTTCATGGAAAGTCTTAATTTTTTACTTTTATTTTATATTAGATGTGGGAAAAAATGCAGATATGAAATTTAATTTTGTACCCAATGAATTTTTTAGTCCACATAAAAAATCTGACATAAATCTAAGATCATGATCAGATATAATAGATAAAGGGACTCTATGTAATATGACCATCTCTTTATGAAAAATAGGTACAGTTATATCTAATGAAATAAATCTCAAATTGGAAGAATATTCATATATTTCATCAAGCGATCAACAATACCAAAATCGCATTATTACCTCAAGATATATTCGGCAATCCCACCATGAATCTATGGATATATTCTATTATCCCCATTATATAATGTTAAAATAATAAAACATCCCCTTCGATTGTTTTCGATCTTCTCTAACCTAATGAAAAGTCTATCATTTCCTAGTAAAATCAATATTATAATTTTTCATTCCATCGATAAAATTTATTGAAAAACCTTTCCAAATGTGATTTATTGATTTTATTTCAACCATATAACATATTATTTTAAAATTTGGGGTTTTTTCCACCTGAAATGGATATGGTATAAATAGATATTATTTGTTCTTTTATGTTATTCCATGTTTTTCCTTTCCCTCTCCAATTGAAGGATAAAAATTTCTTCTCTTCTCTACATTTCATAAGCCTTATATATTTTTCAATACCTTATATAATACATTCCTAGAATCCTTACAAACATCTTTGATTTTATGGTCTTTCCAAAAGACCACCCTTCGATGGCTTAGGTTCTAATCCAAAAGTTGTTTATCAACAAAAAGGATTAACTCTTAATTGAGTACATTCACTTTTATTTGTTCTTATACCTGTTTTAAATTTATGGTATTAGTTATAAAATAATGAATTAAGTATATTAATATTTTTAATTTTTATTATTATGATGGAACAACTATTTTCCAACACTTTTCCATCATATAAAAAATAAAAACATTGTTGCTGTATACATATAACATACCATCTCCATGTAGTTGTGTAATTAACATTTCATCATCATTTTAATTGGATTATTTTAAATATATAACTAATTTTTATATATTATATTTACAAAATATCTATTTTTTAAATGTTATAATATTTCCTTTATTTCTTTCCACCTTTTTGTTAGAATGTGAAAACAGTGTACTTATGTATGTATGACCTACCATCTCCATGAACAATGTAAATCACTTTTTTATCTATACATTTTATATATGATTATAATTATGAATATATTGATTATGTATTATATTTAAGTAATTATTAAAATTCTATAGATAGTATAACCATAATCAAAGAACAAGGACCGGGACTACAAAACTGAAACATGAATGAAAAATAATGTAATTATCACCCAAATATGTGATTTTATTATTGAGATTTAAATAATTGGGTGATAAAAAGTTATAATTAAATAATATATGCTATGATATATATAATATTTGGTTTATTGTACTAGATTTTTTATTATTTATTAATAAATATAAGATTTTTGGTACGGATTTATATTTAAATCCCATTTTAATCATGATTGTTCATGTTGGAATTTACATTGAAGAAATTATATGATCCTTATATGAAAAATACCATTGATATTAATCTTCTATATTTATTCAATAAATTTTCAAATAATAGTAGAAGTTTATTATCCTTTTATAGGTAAAATGATCGAGAAAATGCATTTAAAAAAATTTGTTTCTTTCTTTCGTTGGTCGAAAATTCATTTTCTTCCATATCCATATTTTCTAAAAATGTTTTCAAAAATTATTTTATCATTTTCATATGATTGTATCAATTAATTTTTAAATTAATTTTATAATTTTAAAAAAAAATTTGCCTTGGTAGGTGGACGTTCCAGTCGATTGGCCACAGCTCTAACTCGATCAAGGGTCTCGAAGGGGCCAATGTACTTGAAACATAGCTTCCCATTTATTCCAAATCTTATGAACTTCTTCCATATAGATATGAAAAGAAATAACATGTATCCATCTTTGAACTCAAGGTCTCGTCGACGATTGTATGCTTAACTCTTCTGTTGACTTTGGGTTTCCTTGATATGTTACTGAATGGTTTTTACCTTATCTATCATTTCTTCAACCATTTCTAGTCCAATTAGCTTACTCTCACTCACATCATCCCAATATGTATGTGATCTATAGATTTCCCGAATAAAGGGCTTCGTATGTTTCCATTTGGATGCTCGAGTGGAAGCTTTTTTTGTAGGAGAATTCAACCAATGGAATATATTGGTCCCATAAAACTTTTAATTCTATAGAACATGCTCTCAACATGTCTTCCAGTTTCTGAATCGTCTTCTTATATTGGCCATCAGTTTAAGGATGATATGACGTACAATATTTCAGTTCAGTGCTTAGATCTTGTTGGAGACTTTTCTAGAACATCGCGGTGAATCTTGGATCATGATCAAATACAATAGTTATTGGTACTCCATGTAGCCTTTTCACTTCTTTGATTTAAATCCGTGAAATTTAATCCAATGAGAGGTCCTCTCGGATTGCGATAAAGTGATCTATCTTCGTAAGATGGTCCACACTGACCCATATATAATTATTTCTTCTGTATTTCCTTCGAATTCCAATGACAATGTCCATGGTAATGTTCTATCACTTCCATTTTGGTATGGGTAGTGGTTTCATCATCCCCTTTGAATTTTTTCTCTTCCTTCACTTACTAACATACCAGGAATTTTGATGTATATTTAGTAATCTCCCTTTTCATATTGTTCCACCAAAAGTTTTCTCGGTGTTCTCAATACATCATTGTGATCCCTAGGTGGATATAGAAGGTCGACCAATGAGTGTCACACAAAAAAATTTTCTTTATCTCTAGAGAAGATGGTACATATAGTCTTGTCCCAGATATTACAACTCCATCCTTGTCACCATGAACCCTGAGGATTGCTCAATTCTGATAGCTTTATCCATTTTTCGAATTTCCACATCTTTTCGTTGAGAATACATTATTCTCTCTATGTGGGATGATTGAGTAATCATTTGAGAAAGGATTGATGATATTCCTCCCTTAATGATTCCCATTTCCATCCAATGGAAATCAAAGAAGATCAAATCCTTTTCAATTATGACTAGAATTTATGACTTGTTTGAACATATACGTGGAGCAAAATACTTCTCCAAGGTTGATTTGAGGTTGGGATATTATCATGTAAGGGAGAAGAAGGAGGATATCCCCAATACTACATTTCATACAAGATACAGGAACTATGAATTCATAGTAATGCCTTTCAGACTCAGTAATTCTCCTGAAATCTTTATGGACTTGATGAATATAATCGTTAGAGATTAGCTCGACAAATTTGTGGTAGTCTTTATAGATGATATTATAATGTACTCCAAAACCAAGGAGGATCATGAGGAGAATCTAAGTAGTGTACAACAGACCCTATGAAAGGATAAGCTCTATGAATATTACTACAAGTATAAGTTCTCGTTGAATGAGTTCCCATTCTTGGGTTATATCATCACAGGAAAAGGGATACATGTGGATCCCTCCATGACATCCGCAATTGATGGATGCCCAAGGCCAACATCGGTAACCGATATCCATAACTTTTTGGGGTGAGCTGAATATTATCACCGATTTGTGAGAAATTTCTCATGATTTTCCATCCCTTTTACCAAGCTAACATAGAAGGGAGTAAATTTTTCATGGAGTGATGAATGTGAAGATATATTCAAGGAGTTGAAAAGAAGGCTTATCACTATGCATGTTCACACATTAACCACAAATATTGAACTTTTTGTGATATTTAGTGATGCTTAGAAGAAGGTCCTAGGTCATGTGTTGATGAAAAATGAAAAATTCATAGCCTATGTTTCATGAAAATTGAATGTTCATGAGTAAAAATATCCAACACATGATATAGAGTTGGCTATATTTGTCTTCTCCTTAGAAATTTAGAAACATTACTTCTTTGGGGAGAAGTGTAAAATATATATGGAACACAAAATACTGAAGTATATATTCACTTAAAAAAATTTGAATATGCGCCATTGAATATGGTCAGATCTCATCAAAGACTATGACTCCTCAAACCATTACCACCATATGAAAGTGAACAAGGAAGAAGATGATCTAAGTAGAAAGGATCCAGCAATTCTATCAATGATGATAATTAAAAAGGATAAATTCTTCTTATATTTTATGAAGATGGACATGGGAATCATAATAAAGGGAATATCATCAATCCTTTAACAAATAATTTCACTAACATCTCTTTTAGAAAGGTTAACGGTCGCTCAAAAGAATGATTTGGGAATTCAGAAGAAAGTTGAAACTATCAGAAAAGACAAATCCTCAGAGTTAAAGGTTAATGAAGAAGGAACGGTGAGATTTGGGTCAATAATATGTGTTTCATCAATTCTGGAATTAAAGAAAGAACCTTTGGGAGATGCACATAGCTTGAATTTCTCTATTCACCCAGGAAACACAATGATGTATTGAGATGACTGAGAGCATTATAGGTTTGATTACATGAAGAAGGATATCACTGAGTATACATCAATGTACCTGGTATGTTAGAAAGTGAAGGATGAGAGGTAAAATTATAATGGTACGATGAAACTATTACCTATACCAACATGGAAATGGGAAAACATAACCATGGACTTTGTCACCGAACATTTGAAGACGTCGAAAGGGAACAATTCTATCTTGGTAGTTGTGAATCATCTTACAAAGACTTCACACTTCATTACAATTCGATATGATTTCTCAAAGGATCTAATGGAACACATATACATCAGTGAAGTGGTATGGCTTCATGGAGTACCACTATTGATTATATCTGATCGAGATCCAAGATTCACCTCTATGTTTTAGTGGAGTCTTCAACATGCTATAGATACTGAGCTGAACTTCATTACAGAGTATCATCCTTAAATGGATAGACAATCGAAGAAGAATATCAAAACAGTTAAGGATGTGTTGAGTACACGCTCAACGGAATTCAAAGGAGTATGGGATCAACATCTTACTCTAGTTGAGTTCTCTTTCAAAAACAGTTTACATTATAGGATCCAAATGGTTCCGTATGAAGCCATTTATGTGGGGAGGTGTAGAACACCTGCATGTTGGGATGAAGTTGAGGAGGGAAAACTGCTATGTCTATAAATGGTCGAAGAAATGCGGGAGAAGGTTAAGATCAACCAGAATCACATTAAGTCTGTTCAGAGTCGACAAAGGAGCTCTGCTGATAATCATCGGCGAGACCTAGAATTTGATGTCAGAAATATGATATTCATCTGCATATCACCATGTAAGAGAGTTAGGAGATTTAAGAAGAAGGAAACACTTTTTCCAAGGTACATCGGCCGTTTTTAGATCCTTGAACATATTGGACCAGTGGAATATCAACTAGTAGTCCCACCAAATGTGTCTCAAGTACATGATATATTCTATGTATCACTCTTGAGAAATTACATACATGACCCATCACATGTACTCAATCTAAAGGTGGTACCATTGGAGACTGACCTCTCATAAACAGAGAGTCCAGTGGAGATCTTCGATCATAGGGAAAAAGTTCTACAAAATAAGAGAATTCCCCTTGTGAAAGTGTTGTGGAGAAACAACATGTTTGAAGAAGCAACGTGGGAACCAAAGGAAGTGATGAGTTAGAGTTACCCACATATGTTTTAGTGTGGGAAAAGGAAAATTTGAGGGTGTAATTTCTTAATGGGAGAATATTGTAACAACCCAAACATTTATTAATGAAAATTCTTATTTTTATAATTAAATCACTTATTATCTAAAACAGTTGTATAAAATTTTCACTTTTTGGGATTTATATTTTTGGAGTTCAAAATAACATTATGAATTGTTACCATTTCCAACATAGAAATTTAACAATGATCACATGATTAGTATAAATATAGGGGTTTATCAAATCTAATTTACTATGAAAAAGGAAGCGATGGAATCATCTAGTAGAATTGCATCATACGAAACCCATTTTTTGGAGCTTAGAAAATAGGTGCATCACTGGGCTTCACTATTAACCAAGGCCAAGACGACCATCAACATGTTAAGCTCAAACAGAACCAACTATGGGAGAAGTAGAAGTAGATATATATTACCACCTGAGTGATGTTATTCGATCCACCCTAAGAGTTTGTCACAATCACACACCTTACCCTTAAGTAATATGGAGGTGTTATAAGGGGTTATGTAACAAGACCCTAGAACTATGATTATGTACATTATTTTGATTATATACTATCTAATATACATTCATTTTATTGTCATTACTTTGTAAATAGTTTTTAATGCAAAAATAGTATTTGTATTTAATATTAAAATAAGAAATATATTTTGATGAATTGATGGATTTTTAATTACTTAATATTTTAATAAAATATTTTTTATTAATTATTTTTTATTAAATATAAATGATCTTATAATTTTAATGAGTACAATTGTGACTTTTAAAAAGGATTCAATGCTTTTTCTGTCAAAACCCATGAATTATCGATAAATGTAGTTTTTAAATTTAAAAATAAAAAATTCACATATTTTTAAAATTATTTAGATAAAATTAATATTATTTTTGAAATTAGGAAATAGATAATATACAATGGTGAATTTTTTAAAATTTTCTAAGACAGTCGAATTTTTGGGTAACAATTAATTACCGTGTATTTATATATTGTGTTCTATGACAACATAATGACCTAATAGTGATGTAATAAAATACTACAAATTGGATTTTCTTACAATATATGTTTTACCATTAAAATAATTTGATTTTAGTTTGTTTAATTTATATTAAAATGCATTAGTGGACCCTCGAAGACATATAAACCATTTTAAAATTTTTAAATGATTTCAATGAGAGTGTGACTCACCTCCTTATAAGAAATCCTAATATTTAAAGAGGTTAGGCCATTTTAGATTTAAAATATTTTTTTCCACTCCCCTATAGAAAAAACCATAGGTTGGTTTGATTAGATTAATGTGTAGTTTCCAAAACCAAAATAATAAAGAATTCCATCTCTTTCCCTATATAATCCCACCAAAGAGCCTATTTCCTCTTCAGTCAAAACCATTAGATCACAAACAAACTCTGCCATAATATCTCTAGAATCCTCCACAGGTTCCCCAATATCCCATTAATCTTCACTCAATATCCTTACAAGCATTTTTTATCACACTTCCTCGTAAGGGGTTACTTCCTTTCTAATTTCTGTCCAAGTTTATTTATGTTGCTATACCTTTTCTTTTTTAGTTAAAAAAGATGGTGTATGATTTCATACCTACCCCATACTTCCCTTCATATATTTTAATGATGATAAATATCTTTTTATCTCATTAATTCCTCCAAATTACACCTGTTACCATGATGAAATTCTGTAAGGAATTTTTCTCTTCTCATTTACATTCTAATATTTTTTTTATGAATCTAAATCCCATTACATATGTTGGGACACATATCTATATGACCCTATTAATGTAAATTTAATATAAATATGATGAGACATCCGTTTATATATCATAAACCATTTTTATGAATTCTTATGTCACGCCGTTATGCTGCCAAAATTGGTTCGTGATTTTCCAAGCCAAAGACATCGTGTAGTGAATATCATGACCATTTCACTATCAGGGGTATTAAAATTAATGAACATTTACTTGATTATTATATATTTTCTTGTATTAATTCCACATTTATTTATTTTGGAATAAATTATGTTTGTTAATGAATCCATATATATGATCCATGTGGCACATTTATGCATAAAATGAAATGATTTAGAAGGGTGCGCCCTGCTAGGGATCCAATGCACTGGGTAAAGATTATTGTCATGATACGTCAAATGAAATGAAGGTTTACTAAAGACAATTAATGTCCAATGATGGTTTACTCATTATCCATGTTAAATGGGCATTGTATCGTGCTAATATCAGGTTAAACGTTTTTCCACATTCCCGTGTCATGATAATCATGCTATATCATGGATTTGTGTTCATGATTCTCTTAGGCTCCATTGATATTCCTATTTCCTAAAATGTATTATATTCATCATGTTATTCATTTTTTACTCCCTTAATAGGATTTATAGGTCACTCTTTTCATATTACATGTCCTCGGGTTATCCCATTCAGTGCTAAGTACGAAGTAATGTTTGTGGTCTTGTAAAAGAAGTTTTCCATAAAGATGTGTATTTCATATTTTAAGTTGTTATGTTATGTTACTAATCCTAAAATACACAAGAAATCCTGATCTTATATGTTATATCAAGTGAAAATTTTATTTAATAAATCATGTTTTGTGTGTAATAATGATAAGGGTTGTTATATGAACCAAATAACAACCACAAAAAAAATTGAATATAGAGGTTTACAACAGAGAATATAAAATTATTTTAGATAAAAGAGTACAACCAAACAGGTAGGAATGGAAAAAAAATATGAGGATACTATATGATAATAAAGTAATACTTTCAAAAAACCCTAGGCATAACCCCTTAAAAACTATTTATAAAATGAATTTCCTCATTCCAATTGATCTTTAACACAAATACTACTTGGCCATAAAACTGTGAACCAATAGTTTGGTATGGATAAAGAGAACATGAATCACCAAATGATGGTACTAGTGGATATAAGAATATAATCTTATCATAACATTCTATTATACAAAATGTAATCCAAATTATTACAAGAAAGACTCATTCATAAAAGAATATTTTATGTTATCGGTAAAGTGATTTTAATTTTCTAAAGGATGATGATATTTAGGTTTAGATTTGTTCCAAGTGGATTCAAACTTTTATCATAACTAAGGTATTTACATTAGGTACAGTCAAAATTAAAGGAGATGAATCACACCTACAATTTAAGGTGAATGGATAGAAGATGAATAATTTTTTGGAAAATATATTGAAGGAGCCAATGAAGATTTCAAAACTCCTCCCCTATTTCTTATTTTTAGGAAACCCTATGTTTTCACTTTCCTTTAAAATTTTCTAGATACCTTTTTATCTTCAGTACGTTATTCATTATAATTCATTCCAGAATCACTAGGAAGTTATTTATATGATATGTGTGTGTGTTGTAGGGGGATAAGTAATGAAGGATGTAAATAACATTTAATTTTTTAATTTCTCTACTTTTAAGTTATTCAATTACACAATTAAATCAATCAAAGTGTTCAAAAACAAATTTTTTGGAATATGAAAAAAGAATTATTCATGCAGTGTGCTACTAAAATTAAAATTTAAGAGTGTTTTCAAAAAATCAAATATGAAATTTAATACTGTTCATCCTAGAATAAAGTAAAATTCTATATTTTAATCATTTAATGGATCTACAATTTTTATAAATAGATTATTTTTTAGTGATTCTTATGTTTTTTTCATGGATGATTTTCATTAAAACTGTGAAAATGGTTATTGATTAACAAACATAGTGGAACTAGAATATTTTTATGAGTTAAATAAGGTGATTTAAATAAACCTAGGTAACCAAACCTTAGTGATTGATTATCACCTTAGGGAGACTCCCTAAAATACATTAGGATAGATCATATGAACTTGAGTAAGACAAGCTTATGGGAGATAATCTAGAAGTCACCCATAAGATAAAAAAATAAATTGTGTGTTTATTGGCCATAAAATAAGTTTAAGATATAAAAAAGAGACACTATCCATGTATTTCTTCAATTAATTACATATAACAGTTCGTTTTAGGGGATACCTACTTTCATTGGATAGTTTAGTTCTAGGTTTAGACACATTAAACAAATATGTGATTATTAGAAATCATGGTTGGAAAAAATTAAATAAAAATTAATTGGATAAGGGGATGAAAATATTTGGGTAATTACAAACATGGGTAATAAAGGGGTAGATGATATATGTAAATGAAATTTTGAAATATTTAAATAAATTCGAATGGGAGCTTCGGAAAATGAATCTAGTTGAGAGATATTTATAAAAGTTCCACCTAAAAAAATTTTGATTCCACAAATTTCAATTATCTTTAGAAAAAATGATGCCATGCAATCCCTTTAAATACATCCACTATGGAGTTCTTGGACTAAATAATTTGTCCATGGGACTTCATGTATTTCTTTCCATACACCATAGGCCTTCAACTAGGAGTGGTGGTCTAAGGTAGTACCATGGGGAGACTATACCCCTATACCAAATTGTAAAATAATAGACAATAATAAAACCAATATCATCCATGAACAATAAGTTACATTAGAGTACAAAGAATAATGAAACAAAAAAATAAATAGTAAATGAAATACCAAATCATAATGTCAGACGGACTCATAGTAATTCCAGAATACAACAACTCATCACTCATCGAGTTGATCACAAATAAAGGATAAAAAAGAAAAACTAATTTATATAAAGTGTTACTACTATAACAAATATGTAATTCAATAAGCAGTCTCTAATACCCTATAAATCTGATCTAGCATGATATTATAACAATTTTTATATTCTTGATACACTTTATGTCTCATGCTAGACCTAAATATAGACATAATAACTGTACATGCACCAAAGTCCCCATAAAAGAGGTGAGAAATAAATTCTTTGTAGGCCACCCAGAATAGTTTACCTCTCCACTAATATCACATAAATAGTATGAAAACATGATATTCCAAATATATCCATGCAATAACTAAACTAAAATAAATAAACAAATCACTATCAATCCTCAGGTAATTTGTAACACTTGATATAGACCAAAACTATCTTCAACCAATTCTATGGTGTCTTTTAGCACGTTGCACAACCGTGCCATCAAATACCATCTCCTGGATATGGGGTGAACAATTCCAGGAAGAAAAGTCGTCTAGGTCATGGGGTGACTCTCCATACTAGATATTACCTCATCTAGATCCTGAGATTATTTTCACGGAATCAAAAAATATATGACAAACAGATCCCCAGAGCTTTTCGTAGGAATCCCAATTCAGATCAATTTCAAATATAAATTGTGTATCCCATCCATACAAAAATCATCCAAAAACTCAGGGGATTTCTCTTATAAGAATCCTCTGTCATGTGTGTCTATGGATTGACTCTCCATATATTATATCACATATCGGTTAAAAATGCATGAAGCTACAAAGATCCAATGGTCAGGTCCAAGGAATCCCAAATTCATGTCGAAATTGAGGGGATTTTCTAGTTTGGAATCTAGTAAATTATGAGTTGAAAGTGTGACTCTCCCAATTGAAAATCAAATCCTAGTGGAATGTGTATCCCACCATACGAATCCAATGATTTTTTCAGATTCACCCAAATCTCATTTTGAAAATCATGGGATTTCCCTATCACGAATAATTCATTGTCCGTGTATAAGGAATGACCCTACCAATTAGACATCACATATCAGTGAACTATACAACCCGCCGCATAGATCCAACGATGATTTCAAAGGAATCCAAAATCATAACTCCATATATATCATTATAAATGCAACCCATCCAAATTGTCGCATGTAACACATATCTATTGAGTTAACTATATATTAGAGCTCATGTAAACCAAGAGACCAGTCACACCGGTGCATGAACTGTGCTCATCAAAACAACTATGCAAGGATCAAATAATCGATTATGTAATGCCCTAACCCTAGAATCCCAGAGTCAATGCATTATTACATAACATTGTTATCATTAAAAGGAATCAAGTCCTGATGGACTGATCCAATTAGCCATCTTGGATAATAGATGACATAAATGAACATTACATTAAAATTTCTGATATAAAATACATTCTAGATAATCCATTGAGAATTACCTTATTCTTAAAGAATAAACCTGCATATTAAATAATAATACACTTCTTGGAATCCTTTTAAAATAAAACATAAAAAAGTGGTTAGCTCAGATGCTCAGTATGGGTAAATAATTAAGCAGAAGATATAAACATTTAAGGCAAGATGTGTAATAAAAAAGCATTTTTAATAAAAATCATGAACAGAATATGGAAAAAATAAATCAAACATCACCATATAAACATGCACATGGATATTCTACTAGTCAAATAATCACATGTAATAACTAATTTTATATTGAGGGAATTCCTAATGTCAGACATCATTTCAAAATAGTCAAGACATCGTACCATGATTACAAGTAAAATTTTCTCAAGGCCTTATGCCAAGTCACTAGTTTGTCCCACAGGAACTACTGATGGATCGATGAGATATAGAGGGCTCCACCCGTCACTTACTAAGTCCACTGCATTGCTCATATGAAATGGTTAAAACATAACATAAACATTCGTATTCAAACTAGCAAATGAAATATCAATACTTCAACCAAAAACAATAAAGGGTATAAAAAATCACAACCACATTCAAACATATCATATCTCATTCAATACAATATGGAACATTGAATTATAATATGTTTACCTTAATCAAAAATAATATCCTTAAAGGATGTTGACATAATATAAAATGATAAGTAAAACTTTTTGAGAGAAATATCCCTTTTTGTGAAATCATTTAAAAGTCACGCATTTGTAAAGGAAGTAATTTAAAATAGATTTATGAATCAAAGTGTCCCACACAACTTTGAGACCTTTTACATGAATTAACATTTTAAAAAAATCATGTCCATATAAATAAATCCTTAAAACCATTTTGAAAACATGGACATTAATGAGAAATATTTATAAGAATAAATACTTAAAACATTTAAAATGATTTTTTATATAATGATTCCAGTAAAAATAATCCTTTTGAAATCATTTATGAAACATGGACATGGATCATAATTATTTCCCTATAAAAATGTACACATAAACAATCTTGGAAAATAATGAGATTGAGGAATTCAACCTTACCTTGCACTTTCCATGGGTTGAGGGTACGTTTAACCACTTATATAATGACCATAGTATTTTATTGAATTATAACAGAACCATATTGATATTTATTATATAAAACATGATTCATTTATTACTTTATACTACCCATTTTATAATGATTTCCATGTTAAATTAACATTCCTGGTAATAATGGATTTCTTTATCGTACGTGTTTTATCTTGATATTCTTGATCGTATCATTTAGATCAGGATATAAATACTTCCATAATATTAAAAATGATTTATATATCATATATATTTAGAATATAAATATGAATAATTGATATATATATGAAATTGAAGACACCGTTTATGGAGACGATAGGCCATACGCACGCATAAACGTTGTTTCCATTTTCATATCGTATTTAAGAGAATAAGTGAATAAGAAATATGTAAGGACACACACACACATAGAAACATATATATCTCCAATTGAATTATTATTTCATATATTATATACTTATTAATAATATATATTTTTATAATCATTGTTGAATAGTGAACTTGGAAATGAATCTCATCACGTCGTGGAGACGGTAGCCCTATGTACACACGAGCAACAATATCATTTCATTAATGATTAAAATGTGTGGAATTGGATGGTATATTAATTATAAAGAGAAATTACCATGTTATTTTCATTATTTATATACGTATTACTCTAAATTATATCCATCCAAATAACCTAGTGTTGAATAACAAATTACACCACGGCGTGGAGACGATAAGCCGTACGTACACACAGGTGGTGACATTATCATTAATATGATGGATAAAATAAGGAATATGGTCATACCACATTTATAATTATATCACAATATGTATAAGGTACTGTATTTATTATTTTGATATGGAAATAACAAATAAAGAGAAAGTGGAAAATGATAAGAACATTGAATGAGGTGATAAAATAATTATCTATTTTTTGGGTGATTCTATTTGATTTGTAAAAAATAATCCTTAGGTTGTATTTTTTCTCAAGGTAAGGCCTCTATATTTATGTTAGGAATTTTGGGAGGAGATTTGGGCTAGGGTTGGCTGAGCCAAATGGCTTTGGAGGTGTGATTTTGTGAGAAGGGGAAGTACGTTTTTATAAGAGTGGTGAGAGGCACTTTAGGAAAAGCTTCAAATTTTGATTTATTATAAAATATTTTTCGGTTTCTAATAGCTCTGAATGGATTTATTTTGATCCTAAGGTGGGTATGGGTTGAAATATTCTAAAAAAAGAGGTTTTAGACAGGTTTAGGTCACCATATTAAACTTATATTTTAGATTTAACTCTTATTTAATAGTTTAACTTTTACCATGTCTTCTTCTATTTTTATATTTTATGGTTATTAAACTTAATATAAAATGAAAATAGAACCTAAATTTGTTCATTAATGACTTATATACCATTATATATATCATTTATCCAATCTATATATTTTTACGACTATTTAATAATATAATAAAATAGTATTTGTTTTAAAAACTCATTAATGACAATTTTACACTATTTATGATTTTGTTTTTGTGAAAGTCATCACAACTTGATTAATTTGAAAGAATACAATGAATCAACTGTAACATGTGATATTCACTTTTAAAATTCTTGGATGTCATTAAAACATTGAAATTATATTTATTTTAATATTTATAATACCTTCTATATGATTCATTCATTAATAAAGTAATTACCACATCACCATTGTGTCATAAATAAGTTTAATTATTTAATGTCTAAAAATTATATATAAAATACCATGATGTATGAAATATTTATCAATTTCTAATTATTGTCAAATTTCTCTTATGTATAACCCTATATTAAAAATGGTTTTGTTATTTAAATTTAAATTTTACACTTTTAACTCTTCTTTAAATAAAATAATAACAAATGTCCTAATCTAATCCAAGTGGATCAAAAAGGATCATATTTTATTCCTAAGGATGACTTTGGTTGAAATAAACTTATCAAATAGAATTAAGACATGTGTTAGGGTAATTATAATATCATTTTTACCTTCACCTATTTACTTTTAATCGTGATAAATAATATTCAAAAGTTACAATTAAAAAAAAATTATTTTCATCCCATTGAAACACATTTTACATATTGATGTCAACTGTTTCTATCAGATTTTTGAAATTCAATTCACAGAAGTAATAAATTTATGTTGTATGAAAATTTGCAAATGTTCCTAGAAGGTGCGTAAAAGAGGGTAAAAATTTTAATAAAATTTTATACATCTAATTTTTTATAAAATGGATCAAATGAATTACATTGAACATATATATGTATTATGTATCTATTTTGACTTAAAAAAATTTAAATAAAATATATAATTATTTATATAAAATATCTGTTTTAAATAATAACATAGTGTTTCTCACTATTCATCAAAAACTAAATGTTTTCAGAAAAAAGACCAAAAATGTACCCAAAGGAAATTTTGATATTCCAAATTAAAAAATGAAGTCTATTTTACCATATTCAAAACATATAAAATTCATTTATTAATTGAAAATAAATTCCTGTTGTCAAAACAAAAAAAGCGGGTTTTAAAAAAAAGTTAAAACTATCAAAATATTAACATTTGTTTATGTCCAATTTAAATGTGATATTACTTATAATGACCTAAATTGGATTAAATGATAAAAATATAATCTAATTATACTTCAAAACCTTTCAAATATACAATTTAACACTATAAATTAATTTGATTAAAAATATTTTTTTCAATTAAAATTTAGCATCTTCACTATTCATCAAAATACAAAAGTTATCAGAAAGACACCAAAAATTTGTCCAAACTATATTTTTATGCCCCACTTCTAAATAAGAAGTTTATTTTGTCAAATTTAATATAAATTTTTCAATATTTTCATTTAAAAATGGTTCACCACTAATAGGCTGTAAAATTGCATTATTTTTAAAATACTTATTTTATCTAAAAAAATTTTATTTGTCCTTATATTATGTCTAAGAAAAAAAAATAAAAATGTTAAAATTTTATAGGATATATATAAAATTTAAAATGTGGTTAATACTCTTCATAACCACTTTTAAAATGGCTAGTTTGAAAGGTTGCGATGCGGTTGAACACGATGTTGCGTGTAACGCAAGCTATTCAATTACTTTAAAGAGATAATGTACTATGAAACATTAGGGTGTAACATTATCCCCTACTTTAATAAATTGAGTCCTCACAATTTCAAATTTTTCTTCAAAAATAAACGGTTAAAAATCTAATTTTTT
This sequence comes from Viscum album, assembly GCA_963277665.1. Lineage (NCBI taxonomy): Eukaryota > Viridiplantae > Streptophyta > Magnoliopsida > Santalales > Viscaceae > Viscum > Viscum album. Next base: position 640,791,085 of record OY728147.1, on the reverse strand, counting down.
TTGTAGAAAACCCACATCAGAAATATTGTTAATACAATTTAGACTTAATAAGAGGGAAAGAGAAATGAAAAAGTCACCACCAAATTACGATATCAAATAGGATAACATTGGTCGGAATTAAAGAAATATAATTAAAGGAAAAACTTAAATATTTATATGGGTGATTGAGGTCATCCATTACATACAAGTGTAAAATTGAGGGCCTCAAAGCCATCAATCTATGATGATTTTAAATATCATCTGTTCAAAAAAATAGAAACTATTATGATAACACATTTTTGGTTTTAAGATCCATTCCCTAAAGTTTAAGAATTAATTTCATCATAGAATAAGAGAAAAATTATATACATTACAGGTATATTTACATTCTTCAACTAATTTCTATGAAAAACTCATCCTTCACTCTATAAGATTGTAGAATTTAAAAATATTCTATTTATCATAATTGTATAGGGTTACAAAATTAATTAATTTATAATTAATTTTTTATACTATTAAAAGAACTACTCTTTACAAATAAGGACATCACGTAGGTCATTGGTAGGTGAAGCACCTTTGTCGCACTTTGGTTGCAAGTTGAAGTCTCGCGGCCTTGCCAGACATGACAGGTTTTCGCCCGACCTCTAGGTTGTCCTTTTTATAACAATCCAAAAATAGTCTTATGAAATGTTTTAACCTTAAAAAATAGTGTTCAATGTCCAACATAATTTATTCTATCCTTTAGACTTCTCTAAAATACTTTTTTTCCAAACTCAGAGTCCAAAATTTATAAGGAATGTAAACATAATAAAGATCTCTTTTTCCACGTAATAACACGTGAATACCTTCATCTTTTATTCTCTTAAAACATGATAACACCCTGAATTATCATAAAACTTTATTGACTACATTCATGCCCGCTTAATCCATATAGAATACCAGATATACTCCTTACATCCAAAAAATGTTGTAAACTCTAACAATGATGGAATAACAAACAATTAATTAGTTCCAAGGTATTCAATAATATCTAATATACATTATCCAACTCAATTGTATCTATTTCTAAAATAGTTATCTCTATTTTAGAAAAATATTAAGAGTTATATTTCCCCCAACCATATATTTTCCAAAATTATTAACTTTAAAATATGTCACATTACATGGTACCATAAAATCTCAAATTCTTAATGAAAATGTACTGCAGTACAATCCTTATATACTTTATAATTCATATAACTTATACTCATATGACACAATTCTTTAATAACAACTTAAGAACACTAATCATTCCTATTTATCTATGATAGTATCATAACCTGATTATTATCCAATAGAATGATTTGAAATATACAATGATTACGGGGACATTAATTCGTGTAGTTTCCCAACTCCTTACAAATGAAGCATTGTACATTCAAAACCTTTTCATGACCCTTGTAATCATGAACTTGGTGTTCTTTTTCTCTACACGTATAACAAACTCACATTCCATTCCAGTACTTCCTGGGGTTATTATTTCCATAATTATTATATATAATATAAATATTTTTTTCCCGTCTTCCCTTTATCCAAATTTCTCTCAACCGTCTTTTTCTTCTCAGACATCCCCTCAAATCCACATGACACAGAGAATTATTTACTTATCTTATTAACACATGATAGTACTTATTCATATGATGATAATACATGGGAGACTATTCATTTATAAAATTTTTATTAAGGCCATGAATGATATAATCCTTCTTACACTTTGGATCATGTGTATTGCTGGGGTTCTTATTCCTTATACTGGGCACCATTTCTAAAAAATCGCATAAACATGGTTAGTTTATAAATCACAATGTTTAATTCAAAATATGTAAAAAACCTAACATAAATTTAACATTTTGTTCAAATAATCTATAATCATAAAAAAATCTTTGAGGAAGTATTTACTATAAATCATTCATAATGGTTTGTAAAGAAAATGAAAATTTATTCTAGGCATATCCCTCGAGAGTGTCATAACAAATAGTGTAGTTAGGACTGTTGTCATTCACAAGGATACCTCAGTTCAATCCCAAAACTCCTTGTCGGAGTTAAAAATCTTATATACATCTGGGCTAGAGCCGCATCTACATGCCCATATCCAGACAGGGATATATTGCTCGTAATATTCAAAAAATTTCCACACTACCTAAATACTATGAAGTTCTTCTATATTAATCCTCAAAGTATATCATAGGGTAATATTCTCTAATCAGATACTATCTAAATCTATTTTCTAGAGTTATTGCTAAAATTTCTTTGATACCAATTGTAACGCTCTGACCCTAGAAGCCCATAGTCGGTGCATTATTACATAACATTGGCATGATTATAAGGAATCAAGTTCTGAAGGACCGATCCGTTTAGTTGTGCTGGATAATAGAATGTATAAATGAACATTACAGTACAATTTCTAACATAAAATACAACTTATATAATCCTTTGATAATTCCATTATTATACTATCTTAAACCAGCATATAAAATCATAATACACTTCCTGGCATCCTGGGAAACTAAAACCTAAAAAGGGGTGATCTCAGATGCTCAATAAAGGTAATTAATTTTATGAAAGCTATAAATTTTAAGGATAGATTTGTAATAAAAACAAAATCATTTTTAAACATAATCTTATACAAAATATTGAAAAAATAAATCAAACATCACCATATAAACATGTATATGGATATTCTACTAGTCTAATAATCACATGTAATACCTAATTTCATATTGAGTGAATGCCTAACACCAGACATAATTACAACATAGTAAAGGCCTCATGCCAAGACTACAAATAAAATTTTGTCAAGGAATTTGTTCAAGACACTATTTTGTCTCATAAGACTTAATGATGAATCGAGAAGTTATAGCGGGCTCCACCCGTCACTTACTAAGTACACTGCATTCCTTATATGAAAAGGATGAAACATAACATAAACATTCGTATTAAAACTAGCATTAGAAATGCCGATACATCAATAAGAAAAAATGAAAGGTATAAAAATATCATAATCACAGTCAAATATATCATAACTCCTTCAATATAATATGGAATATTTTATTATAATAAATCAACCTTAATCCAGAATATTTTCTAGTAAAGGATGTTGACATAGTGGAAAATGATCAGTAAAACTTTCTGAGTGAAATATCCCTTTTTTTGAAATCATTTAAAAGTCACACATTTATAAAGTAAGTCATTTAAAAGAGAATTTATAATCAATGTGTCCCATACCACTTTGAAACTTTTGAATGGAATCATCATTTTAAAACAATCATGTCCATATAAATAAATCCTTAAAACATTTTTGAAAACATGGAAATTAATGAGAATGATTTAGACGAATAAATATTTAAACCATTTAAGATCATGTTTTAGTTAAATATTCCATTAATAATAATCCTTTTAAAACACTTTGATGAAACATGGACATGGATAATAATTATTTCCCAGTAAAAACTTAAATATAAACAATCTCGGATAATATTGAGATTGAGGAATTAACACTTACCTTGAACATTCCAGGGGTCAAGGGTATGTTTAACCTCATGTATAATGACCATAGTATGTTATGAAATTATACCAGAACCATATTAATTTTTTATATCATATATGATTAATTTATGCCTTTATTCTACCCCTGTAATAATGATTTCCATGTTAAATTAACATTTCCTGTGAAAATCAGTTTCCTTTCGTATGTGTTTTATCTCATTATTCTAGATCGTATCATTTAGATCATGATTTAAATAATTAAATAATTTAAGAAATTAATTATATATCATGAATATTTAGTATATAAATATTTTTAATAGATAGATATATGAAATGGAAAACACAGTTTATAGAGACAGCATGTTGTACATATGCATAAATGATGTTTCTGTTTTCATATCATATTGAACGAAAGTAACTGAATAAGATATATGTATGTAGACACACACACATATATATATATTCAGTATAATTATTATTTCATATATTATGTAATTTTTAATAATATATATTTTTATAATCATCGTAGAATGGTTAAGGTGGAAATGAATCTCATCGCGTAATGGAGACGGTAAGTCGTATGTACACACGAGCGACAATATCATTTCCTTAATTATTAAAAGGTGTGGAATTGGATGGTATATTAAATATAAATATAAATTATCATTTTATTTTCATTATTTATACACATATTACTCATCATTATATCCGTCCAAATAACATAGTGTTGAATAACATATTACACCTCGGCGTGGAGATGGAAAGCTGTATGTACCCAGGCATGGTGACATTATCATTCATAGGATCGATAGAATAATGAATATGGTATTAACATATTTATAATAACATAAAATTATGTATATGTTACTGGATTTATTATTTTGGTATGGAAATAACAAAGAATGATAATGTGGAAGTAGAAAAGAACTTTGAAAGAGGTGATAAAATAATTACAACTTCTTTGGGTATTTCTTTTTTATTCGAACAAAAGGGATCCTTAGGTCAGCTTTCAGCTCAAGTTAATTCCTCTAGATTTATTTTAGGGATGTTGGGAGGAGATTTGGGTATGGGTTGGACAATACAAATGGATTTGGAGGTGTGATTTGTAGATAATGGGAAGTACCCTTTGATAAGGGAGGTGAGGGGCACTTTAGGAAATGTTTGAAATATTAATTTATTCTAAAATAATTTTCGGTTTCTAATTGCTCAAAATGGATTTATTTCGATCATAAGGTGGGTATGGGTAGAAATATTCTCAACCAATAGGTTTTATATAGGTTTAGTTCATCATATTAACCATATCTTTTATATTTAAATCATTGTTAAATAGTTTAACATTTAACATGCCCTCTAGTATTTTTATTTTACATGGTTAATAAACATACTATAAAATGACAAGAGAACCTCAAGTGGTTAATTAATGAAATATATATCATTATATAATTCATTTTTCCTAACCTTAGATTTTATCACTATTATATTATTTAATAAAATAGTATGTGTTTTAAAAACTCATTAATGTCAATTTTTACAGTATTTAGTATTTGGTTTTTGTAAAGGTCCTCAAAACATGATTACTTAGAACAAAATACAATGAATCAAAATGAACATTTAATATTCTCCTAGAAAATTCGTGTATGTCTTTAAAACTTTTATATTATATTTATTTTAATATTTATAATACCATTTATTTGATTCTTTCATTAATAACGTAATTACTGAATCATCTTTGTGTCATAAATAAATTTAACTATTTAATGTATAAATATTATAAATTAAATACCATGATGTAAGAAATATATTTATACTTATGATTAATATTTATGGTCTAATTTATCTTATGTATAAATCTATATTAAAAATTTTTTAGTTATTAAAATCGGAATTTTACACTTTTAACTCTTCTTTAAATAAAATAACAATAAATGTCCTAATCTAATCCAAGTGGATAAAAAATGATCATATTTTATTCATATGGTTTATTTTGGTCGAAATAAACGTATCCAATATTATTAGGACATGTTTTACGGTAATTATAATATCATTTTTACGTTTAAATACCTTATTTACTTTTAACCGTGTTAAATAAAATTCATAAGTTACTATTCACCAACCAATTTTTTTCATCTTATTGAACCACATTTTACTTACTTATGTCAACGATTTCTCTCATATTTTTGAAATTTAATTCACAGAAGTGGTAAAATTATGTTTTATGGATATTTGGAAATGTGCCTAGAAGGTGGGTAAAAGATGGTAAAGAGTTCAACAAAATTCTATACATTTAATATTATAATAAAATGTCTCTAATGAATTAAATTTAACATATATTGTTATTATGTATCTATTATGAATTAAAATAAATTTAATTAAATAAACAATTATTTAAATAAAATGTCAGTTTTAAATAATAACGTAGTGTTTTTCACTATTCATCAAAAATTGAATGTTTTCATAAAAATACCAAAAGTTCACCCAAAGTTAATTTTTATATTAAAAATTCAAAACATATAAGTTTCATTTATTAATTTAATATTAATTTTTGTTTTCAAAACCAAAAATGCATGTTTTTTAAAAAAGTAAAAACCATCAAAATATTGGCATCTGTTTATATCCAATTTAAATGTGAAATTACTTATAACGACCTACATTGTATTAAATGATAAAAATATAGTCTAATTATACTTGCAAACCATTCAAAAGTATAATTTTACACTATAAAATATTTGGACTAAAAATTTTGTTTTCAATTAAGATTTAGTATCATTCACTATTCATCAAAATATGAATGTTATCAGAAAAACACCAAAAATCTATACAAACAAAATATTATGTTCTAATTTTAAATAAGAAGTTAATTTTGTAAAATTTACTATAAAAGTGTCAAATATTTCATTTAAAAAGGGTTCACCACTATTAGGCGGTAAAATTACATTTTTTTTTTGAAAAATACATCTTTTATCCAAAAAAGTGTATTTGTCTTTATATTATGCCTAAGAAACAGAAAATATTAATTTTAAAATTATATAGGATATACAGAAAATTCAAAATTAGGTTAATACTCTTCATAACCACTTTTAAAATGACTAGATTGATTCGTTGTGATGCACTTGAACTTGATGTTGCATGTAGCACAAGCTATTAACTTACACTAAAGAGATAAATTACGTTGAAATCTTTGGGTGTTACAGATTAAGTTTCAATGGTGATATAAAAATAATTATTTCTCATTACCAATACACACACCCTCACTAGGATCAATATCTAACAAGAAACCCAATCGAGGTCTATTAGGTATCATCATAGTCAGAACACCTCACATGAGCTCCACTATCATATCCTCATGTCATGAGAAAAAAAACATCACTAAGAGGAAATGTTTCTTCTAAACACTATCATAGGTTGGTAATGTCACCAAAATTATCCATATTTTTGGTTAACATCCCAATCCTTCTATCAAGGTAAATTTTCATGCAGTCTCAAACTAAGAACCTTAGAGTTATTATACCAAGCGTAACACAGATGAAAATGTGAGGCATAATTGAAATAGTTTTAATACTTTTATTTCAACAAAATGTAACATATTTTTAGAAGCCTACATAATTATAAATATATAATTAAGAGAGGATTTTCCTGGAGTAAGGTTAGGATGGGTGACCGCATGGGATTCTCTCTGTGGT